>OY482672.1:83945830-84656455 GCA_960531455.1 Urophora cardui | reverse complement strand
ATGACAAACATAAGGAACTGGCCACACTTCGGTGGAAATCTACAGCAACATGCAAGATAACGAAGCAAACCTGGCCGGACTACAACATAATAAGAACTAGGGAACTCCTTAGTAGATCAAGGAAAGAAATCTTCAGAATTACAGCCACTATCACGGGACACTGGCCTTTTGGAAAACAAGCCGAACGGATGGGAATCCCATTCAACACTAGATGCAGAAGCTGCAACCAAGATGGCAGTGAGGAATCGATCACACATTTCCTGTGCGAATGTCCTGCACTGTCTCATATCAGACAAAAAGCCTTTGGTAGGTTTGAACTCCAAAGCCTTAAGGACTTATCAGTTTGCCCCCCAGCCGACCTTAACAGGTTCATCAAAGGAACCAAATGGTTCGATCAGGATGATGAACCGCAATAACAACAACCGATCTCAGAAGGTTTACCGAGAGAACCAAATATGGTTTCGTACGGATGCCGAACCGTGACGACAGGGATTATTTGGTCCATGAGTACGTGCATCAAAATGGCGCCTGGTGCGCTAATTGGGCCTGGCAGCACAGCAACCAACCAACCAACCCAAAAAACCACCCTGAAGAGAAAAATTGTTAAAAAATTTAAGAAATTTTAAGGTATGTTACCCTTTTATACCCGACTTTACTCCACTTCAAATTGATGAACTCATCCAATATTATTCGATTTTTAATAGCTATACATTTCTGGAAAGCTTATTAAATAACGCAGCCTACCGTGTGATTTAAATAAAAAATAATGTACGCTTACAGGAAGAGTATAGGGCGAGAAATTGAAGATTCAAGAGATAAAAAAAAATGATCACTTTGGGCCGCGATATTACCTTCCCTGGGTAGTGTAACAAAAAACGCCATTCTCTTTAGCGGTTAATTCTACGTATAAGTAGATATTAATTTTTTTCTTGTGCAAAATCCTAACATTTTTCATACATAAATCTAAACATACCTAGCTTGAAATTCGATGTAGATCCATTCAGCTTTTGGAAAGGTCAACTTTTTTTTAGTTTACCTCCTCTAAAGCACTCTATTTTCATATTCCGGTGCCGGAGGGAATATCTAAAAAAAAACGCATCTAATATCTATACATACATATGTGTATATCAAAATGCCTGAGATGAAAAAAGAAATTGATTGAGCTATAAATGTCCGTCTGTTGGTATACAGGTTGCTATGAGGACCGAACAGGTTGGTATTGAAAATGAGCGAAATCGGACTATACACATTCGATAAATTAGATATTTTGAAAAATACGGCCTTGTTTCGTACCGCTGCTGAGGAAACTGTTGGATACCAGCGAGCCCGCAGAAAAAACACCCGGCACGATAAGCAATGCCACGATGCCTCGGAAAGAAAGAACGCCGCCTACAGGGGCTAACTATATTGTGTGCGGGCGTAACGCGTAGGGTATGGGAGCACTATCGAACGGCTATAAGGGAAGAGAGGCGCCTTTTTCGAATCCAGTAAAGGGAGGCCGAAAGGCGCGAGTGTGAAGAGCTTGAGATGCTGGCGAGTAGGAATGATGTTCGAAAATTTTATCAGGCGGATGACTGAAGGTTTCAAGACCGGAACAAATTCCTGCCGGAATGATAACAACTATCTGGTAACTGATGTCCAGAGTGTACTTAAGTTGTGGAGGAACTACTTCTCCTCCTTACTATATGAAATTGCGGAAGAAGAAGATGTTCGACCCGAATCCTAGATATAAGATGATGGTAGGCATATTCCATCACCCAATCAAGACGAAGTGCGAATAGCAATATCTCGACTTAAAAATAACAAGGAATTGTGTGATTGAAGCCCATCGTCAACAAGCTGATTGGACCTTATCAGTGTGATTCCAAACCTGGTAAATCTAACATCGAACCGACACACCATCTCTTTTGTAGATTTTAAAGCCGCTTTTCATAGCACGAATAAGAATTGCACATTTGCCGCAATGCCTGAATATCCCTGCAAAACTTAAACAGCTATGTCAGCTGACGCTGACTAACAACACCAGCACAGTCAGAATTCGGAAGGACTTCTCTGACGCGTTCGAGACCGCACGAGGTTTCAGACAAATTGACTTCCTTTCGTATGACTTCTTCAACTTGATGCTCGAAAATATAAGAAGAGCTCCACCGTACAGGAAGAATCTTATACCACACGAACGTGCAACTGCTGGCGTACGCCGATGATATCGACATGTTCTGCCTTCTCCAAGCTGTATAAAGAGTCTAAGAAAATAGGTTTAGGACAAGACGAAATACCTCCTGCCATCACATAAAGAAACAGCAGGCCTTGTCAACCCCGTCACTGTTCGTAGCTACATATTCGAGACTGTTAAAAATTTCGTCTATCTGGAAACCAGCATTAACACCTAAAATAATGTCAGCACGGAAATCCAACCAAGAATTAATCTTGCCAATAAATGCTAGTCGGGACAACTGAAAAGTAAAATCCTCTCTCGACGTTTTAAAGAAAATTGTACATCAAAATATGGAAATATGTCTTTAGCGCCGAATCATTCCCATTTTTCCATAATCTGAGTAATTTTTTTTTGAGTGTGAACGCAGAAGAAAGGTGAGACCTTCTCTGCGTTGGGAGGATCAGTTGGACAGTGATGTTGGCTCTCTAGGTATTCCCATGTGGCGACAAGCTGCGCAATCCAGAAATAGCTGGCGCACTTTAATGGACTCGGCCAGAGTCGTCTAGGGTCTAGGCGATTACGTGCCTATAAAGTAAGTAATTAAGGACGACATACGCTGGAAAAAAGAAAAAACCTCTCGATCGAAGAAAAATTTTTCCAATACATTTATATATTATTCTTCTTTTTTTGAGTAAATTTTCCCAAAATGTAGTTACGTATGAATTTCTTTACAACAAGTATATAAAACCATGATAATGCATTTTTATGAGTAAACATCCTTATTTTATAATCCGCTCAACATGTTTAAGGGAAAATTTATTCAAAACAAAGAAAATAGTGTTCAAAGTAGGGAAGCAATTTCCTACCCTACATACATACATATGTATGTACCTACATATATTTTTTTGTTTTCTTAGTGTACCTGTGTAGAACAACCAAAGATTAATCTAACCCATTAACTAAAAATAAGAAAATTTGCACATTCATGCTTCTGACAGCAGGGTGAAGATGTGTAATATTGATCTCTGATTGTTTCATAGGTACATTCATCCCAATTGGAAGAATATATGTATACGAGTATATGTAATTTAGTTACATATGTACTATGTACGTATAAACATTCAACCATAAGCTACGTTCAGTCTCATCGTTTGTCTGCGAAAGCAAATGATACTCATACAGGGCACTTTTTGCTTTTAGTACACATTTGCACGCCATTAAAATAAATAGGGGTATTCATGATTGGGTATAAATAGCCTTGCATCGTTGCATAGCAAATTTTCATTGCAAACCAATTGCAAGACAACAACAAATTACATGCATGTGCAAATGCCAAGCATTTTGCAATCTGCAACACCAAAAATCCGTTGCATAGCGATATTTGCATTGCATTCTTTAACAGCTGATCAAACTAGTGGCCAAATTAAAATAGAGATGCTAATTACGCCGAACGTATCATTGTTTTGATTAGTGAATCGACACTTTTTCAATGCTTTAACAAAACACGTAAAAGACAAAATGGAATGCCATCTAATAAATTTTTTGGAATAAAATTAGGTGGAAAAATTTACTGTGTCAAGAAAAATTTTCCTATTTTACTGTGCCACTTGGGAAATGAAATGGAAGAGTAAACACATTCTCAATTCAAGAGTAAATTTTTTATGTTTGATGATTTGTGATTGGAATACTTATTTTTTTTTTTTGATGGTCAAGGAATGAATTAATTGCAAATTTTGATTGAAATGCTCTACGTAACCTATAGTCGTGCACATAACGAACTGTCAAAATAACAAAAGAGTAAAAATCGACAAATACAGATATTGATGTTATCGGTGCTACTCGATATAATAATTGTACCTTCCCTACAAATAAGTTTGCAATGAATGACTATTAAGGTCGCTCACTATCCGTTGCATTTTCGTGAAATTGCATAATTTTGCTAACCTCTTTGCACCTAATTATGAATACCCCTAATATGTAAACAAAATGCACGAATGGTGCAAATGGTATAAAAATATCACCCTTATTACGGTTGTCGCCGTCGACGTCGTTGTCACTTTTCAGTCGACATCACGTCGCTTCGACGTCGTCGTCACATCGACGCAAAATTGGTATTAGCTAAGCGTATTGAGACGACGTCGACTGTTTATCGGTAAACCGAATGATGAAAGTACCATCCCTATAATTTCTGCATTAGCAGTTTGATTTTATTTACAATATGTGCGCAATTTTTCCGTATTTTTTATTTGTGCTATTTTATTTCTTTATTATAAATGATATGATTCATCAAGTTTTAGCGATGAACATAGCAATGAAGTACTCGAGTAATTAAGAAATAAAAGAAAAATAATTTTAGTTGAAATATATACATTAGTATGTATGTACATTAGATGCGTTTTTTTTTCGACAAAGTTTCTCAGATCTTCCCTCCGGCCACAGAATATGAAAATAGGATGCTGTAGGATAACTAAGCTGATTTTTGTTTTTTTTTTTAGAAAAAAACTGAGTGGGCTACTCCAAAAACAGCGGTTTTTTTTTAATTCCGTGATAGGTTTAGATTCATATATGAAAAAAACCACAGAATTAAAAATAAAAAAACGAAAGATACAAATTCTCATGTAAAATTAACGGCTTAATCGAATGGTATACTCAGTTTTTTAGTGCGAGCCATAGGGAAGGTACCAAGATGGCCTAAAGTGGAATTTTATTTTTTTTAGTCACGCATTTTCAAGTTTGGGCCCGGGTAATTTCAAGATAACGTAAATTTCTTTTTAATCAAAATATACAGGAATCTGCGCAAATTAATGCAGTTTTCACAAAAGTTTATTTGATCGAAATCGAGCTTTTTTTACCCAAGCTACTTTCGTTTAAATCAGGGTTTACAATAACTGAAACAACTGCAATGAAATGAAAACGACTTCGACTACCGACTACCACATATGCCGGTCGACATGAATATGAAACAAACAACTACGCGAATGAAACCAAACGACCTAACTGCCGACTAGGTTTGGGTAACTCAGCACTGAGTCATGACTCACTGACTAAAAGATTTGCGCCTAAAACTATGCCTTCAGAATTATTTTATTCTAATAAGAGTGCAGAGTTATATACAAATGTAGATGTCGCTCCAGTTGAACAGTCGTGTATATTTTAAAACACTTTTATAAGCTTCAGCTGCATATTTAGCACATTATTTTAGGCGAACACGTGTGTATTCATACTTACGCTGAGCGGGGGGTTTTCAGTATGGGATGTGCATATTTATACACAGCTGTACGTAGTACAAGACCAAAAAATAATTGAGATAGATCCCTATAAAGCTGGGTATCCACATCATAAGAAATTGCTCAAGAAAAAATTGGCATTTATTTCTTAAGTAATTTTGACGTTTGATTTTTTCTTCAAGAAATATATACAATCGTATACATTTCTTGGCAAAACCAGCATTGCCAACCTCATTTTTCGTCAAAAATTTTAATAGATTTTCTTGTGAAGTGGATACTGCCTAAAGAAAATTTGACACAAGAAAATTTCTTGACCATTTCTTAAGCGTTTTTTTATATGGAATTTTAGCATTTCTTGTGATGTGGATACCCGGCTTAACCCATTAGTGGTCGCCGTGCCAATTTGGGAACACCCAATGATAGGTTTTATATTTATTGTAGGTTGGCTTTGGCCACTAATGGGTTAAGACAGGAATGATAGAAACTCCAACACATTCTCAGCAAACACTAATCCATATAGCAGTGATAGTCATTTGATACATCATTTGGAGAACACCATTGATGGAAAAAGACACGGACACAAATGTTTTCATCACATTTTTCACACCGTCCATATAAAAATGGTGGAAACTTGTAGGCAGTGTGTGACAGAAATTTCCATCAATCGTGCACCTCAAATGATATATCAAATGACTATCACTATTTTATAGGGATATATAAATACACTAGTAAACCCGGCCACGCGATGCTGTGGCTTTCAATTACACTGTGCGACAATTGGACGGTGGAAGACCACTTATTGCCACATTTGAAAATTTTTTGACATACCTTCATAGCTACTGGTTATTTTTATTTTCTGTGGACCTAGATTTTTTATACAAAGATTTTGACCAAGGAGCCCCATAGTGAAGTTTTGTGCCGAATATTTTTCTAGACTATGGTAACTTTAAAGCGACCTCCAAAAGGCCATTTGGCGCGCTCCTCCTTTTCTTTCTAGTTCTCTTTCTCTTCCCCTTTCCCCTTTATTTACGCTTTCTTTTCCCTTTATCCATTTTATTTTTCATATTTCCTCTTTCGCTTCCTGTCCTTCGATATATCCGTCCCTTTCATTTTCCTCTTCCCTTTCCTTTTATTACCCATCTTCAGTGCTAGGCCTTGCATGACACTTCAAATTTAAAAATGAGATAAACTGTAGCGTAAAAATGGATTATTGAACGGTGGCACCCTTTTTGTAAAAATGGTAATAAATTACTCATTTCCATGCCAAGTCCTTTCATATGACACCTCCAATTTAAAAATTAAACAAACTATAGCGTAAAACTGAATTTTTGAACAGGTGGCGACCCTTTTTGTAAAATTTTTATTAAATTACTCAATATCAGGTCAAGCCCTTTCATATGGTACCAAAAATTTTAAAATCAAACAAACTATACAGTAAAATTAAATTTTCAAACATCTGGAAACCCTTTTTAAAAAAATTAAACCTTCCTGCACATCTACAGGTCAAGCTCTTTCATTTGACACCACACTTTCTAAAATCGGTATAACGGTGTGAAAGTTATGGTGTTTACAAAAAATCGCTTAGCGTAATATATATAAAGATGAGATAAACTGTAGCGTAAAAATGGATTTTTGAACAGGTGGCACCCTTTTTGTGAACATTTTAATAAATTACTCATTTAAATGCCAAGCCCTTTCATATGACACATCAAATTTAAAAAACAAACAAACTATAACGTAAAACTGAATTTTTGAACAGGTGGCAACCCTTTTTGTAAAATTTTTATTAAATTACTCAATATCAGGTCAAGCCCTTTCATATGGTACCATTGGCGCACTCAAGGGGGGGGGGCACCATACAAAAAATAATTTTATAAAAGATGGTACATACACAAATATTTGTGTAAATGCATGTTGTAAAATCTATGAATATTCGTGGATGTACATTGCCAATGTTTGTCAACAACTACTGATTATGTTTATAAACAAGCAGTGTGGAGACATTTCCCTAAAAGTATGCTGTGGATATAAGCAGAGGTTTGTTATACTCAGCTGTACTAGTACACAGAGTATTATAATTTTAATCACATAACGGTGGATTGTAACAGAATGAAATAATCGAGATAGTTATAGACTTATATATATCAAAATGATCAGGGTGAAAAGAGAAATCGATTGAGCCATGTCCGTCCGTCCATCCGTCTGTAAACACTCTAACTCGCGCAAAAATTGAGATATTTTGATGAAATTTGGAATACAAGTTGGTATAGAGACTGGGATGGTTGGTATTGAAAATGGGCGAAATCGGATCATGACCACGCCCACTTTCCCCATATAGTAAAAATCGGATATTTTGTACCTCAGTCACTGAAATAGCTGGAGCGATGAAATTTTGCCCACGTGTTGAGCTCAGGCCCCTATGAAGAAATATGGTGAAATTTTGGAAAATGGGCGGTGCCACACCCACTTATTAAGGGGCAAACATTGAAAGTTTTATAGGTCATAACTCAGAAACCGTATCAGATATATCGACGAAATTTGGTACGCGTAATTTACTTACTTAGGAAAATGTTTGGACGAAAAATTGCCAAAATCGATTGACGACCACGCCCAAATTTATATATGGGAACTATTAAGGGGCATATAAAAATATTTTAAGCGATATCTATGTCAAATATAAAGATATGTCATTGAAATTTTGTGTCATGAATCCAACTATAGACATAAAAAAAAATAGAAAAATGTTGGAAAATGGATGTGGCACCTCCTCTTTTCAGACAAAGGAATCTACGAGAACCCATAACTCTACAAATAATTAAGATGTTATGACGAAAATCAGTTTGTACACTTTAATAACTTGTGGTAATACATGCTCAAAAATTTAGCGAAGTCGGTTTATGACCTACTTTTTAACAAAGATATTTCTGGGAAACCCTTTGGGAATTTGTAACGTGACATCTTTGTAATTAGAAGTCATAAAGGGCTGCAAATTTGCACTAACAATAATATTTATATGCTTATTTGGATGATTGATACAAATTTTGAAAAAGGGCGTGGCTGCGCCCACTTTATGCGGCACTCGATTCATATAAAATACACCCTAATCGAACAAACGCAAACAAACAATGAAAGCATACAGCTGAGTATCTAATGTTCGATTCCACTCGAACTTAAGCTTCCTTACTTGTTAGTTTTAGTTTAAATACAGAGAAAATGCAATGAATTGAGATTTAAAAGGTGCCTTTGTTTAATGTGTGCATACGTAGGTCCACTCCCCAAACATAAATTTAAGTAAAAATTGTCTGGACGAGTTTTAAGTATTTTTTTTTTAATTTTCCGTTGGATATTGAAAACCCCCCCCAAAATTTTTTTCTGTGTGCGCCACTGTATGGTACCAAAAATTTTAAAATCAAACAAACCATACAGTAAAATTAAATTTTCAAACATCTGGCAACCCTTTTCAAAAAAAATTAAACCTTCCTGCACATCTGCAGGTCAAGCTCTTTCATTTGACACCACACTTTCTAAAATCGGTATAACGGTGTGAAAGTTATGGTGTTTACAAAAAATCGCTTAGCGTAATATATATAAAGATGAGATAAACTGTAGCGTAAAAATGGATTTTTGAACAGGTGTTTCCCTTTTTGTAAACATTTTAATAAATTACTCATTTGAATGCCAAGCCCTTTCATATGACACATCAAATTTAAAAAACAAACAAACTATAACGTAAAACTGAATTTTGGAACAGGTGGCAACCCTTTTTGTAAAATTTTTATTAAATTACTCAATATCAGGTCAAGCCCTTTCATATGGTACCAAAAATTTTAAAATCAAACAAACTATACAGTAAAATTAAATTTTCAAACATCTGGCAACCCTTTTCAAAAAAATTAAACCTTCCTGCACATCTGCAGGTCAAGCTCTTTCATTTGACACCACACTTTCTAAAATCGGTATAACGGTGTGAAGGTTATGGTGTTTCCAAAAAATCGCTTAGCGTAATATATATAAAGATAAGTTGTAATCTTTTGCAAGCAACATGCAAAAGAACAATACAAAAATTGAGGAATTGCCTACAAAAAAATAAGCGACCAGTTAAAAAATAAGCAGCAAGCGTATAACTCGGTAAGTCATAACTAGGCTGACCATCCGTTCTGTTTTTTGAGGGACCGTTCTGTTTTTCAGACGTCTGTCCCTCGTATTTTTGTTTTTTCGGAAAACCTCAAAATGTTCTGTTTTTTTCCTAGTGTCCCTCATTTGTCCCTCATTTATTTATTTTGGGGCATGTTCATAGTCTTGATAAAATCTGATTTTAAGTTAGTTAAAATCAATATTTTATTTTGACTATGAATATTACCCTTTTTGTTTAAAATCTGTTTTATATTAAAAAGGTTGAGGTGGCAGCCCTTTTTCTCATCAGAATTTAAGTAGTTATCGATAATAACTACCATCCTCATTGACTATATGTTTGTTGGAATGTAATTTTTGTGGTTGCTGTGTGGCAAATTAATTTGAAAGAAATTGGTAAATCGTATTAAAATTGATTTGTGGACATTGAACTAAGTTACCAAATTCTTTTTTATCGTAGCATTATGCTTGCTTTATTGTAGATACCTATAATTAAACTTACAAATTTGTTTATTTTTGTTAAAACAAAAAGTCTGAAGAGAATGTAAATTACATACATATGTTTGTAAGCCTATTATTTGATGAATAAATATTTTTTACGATTTCAAGTTTCATAAATATACATATGTTCGTACTTATATCATTTGAAATTTTGTCCCTCATTTTCGATTCATATTTATGGTCAGCCTAGTCATAACCAACTTGAAAACAGTGTTGAAAAGTTTAAAAACGTGCGTCATTGTGAATGGTCAACGGAAAGTAATTGGAAAATTTCAAAATAAACGTCAAAAAATCAGAAATGAAAAAATTCCCCAGCTAGCATTTTTTGAAAAATTTTATCAAAAAATATTCAAATATCATACGCCCAGATGATTAAAAGCGATCAAATTTAAAAACATTTTCTATTGGAATATGAGTGAATCATCGGGAGAAAAATGTACCCTAAATATGACTATTCTTAAGTAATCATTTATGATACATATTTTTAAACATTTTTCAATCATTTTTTGGTCAAATTTGATATCATTGAAATCTCCTACTTCATTTTGTTTTTTGGAATCGAAGATGCGCACTTTGCTTCAAGCATGTAAATCCGCGTCCAATAACGCGAACAGGAGCAATATTTCGCTCCATTTATGGAAAAAAGAGAAGAAATATTTGGGCAAACCCCAATAATATGAAATAACCACACGGTTCATTCTGGTTCCTGGCCATTTGGTATAAAATCTTCATCGATTCCGCCACAATCATCGCCGCCCTCATCACATATGACGCCTTTATCTCAAACATCATCGCCCTCATCACCATCGTCGTCTTCATCACAATTATCTCCACCACCACCATCCACCCAAAACCGTCCCTACTGCAATCATCTCCGTCGTCACTGTCATCATCACCATCACACCGTTCATCCGTCTCACAAAATCTATCCACACGCAAAACGCTTGCAGCTCGAGGAAGGTATTACGAAGGAAATTTTGAAGGCTAAATTTGGAAAATACCTCGAAATAGAAAAAAAAAAGCTAGATCTACTGGAGAAATTCGCAAATAATTAAGTAACGCCTTTTTTCTTTCCATTAATACACATATTTAATTTTTATTTGGAACGATTCTACCGATATTCATTAGTTATATATGTATATGTACATAGAAATTTAAATAAATTTTAAAAACAAACCGCTTTTTTTATTTCCTTCAATAGCCCTGTAAAAATTGTGCGATTTGTCCCGGACTCCTCTCTTTCGGGTACAATTACTCCTCAATTTTATAGGGAAGGGTGAAAATGTAGACACATTGTTGACAATTGTACTCAAAAGGTTATAAACGAACTTCGAAATATGATTTTGTTCAGATCTAAAAGGGTACAATTAGTCTCCACATAGGACATGCTCAAACAAAAGGGGAAACTTCATTCCATATAAAGAGACCACAAGTTGTATTAGTTGCATGCTCCATTGCGAGTGATCCCGGATACATCCCGAATTAGTCGAATTTTTTTGCAGGGATAGTGTCAATGAAAAAAGTCAAATTAAGAAAGCTCACAGTAGTGTTGTAAATGAATCACAATTTAAAAAATTCCTCAACCATACCTCAGTAATCCCTCAATAAAAGCAGGTAGTGCATTCTTTTGCAGGTAGCTTACAAAAGATTGCCACTATACTTACATAATTCAAAACGATCAGGGTGAAAAAAAAATTGATTTAACGGCCGGCCATACATAATCTAACTGGCGCAAAAATAGAAATATTTGTATTAAATTTGGTACACAGATTCTAATGGTATCAGAGAAGGTTGGGGTTGAAAATAAGGCATATGTATGTATTGCGAAAAACACGTAAAACAGTCCGAGTGAGAGAATTTCATCCATGCAATGACCTTATGTCGTTATGAGGAAATATGCTGAAATTTGAAAAAATGGGCCAAGAGGGGCAAATTTTCAGAGATTTATAAGTCAAAACTCAGGAACTGTAGCAGATAAATCGATTAAGCTTCGGCCACTGATTTGCTTACCAAAAAAAAACATTAAAGCGTGAATAACGAGTATTCATGAACATTGATGTGTAAACAGTTTCAAAATCGGATATTTATTCCTGGTTTTCTATGGATTAAAATGCGCCTATCGTTTTTGTAATTTTTAGTTGTCATTGTGACTGCTACTATTTTGTTGTTTTTGTTTGTTTTGGTTTTTAAATTTTGATTTTTTATTTTGTTTTGTATTGCTCAGAGACCAAATCTTGCTTTGAATTGTCTTTCGACCACTCTCCAATCCTGGTAACAATTGATAAAAATTTTACACCGGCAGCGGAACAATGCAGCCTTTACAATCGGAAGACTGATTGGGAATACTTCCGACACATCATCACGTCTAATCTTGACTTCAAATTAGCCCTGAAATCTGCTGAAGATATAGAGGCAGAAGTCGAACATTTTAACAGCTGCATCCAACAAGCTGCATGGAAATCAACTCCCACCCTCATCAGACAAAAAAGGACAAGCGTTACCCACAACATACAAGCTAAGCTCAAAGAAAAGCGACTCGCAAGGAAAAAATGGCAACAAACCCGTCACCCCGACGACAAGAAATTTAATGCTCTCACCAAAGAACTCAAAAATATCCTCAAAATTGAACACAACAGACAAGTTCAACAATATCTCAGTAATATTGATGCAACAGCTGCAACTGATTACTCCCTTTGGAAAGCTGCTAGTAAGCTAAAAAGGCCGATTCTCTACAATTCTCCAATACGAATGGAAAATAACGAATGGGCGAAAAGTGACGCAGAGAAAGCAAATACTTTTGCACGCCACCTAAAATCAGTATTCACCCCACATGATATTGAACCCCCACTAAGCACAACAACAGAAGTGAAAAATACTCTGAGTCATCCCTATCAAAAACGATTCGCAATATCGGAGGTAAAAACCGTAATAGCGAAGCTCAACCCAAAGAAAGCTCCTGGGTACGATATTATTAATGGCAATGTACTAAAACACTTACCTTACGAAGGCATAAAATTTCTCACCCAACTTTTTAATGCAGTACTAATAACTGCATTCATACCCCCTCAATGGAAAGTCGCTCAGATGAAAATAATTCTGAAATCAGGAAAGCCCCCTGATACGGCAGCGTCTTACAGACCCATTAGTCTGCTGCCCATTGTCTCAAAAGTCTTGGAAGTTCTCTTCCTTAAAAGACTCCTACCCAAAATAGAAGAGCGTAACATTATACCCAATCACCAATTTGGCTTCAGAAGAGGACACGGAACAATTGAACAAGTACATAGACTTACCGAGAAAATCTACTCTGCCTTTGAGCAAAATAAATACTGTACAGCTGCCTTTCTAGATATATCCCAAGCTTTTGATCGCGTATGGCACGACGGCCTGCTCTATAAAATAAAAATTACTCTCCCTACAAGCTACTTTCTATTTATACAATCTTATCTAAAAAATCGTTACTTTTTCGTCAAAGAAGGAGCAGAGCAGTCTGAGCTTTACGAGAGCTTAGCAGGCGTCCCGCAAGGTAGTGTAATGGGCCCAATACTGTACCTACTTTACACATACGACCTCCCAATAGCAGAAGGAGTCATTATCGGCACTTTTGCCGATGACACTGCTGTACTGGCTTCAGACCTCAACCCTAACGTCGCCTCACTCAAGCTTCAAAGAAGTTTAAATAAAATTACCCATTGGCTGAAAGACTGGCGGATAAAGTCAAATGAATCAAAATCTGTTCAAGTGACGTTTACCACTAGACGCAACACTTGCCCACCCGTAAAACTCAATGGCATTGATATACCGCAAAGTGACGTAACAAAGTACCTGGGTATGCATCTCGACAGAAAACTAACATGGAGAACCCACATATTCACCAAACGAAAAGCTCTTGGTATAAAACAGAGAAATCTTTATTGGCTCATGAATCGAAACTCCCAACTATCAATCGACAACAAACTCCTGCTCTACTCAGCTATCTTAAAACCCATCTGGACCTATGGCATACAGCTATGGGGAACCGCAGCAAACTCAAATATAGAGATTCTCCAAAGATTCCAATCGAAAACCATTAGAATGATTGTAAATGCGCCCTACAACGTCACGAACGACCAACTACAGCGTGACCTAAAGATACCTACTATATCTCAAGAAATCAGAAAGTATGCTGCATCATACAAAATGAGAATATTAGCTCACCCCAACCCACTCGTTCTAGCCCTGACGGCAAGACCAACCAATTTCGTACGCCTCAAAAGAAAATCATTTACAGATCTTTGCTGATGCACTATAATAAATGGATGCGCTACTGAGAGCAATCCATACATGCCCACCATGTTTATTAAGTCATTATTAATTACTAATTACTAGGGCAACAGAAGATATGCAAATGCATATTTTTCTGTTGCAGTCCTATTTACATATGATAAATATATATCGGCGTTTTAGTTCAAGACGAAGAGAATAAGCCTAACTTGTTAGGGCATATTTTCGCATATTTAGGTCAAAAGGCTTATTTTTGCATATTTTGAGTTATTTGCATATTTTTGGCATATTTTGCTATAAATTCATATTTTAGCATAGTATTTCGTCATATTTTTCCATCTCGCTCGTAAAATATTTTTATTTACATTTTTTACTCTGGCAACTTTGTTTTGTATCTGCGCATATTATTTGCCATTCCTCTTTGTCTGACAAGTTCAAAGCGAATTTAATAATTTTCGCAATGCTTCATTCAAATGTGCTACACCAAGGCAGATCTAGGAAGGTAGGCTCGGTGGCGAATTCAGAAACTACTTTTTTTATTTCCAAAGGTAGATCGCGATTCATATTGACAGTGTAGCATCGAGTATTAATGGATCGCGATTCTGGATCGCAAAATGTTTAGAAATTTTGAAATCTGCGATTCGGATCGCAATATTGGCAATAAACAAATTTAAAGTGAAAGTGCGAAAAGGACGGAAGTAAAATATCTTGTACCTCAGAGCGAGAAAAATATCGCAATATTCATATTGAACGTGTAGAACTACGCGCTACACAGTGACTGAAATTCTTGCTTTTAAATACGCCCCGATAACTTCAGTTGACGTGGAAAAATCTTTTTCTACGTTTAAAAATCGCGACAATCATCGACATACATAGTTTTCTATTTAAAAATTTATCGCAAAATTTTGTAGTTGACAGCAATAGCAATTTGAATAAATAAGTATGTAAGTTTTGCACTGGAATTTTGATTGCCATCAACACATAAATTTTAAAATTAATGCACATAAATAAATGTATGTATATATTTTCGTAAGTAAAAAAACTTGTTTTCTTTTGGTAACGAAGATGTGTTTCGCAAATGTGAATTTTTTTATTTCGTCTTTTGTACCTATAAAATGTACCTTTAATAAAAATAATTTTTTGTTACAAAAATTATATTTAATTTAATAAAATGTGAATTTTTTATTTCGCTTTTGTACCTATAAAAACAAATATTTACCTTTAACAAAAATATTTTTTATCACAAAAAGTGTTCTAATTTTATTTAAAACTAATTTTAGATATTTGTCCGAGCCAGGGTTTGAACCTGGAACCTCTTGCATGAAAGATGAGCGCATAACCTACCATGCCGTATATCTTTTTATTAAGTACTAGCAAATACCGTCCCGCTTCGCAGCGACGAAAAAATTTTTTCCCATTTCCCTTTACGTTTACCTTTAGCTTTACCTTTACCTTTACTTTTACCTTTAGCTTTACCTTTACCTTTACCTTTACCTTTACCTTTACCTTTACCTTTACCTTTACCTTTACCTTTACCTTTACCTTTACCTTTACCTTTACCTTTACCTTTACCTTTACCTTTACCTTTACCTTTACCTTTACCTTTACCTTTACCTTTAGCTTTAGCTTTAGCTTCACCTTTACCTTTACTTTTACCTTTACTTTTACCTTTACCTTTATATTTACATTACCGAGACCATCCATCACCATCTGGGCCCACTATTTGAGCCATTTCTGGGAAAGCTGTAGGTTGAAGCCCTGATCAACGCCTTACATTTGCTACCAATATCGCTCGGAAGCATTCAGGGGTCATCCCGGTCCATGCTTTGACCCGTATCTTGGAGAGCAGCCTAGGCATAACTATTTAAAGAGCTTTTTGTTAAAGTCCTCCTCAACAGCTTTCATTTGATACCAATATCGCTCAGAAACTTTCCGGGGTCACTCGGGTCCACGTTTTGACCCATATCTCGGGACCCGGCCTAGGCATCGCAATGAAAATAACTCTATGTTGAAGGCCTGCTCAGCACCTTTCATTTGATACCAATATTGCTCAAAGACTTGCTGGGTCACTCTGGGTCCACATTTGGGCCTATATTCCGGGAAGTTCCCACTTTTCCGAAAGTCTGTATACCCTATCACCAGCGCATATACCATATGAATCTACTGTGAAAATTTCATAAAGATCGGTTGATTACTTTGGGAGTCCATAAATAACACACACACACACATTCATTTTTTATATAATAGATATACAAAAAAATTTCATGGGCATATTTTCAGTGCTTAAACCAAGTTTTAAGAGCATATTTTTAGCGCTTAAACCATATTTTTAAGGACATATTTTTAGCGCTAAAAACGAGTTTTTTAGGGCATATTTTCTGTTGCCCTACTAATTACTTTTAACGAACCACAAAATTGTTAGATGTATTTTATTTATACAGTTGGCAAAATATATTGGATGCTAAAAAAAAAAAAAAAAAAAACAATACTAATTTAAATGCATTTATTTTCAGAGACCGATTTTCAACAAGTTCGTAGGACAAAAATCAAAAATTATTCAAATTACAATGCTACAGCTTATTTCAACCAAAGGATAAAATGTGATTATAAATTAACAACAGCTCAAGTGTTTAATAATATTAATAATTGGTCTGTCCTCGCTTCATGTCTATAACTGATTTCAATCTTTTTGGCATCGATTGAACTAGTTTTCTTGTAGGTTGGGGTGTTATTTTTGCCCATTCCTCGGTTAACACGTTTTTAAGATCATTTTTGTTAGAACTTTTGTGCTTGCGAATATTTTGATCTAAAATCTCCCACAAATTTTCAATAACGTTCATGTCCGGTGATTGAGCCGGTGGTGTCATTAAGTGAGGGCAATTCCATATTAGCCAAGATTGAACAATACCCGACTTATGTTTCGGATCATTGTCCTGGTAGTAGCGGAAATTTGAACGAATGCCAAGTTTTTCTGCACTTTGAAGAAGATTTGCCTTCAAAATGTTGAGGTACATTATTTTGTCCATTGTATCTTCAATAAAAATCAGGTTATCAACACCCGCTGCCGACATACAAGCCCAAACCATGACGTGCCCACCTCCGTGTTTAACTGTTGCCTTTAAATTTTTGTTGTGCAGCTCAGTATTTGGCTTCCGCCATACATACGATGGACCATCCGAGCCAAAAATGTTAAACTTCGATTCGTCAGCAAATAATACTTGGTCCCAAAAATTTAGGTCTTTGCGGACATGCTCATTTGCAAACTGAAGGCGGCTTTTTTGATTTTTTTGGCTGATGAATGGCTTCTTGCGTGCTAATCTGCCATTAAACCCATTCTTTCGCAATACTCTACGCACCGTTTCTGCACTACTTGTTTTCCCCAACTCATTGCTTATCTCACCTACCAGTTTTGGGGCCGTTTGCTTGAGGTTTTCCTTTATTTTTCGCAAAATATAGCGCTCGTCGAAATTATTGAAAATTTTATTTGGTGCAGTTCTGCC
This sequence comes from Urophora cardui, assembly GCA_960531455.1. Taxonomy (NCBI): domain Eukaryota; kingdom Metazoa; phylum Arthropoda; class Insecta; order Diptera; family Tephritidae; genus Urophora; species Urophora cardui. The sequence goes on along the minus strand of OY482672.1, from coordinate 84,638,681 downwards.
TTTATTAGCGACTCTATTCTCATGTACAAAGCGAGATATGATGCACTGTACTGTGGAATCACTTAAATTCGCCATTTCCGCAATTTTGCGGCGCGAGTGGCCATTTTTGAAGTGGCTGAGAACCAACTCTCGTTGCTCAATAGAAGTGCGTCGGCCCATCTCGAAATAAACGATTAAAATCTGTATTTTTTACGCAATGAGTTTCTACGATATTAGTTTTGCACGAAATTAACGAGGAAACTAAAAAAAAATTTTTTTGACATGAAAAACCAGGATTTCTTTGAGAAAATATATCTGGTTGAAATAAGCTGTAGCATATTAATTTGCACTATATTTAACTTTTATTCTAAAAACTTGTTGAAAATCGATATCTGAAAATAAATGAATTTAATTTCGTACTGTTGAACTAAAAGTCTATTGGTTCGCATTTAATTTTTTTTAATATCCGTTGAGGATCAAAAGTTATAACCGTACAAAGTTCCACATTCATGCTGGTTGAAATAAGCTGTGAACCACTGTAGGAATCATAAAGAGTAGAGCTCCCTGTAGAAGCCTTGCTCAAAACATTTCATTTGATACCAATTTTGCTCAGAAACATTCAAGGATCATCCGGTCCTAGTTTTGACCCATATCTGGAGAACCGGCCTAGGAGTCATAATGAAAAGAGCTTCATATCGTCGCTTCGTTGCTGTTGTTGCTAATATTTGCATTTGCACGACTATGCATGCAAGCATTTGTAAGTACATGCCTAGCTACCTACCTATCACTGACAATGCCTAGGTCATTTACGGTTTACGCAGTTACATGTTTACTCGTAAACTTTACATGTTTTTGATGTGTAAACATCTTTGCTGTAGCTACGAGTGATTTCGAAAAATAGGTAAACCCTGCTAGAATTGTGTGACCGAAAGTACTAACACTATTCCAAAAATATAATATTACCAACACACTTGCACTCGTATGTGTTTCTAGCCAAGTTCAAAACCAATGAGATAGATAAGGATAGAATGGAATTTGAAAATACACATACGGGAACGTGATGAATGAAACGGTCACAAAAGTTACCGATGCCCTTAAGAATGTGATAGGAAATATCCCAAAACTTTTGGTCATGCCTGCCGGTCATATGACCGGTCAAATGACCTGCACAGTTCTTGCAGGGAAGTTTACGCGTAAACGTAAATGGCCTTTGTGTTAGTGCACTGCTGCGTCCGTGTGAATCGCTTGGCACTGTCAGTGTCAGGTAGGTAGATAGACATTAGTGCCCTGCGTAAACACTACCGTTCGCTGTTCGAACACGTATGCACTAACATTAAACACTGTCGAAAACATGCATGTCCGACTTCAACACCAAACATTTCCGATAACTAGCAGCAGGCAAGCAGAGACGTTCTCGTTCTTGAAACGATCGCTGCCCGCAAGTTTCGGTCTTTTCGGTCTACTGCTAAGTATTCGAATACCAAGATGGTGCTTACGAAAGCCTGCCTGCTAGTATTTGGCAACGTAGAAATTTTGCTCAACTGCGACGATTTGAACGATTAACATGCATGCATGCATACATATGTATGTTTGTATTTACATATGGATGCATGTATGGTTGTATGTATGTATGCATTTGCCTAATTTTTATTTTATATTAAATACCTAGTACCTAGATAGTACATACCTAATACCTACTTGCGAACGGATACATATATCTACATATTTATATGAATTTATGTATACCTAAATACTTGGGGCAAATAATTAAGTTAGATACTAAATGTTTCATTTTTAGTTTCAAAGCATTGATTTTATATCTACTATTTTAACATAACATAATTATAAATCTTATACTTAATAATAGCCCTGTTTTTATTTAAGCGCAAATACATCTGCAATGTGTGCAAATGCCGATTTCAGCCTTTGTTTAAAATTCATAACTGCGTTGATATCTTCATTATTATCCTGGCATCCTGTTATAAACTGGTGAATATATATGGGTACTAAATGCAGCGTAGCGTAGTCTTCACCTTCCCAATAGCACTTATGCTTCACTAAATTCGACGTCGATTTCATGATGTAGCTAAGAAGCTTTTCGCAAATTTTGCAGATAACGAAGTTACTTATTTCTTCCCCATTACTCTTAACAATTTTTGCAAAGACTTTCCACACCTTGCTTCTCCCTTGTACTTCCTTATATATTCTCCATTTTGTAGTTGAGAGATATTGGCGCAAAAATATTGTCTGATACAATAAGTAATTGTTGTTTCCAACAATCCATTGCTTAAATAGTAAAAATAAGAAAATAACCGAACATCGATTTTTAGGCCCGAAAGGAAAATATTAGCCTGAAGTCGTAAAAAGGCCGAAGTTAGCTCGTTAACTCATAAAAATGGCGTTGCTAGCCTAGAATTTGACTGACCTGTTTTATGATCAACAGTTCTCGTCTACCTAAACCCAAAACCCTCAAGGGAAAAGTGATTTTCACCGTGATCAATTCATCTACACTATTGTTTCACTTGAAAGTTATTCTTTAGATAATACTTAAATACATCTTTCAAAAAATTTTGGAGAGGAAAAATTTGGTATAAAAGTTATTATTATTTTATTGAAAACAACCAAATTTTTTCTGTAAATTTTATTTAATTAAATATAAAAATATAGTTTGAGGTATTCATTGATTCAAAACATAAAATATCTACATACCTGCATGCAAATTTATTTTTTTATAAATAAATATACATACATATTGTATGTACTACATATGTATATGCATCTCTATGCATCAAAGCTAAGCTTAGAACGACGTCAAACGTCATTACATTACTTTATTTTAATCAATTATAATAATTAAACGTTCTGCTTTAATAAAAGTAACATATGTACATATGTTTAGTTTTAAGGTTAAGATTGTACCGGCTCCCACTTAATGAAATAAAGGATGAAATAGCTCCAGCATAGCTAGGAATAAAATTTTGAAGCTATTATGTACCAAGTATAGGTTCAAGGTTTTTTAATTTTGGAAGCCTTCTTAGATATTTGCATGATTATATTTTTTTTTACTACCTAGTCTGAGTACAAGAAAAAATTTAAATACTATGAACTCGTTAAATATGTATACGCAAAATATTAATAAACTTATAATAAAAAACGAAAATTACATTTATAGCTGGTATGTCCATACATACATACATATGTATGTAAGTATGTTAATATATACATATTTACATATGTGTATCAGCTATACACAATCATACAAAACCATAATGATATGTACCTACATACGTACATACAAATGTACATATACATACATATGTATTTATACATACATACATACATACCTACATACATATGTATATCTATGCATATCTCACTACAATTTAATTTTGTCAATAAATCAAAAAAACCTACCTAAAAACATATTCAATGAATGTTAATGTAGCCCAAATAACACCATCTGTATGCGTATGAAATTTTTACACTCTCATTTATGTACATTTACAAAGCATGTTCTGCCTGCACATCAATAAATTTTTGGAAACTTGCTTAAGTATCCGAGAACTTCTTCTGATATCCGAACATTTGTGCTAAAAACATCGAACATGAACGTGCAGCATTGAGATTCATTCTCGGTGCTGAAGCAAAATTTCACGCCACTGAAGTACTTCACTGTTCGAACACTTCGAAAACCATACATGTGCTACAGCGAGTGCAACACAGCATGTTCGATATCGAGATGTCTTGCGCAGCTCTTTAGTACGTATGTTAAGACGTTTATAGCAAAATTTTAATTAATAAGGGCTCTTTTAAAAATAAAAAGTTTTCCTTTTTAATAAATTCAAAAAGGTTCAAGTAAAAATTAGAGGATGTCCTTATTGATTTGCTTTATAAAAATTTTCTCCTAAAAACAAGCAGATTTCTTCTAACAATTTAATTTTTTTACAAAATGACATAAAAAATTAATAAACAAGAAGTTATCTCCTCGTTTTCAGACGATATCCTTTTAAATAAATTTAAGAAGAAATTCAAGCTAAAATCCAAAAGAATTTCTAGCAAAAATTTCTTCAATTTTGTCCCCTCTCCCTCTCCTCGGCCAAATAGCTTTTTTAGGCGGCAGTCTCTTTGATTGTAGGTGAACTTTTTGGCTCTGTGCAGTCTCGGGAGCCATACCCGAGCCCTGGGTCTCCTTGGAATCTCCGATGCCGGGATAAGCTTAATCCTTAACTGGTGCATCACCAGTGGTCTTACTCTTTTTTGAGGCGCAAGAGGCCTCTTCCAGAGACCTGTTGCGCTTACCACCTGGAGCATTTTCGGTGGTTTCCAAGTACGCCCGGTACTCGTCGACCACCGCCTGGAATTTTAATCGGTCCGCCGCATCCTTGGGATGAACGGTCCCACCTGCAATGTTCCGTTCTATCCTTTCCAGGACAGACAAAGCAAGATGGTACCGTTTTCTCGCCTGAGATGCTTTGGACCTAGCATGTTTCTTGGCCTCGGAAAGCTGTTGACGTGGCGGAGTACTGCAGCCCACAGTACTAGCTCCGCTCATAATAATTGTGTCCTGGCTAGAAGACAGGAGCTCGTCCGAGGAAAAGCTCATGTCCTCCAGGCGGGGGGCGTCCGTTACCCTAACGTACCGTCCTGTCAGGAGCGTTTGTTTTTGTTCATTTGTTGTTGTTGTTGTTTTTGTGTTTTCATTTTTGTTTATATCATCCATTTTTTGTCCCACGAGTATGCACGGAAAGGGTTGGTCACTCGTCCGCAGAGCCGGCTTGCATAGAGAAGGCACTTGTACCACCGACCTTGCCCGGGCGTCGGAGGGGAACGTTCGGGATCAGCTATTCAATAGCCACCCGCTGACCATTCAGCCATCAGCACGGGTACCTCAACACCTTGCCTTAGGGTGGTTCTCACCTACTTTATCTGTTCCCCGCCCAAATGGTAGGGGTTAACAGTGTCACCAGCGTGAAGGAAAAGCAGGAGATTGAAAGTGAGAGGTGAGAGGCTTCATTTCCGAGGATCTGCCATCGAGTTAACACATCACTAACCTTTGTGACACCGGAGATATTACTAAGACATGAGTTAAATTGGATGGGATAAGTCTAAACGGATAATCACTACTTTTAGGAGAGTGCATAGAATAATTCGAACTAAAAAATTTTGCGAACATGTTAGCAATAAGTTGGCTATCAGAAGACGCAGTGTTATTATAATTCATGGCGGACGGAAAACTATGAACTCTTCGTTTTGTGTTGACGAAGTTATAGGATGATTTGGGATCGTGAACCAGTCATTCAAATAACTTTTCAAACAGGCTGAGGCCATTGCATAAGAAAATGGTGCAGAAATCATGGTGCTCTGTCAAAGAAATCAAACAAACAGTGAGACTCAGTCAGTTGAAGATTATTACCGAGTTTCAGTATACATTCTTTTTCTAGATTATATCAACCCCTTTGCGCGATTTTATCGTAAGGGTCATTTTCTGGAATTTCACTTTTTTATAAAAGTTTAATCTACATCCGTCAGCGCATCACCTGGTAAAATATTATAGCTGAAATCCTTATAGTTGTGCCAAAAATTGGCTTTATTTTTTATCGTAAGGGACAATCCACACTTTTTTCTATTTTGAATATAGCTAGCAAGTAATTTTATGTACTACTAGCAAATACCCGTCCCGCTTCGCAGCGACGAACAACAGCTTTTGTGTTATAATGGGTCTTTCCCTTTACCTTTACCTTTACCTTTACCTTTACCTTTACCTTTACCTTTAACTTTACCTTTACATTTACCTTTACCTTTACCTTTACCTTTACCTTTACCTTTACCTTTACCTTTAACGTTACCTTTACCTTTACCTTTACCTTTAACTTTACCTTTACCTTTAACTTTACCTCTACCTTTACATTTACCTTTATCTTTACGTTTACCTTTACTTTTACCTTTACCTTTACCTTTACCTTTACCTTTACCTTTACCTTTACCTTTAGCTTTACCTTTACCTTTACTTTTACCTTTACCTTTACCTTTACCTTTACCTTTACCTTTACCTTTACCTTTACCTTTACCTTTACCTTCACCTTTACCTTTACCTTTACATTTACCTTTACCTTTACCTTTACCTTTACCTTTACCTTTACCTTTACCTTTACCTTTACCTTTACCTTTACCTTTACCTTTACCTTTACCTTTACCTTTACCTTTACCTTTACCTTTACCTTTACCTTTACCTTTACCTTTACCTTTAACTTTACCTTTACCTTTACCTTTACCTTTATCTTTACCTTTACCTTTACTTTTACCGGGACCATTCATCACCATCCGGGCCCACTACTTGAACCATCTCTGAGAAACCGACTTAAAAAATAACAATGAAAATATCTGTATGTTGAAGCCCTGCTCGACACATTTCATTTGCTAAAAAAATATAGCTCGGAAATATTCAGGGGTCATCCGGGTCCACGTTTTCACCCATATCTCGGGACCCGGCCTAGGCATCGCAATGACAATAACTCTATGTTGAAGGCCTGCTCAGCACCTTTCATTTGATACCAATATTGCTCGGAAATATTCAGGGGTCATCCGGGTCCACGTTTTGACCCATATCTCGGGGCCCGGCCTAGGCATCGCAATGAAAATAACTCTATGTTGAAGGCCTGCTAAGCACCTTTCATTTGATACCAATATTGCTCAAAGACTTGCTGGGTCACTCTGGGTCCACATTTGGGCCTATATTCCGGGAAGTTCCCACTTTTCGGAAAGTCTGTATACCCTATCACCAGCCCATATACCATATGAATCTACTGTGAAAATCTCATAAAGATCGGTTGATTACTTTGGGAGTCTATAAATAACACACACACACACACACACACACACACACACACACACACACACACACACACACACACACACACACACACACATTCATTTTTATATAATAGATTTATTTTGAAATTTAAAGGAGAATATGAAGGGGATTGTAGCGTAATGTAGCCATGGTATCATGATTATGTTTGGATTATCTTATAACCTTAAACGAGTTTTTCTTGAATGTATATTTGTACTTATGTATATTAGTTTATTTATATATTTCTATATCCGCTACTATCTCGGGAACGGCTGAACTGATTTGGATGAAATTCGTTTTACAGATAGTATGCCTAATTTTAAGATATTCTATCCACGTGCTGCCCCTGGGGATGTTTTTCCAATGCTGTCACCTTTTTGGAACTAAAAAAAATTAGATGTGCTAATATGGACATCAAATGAATGGTATTTTACGACTATTTCAATTAAAATATTGCTCAGTGGGATTTCTACTTTACCTAAATTTATTAATTTCTTTGTAAACAATCGCGAAAACGGTTTTACTGAGTTGAATGAAATTTTATACATCCATATTTGGCTCATTTACCTGATATTTGTATATTTCTATATGGTGAACTAGAATACTTTCTAAGCCAAAGAATCACGTCTGAGCTCGACCACCCAGGTTCTAATAGTTTATGGAAATAAGAGAATGCCCCACTTGCATGTAATACTTATTTATTTAGAAAAAATAACAATAGTATTATCTATTCTTGTGGGGCCTTTAAACGGCATCTGCTAATGTAATTTGTTTTTGGAGGGTTTTCTTACACTTACTGATTGGGAGTCGCTGGTTCAAATTCACGTTCGTTGTGTAGTTTTACCGACAGATGTTGCTCTATCCAACCATTGATTTATCGGAATAATGTAAAATTTTTATATTTCCATTTACCTCTCCCCTTTCTCTTACTCCCAACACTCGTTCCATTGCTCCGTCATATTTAATACAGGAAATAATCTACATATTTACCAAATTTCCAAAAAACTTACATATTATGAAAACCAATTTTCCCAATAGATCGGTCCCTGGTCTGCCGGAAATCGAACTTGGAAACTTTAGAATGGAAGACGAGTACACTACTCACTATATTACCATTACCCCATCATTAAAAACACAAAAGTTTGGAATAAAACACTTGCATTTGTCATACAAACCCTTTTTTAAATATTATCGTAAGGGACATTTATTCAAACAAACTCATAAAAAATTGAGAACGAAATTATCGTAAGGGACAAAATTATGATTTTTTCGCAAACTGCACATTTTTTCAAGAAAAAAAATATCATGTTCAGTATATTAATTAATTACCTAATAGCGTGTTCAATTTCGTTTCAAAATACCAATAAAAAATAGTAAAAAAAAAACGAAAAAAATGCTCTCCTGTAAAATTTGCTTTTGTCCCATACGACAAAGTCGCACAAAGGGGTCGATATGTTAAGTGAAATGTCATCCAGGCTCCCCAGCGCTCCCATGCAAAGAATCGGACAGTTGCAAAAGTTGCTATCCCATAAGATGTAGAGGCGCCGAGGGAAATAAAGAAGACCTTCCTTGTTTTCTAGCTTTGAAGAGAGAGCTAAAATGTTGGCAACGGATGGCACAAAATATCCCAGTATCTCCCGCAGATGCCTACAAACGAGCAACGGTGCAGCCAAATGTTAGAACTCTTTATCAATTAATGTGTACGTTTCCAGTGACTACTAGCAGTGCTGAGCGATCTTTCTCCACTTTACGCCGATTCAAATCATATCTTCGCAACCGGATAACAGAAGAGCGTTTGAATGGATTGGTTTTAATGCATATTTATGATAATATTGCGGCAAAAATGGACACTAAAGAATTGCTGGACATCTTCAGCAGGAAAAATAAAAGAAAACTCTCTTTATTAAACTTGTAATTTAAAATATGTTGTTAACTAAAAGCATACTTAAACTTTCGTAAATAAGCTCGAAGTACGATACTGGATATATTTATGAGAAAACAGAATAAAACACAGTAAAAAATGATAGTTTATTTCTAATATCATTTGGAATTTAGTTTAATCATTCTAGGAATTAAATTTGAATTTTAATACCAAAAAGTCTTATTTTTAAACTATGAGAAGTTTTACAATTTTATTTATTCCAAACTAGTTTCAAAATAAAGTCTTGAAAAGTATTAAAATTCTCTCTAAAGAAGTTTAATCATTTCAAGGCAAATTCATTATGGTAATGGCACGACGAATTCGGCAATATTCGCCTCAATTCGCTTTAAATTTTCGTCCAACAGAATATCAAACTCAAAGTAAAACTTTTCTTTGTTTGACATTCTCCTGTATTCTTCTATACACGGTGAACTAAAAACGAGAAGAAGAAGAAGAAGTCAGCTGTTCACGTACCATTACCATATGAATGAATTTGCCTTGAATCATTTATGGTTTAAAAACAAATCCTGAAAAGTATAAAAAACTTTCTCTTTCTCAATGTATATTACTATCAAAGGTTTGAAATCAAAACCAACAAAATATTAAGAACACATTTTCAGAAAAAAAGTCAAAATAAATAAACAAAATTTTTCTAAAAGTACAATGCGAAGGAGTAATTAAATAGCCGAATCGAATTTTTTACGCCTGATGAAATAATTGTATCAAGTAAGTAATTCAGGAAATTAATAAAATAGCATGAGGGTATATTTTGCTTTATTTTTACAGACATAAGGTCTCTCTTGCAGTATCACTGCAAGAACCGCGACGGTGCTGAAATTTCCCTGGACATCTCCAAAATATTGGTGCAAAAGTTGACAATATTTATATACATATATCGAGTCCTAACTACCATACAAGTGTATCCAACAAAGTTATCGATTTCAGCTTTTTTATGGAAATCAACAATTTATTATAACATGCATCACTCCCAAAAATTTCATAGCTATGAATTATGCAGTTTCGAAGTAAGAGACTAAATATGTAAGTTTCAAGGCTACATGCAAACTGTATGCAAAACAAATTTAAAATAAATAATAGCTTAAAAAAACTAAAAAACACGCTTTAATCTTAAAAATCGTACCAAAAATTGAGAAATAATTTAATTAGAAACAAAATGATGAACGAAAATATAAGTATTTAAGGAAAAGCGTGGGGTGCTCAGTATGTCAAAAAATATTTAAAATCGGTGTTTTTTTACTAATAATTTTATTTTGACTTTTTTGAGATTTCATATATCGTACTCTTTAATTTCGCAACTAGGTATATTTTTGTACTAGTTGTACGAATCGAATATTTTCATGTTCAAATATTATTGAGCACCCCCCACGCTTTTCCTTAAATACTTATATTTTCGTTCATCATTTTGTTTCTAATTAAATTATTTCTCAATTTTTAGTACGATTTTTAAGATTAAAGCGTGTTTTTTAGTTTTTTTAAGCTATTATTTATTTTTAACTTTTTAGTGAAATTTTTCATTAAAGGATGTTTTATGCGGACGCAAGAATAAAAGTAAAAAGAAGTCTGATGGGATGTGGTGTTCTCCGAAATAGATCTACATACATATGTATTTATAACTTCTATCTAAAATCCCAATATGCAGTGAAGTAAACTAGCTTATTATGCAATATTTTCCAAACCCTTTTATTCAAGGTTTTCCAAACTAGTTTGGAAATACAAAATTTCCCAAACGTTTTGTTATATTTTACAATCAGAAAGTGAAGAGAAGTTGAGGTGAAGCATTTGAAAAGAACAAAAAAAAAAGAAACCTGATTGAATAAATTCGAATTTAGACAACAAAGTTCCGAATACGATTGTAGCGTAATGGTGAGGTATGCTGCCTACGGACCAAGGAGCGCAGGTTCGAGTCCCCAGTGGCGCATTTTTTTTTTTTACTTTGATTTTTTTTTTTATTTTTAGAGAATTTTTTTTCACCTCACGTTTACAAAACATTGTATAAAAATTGCTTTCCAAACGTGAAATCCAATTATAGAATTAGGGTTCCTTTTCGTTGATTCAGTTCTTACTATTAAATGAATTACAAACAAAACCAGTTCTTGCTTTGCATACGTATGTATGTATGTACATGCGGCTGATTTCATTGCAAATACAACAAACCCAAAACAGAAAGCTACAAGCTTCATTTTTTTTGAGTGAATTTATGCATTGAGTTTATCGCCATCGCTATGAGCGATCGCTGGCTGTTGTGCGTTAGTTCGCTCGCTATTTGAGTGGTTATACGTTTTTCTTTGAACATTTGTTTGTGATTTGAGAAGAATGTATTTCTGAGCGTTCGTGAGTGAGTTTTTCCGTACCCTGAAAGCTTGTTACTTATTGGCTTATATACGGGAGTGAATTGAAATTCATAGAGGCTATTTTGAGGAAAGGTAACTTAAAAGACGCAATGAAGCATGAAGTATAATGTTGAATGTCCTACTATATGAGCCGTTGGGCTGTTGATGTCATGTTTCGAATCCGGAGGAGAATAGAAATAATAGAGAGAACACAATAAAAGTGAATGTTTGAAAGATATATGTAATTATTTAGTGAAATGTTATACAACTTTTAGGATGGGATGAAGTTACATACATACATACATACATACGTACATACATACATACATACATACAGGTGAAGCTAATAAAAGCGTGTTAAAAACTGAGTCCCGTAAAATTTAGTTTTTGTTGGATACACATTTATGGGGATTGGGGCTCGATATATGTATAAGGTACTTTAGTGTTTGCTGCTCATGGAAACTTAGGGGCAAATGTTTGTTTTGGATTTTTATGTACATATGTATGTAAATAAACAATGTTAACGCTATTCAATTTCTCATTAATCTTTGGAATAAAGGGTTATTTGCGGTATATCCACTAGAAATTTTATGGGGGTTTATTTTTAAATCCAAAAAAGTATAAAATTTATTCCAATTTTCGGATTGATTTTATACCATTTCAACTATTTTTAATACCAAAAATATTCTAAAAATAATCAAAATTTGGTTTTGATTTAGATAATTCCAAAAAATATTAATTTGACACCAAGAATAATTTTTGTCTCTCAGATTCTCTTCCTTTTTTTAAACCAGAATGGTTTTAATTTTATACTTTTTGGCATTGTTAGGTATATATAAATACCAAAATGGTATTAAAATTAAACAAAAATTTTTACTGTGCGTTATTGCACTCAGAAAAAAAATCATCAACACGATTCATGTAAAATTAACACGATCGATCTGTACACATAGAACAGCAACTATTCTTTCAAATTACACGATGTTTGAAACATGATTTTGGCTTTGTAACTGTCATCTGAAAATTTGGTAAATTCAACCAAATTTTATTGTTGATACAACATGAAGAAATTTTAAAATATACAAGATGATTCAAATATAAAATTTTATTCCTAAATGTCATTTGGAAACTGGTTTATTTAACATGATGATAGTGTCAATATAAACCAGAGATGTAGAATAATTATTATTTCATTTTCAAATTATAAAAAAGTCTTACAAATTTTCTTCAGAATCATAAAAGTCTTTTGATAATATTTTTTTCTTGCTGAAAATGATAAAAATCTTCTATAATTATTATTCAGAAACTTATATTTTAAAAATCTTTCCATAATAGTTATTTCAAATATATATTTTTTTAAGTCTTCAAAGACTTTTATATTGAGACAAATTTGAAAAAAGTCTTTGCGTAATTATTATCAGTAACAAATTGTTTTTTATATCTTCAAAGACTTTTTCATTGAGACAAAGTTCAAAAAAGTCTCAGAAATTTTTCAATAACTTTCATATAGGTATAAAATAAAAATAACTTTCATATAAGTACTTGAAAATTCAAGCAAATTTCCAATTTGAAATTGTATGAAAGCTTTTTTTGTCGAAGATATAAAAAATAAATTTGTCACTCAAAATAATTACTTAAAGATATTTTTGAAATTCGTCTCAATGAAAAAGTCTTTGAAGACTCAAAAAACAATTTGTTACGGATAATAATTACTCAAAGACTTTTTTCAAATTTGTCTCAATATAAAAGTCTTTGAAGATATAAAACAAAATTTCTCATTTATAATAATTACAAAAAGACTTGAAAAAAATATCTCAGAAATAACTATTTTGGAAAGACTTTTAAAATATGTTTCTTTCAATAATAATTATTTTTTGATTTTTACTTTTTCTCTTATAATAATTACAACTCTGATATAAACTAAAAAAAACAAGTAAGGAAGCCTAAGTTCGAGTGGAATCGAACATTAGATACTCAGCTGTATGCGTTCATTGTTTGTTTGCGTTTGATGGAAACACGATGTATTTTATATAAAGCGAGTGCTGCATAAAGTGGGCGTAGCCACGCCCATTTTTAACATTTTTATCAGTCATCCAACTAAGCATATGAATATTATTCTTTGTGCAAAATTTCATTCCTTTATGACTTCTAATTACAAAGATGTCACGTTACAAATTTCCAAAGGGTGTTCCAGAAATATCTTTGTTAAAAAGTAGGCGTGGTCATAAACCGATTTGAATAAATTTTTGCGTGTCTATTAGCACAAGTTATAAAAGTGTACAAACCAAGTTTCGTCTTAATGTCTCAATTATTTGTCGAGTTATGGGCTCCGAAATTTCGTATATTCCTTTGTCAAAGAAGAGGCGGTGCCACGCCCATTTTTCAAATTTTCCTATTTTTTGTTTCCGGTCTATTGTGGAACTCATGCCACAAAATTTGAATGAATTATCTTTATATTTGACAAAGAGATCGCTTAAAATATTTTTATTAGGCCCCTTTATAGTTCCCATATATAAAAGTGGGCGTGGTCGCCAACCGATTTCGCTAAAATTTTGAACATATATTACCACAACTACTAAAAGTGTACACACCAAGTTTCGTCATTATATTTAAATTATTTGTCGAGTTATGGGCTCAGAAATCTCGTATATTCCTGCTTCTAAAAAGAGGCGGTGCCACGCCCATTTTCCAAATTTTTTGTGCTTTTCGTTTTATATCCGCAGTTGGACTCCTGCCATAAAATTTCAATGATATACCTTTATATCGCTTAAAATGTTTTTATTAGGTCACTTTATAATACCCATATATAAAAGTGGGCGTGGTCGTTAACCTATTTTGGCAATTTTTCGTCCAAACATTTGCCTAAGTAAGTATATCACGCCTACCAAATTTCATCGATATATCTTCAACGGTTTCTGAGTTACGACATATAAAACTTTCAATGTTTGGCCCTTAATAAGTGGGCGTGGCACCGCCCATTTTTCAAAATCTCACCAAATTTCTTCATAAGGGCCTGAGCTCCACACGTGGGTGAAATTTTAACACTCTAGCTCTATTAGTGACTGAGATACAAAATTTCCGATTTTTACTATATAGGGGAAGTGGGCGTGGTCATGGTCCGATTTCGCCCATTTTCAATACCATCCGTTCCAGTCTTGATACCAACTTGCATTCCAAATTTCATCAAAATATTTCAATTTTTGCGCGAGTTATCGTGCGTACAGACAGACAGACGGACGGACAGACGGACATGGCTCAATCGATTTCTTTTTTCACCCTGATCAATTTGATATATATACTAAGGCAATATCTATCTCGATTATTTTATGGTGTTACAATCCACCGTTATGTGATTAAAACTATAATACTCTGTGTACTAGTACAGCTGAGTATAAATAAATAATAGCTTAAAAAACTAAAAAACACGCTTTAATCTTAAAAATCGTACTAAAAATTGAGAAATAATTTAATTAGAAACAAAATGATGAACGAAAATATAAGTATTTAAGGAAAAGCGTGGGGTGCTCAGTATGTCAAAAAATATTTAAAATCGGTGTTTTTTTACTAATAATTTTATTTTGACTTTTTTGAGATTTCATATATCGTACTCTTTAATTTCGCAACTAGGTATCTTTTTGTACTAGTTGTACGAATCGAATATTTTCATTTTCACATATTATTGAGCACCCCCACGCTTTTCCTTAAATACTTATATTTTCGTTCATCATTTTGTTTCTAATTAAATTATTTCTCAATTTTTAGTACGATTTTTAAGATTAAAGCGTGTTTTTTAGGTTTTTAAGCTATTATTTATTTTTGACTTTTTAGTGAAATTTTTCATTAAAGGATGTTTTATGCGGACGCAAGAATAAAAGTAAAAAGAAGTCTGATGGGATGTGGTGTTCTCCGAAATAGATCTACATACATACATATGTATTTATAACTTCTACCAAAAATCCCAATATGCAGTGAAGTAAACTAGCTTATTATGCAATATTTTCCAAACCCTTTTATTCAAGGTTTTCCAAACTAGTTTGGAAATACAAAATTTCCCAAACGTTTTGTTATAGGTATTTTACAATCAGAAAGTGAAGAGAAGTTGAGGTGAAGCATTTGAAAAGAACAAAAAAAAAAAATGAAACCTGATTGAATTTCGAATTTAGACAATAAAGCTCCGAATACGTTTGTAGCGTAATGGTGAGGTATGCTGCCTACGGACCAAGGAGCTCAGGTTCGAGTCACGAGTGGCGCATTTTTTTTTTTTTTTTATTTTTTTATTTTTAGAGAAATTTTTTTCACCTCACGTTTACAAAACATTGTATAAAAATGTAATTAGGGTTCCTTTTCGTTGATTCAGCACTTACTATTAAATGAATTACAAACAAAACCAGTTCTTGCTTTGCATACATATGTATGTACATGCGATTGTTTTTATTGCAAACGCAACAACGACAAAACAGAAAGCTTGTTACTCAAAACACAAAACCAGTTCTTTCTCTGCATACGTATGTATGTACATTGTACATGCGGTTGATTTCATTGCAAATACAACAAACCCAAAACCAGGGTAGGAAGAAACTCCGAGTATGTGTGAGTGAGTGAGGAAACTCCTGCTCACGGCGTGCTGTGGAGTGGCCGTTTGCATTTCACACTCCTCTAGAACGCGGAGTATTTTTTTTTTGTTTCTCCGCTCCTTTGGTTGGAGTGAGTTTCGAAGGAGCCGCTCACTGCGTGTGCGGTTGGAGTGAGGTTCGAAGGAGCCGCTCACGCTGTGTGTGGAGTGAGCGGCCGTAGATTTCCTCTTCTCATGGTGTAATGTGTGGGAGCGTGTGAGTGAGGAATGCGCACCCTGCAAAAAATGCGATCACTCCGGGATACATCCGGGACAACTCGCAAGGGAGCATGCGATTACTACCCATTTGTATCTCTCTATATGGGTTGAAGTGTTCTCTTTTGTTTGAGCATGTCCTATGAAGAGACTAATTGTACCCAGTTTGTACCCGAACGGGTAGCAAAAGCGCACAATTGTACCCGTTTTGTACCCGAACAGGTAGCAAATGCGACACATCCATTTGTGCGACTAATTGTACCCGTTTGATACCCTTTCGGGTACAATTCGTCTACAATTAGTATACATATGTACCCGTTCGGGTACAATTGGGAACAATTGTAGACTAATTGTACCCGAAAGAGAGCGCTCCCGGACAAATCTTTTTAGAGACTCGTCGCACACTTTTTTACAGGGTAATGACGCTGCATAAAAATGCATACATACACATACATACATATGTATGTTGCAGTGTGCAATTTAGTGCTATGGGTTTTCTGCTAAATAGCATGTATGCTTGTTTTTTGCCTTTTTTTTCGTATTTATGCCCGTTTCAGGCGATTGAGTAGGTATGTAAAATCCATCTTTCTACCTATACTTGTTTTTTGTTGTTTTCCATCTGTGTACATGTGTAGACCCTGCAGGGAACCCAATAACTAGTGAGCAAAATTTCTAGTTCCGAACTAGCGAAAAGGTGTCAAAAGGGAACTAGATCAATTGTAGTTAGACCCTCACCAGTTCAGGAGGAGTGAATTGAGTGACCATTATAATACACACTTTGATTTGTATGCAATTTCGAATTGACAAAAATTCTATGAAAATTTTTCGTTCGTTCAATTTCCGTCGGCTTTGTATATTTCTGCAATTCTCAGATGTTTAGTGAAGCGTTTCATATAAAGAGTTTTCTATTTGCATCTTAACTTGTATGAAATGAAATGTTCCCCTAATTATGCTTTTCCGATCCCTCAGGCTTATTTTTAATTTTTTTTATTTTATTAATTTTTAAATATTACTGTAAATTTTATTAAATAAATAAATAAAAAAATATTAGTCAAAAAAAAAATTCAAAAAAAAATTATCATCCACCTTGACACCGACAGGATTCGAACCCGCGCCCCTCAGATTGAAAGGCACATGCGCAAAGGTGGGCAAAACCTTAGCACCTGCTAAATGAGAGTAAGCGCCCGTGTACGTATACACACCGATTGTCACTACTACAGCCAAATAAAGAGCGTAAAACGAGCGCTTACGATGGGACTTGGCGATCGTCCTTTAGGAAAAATAATCAGTTTGCCTTCGACTGGCGTGAAAGCAAGTGGTCGCTAGGTGATCGTCGCTTGAAATTCTTTTATTCTATTTGCAGATGCCAAACAACAAGCATATGTATGTATATATGTATGTGTATACGTACGTTGTTTCATAATTTCGCGAAGCGTCCGCGCATGACCCTGCTCGCTCAACATCTGCATGCAGACTGATTATTTTTAGTAATTTTTCACTTTATCCTACAGTAGGCGCACCAACACACACTCATTTTTTAGTAATGGCTTGAGTGTAGTGGTGCCCAAGGCTGCACATGCGTTAGCCAGTCGGCCATCGCGCTACTTGCACGAAGTGTGTCAAAGTCTGCACTTAAGCGGCAGATGTAAAACTGTAGAATTTGTAGGTACTTGTAGCTAGTTCAGAACTATCGAAAATGTGCCAATAAACGAACTAGTGTAAACTGTAGAATTTAGTACTAGTTCGGAACTATCGAAAATGTAGTGCAGAGGGTGACAATTGACACCGCCTAGGACATCGCCGTGTTAAATTCGCCAGTTGATAACATGCAAAAGAGATTTAGCTCGCACTAGTAGTGTCGAAAAATGCACTAGAAGCGACCTAGTTCGGAACTAGAGATTTTCCCTACAGGGGATACATATGTAAATATGTGTTTAATTCACCAGATGCAATTACGAATACATATTTACATATGTACGTATATAGGTAGGTAGGTAAAAGGAAAATTATTTTCAAGAATGTGCACTATTCGTTGTACATATGTATGTAGGTACCTACCTACTTGTTTAGTTTTCATTTATAATGCGATTAACGCAAAAAACTATTTATTCGTCATTAGAATCATATTTTTTTTTGCATAAACGAAATATTTATTAATAACTTTTTGGTTGCTTGTTTTTCCGACAGGGTAGGAATATGATGTATTGTGGAACGATTTTCCGTCATCCCCTTGACAATAGGAAATATTTATTACTTCATAATAGAAATCATAACTCACAGTATATGTATATCTGTGTTCGTATCGAACAGTAGCTTAAGTGTACTTAAGGAAAAATTGAGTCAGTTTGGAAAAAGCAGAAGTAATGCATCCCAGAGAGTACATTCTGCAGTTTTTTTTTTTTAACTCTTTCTTAGGCCTTCAACCCACTTCAGCCTCAATGATTTTACTCATGTAATAATATTGTGCGGGAAACTGCACTTTAAAATTTTCCTTTCGACATAAGCTATTTACATACATATTTCTTAACTATTCTTAACACTTAGGTACTTAATCAAAATAAGAAATTTTGCCGAGAATATCATTATTTAGCTTAACAATCAATATATTATTCGAGGTTTCTTTTGAAAGCCTCGTGCGCAGTTTTGTTAAAATTGTAGCCAGAGCACTAAACGCCCTCTCAACACACACTTGAGTCGATGGAACCGCTAATACTACTTGAATGAGGTTTCCTAAGTCCTGATCATTTAATAAACGGGATTTCCAGTAATTCAGAATATCTACTTCACAAGGAACTCTTTGAGCATATGCGAGATTCTCCAACTTTTGCTTTAAGTTTACTTGCATAGTTTCTGTTGCACAATGACTGCTTAATAACGTGTCCCGCTTGTTGTTTAGCTTGCAGAATGAGCTGTGCACACTGTAGAGGATAAACAAATTTGTAGCATTCATGCAGCTGCTTACTACACACTAGGGTTGGGCGATATATATCGATATATCAATATATCGATATTTTTAAAATAGTACAGCCGATAATATCGACGATATTTTGAACTACCGTGCATCGATAATCGATAATTTTTTGCATTTTGGCGCAAAATTCGATATTTTTCATACATTTCTGATTCGCTTCGAATTTAACAGCAGAACATTTTTTAAGAAGTGGTATAACCATAATGTCCGGGTGCTTGAATTTACATTACTTTCTTCTTCAAGCAATTCTTAATGATTTTTATGTTTATACTTCAGGATTCGTAGAATATCTGTAGATCCATCCAACTTTAACAACAAATATCTAGTAAACTATAAGTCTGCGGCAAGTTTGGACTCCAGTTTTGAGATCTGTGAGAGCACCTCTAGCCCCGTGAAGAAGTGGTTTTTCGCGGGACGTGGTTCCTTAATGTGAAGCCAGCCCTTTCGATATATTGATATATCGATGTTTCTACACGGCATAAATCGATGTTTTTTTAAATATCGATACAATATATATCGATATATTTTTCCAATTTGCCCATCCCTACTACACACTACAGACGTTTGGCTGCTTCATCGCCAAGCTGTGAGGCCTCGCTCATCCTCACTCACTCCGGAGTAAAATATGGAGGCGCAGCGGAGGAGAGCCAACGCTTCATTTTTGCCTCCTATTGGCTGCGCACTCTGTTGCCACTCATGCGGAGCGCTCACGCTATTGTGTGGCCTCCGTTGTTTGCACACTCACAGGATCCTCATGAGTGCGGCATGTGTGAGTGTGGAGGCAAAATGAGGCAAATCCGAACCCTGCCCAAAACAGAAAGCTTCAAGCTTTATTTTTGAGTGAATTTATGCATTGAGTTTATCGCCATCGCTATGAGCGATCGCTGGCTGTTGTGCGTTAGTTCGCTCGCTATTTGAGTGGTTATGCGTTTTTCTTTGAACATTTGTTTGTGATTTGAGAAGAATGTATTTTTGAGCGTTCGTGAGTGAGTTTTTCCGTACCCTGCAAGCTTGTTACTTATTGGCTTATATACGGGAGTGAATTGAAATTCATAGAGGCTATTTTGAGGAAAGGTAACTTTAAAGCCGCAATGAAGCATGAAGTATAATGTTGAATGTCCTACTATATGATGTCGTTGGGCTGTTGATGTCATGTTTCGAATCCGGAGGAGAATAGAAATAATAGAGAGAACACAATAAAAGTGAATGTTTGAAAGAATATAATAATTTAGTTAAATGTTGCAACTTTTAGGATGGGATGAAGTTACATACATACATACATACATACATACATACATACATACATACATACATACATACATACATACAGGTGAAGCTAATAAAAGCGTGTTAAAATAGGTCCGTTTATTATTAGCTAGTTATGAATAGGTAGCCAAGTTTCGGCTGGAAAATCGTTTCTTGAGTCAAATAAATAATAGGTTAAAAAACTAAAAAACACGCTTTAATCTTAAAAATCGTACTAAAAATTGAGAAATAATTTAATTAGAAACAAAATGATGAACGAAAATATAAGTATTTAAGGAAAAGCGTGGGGTGCTCAGTATGTCAATGTATGTAACCCCCACGCTTTTCCTTAAATACTTATATTTTCGTTCATCATTTTGTTTCTAATTAAATTATTTCTCAATTTTTAGTACGATTTTTAAGATTAAAGCGTGTTTTTTAGTTTTTTAACCTATTATTTATTTTTAACTTTTTAGTGAAATTTTTCATTAAAGGATGTTTTATGCGGACGCAAGAATAAAAGTAAAAAGAAGTCTGATGGGATGTGGTGTTCTCCGAAATAGATCTACATACATACATATGTATTTATAACTTCTACCAAAAATCCCAATATGCAGTGAAGTAAACTTGCTTATTATGCAATAATTTCCAGACCCTTTTATTCAAGGTTTTCCAAACTAGTTTGGAAATACAAAATTTCCCAAACGTTTTGTTATATTTTACAATCAGAAAGTGAAGAGAAGTTGAGGTGGAGCATTTGAAAAGAACAAAAAAAAAAAAGAAACCTGATTGAATAAATTCGAATTTAGACAACAATGTTCCGGATACGTTTGTAGCGGAATGGTGAGGTATGCTGCCTACGGACCAAGGAGCTCAGGTTCGAGTCCCGAGTGGCGCATTTTTTTTTTTTTTTATTTTATTTTATTTTTAGAGAAATTTTTTCACCTCACGTTTACAAAACATTGTATAAAAATTGCTTTCCAAACGTGAAATGCAATTATAGAATTAGGGTTCCTTTTCGTTGATTCAGCACTTACTATTAAATGAATTACAAACAAAACCAGTTCTTGTTTTGCATGTATGTATGTACATGCGGCTGATTTCATTGCAAATACAACAAACCCAAAACAGAAAGCTTCAAGCTTCATTTTTGAGTGAATTTATGCATTGAGTTTATCGCCATCGCTATGAGCGATCGCTGGCTGTTGTGCGTTAGTTCGCTCGCTATTTGAGTGGTTATACGTTTTTCTTTGAACATTTCTTTGTGATTTGAGAAGAATGTATTTTTGAGCGTTCGTGAGTTAGTTTTTCCGTACCCTGAAAGCTTGTTACTTATTGGCTTATATACGGGAGTGAATTGAAATTCATAGAGGCTATTTTGAAGAAAGGTAACATAAAAGCCGCAATGAAGCATAAAGTATAATGTTGAATGTCCTACTATATGAGCCGTTGGGCTGTTGATGTCATGTTTCGAATCCGGAGGAAAATACATAGAAATAATAGAGAGAACACAAAAAAGTGAATGTTTGAAAGATATATGTAATTATTTAGTTAAATGTTACAACTTTTAGGATGGGATGAAGTTACATACATACATACATACATACAGGTGAAACTAATAAAAGCGTGTTAAAAAATAGCAGAAGAGAGCAATTGACAGCTCCAAATTTCAGCTAGTAAAATTTTCCCTAGCTGAAATTATTTGCTGCCAAAGTTAGAAACAGCTGTTGAAAAAATAAACAAACGAATACTTTTGATTTTATTACTTTTGAAATTTTCTGAATTTTTGAAATAGAAATAAAGAAAATTAAATATTTTTTTAGAAAAAATAACCATTAACAGTCAAAAATAGCATTCAAATTACTAATCGCTAATTTTTACTATTATTCCGTTTTTTGATTTTCTGTTCGTTTCGCTCTTTATGAGCGCAATTGTTTCCATTTTGCTCACTTGACAGCTAGCTGCTAGTTTAATAAGAAACAAACCTAATGTTAGAAAAATGACGTCGCAATTTTAATACTGGTTTCAGACAGAAAATTAATGTAGTACATTACATTTATAATTTAAAAACAAACCTGTTAAATAATGATTATTAATCGTAATGATTACCGGATTGATTGATTATTTTTTCAACTGTCCATTTAATGATTGATTACCCATTGTTTTCAAATTTTAATGATTATTTTGCAATTACCATTAAAAAAAATCAAATAAAATCATAAAAAATCAAAAAAAAAAGAAAAATAATCATAAAAAATCAAAAATAATCAAAAATAATCAAAAAAAAATTATTTTGATTGTTTTTGATTATTTTTGATTATTTATGATTTTTTTGATTTTTTTTGATTTTTTATGATTTTCTTTTGATTATTTTTGATTTTTTTTAATTTTTATCAATATGGTTTAAAGAAATATGCACATTTGTACGTATGCAGGTATATATATCGCCTTTTAAGGCAGACTCCCGACGGTAGCTTGATGGTAGTACCGGGGGGTTCGATACGATGAGCGTAGGTGGTGTAGTGCGGTTAAAGTCCCACACTAAGGGCCGGTTTCACCATCTCCGGTTAAGTTCTTAACCGTAGTATTTTTCCCGGTTAAGCAATTTATTTGACAGCTCGCCATACAATTTACGTCAAATTAACCACCGGTTAACTTAACCGGAGATGATGAAAACGGCCCTAACAGGATAAAGGCTCTATATGCTTCCTCCTCGTATATTTGTGCAGAGAGGCATACACATTTATACATATCTTACAAGCTTGGAATTATTGTTAATTTGTCATTGGCCGTACATGGTACGATGCACGTTTATATCTAATTATTTATCTTTATGAAAAATTGTTTAAAGTGGCCAAATCAAACATTTTAGTGTAACATTCGCTGACATTCGAGACTTTATGACATTCATGAATGAGGAAAAGAAGCGATACATAGTCTCATTTTCATTAATTTATACAGTGAATTATGTGTGTTATTTATGGAGATGTTATAGTCCAAAATGTCTATATCTGAACAATCCGTTGTATGGGACCTATATGTTATAGTGGTCCAATTTCTCTTAAGAAGTCACCCAAGTACCAAATTTCAAGTAGATATCTCAAAAAATGAGGGATTAGTTTGCGTTTATACAAACGACTCAGCTCATGATCCTCATCAAAGCGGTTATATTTTGGTGGATCTGTCATGCCTCCTTCTGCATTTTCCGTGAGTTTGTCTGTATATTTTATTGCCAAATTTGAAATAATTCTGGTCCAGGGTTATTTTCAGCGTATTTACGATCTCTGTTGCAATGTCTTTGTTCGTTTTCTCTGTCAGTATTTTAGTTAGAGCTTTTAGTATTTCTGTCTTTGGTATCGAGGGGTATAGATCCTTCACGTAAAGTGATACCTGTTTTGAGTCCTTGGGTACGTTCAGAATTCTCAGTTTGTTGACTAGTTCCGTTGTGTTTTTGATTGCTAGTAGCATATTTAGCAGAATATGGTCGGACGAGCGCATGCCCGACGATTGGAACTTAAGTGTGCTCTGCCCAATCCACAAAAAAGGACACTCCACAGTACGCGCCAATTATCGTGGGATAAGCCCCCTGAATATCGCATATAAGGTCTTAGCAAGTGTAATGTGCGAAAGACTGAAGCCTATCGTCAACAATCTGATTGGACCTTATCAGTGTGGCTTCAGACCTGGTAAATCTACCATCGACCAGATCTTCACAATACGACAAATACTGGAAAAAACCCATGAAAAAGGAACCGACGCACACCATCTCTTTGTCGATTTTAAAGCCGCTTTTGATAGCACGAATAGGAATTGCCTGTATGCCGCAATGTCTGAATTTGGTTTCCCTGCTAAACTTATACGGCTATGCCAAATGACGTTGACTAACACCACCAGCTCCGTCAGAATTGGGAAGGACCTCTCCGAGCCGTTCGAGACCAAACGAGGTTTCAGACAAGGTGACTCTCTTTCGTGCGACTTTTTCAATTTGATGCTGGAAAAGATAATACGAGCTGCAGAACTTAACCATACAGGAAGCATCTTATATCACAAGAGTGTGCAACTGCTGACGTACGCCGAGGACATCGACATCATTGGCACTAACACGCGCGCCGTATGTTCTGCCTTCTCCAAGCTGGATAAAGAGGCTAAGAAAATGGGTTTGGCGGTCAACGAGGACAAGACGAAGTACCTCCTGTCATCACACAAAGAAACAGCACGCCTTGGCAGCCACGTCAATGTTGATAGCTACAAATTCGAAACTGTTAAGGACTTCGTCTATCTGGGAACCAGCATTAACACCAAGAATGATGTCAGCACGGAGATCCAACGAAGAATCACGCTTGCCAATAAATGCTACTTCGAACTAAGTAGGCAACTGAAAAGTAAAGTCCTCTCTCGACAAACAAAAATCACACTCTACAGGACGCTCATCGTTCCAGTCTTCATGTACAGCGCAGAAGCATGGACAATTTCAAAATCAGATGAGATGGCACTTGGAGTATTCGAGAGAAAAGTTCTTCGTAAGATTTGTGGACCTTTGAGCGTTGGAGTGGGCGAGTATCGACGGAGATTTAACGATGAGCTGTACGAGCTTTACACAGACATCGACATTGTTCAGCGAATAAAGATCCAGCGGCTGCGTTGAGCAGGACATGTCGTGAGAATGGACGAAGGCGCTCCGGCCAAGAAAGCATTTCTATCGAAACCCGCTGAACGCAAAAGAAAAGGGAGACCTCCACTGCGTTGGGAAAATCAGGTGGACAGCGATGCTGCCTCCCTAGGTGTTCCCAAGTGGCGCCATGCTGCACGAAACAGAAGCAATTGGCGTGCTCTGTTGGACTCGGCCAGAATCGTCTAGAGGGTTAAGCGCCAATCAAGAAGAAGAAGAAGTAGCATATTTAGATGTTTTGAGAGCCTATATCCTGGTACCGATTTATGGTTTACTATTGGTCGCATAGGTGTTCCTGTTTTGTGGATTTTAGGTAGTGCGATCAGTGATGGGACAGATGGATTCATTGCTGTGAGAGTGTAGGCTACTTTGCTGTCTCTTATATTTTTCGCTTGTTTTATTGCACGCTTTATTGCCATTTGGTATTCTTCCGTTGGGTCTTTTCTCATCACTCCGCAGCCCATTTCTTTGATTAGTTGACCTGTTTTTGCGGTGTATTCCTCTTCCTCCATTAGCACAGTTGTATTTCCTTTGTCTGTTTCACACTTCATCAATTTTTTCAAAAAAGGAAAAATTCTTAATTTCATATAAGTTGTATTTATTGTTCATCATACGCCATACCGTTTCAGCCCTAGTTATTGCCCTATTGTATTCTTTTAAAAGGCAGAAATATTACGTACTTACGTTCCGACATTGTTCCTCAAATAGGATTATTTGGGAATTTGTATTCGTCTTCGCATGCCTACTACATAATATGCTATGTTGCAAATAGATTTACGTAAAGATAATCTCTGTCATAATCAGAATTCTTTATTCGCTCTTCCCTGTCCTTATACTGAACCTAGAAATGAATCTCCCCCAGGTGTAGGAAGGGTTTGTATCCGTATCTAGTACGAAAAACTTCGAACGAGCCAAGGTCTATACAAATTTTGTACTTCTAAATTTGTCGACATTTTAATTAGTGCAGTTGTCGCTGTAGAATACACAATGACTTGGATACACCTGTCCCTATATTTACTGCGGGGTTACGTACTTTAATATGCGTTCACATACATTTGTACAAACAAACTTTATGCCTCTCTGACCAAACATACATGCCTACCTGAATACTTATGTGCATGCGTATCCAAATTTCTTTACAACAATATTGAAAAAAATCAAACAAAATAAAAAAAAATCAAAAAAAAATCATAAAAAATCAAAAAAAATCAAAAATAATCATAAAAAATCAAAAATAATCAAAAACAATCAAAAAAAATTATTTTGATTATTTTTGATTATTTTTGATTTTTATGATTATTTTTGATTTTTTTTTGATTTTTTTTAATGGTAATCATTAAAATTACTTTTTTTCAGCAAAAGAATTAAAATAATGATTACCAATTAAAAAACAAAACAATTTAATTGATTACTAATCCTAATCGGAATTTAACAGGTCTGTTTAAAAATAAATTTTTGTGTTTCACACACACTCAATTAACAAGGAGATGTCAATTTTCATAAAATAATTTGTTGTTATTGACAACAATTTTTGAATAAATAATCCCAGTAAATATTCGGGTCATAAAAGAGTCCCAAAGGAATCCTAAACTGGAGCATTCACACTCATTATGAGCTCACTCTGGAGCCCGAAATGTTTGTATTTCTGTTCTTAAGGTGGTCCCCTGATATGAGCCTAATTTCACACATTTTATTAGCCTGAATATGTAGTAAAACAAAAAAAAAATTCTTTTGTTTTTGCATTTTCCTTCCCCTAACCCAATCCTCTTCTCTCATTGATTGCGTTCAGAAGTCGCAACTGTTAAGCAAAACACCGAGCGGAAAGTGATATAATTTGCGCCTTCTGAACGAGCTGATACAGACAAAAAAAAAACAAATTATTATTATAAATATCTATTCCCAACATAATCGGCAATAGCTTCGCTGCTTTCAAACATTTTTATTACATTCAAAAATTCGTAAATATATGTAGGTATTTATATTTTTGTACATATGTCAAAATCGTAGGCACAACATGTTGTCCGAAGTGAGCATAAACAATTTATGAAGGGAAAAGTGTCCAAACTCACATCTGCAGAGTTCCCGTGGCAGTGATCCAGATCGGGATAAGAAGTTTGCATGCAAATGCAACAAAAATTTTGTGATCCTGGTGTTTATCTGTATGAATTTCGGATCCGTATAGATTGTAATAGATTTTTTTGATCCATATAAATACCAGGATCACCAAATTGTTGTTGCATTTGCTTGTAAAATTTGTATCCGGATCTGGATCACTGCCACGGGAACTCGCCTATCATGTTGTGTTGATCAGAAATACTTTGCGTTCAGAAGATAAAAACACAACTGTTTCGCAACCGTTGGGATTCTGAACGCAACCATTGTGGAACCTTCATTGCTTGCTTTATAGTGTTGTCTGTTGGTATTTTCCTCCGGATTCGAACCTGAAATTCAATACAACGCCATAAAATAGTGGAACATTCAACATTATATTAAACTTTAGTGATACTTTTATACCTACTTCCCATTTTTCTAATTACAATTATCATTAAAAAAAAAAAATTAAATAATAAAAATTTTTCCTTATAGCTTAAACAGAATCAGCGTCGGACGAATTTTCGTCGGCCGCGGCGTTCTGTCAAACGATTAAAATACACGGCAGTATATGAGAATTAACAGAACGAAAACGCTAGCGAAAATAGCCCGGCGAAAATTCGTCAGAATAGACTTATTTCTAATTTGGACGCTATCGCCTGTCAAATAAATTGTTTGTAACTTGATAAAACATGTAATAAAACAAAAATATATATAAAAATTAAAAAGTTTTTTTGCCTCTCCTGAAAATTTTTGAATTTTGAGTTGTAACGCATTTTGGTTTAGTGTGCGATATGTTTGTGATTCATATCCGACTCCAAATTATGAGTGCTCTGAGAATGTTTGCTGGGATAATAAATTCATGCCAAAACTAATTGACATTTGACACTGAAAATTTCAAAATTAAAAAAAACGAACTCACCTCGCAGAGTTGTATTGGATTTTTATTCGATTAAAAATTCAATTATTTAGTAATGGATCCATTAAGAATTGAACTTCTGTATGGAAAATCGAGCTCATTATTGACTTAATGAAGAAAATGTGGATAATTACTCCATTAACCGCCTGTGTGAAATCAGTATAACATCAAAACTTTTTTGAAACATACACAATTTTTTCAACGTTTGAAGTTCTGCTGTTCGTGCAAAACACAAACTAATATTATTTTTTTTTTTAACAAAAAGAAAATTTTGTGCCGTGGCAATGATGGGAGTTTAGCATCATTGGCAGTGCGTGATAATGGTTTTTCCATTTATATTTTTAGTTCGCAGGTAAGTTAAAAGTGGGTTGCATTTTTGTTTCTAAAAGTTTTTAATGTTCAATATTTTCTTTTTCCTCTTCATAGTTTGCAATTTTTGTGGCCGCTGTGGTGCAGTGGGTAGAGTGCTCGCCTGCTATGCCAGAGGTCTCGGGTTCAAACCACGGTCCGAGCCAAACACCAAAACAATTTTTCTAATTAGTAAAAATCCAATTATTGGGTTTTTTAAGAGCAGCGGTCACCTCTCGGCAGTGGGCGGCATACCCTCCGAGAGTATTTCTGCCATGAAAAAGCTTCTCACAAAAAATGCGTTCGCCGTTCGGAGCCGGCATAAAACTGTAGGTCCACCCAATTAGTAGGAAAAACAAAAAGGAGCACACCTCGAATTGGGAGAGAAGCTCGGCCATAAAACTCGTCAGAGTTATAATAGCGCCATTGTATTATTATTATTAGTTTGCAATTTTTACCACAAAGAGATGTTTAGCGAATGGAGTCTTTCACGCAGCATGCGGTGCATATAGCGTTGCATTAGCGGCCAAACATTACTCGGTGCCAGTGATAGTAAGTACTATCGTCCATGTATAAATTATTTGTATGAGAAGGACGCTTTCAATTTGGTCGGTTGTGCGGGTGATGTACTCGAATATGCTTTATTGATCTGATGATTATATATTTTATGTTTTATATGTTTTTTTATTTAAAAAAAATAAATTGTAAAATCAACAAGACTTTCTAGTTAATTTAACAATAAATTTAAGGTAAAATCAAAAAGATGTTATTGTTAATTCAACAGGACCATTTCGTGTTAATTTAACCAGCTCAAATTGTAACATTAACTAGTTAAAATTGTAAAATCAACAGGAAGACTCAATACTTTTTAGTGTTAATTCTACAGTTGTCATCCTGTTAAACTAACACTTGACAGTAGTGTTAAATTTACATGATTACGTGATGGCATACATTATGCATCGTGTTGAAAAAAATTAACCACAAAATTTGTTGATTTTTGGTTGATTTCACACTATTTTTTTTCTGGGTGTATTAAACATTTAAATAAATATACTTGAATTTGAAATATGATATCTACTGGTATTATTCCTACAGTTGTTGATGTTGAATTTTTTGTTTGTTCGCTGTCTGTGCCTTCCACGACCCTTCCCCACCGAGAAAAATCCTGGATCCGTCCTTGTACATATGTACATACGTACATATGTATAATTCGTACCTGGCTCAACATCTAGATGTCACGATTAAATTTTGTGAATAAAAAAAATGTATGAAGAAATGGTGCAGTGAAATAACGCCCGTGGAATTAACGCCCGCATGCGTTATTTCCCAAAAAAAAAAAGGAAATAACACCCGCGGGCGTTTTTTCCTTTCTTGAAAAAGAAATAATTCCCGCGGGCGTTATTACGTTTGATCCACGGGCTTTATTTCTCTTTCGGAAGGGCAATTAAGCCCGCAGACGGGCTTTCTTTTTTTAAATAGGGTGTATTAGGGAAAAAGCGCCGCAGGCTAAAAATTGGAATAAAAAATCGCGCGATTTTTAATTCCAATTTTTCGATTCTTTCAATTTTTTTTAAATCCCCTTCTAAATATTCAAATGCTTAATCAAAATAAACAAAGCTTCAGTAAATTTCTATAATCATTTATTAGTAACAATTTTTAAGGTCTCTAAGTAAGTAAATATTTAAATACGCAATCAAAATAAACAAAACTTCATTACATACATATTGGCACCTTCAGACCACAATCTAAACAAATACTCATATAGAGTTTTCAACAATTTGACGACAAACCGGGCACAAAATATTTCTATTGCCATTTACGATTGCAACCTTACTGTGCTCTCCAAAGCAATCCGCACACAATTTAAAGTGATTGCATGGGGTTAAGAGAACATCGCGTGGCTCAAGGCAGATCTAGGAAGGTAATAGCACGGCGGCCATGTTGAAAATCTCTGATCTAAAACGTCAAAAAGCACGTATGAAAATGTAAACAAGACGGAAGTAAACAAACTATAATCAATACGATTTGACAATTTAGCCAAAATGAAAATGAATCAGCTGCTGAGTTTATATTACCTATATAGATCTGCCTTGGCGTGGCTTGGTAAAACAAATAACACACAACAACATGCTTTGACTCTCGCAAAAATTGTCCGCCGTTTCTTCATAGTCAGAACAATCCATTTCGGATACATCAATGTCTTCTGTGTCACATGTCTTATTTTCAGGATTACTCATTTGATTCGCCTGCGGCGCTTTTTCCAATACTAATACACCATATTAAAAAAAAAACGAAAAATTGGAATTAAAAATCGCGTGATTTTTTATTCAAATTTTTCGCCTGTGGCGCTTTTCCCACTAATACACCATATTTAAAGAAAACCCCGTCTGCGGGGTTAATTGCCATTTCGAAAGAGAAATAAAGCCCACATCGCCGAATAGGGCGCGCGGGCGTTCTTTCCCTTTCTGAATGGAAATAAAACCACGGGTTTAATTTCGTTTTATTCGCAGGCGCTATTTCTTTTTCAAGAAAGGAAAAAAACGCCCGCGGGCGTTAATTCCACGGGCGTTATTTCACTACACCTGAAGAAATTTCTGAGTTATGTATACGTATGTACATATATACATATATATGTACCTACATATATATGTACATATACATATTTTAGCTGTTATAGCAAGTTTAATAAATGTGGGAGCTTTGCAGAAATATAGAGTTTTAAAAGGAGAATAACGTGGTATATATATATGTAGGTACATATGTATGTATGTATATATAACTCAGAATCTTCCTAAGTTAACTTAAGCAGTTATTTCAGCGGACCACAGATATATCCATACATACTTACACGCGTGCGTATACATTCGCGTTGGCATATCTACATATGTAGGTACACACATACATACATATTTTTGCAGCCATACCGGGAATCCGTGGCTAAAGAGATGTAATTAATGAAGAATGTAAGAGCGAAATAGTAAATATTAGGTAGCGATAAACCCTGCGACTGTCTCGCAAAAGTGTGAACGGGTCAGCAAGTGTTGTGCACTTGAACCAAAAAGCAAATAGATATGTACATATGTACATCCATACATACATACATATGTAGTGATGAGCAATGTAGCGTTGCTAAGCGTCGTTTAGATGAATTTGGTGATAACAAAAATGCTACGCTCTGTCTGTTGAGTGGTGAGTACGAAATTACAGTTACCTAGTTTGTGTTGATTCTGCTATTGTCTTCTAGCATGAAACTAAAGGCAGATTCAGGTTCAGGTTCGAGTTCAGAACTAAAGTTGGATTTGAGTTAACTAATAAAAATAGTTCAGAACTTTTCGGAACTCCTCTCACACTCCGAAAGCACAACAACAACCACATGGCAAAGCTCTGAACTCGAACGATGAATCCGCCTTGCCAGATTGGATATTGCAGCTACAGAAGAGGACGAGAATGGCTGAATACTGGGAGCCCTTCTTATGCCGTGGTTATGCTTACGACACTACTCGTCGAGCAACGAGTAATTGTAGTTGTGCACTCCGACGAGTGAGAAAATTTTCGGACTCTCACATCGTTCAAATTTACTGGGTGAAACAAGCACCCAGCACGCCGCGGTTGCGGGGTAATAATGTGTAATTTTAAGCGTAACCACCTCTCACCGATGATGAAAATGTGTCCGAATTTCATCGGCGGTTTGCTCTTAAGCATAACCACGGCATTAGGAATGAGTTCACCTATGTACATAAATGCTTTTGCACAGAAAGCAAAAAAAAGGGTGACTAATGATTGTCCGCCCATATTAAATTTGTTTCTCTCATTTAATATCATATGTATGTACATAAATATGTATGTATGTATGTATGTATGTAAGTATATATGTATGTATTGTATAGATATGCGTGTACATAGTATGTATACATATGTATGTAATATTACTACTCTTTTATTACAAGTTTGGATGTGTATTATAGAATGTTAATTCTAACAACCGTTTTCTTTCGTTTACAAGAAAAATATTCCAATTAGTCTGACACTCTATTCCGCAATCTCAAATTGAATCGCATCCATGCATACATACATACATACATATGATGTATAAAACAAACCAATTTCCAATCAGTTACTCACCAACTGGACAAATATTTACTCGCCTCTTTTACGCAACGCTCTATTTCGTTTCAATGGGTCGAGTTTCTTTATCTTGTTTTTGTTAGCTGGCAGCGCGCTGCAGCCTTGTCGCCCTTAGCTGCTGCGACGTTTGTAGCGTGGGTATGAGTCCAATCAGCCAGAGCACAGGCGTAGTAGCTGAAGTGCTTCATTTGAGCGTTTCAGTGTCGCAGTAGCGTCGCCGTCACTTTATCCCTGTATTAACTGGCGTTCCAGCGTCGCTGCCAGCAAGCAAAGTCATATAGGGTACACAAGCGTAGATATTACCAATTACACGAATTTTTATACTCTTTTAAAAATTTCGTTTTATTATAATATTTATTATCGTAGAGCGCAGTAGTGCCTGCGGAGCGTCGAGCGTTTTGTGTTTGCGCTGATTATGTGTATCGAACGAATAACAGAAACGTAGCCAAGCGTACACAAAAAGACTAGTGAATTAACGACTTCAAGTCGATTTAAAAGTGTGCATACGAGCGAGAAACGTGAAAGTGAAATTTCGCGTCTTATTGTCTTTTAACTGTTTGTTATTATTACTATAATACGGGCGAAAATTGTCAAATACATGTAAATATGTATGTACATTTGTACATACATACATGCATACATATGTATATCAATACAATAGTGCTTCGTACCTACAACTTACATATGTAGTATATGTATGTATGCAGGTACGTAATATGAAGAACGTGTTACTCCGTGATAAATTTTTAAAATATAATTTTGTGCTACACATATTGCGTTATATTGTGTATCATTAATATTATTACTTTTATGTTTGTCTACATTGTTTTATGAGCAGTATGGTACAAACGCGCGTGCTGAACGTTATACTTTTAGTGCTGGGTATGTGCGAACTTTTATTAAAATTTGGCTTTGAAAGTCTCAAATTCCGGTATACTCCCCCAATGATTTAGACAGAAATTAAATAATTAAAGAAGAAAAGGTAATGTACATTCATACATATGTACGCTAAGAAAAAAAAATATATGGAGGGGTCAAAGAAATTGTTTCCCTATTTTGAACACTATTTTCTTTGTTTTGAATACATTTCCTCTAAGACATGTTGAAAGAATTATAAAATCAAGATGTTTACACATCAAAAATACGTGACCATGATTTCCACCTTGTCTTTGTTTTGAAGATTTGATTTCTTTAATTTTGGTAAGTTGAATTCTCACCATGGCAACGAATTTGTTGAATGTTTTTGACTGTTTTACACACTTTTGAGAAAATTTACTCAAAACAGAGAAAATAATGTATATACATGTCTTTGATCGCGAGAAGTTTTTTTTTTTCAGTGTACATATTAGAGTCCTACACTGAGAGAAAAAAAATATATGGAGGGGTCAAAGAAATTGTTTACCTATTTTGAACACTACTTTCTTTGTTTTGAGTAAATTTTCCTTAAAACATGTTAAAAGGTTGTGGCCGCTGTGGTGCAGTGGGTAGAGTGCTCGCCTGCTATGCCAGAGGTCTCGGGTTCAAACCACGGTCCGAGCAAAACACCAAAACAATTTTTCTAATTAGTAAAAATCCAATTATTGGATTTTTTAAGAGCAGCGGTCATCTCTCGGCAGTGGGCGGCATACCCTCCGAGTGTATTTCTGCCATGAAAAAGCTTCTCACAAAAAATGCATTCGCCGTTCGGAGCCGGCATAAAACTGTAGGTCCACCCAATTAGTAGGAAAAACAAAAAAGGAGCACACCGCGAATTGGGAGAGAAGCTCGGCCATAAAACTCGTCAGAGTTATAATAGCGCCATTGTATTATATATTATTATGTTAAAAGGTTTATAAAATATTGTTGTTACATGCGTTACCATGGTTTCATATACTTGTTTTGAAAAAATTCATACATTAAAATAATGAAAAATTCTTTAAGCGCCATTCCATTCCCAACTTTCCTTGTTTTGAAGAATTGATTTCTCTAATTTTGAGAAATTAAATTCCAATACAAATCCCCATGGCAACGAATTTGTTTGAATGTTTCTTTATGTTTTTTCCACATTTTTGAGAAAATTTACACAAAACAAAGAAAATTTTGTATTGGGACGCGTGTTCAAAATAAGGAAAATTATGTCTTTGATCGAGAGAAATTTTTTTTTTGAGTGTAGATACCCGAGTATCGAGCATTTCGATCTGATCGTTTTTGTTTGAAGCCAGTTTGTTGTTCAAATGCCCATACAAACATTCAAACATTCGAGCTTAAAAACAAAAAAAAGTGTATCGGAAAAACAAAAATAAAAAAAAAATACATACATATAAGGAAAAAAAATAATAATAAACAAAAGAAAAAAAAACAAACTTCAAAATATCCGAATTGTTCAAATGCCCGTACAAACATACGGGTAACAAACGATTGTTCGAGAATTTAAACAACACGGGCTACTCGAAAATGTTAAAAAAAAAATCGAGAGCTCTAGTACATATTTCGAAAAACACACTAAAAAATATTTTTAAAAAAGAATATAGAGAATAGTGGAATAACAATTAAATGATAAGATAGTTTTTGAATATCTTAAAATTATCTACTAAAATCCGTGAACTGCAGATGTATCACAACGAATTATTAGAAGAAAACCTGATAGTCCTAGGTTTAAATCAAATATTTGCATGAATAAGTGCCTATAACATAAAATAAAAGCCTAAATGTACATATATATGTATGTATCCATACGAACATACATATGTAAATAGATATGTATGTACATATGTATGTATATACACTGCGCCAGAATACAACAAAAAACTAATGAAAATCAACGGAGCAATTGAGCATTTAGAAAGAAACATAAAAATTAAACGGTCGTAAAAGTGACGCACTTTTAACTACACAGATACGCGCATACATATGTATCTGCATATGTACACTCAGAAAAAAAAAGCATTTTAAAATCGAAAATAATTTTTTTTTTTATCATGCACGTTTTTTTAAATGATCTGCTTCAAAATGTGCAGGATAAAAATAAAAAAAATACATATATGTATACATATATAAGAAGAAACATATTTAAACTAAAAATTAAAAATAATTGAATAAAAAGAAGGTTGTAGATTTAAAATCGCATAACGGTTAAAATAAAAATAATAATTTTTAAATTTAAAATACTTTTACTTGATCTTACAACTTTGAAATGAACATTTCTAAAACAAAAAAGTTCGTGGGTATTTACATCTGTATGTACATCACTTTTAAACATGAATGTATGTTTTTGATTATTTTAAGCACGTTTCCATTGATTTTATAATGCTTTTTCCCTGGGTGGACATATGGGCATTTCCATGGTAACTCGCGTTACATCAGAGAGCAAAAATTAGCATTTAAACGAGTATTTCTCTTTAGTTTTTGACTTTAATACGACAATTGCATCAAAATCTAGTAGTGGAGCTTTATTTGGTATGCCCATGTTTTTTTTTCTACATTGATAAGAACAGGATAAAAATTTACTAAAAAAGTCGGTAACTCGCGTTACACTTTTTAGTTCAGAAATTTTAGAGCATTTTTTAAATCCCAGACATACCAGTTAAACGGAGTTATTAAAAGCTACGGACCTGTAGATTTATAGTTAAAGAACTTGTGAAAAAATTACAAATGAGATGTCATTAGTGAATGTTGTGTACCGGAAACTGGGATTTAAAGAAAAAAAATTACCATCGACAGCTTTTCAAAGGAGGTGATATTTCGAAGTAAAAAATCGTTATTGAATATACCACTTTAATAATGAATTTAACACAGGCTATTAATATAGAAAAAGTGGTACTGTTCTATGAAATTGGCATGTATTTACTATAACTTGCAGTTATTTTTAACCAAAACAAAAGAAAAAAATTATTCGGATTTTCGATTCTGCGCTGCGGAAACGCACATATGTACGTATTTACATACATACAATTAATTAAACAAAATCAAATGATAAATAAAACTAAAACCATCAACAACGAGAAAAGATGCAGTTACTAATAAATATCGTGACATTTTTAAATCACAAAAAAATACTTATAGAAATCAACAAAACCTTTCCTTCCAACCACAACCAACGTTCTGAAGCAAAAAGCTATGTATGTACATACATAAATATGTACATAAGTACTTATATACATATGTTCATACATATATTGTGCAAAATTCAAGGCGGACAACAAAAAAGTTTCACAAAACAAAATGAAAAGGGTATTCATCTAAAGTGATAAACTGGTGGTAAATGGTGTAAAGTGATAAAATAATAATTGTCTTAAATTACATTACGCAACACATAATTAAAAAAAAAAATAATACCTAGAAATTCAAGTATGGGGGAAGATAGGCCTGCTGAGCTCGGAACTATTCTTTTTTTAATTTTTTGTATGGTTCGGGTTTAGAGATAACGGTAACTTTAGATTTTTTGATTATCACATCATTTAAAAATTATTTTCGCGGAAGTTGCAAACGTGATAATCACAAGCAGTACATCGTTCGAAGCACAATTAAAATACGCTTCCAGCGATGTACAACTTGTGGTAACTGAGCCAAACCTCGCTAAATGACAGATGGTCAAAATCAAAATTTTGTAGTTTTTGCGATTTTTGAAAAAATTTTGATTTTCAAATTAAGTTTTTTATAAGAAGATGTAAAAATGAGGAAAGTTTTATCCTTTCAAAAATTAGCTTGTTTATTTGCAAACACTTTGGGCGTGATATTACCAAGATCCGATGATATTTTATGTTTGGCGTTTTTTTCAGGTGAAACAAAAAGGAAATTTTGTGGACGAAAAACCCGATCAGATGACTCAACCATGTTAAAACGAAAAAAGTTGTAAAACTCCGCCCTAAGTTTGAAGCTTATGTTGAGAGGGTTACGTCACAAAAAAAAATTTTTTGATCCCGCGGAAATATTTTATTTTTGTTAACTTTGTTATTTGACATCCGATTTTTTAAATAAAATGTCATTATTTTCGTCTTTGGGAGCTCTATATTTCCCTCTAAAGTCACTCAAGTCAAAGCCAAGTTTTTTGCCCATAAAATATCATTTTGCTTTCACTTGAAAAAAAAAATCGCCAAAAATAAAATATTCATCGGATCTTGGTAATATTACGCTCAAAGTGTTTGAAAATAAACCAGCTAATTTTGAAAGAATAAAACTTTCCGGATTTTTACAACTTCTTATAAAAACTTAATTTGAAAATCAAAATTTTTTAAAAAATAGCAAAAAATTTACAAAATTTTGATTAGACCATCTGTCATTCAGTGAGGTTTGGCTCAGTTACTACAAGTTGCACATCATTGGTATTTTAATTGTCCTTCGAACGATGTACTGCTTGTGATTATCACGTTTGCGACTTCTGCTGCGAAAATAATTTTTTAATTATGTGTTAACCAAAAAAAAAACACGAAATTACAGTTATCTCTAACACCTAACCATACAAAAAATAAAAAAACAAGTAAGGAAGCCTAAGTTCGAGTGGAATCGAACATTAGATACTCAGCTGTATGCTTTCATTGTTTGTTTGCGTTTGTTCGATATAGGGTGTATTTTATATGAAACGAGTGCTGCATAAACAGGGCGCAGCCACGCCCATTTTCAAAATTTGTATCAATCATCCAAATAAGCATATAAATATTATTGTTAGTGCAAAAATGCATCCCACTATGACTTTTATTTACAAAGACTTCACGTTACAAATTCCAAAAGGGTGTTCCAGAAATATCTTTGTTAAAAAGTAGGCGTGGTCATAAACCGATTTCAATACATTTTTGCGTGTCTATTAACACAAGTTATAAAAGTGCATAAACCAAGTTTCGTCATAATATCTCAGTTATTTGTCGAGTAATAGGCTCGTAGATTTCTTTGTATAAAAAGAGGCGGTGCCACGCCCATTTTATAAACTTTTTTTATTTTTTGTTTCCGGTCTATTGTAGAACTCATGTCACAAAATTTCAATGAATTATCTTTAAATTTCACAGAGATATCGCTAAAAATGATTTTATTAGGTCACTTTATAATACCCATATATAAAAGTGGGCGTGGTCGTCAACCGATTTTGGTAATTTTTCGTCCACACATTTGGCTAAGTAAATATATCACGCGCACCAAATTTCATCGCTATATCTTTAACGGTTTCTGAGTTATGGCTTATAAAACTTTCAATATTTGCCCCTTAATAAGTGGGCGTGGCACCGCCCATTTTCCAAAATTTTTGTACTTTTTGTTTTATATCCGTAGCTGGACTAATAATAATACAATGGCGCTATTATAACTCTGACGAGTTTTATGGCCGAGCTTCTCTCCCAATTCGAGGTGTGCTCCTTTTTGTTTTTCCTACTAATTGGGTGGACCTACAGTTTTATGCCGGCTCCGAACGGCGAATGCATTTTTTGTGAGAAGCTTTTTCATGGCAGAAATACTCTGGGAGGGTATGCCGCCCACTGCCGAGAGGTGACCGCTGCCGCTGACCCAATAATTGGATTTTTACTAATTAGAAAAATTTGTTTGGCTCGGACCGTGGTTTGAACCCGAGACCTCTGGCATAGCGGGCGAGCACTCTACCCACTGCACCACAGCGGCCGTAGCTGGACTCCTGCCACAAAATTTCAGTGATAGATCTTTATATTTGACAGAGATATCGCTTAAAATGGTTTTATTAGGTCACTTTATAATACCCATACATAAAAGTGGGCGCGGCCGTCAACCGATTTTGATAATTTTTCGTCAAAACATTTGTCTAAGTAAGCAAATTACGCATACCAAATTTCATCGATATATCTTCAACGGTTTCTGAGTTATGACATATAAAACTTTCAATGTTTGACCCTTAATAAGTGGGCGTGGCACCGCCCATTTTCCAAAACTTCATCAAATTTCCTCATAAAGGCCTGAGCTCAATACGTGGGTAAAATTTTATCACTCTAGCTATATTAGTGGCTGAGATATATAGGAATATATAGGAAAAGTGGGCGTGGTCATGGTCCGATTTCGCCCATTTTCAATACCAACCGTCCCAGTCTCGATACCAACTAGCATTTCAAATTATATCAAAATATCTCAATTTTTACGCGAGTTATCGTGCGTACGGACGGACGGACGGACGGACGGACATGGCTCAATCAATTTCTCTTTTCACCCTGATCATTTTGATATATATAAGTCCATATCTATCTCGAATATTTCATTATGTTACAATCCACCGTTATGAAATCAAAATTATAATACTCTGTGTACTATTACAGCTGAGTATAAAAATAGTTCCGAGCTCAGCAGGCCCATGCCTACAGGCCCGTAGCTAGGGGGGGGGGGGGTATTGTGGGGCAATGCCCTACCTTAAAAATAGAATGCCCTACCTTAAAAAGGCCAACAAGTGAGATGAATTATTATAATTAAATTTTTTGTCATAGTTTGAGATAAAAAATTATTGCGGTTGCAATGTATGATATGAAGAATCCACCCTGTATCACATATATAATTAACCAGACCATCGAATTTTTGTAGTTTGGTTAAAGGAATGGTTCATTTCGGCACTTTTCTGACAAAAACTAATCTCACTGTGAGCGAACAACACCAAAAGCGCGGAATAGACTACTAAGGCTGTGTGCTAATCTAAAACATTTTACTCGATGGAAAAATGAGGTGTCTAAATTTTCTATGGTTACATTGTGGAACAAATTCAGGTCAACAAAAGTTAGGTCGGTTCTGAAAGTTAGGGGTGAAAATAGAGGCTAAATTAGAAGACCCGTTTCGTGGCGTTTGTTTAGGTTAGTTCGAATTTGTTTTTAATCGACCTTTGAACTTTGCAGGCAAATGCCGATTTTCAGCATATTGTTTGTATGGTTTATTGGCTATAACTCGTCCACTAATTGATACGCAGTTTTGGGGGTACCTACACATGTGCAGTATCAGTGCAGTAGCAGCGCAGTGGATATAAGCCCATTTACCGGTATAACATGCATAGAATGTACCCGTGCGTAGGCATTGCACGACTTGGCTGTATTTACATGATCGCCTATAACTTTTCCATTTTACCATTGATTTTCTTCGTTGATGGCTTATCTTTTTGCCAATAGAATGGGGCTTCACGTAAAGCAGTAAAACTAAAGGTAAACACGTTTGTTTTAAAGATATTGTCTGACAAAGTCAATTTTTTCTTCAATTTTTCGTAAAAAAATGAAAATTTTCAAATTGACTCATCTATATTTCAGAATCTATAAGACCTAGAGAAAAATGTTATAGAACCTATGTATAGGAAATTTAATTTTCTTTCGTTTTGTGTCACTCCAAAAAATATCAATTAGTCGACGAGTTATAGCCAAAAAACCGTACAAACAATATGCTGGAAATCGGAATTTGAC
Source organism: Urophora cardui (assembly GCA_960531455.1). NCBI lineage: Eukaryota > Metazoa > Arthropoda > Insecta > Diptera > Tephritidae > Urophora > Urophora cardui. Next base: position 84,598,027 of record OY482672.1, on the reverse strand, counting down.
TGCAAAGTTCAAAGGTCGATTAAAAACAAATTCGAACTAACCTAACCAAACGCCGCGATACGGGTCTTCTAATTTAGCCTCTATTTTCACCCCTAACTTTCAGAACCGACCTAACTTTTGTTGACCTGAATTTGTTCCACAGTGTTATCGTTTAATCATTTTCGAGAGTTTTTTCTCACCTTGACTTGCGTGCATACCTACAGGCGAACCACATACCAAATTTAAAGATCTCCACATCTCCACATCTAAATCTGGAAGCTGAACCATCTTGTTGGCTTATTCTCAATGAGTATTGCTTATGTACTGTCACAATAATTATGTGTCAGCAAATAGGTATTAAATGTACGGGGAAAATTTTCCAACAGTCCACCACGCGTTGAAAAAAAGTCATTGGGGGTTGTAGAGGAAGTCCTCCTGACTCTATATCCAAAAGTCCCGTCGACCGGAGATGTTTGTAAGTTGTAAAATTTACCAAACAAACCCCCAAAACTGCCTACGATTACCGAGGAAAGGCACTTATAAAAACATGCACATATGTATATATGTGTGTAGAACACCTTTTTTCTTCGAAAGTCATTTTTCTCGGACCGTGGTTCCTTAATGTAAAGCCGTCCCTTTCGGTAGACAGATGGAAATCTGAGCCAATATACGTCACTGACCTAGAGAAAAGTGATATATATGCTGATTGGTTTTGGAAGCCATGCCTCGATGTAAGATTAATTGTGATACATTATTTACTTCCGCCCTTCCTTAAACCAACGCTGCCCTACCTTAAATTTAAGTCTAGCTACGGCCCTGCATGCCTATCTTCCCCCTACCTGAATTTCTTGGTATTTTTTTGGCTGTAACATAGTGTTAGATATCTGTCGTAAAGTGTATGAAAATATGTTTAAGCAAAGTTTATCACTTTACCGAACGATTTTGCTGCATAGATTTATAAATTTTGATAAAATTCAATTCTGACACATTGTCAGTTTTGCCCATGATATAAACAAACAAGGTAGTTCCATTTCACGTTGACGTTGTCATTTTTGATTATAATATGGATTATTGACGTCTTACTCAAAGTCAAAAATTTCGGATAGCGTTGCCCAATCAAAAGTTTTTGGCTGAGGGTATATTTGAACAAAATATTGGGAATTTTAAATGAAATGGTGTTTTTTACATATTTTAATCAACAAAACAAATCAGCGGATTTAATGAGTATATTTTAACATATTAAATATATTGAAAAAAACTTTTCACAAAAAAAAAAATAAAATAATGAGTTATTCATAAAAAATAAAAGTGATTTGTGCAATTATTAAAGTCGAAAACTCTTATAAATTCCCAGGAGGTGTAGTAAGAGTATCTATTGACAAATATATTTACTATTTTTTATGAAAATTTTAATGGCTTTTCATTTACTTGTTAATAAAAATTCCTCTACTTCTGTATTTCCCCCAAGCCTTTTAATTAAAAACACTGAAATTTCATTCTTTTTTTATATTTGATATTTTATTTAGTATGAACAAATCAATTTATACATATTTAAAAAAAAAAACGGAATTCTACCGGTATTTAAACCAGGGACTTGTACCAAAGCTCGTAACGAAACAAAACTTGCGTTTCTGGCGTTTCTGTTCCAAGAAACATTAAACGATAGAAACTAAATTCGAAACCAAATGACTTTTGTTACAAAGGAGTTTTGTTTCTGTTTCTGTTACAAGGAACAAAATTAATTTAGTTTCGTTACAGGTTTTGTTTCTGCTGGAACTGTTTCGGAGTTTTGTTACGACTTTTGTTACAAAGGAGTTTTGTTTCTGTTTCAGTTTCGTTACTTAGCTGTGTAACAGAAACCGAAACCGAAACGCGTTACAAGTCCCTGATTAAAGCTCACCGATAATACCAGCTATTTTGTTGCACGGCGAGCCAAATTCAGAATACAAAAATATGTTACTTTATATATTTAACTTTCGTTTATAGTATGTACTATATTCCACAAACTTGCCGCAACTTATTTTAAGAATAAATCTTATTTTTTATATAATTATTTGTGATCTGATATTATGAAGAATATAACACGTAAATGTACGTATTTTTATTTGCATATATCAATATTCAAAGTGAAAAAATTCGTTCTGTTACAATCGATACCATGGTTACCATGGAAATAAAAAATAACATAAATGGGGGATTTTTAGCATTGAGTATGGCAGCACGAAATGTCATAATCCATATAATTGTCAGGTGGCTAATATGGCGGAAAAAATTTGACGTTTACACTACCTTCTTTCTTGTATCATGGTTTTGCCTTTTCAATTTAAAAGAAGAAAGTGTATTTAGGTGTTATAATTTTTGCCAGTCTAAGAAATTTACGATTCCTGCTTCCTTTCGGCATTTTAGCACGAATTATTGAAATAATTTCTACAAAAATGTTATATCTATGCAGTTTTTATACTCAGCTGTACTAGTACACAGAGTATTATAGTTTTAATCACATAACGGTGGATTGTAACAGAATGAAATAATCGAGATAGATATAGACTTATATATATCAAAATGATCAGGGTGAAAAGAGAAATCGATTGAGCCATGTCCGTCCGTCCGTCCGTCAGTCCGTCCGTCCGTCCGTACGCACTCTAACTCGCGCAAAAATTGAGATATTTTGATGAAATTTGGAATGCAGGTTGGTATCGAGACTGGCACGTTTGGTATTGAAAATGGGTGAAATCGGACCATGACCACGCCCACTTTTCCTATATAGAAAAAATCGTAAATTTGGTATCTCAGTCACTAATATAGCTGGAGCGATGAAATTTCACCCACGTATTGAGCTCAGGCTCTTATCAAGAAATTTGATGAGATTTTGGAAAATGGGCGGTGCCACGCCCACTTATTAAGGGCCAAACATTGAAAGTGTTATATGTCATAACTCAGAAACCGTTGAAGATATATCGATGAAATTTGGTACGCGTGATTTGCTTACTTAGCAAATGTTTTGACGGAAAATTGTCAAAATCGGCTGACGGCCACGCCCACTTTTATATATGGGAACTATAAAGGGGTCTAATAAAAACATTTTAAGCGATATCTCTGTCAAATATACAGATAATTCATTGAAATTTTGTGCCAGGAGTCCAACTACGGACGTAAAACAAAAAATACTAAAATTTTGGAAAATGGGCGGTGCCACGCCCACTTATTAAGGGGCAAATATTGAAAGTTTTATAGGCCATAACTCAGAAACCGTTAAAGATATATCGATGAAATTTGGTACGTGTAATATATTTACTTAGAAAAATACGTGGACGAAAAATTACCAAAATCGGTTGACGACCACGCCCACTTTTATATATGGGTATTATAGTGGCGTAATAAAAATATTTTAAGCGATATATCTGTCAAATATAAAGATATATCATTGAAATTTTATAGCAGGAGTCCAACTGCGGACGTAAAACGAAAAACAAAAAATTTTTGGAAAATGGGCGTGGCACCGCCTCTTTTTAGAAGCAGGAATATACGAGATTTCTGAGCCCATAACTCGACAAATAATTGATATATAATGACGAAACTTGGTGTGTACACTTTTATTCCTTGTGGTAATACATTTTCAAAATTTTAGCGAAATCGGTTGACGAGCACGCCCAATTTTATACATGGGAACTATAAAGTGGCCTAATAAAAACATTTTAAGCGATATCTTTGTCAAATATAGAGATAATTCATAGAAATTTTGTGGCATGAGTTCCACAATAGACCGGAAACAAAAAATATAAAAATTTTGGGAAAATGGGCGTGGCACTGCCTCTTTTTAGACACACGGATATACGAGATTTCTTAGCCTATAACTCGACAAATAATTCAGATATTATGATGAAACTTGGTTTATACACTTTTATAACTTGTGTTAATAGACAGGCAAAAATTTATTGAAATCTGTTTATGACCACGCCTACTTTTTAACAAAGATATTTCTGGAACAGCCTTTTGGAATTTGTAACGTTACATCCTTGTAACTAGAAGTCATAAAGGAATGAAATGTTGCACAAAGAATAATATTCATATGCTTAGTTGGATGCCGGATAAAAATGTTGGAAATGGGCGTGGCTACGCCTACATTATGCGGCACTCGCTTTATGTAAAATACGCTGTGTTTCCATCAAACGCAAACAAACAATGAAAGCATACAGCTGAGTATCTAATGTTCGATTCCACTCGAACTTAGGCTTCCTTACTTGTTGTTTATACATATTATTGAGTTTTTTTATTTATTAATGTGGTGCAGTGGGTAGAGTGCTCGCCTGCTATGCCAGAAATCTCGGGTTCAAACCACGGGCCGAGCAAAACACCAAAACAATTTTTATACTCAGCTGTATTAGTACACAGAGTATTATAGTTTTAATCACATAACGGTGGATTGTAACAGAATGAAATAATATAGATATAGACTTATACATATCAAAATGATCAGGGTGAAAAGAGAAATCGATTGAGCCATGTCCGTCCGTCTGTCCGTCCGTCTGTCCGTCTGTAAACACTCTAACTCGCGCAAAAATTGAGATATTTTGATGAAATTTCGAATGCAAGTTGGCATCGAGACTGGGACGGTTGGTATTGAAAATGGGCGAAATCAGACCTATATAGAAAAAATCAGAAATTTGGTATCTCAGTCACTAATATAGCTAGAGTTATGAAATTTTACCCACGTGTTGAGCTCAGGCCCCTAAGAAGAAATTTGATGAAATTTTGGGAAATGGGCGGTGCCACGCCCACTTATTAAGGATCAAACATTGAAAGTTTTATATGTCATAACTCAGAAACCGTTGAAGATATATCGATGAAATTTGGCACGCTTGATTTGCTTACTTAGGCAAACGTTTGGATGGAAAATTGTTAAAATCCGTTGTCGGCCACGCCCACTTTTATATATGTGTATTATAAAATGACCTAATAAAAACATTTTAAGCGAGATCTCTGTCAAATATAAAGATATATCATTGAAATTTTATGGCAGGAGTCCACCTGCGGACATAAAACGAAAAACACAAAAATTTTGGAAAATGGGCGTGGCACCGCCTATTTTTAGAAGCAGGAATATACGAGATTTCTGAGCCCATAACCCGACTAATAATTTATACATAATGACGAAACTTGGTGTGTACACTTTTATTACTTGTGGTAATACATGTTGAAAATTTTAGCGAGATCGGTTGACGACCACGCCCACTTTTATATATGGGTATTATAAAGTGGCCTAATAGCAACATTTTAAACGATATCTTTATCAAACATAAAGATTATTCATTGAAATTTTGTGGCATAAGTTGCACAATAGACCGGAAACAAAAAATAGGCAAATTTTGGAAAATGGGCGTGGCACCGCCTTTTTTTAGACAAAGGAATATACGAGATTTCGGAGCCAAAAACTCGACAAATAATTGAGATATTATGAAGAAACTTGGTTTATACACTTTTATAACTTGTGTTAATAGTAGGGTTACCAGACGTACTGATTTGATCATTACAATACTGATTTTTCGTGCTCCGTACTGATGGTTTTAAAAACCTTAAGAAATACTGATTTTTTGCATTTTGTACTGATTTGTACTGATTTTTAGCCGACACTAAAAAGATTAATTTTTATCACCATGCACTGTTTTTAATTTTCCAACTGTTTTCATTTGATGTTTGTAATGCCGTGCCGGCATATGACCACGCCTACTTTTTAATAAAGATAGTTCTGGAACACCCTTTGGAAATTTTTAACGTGACATCTTTGTAACTAGAAGTCATAAAGGAATGAATATTTTGAACAAAGAATAATATTCATATGCCTAGTTGGATGGCTGATAAAAATTTTGAAAATGGGCGTGGCTACGCCCACTTTATCTAGCACTCCCTTTATATAAAATACACCGTGTTTCCATCAAACGCAAACAAACTATGAAAGCATACAGCTGAGTATCTAATGTTCGATTCCAATCGAACTTAGGCTTCCTTACTTGTTCTAATTACCTAGTAAAAATCCAATTATTGGGTTTTTTAAGAGCAGCGGTCACCTCTCGGCAGTGGGCGGCAATGGCGCTATTATAACTCTGACGAGTTTTATGACCGAGCTTCTCTCCGAATTCGAGGTGTGCTTGTTTTTGGTTTTCCTACTAATTGGGTAGACCTACAGTTTTATGCCGGCTCCAAACGGCAAATGCATTTTTTGTGAGAAGCTTTTTCATGGCAGAGAAGTTAAATAATGTAAAAATTGAGACGGTAATGGCGGAGATATTGAGAGATGAGTAATCATACTTTTTTTATTAGCTCAAAAACTGAAATTTCAAGATATCGCAAAAAATGTTCTACCTTTGAACCGTCTGATTACATATTTGGAATCAGCAGAAAATTCTACATAGGAATCATGTATCAAATGTCGAGGATATTTGTTTTGTCGGGTAGTGATATTTATGTACATATATATTTCAACTAAAATTATTTTCCTTTTATTTCTTATATTACTTGAGCACTGATTTCTACGTTCATCGCTAAAACTTGATGAATCATATGCAAAATACATTTATAATAAAGAATTAAAATATCAAAGTACCACAAACAGTGGCGCACACAGAAAAATATTTTGGGGGGGCGGGTTTTCAATATCTGGCCGGAGCACCTTTGTCCATTCTCACGACATGACCTGCCCAGCGGAGCCGCTGGATCTTTATTCGCTGAACAATATCGATGTCTGCGTACAGCTTGTACAGCTCATTGTTAAATCTCCGTCGATACTCGCCCTCGCCAACGCGCAAAGGTCCATAAATCCTCCGAAGAACTTTCCTCTCGAATACTCCAAGCGCAACCCTTTATGACTTCTAATTACAAAGATGTCACGTTACAAATTCCCAAAGGGTTTTCCAGAAAAATCTTTGTTAAAAAGTAGGCGTGGTCATAAACCGAATTCGCTAAATTTTTGAGCATGTATTACCACAAGTTTCACAGGCCGACAAAATGAGACCGATTTTTTTGACCACAAACCAGACCATACTTTCCTAAAGCTTTTCGATGCGCTGAATTCAAATCTGGACGCAGAATTGTTCTATCACGTCAGGATTTTGAGATATCCTAACCTAAATGTGCAAAAAACACCGTTTTTGCCTATTTTTGAGGTTATATATAAACGACAAATTATTTTTAAAAAAAAAAGCGCACATAGCATCTTAAAGAAGAAGTCTTTCTCTTACGAATGGCGTTGAGTTTGCTCAAATATCTTTTTTTTCGCTAAGATGGAGCAATTGAAATTTGCAGACTTATCGTAAGAGGTATGTGTTTATACTGCATCATACCTACGTTAATTCATATAAATTTTAAATTGCTCTATCTTAGCGAAAAAAAAAAGATATTTGAGCAAACTCAACGCCATTCGTAAGAGAAAGACTTCTTCTTTAAGATGCTATGTGTGCTTTTTTTTTTTAAAAATAATTTGTCGTTTATATATAACCTCAAAAATAGGCAAAAACGGTGTTTTTTGCACATTTAGGTTAGGATATCTCAAAATCCTGACGTGATAGAGCAATTCTACGTCCAGATTTGAATTCAGCGCATCGAAAACCTTTAGGAAAGTATTGTCTGGTTTATGGTCAAATTTCTTGTCGGCCTGTGTTATTAAAGCGTACAAACTGATTTTCGTCATAACATCTCAATTATTTGTAGAGTTATGGGATCCGAAATCTCGCAAATTCCTTTGTCTGAAAAGAGGCGGTGCCACGACCATTTTCCAACATTTTTCTATTTTTTGTTTTATGTCTATAGTTGGACTTATGACACAAAATTTCAATGACATATCTTTATATTTGACAAAGATATCGCTTAAAATGTTTTTATTATGCCCCTTAGTAGTTTCCATATATAAATTTGGGCGTGGTCGTCAACCGATTTTGGCAATTTTTCGCCCAAACATTTTCCTAAGTGAGTAAATTACGCGTACCAAATTTCATCGATATATCTGCTACGGTTTCTGAGTTATCGCTTATAAAACTTTCAATGTTTGCCCTCAATAAGTGGGCGTGGCACCGCCCATTTTCCAAACTTTCATCAAATTTCTTCATAGGGGCCTGAGCTCAACACGTGGGTAAAATTTCATAGCTCCAGCTATATTAGTGGCTGAGATACCAAATATCCGATTTTTTCTATATAGGAAAGGTGGGCGTGTTCATGGTCCGATTTCGCCCATTTTCAATACCAACCGTCCAAGTCTCGATACCAACTTGCATTCCAAATTTCATCAAAATATCTCAATTTTTGCGCCAGTTAGAGTGTTTACAGACGGACGGACGTACGGGCTCAATCGATTTCTCTTTTCACCCTGATCATTTGGTATATATAAGTCCATATCTATCTCGATTATTTCATTCTGTTACAATCCACCGTTATGAAATCAAAATTATAATACTCTGTGTACTAGTACAACTGAGTATAACAAACCTCAGCTAATATCCACAGCATACTTTTAGGGAAATGTCTCCACACTGCTTGTTTATAAGCATAATCAGTAGTTGTTGACAAACATTGGCAATGTACATCCACGAATATTCATAGATTTTACAACATGTATTTACACAAATATTCGTGCATGTACCATCTTTTATAAAATAATTTTTTTTATGGTGTTGTCAAATTTTGGGGGGGGGAGGAGTTTAACCCCTAAATTTAAATACAAATTTTTATTTCAGCTCAAAAAAGTAAGATGTCTTTACGAAACTTTGCATATCAGTTACCCTTATAAAGAGCATTAACGGTACCAAAAGTAATTAAAATCGGCCACTCCCTAGGGGTACCTTCCTTGGACCTATAGTAAAAAATAAAAATATTTTTAAATTCATACCTTTACTTAATTTTGAAAAAAAGCGAAATGCGTTCATCGATTTTCATGACTTATTTATCATTTTGTTCATAGGTTATGCGACTTTACGTGAAAGTAATAGGACTTTAAACATTTTTACCGTTTTGGATTTTTTATGAATTAAAAAACAAAATTATTTTTAGGCAGAAAATATTTTTTTTTCTCCATGCATTTATTTATAACTGCGAAACTGTTGCTTATGTAGCGAAACGTTATATAAACAGATGAAAGTAATTCTAATTCTTTATTTTGCTAAATTTGTTTAAGCAAAGTCCGACTAGTGGTTCTTGAGTTATATTAAACAAAAGAGCCTCATCAGAATTGAGTCGCGAATCAATCAGCTGAAAAATGTTGTTCCTGCAATGCAACAAATTGAGAGGTGGCACCTGGTGGCACTTGAAAGTGATTAAAAATGTAAAAACATATATGAGACAATGTATTAGTAGTGATTTCCAACTGTAGGAAAGTATAGCTAAAATTTCAAGTCCAAATCTTTGGAGAAAAAAGGGATTATTGTTATATGTTCATAAAAATAAACAAACAAACAAAATTTAAGTCTCTGCAGAGTGAAATATCCTACTTTAAATAACAAATAAAAAGGAAAACGTTAGCTCACATAATAAAGTAATATTCGTTTAGAAATTCTTAATTTTAAATTAGGTTGGTTCGGTAAAACATACAAGTACTGAGTTTGAGACGGCTATAAAAAAAAAACTAGCAGTCAGATCGGAGTAATTCTTTTTGATTTGATTGTACCATTTAGTCTAAAATTCCAAAATATCAGTGCATATTGCATGAAGAGTATGTTGTCAATTTGACTTTTTTCTGCGAAATCCCCAGTGTGCGACGCACTATGGCGCCTTTTGGCTTTTTTCGTTGCAAAAATCATAACTTTTGAACCAATAGAGATATTTCAAAAATTTAAACTGCATCTGAAAGCTAAGTATTTGAACTTTTTGTGGTAGGAAATTCATGGGACCACAATAACAGGGTGCGAAAACAAGAATTTTTAAGTACAAACTTAATGAAAAAAAATAATGAAATTTGGTTTATAAAGTTTCATTTGAGCGTTAGAAAAGATAAGTCAACTATTTTGGCAAAGGGATGCTCTCATTGTTTGTTTACGTTTGACGGAAACACGGTGCACATTGGTAGATTTTCCGGTTTTATGCGGCCAAAAATATTTTATTGTCTACATCTATTCCAAATTGCTTGTTTAATGCAAAATTTTAATAATTTGTGATAAAAGTCGATTTTATTGAAAAATATATACAGTGACTCCAAAAAAATCATACGTCAGAGTTTTTAAATTTATTTCAAAGAGTTCTGTCGAAAATTTTACTTTCTTATTTTCGTTTAAAAATATAGACAATTTTTCAATAAAAGTCGTTTTAAGCAGGATTTCTAAGCTTATGGAAAAAATCCAAAAAATAGTAGAAATTGCTAAAAGTGGATTAAAAATTTCAAAGCGCGGCCAGAATTTATAGAAGATTTTTAGGAGATTTATAAGTTTACTGTTATGTAGCCAACGAATTTTAGTGTAAAAAAATAAATTCTCAATGCTGTGAAAAATTCCGTCGATTTTATAAGTGTTTTTCTGTAGGGTGTTTGCCTTATATGTACGTGAGACCGTTCCAATTAAAATTTCCGAAAAGCCAATGAAAATTTTCAAAAAGTTGAATGTTGCATATTATTATATTAGAATGAGCTGCAAAATTGCATACTCAAAAATCTTCTAAAAAAATTTAGCTTTAGAATTCTTAGCCCCTTTTTATGATAAGTATTTCCTTGACTTTGAAAAATTGGAAATACTAAAAATACTGCCTAAAAAGTTAACAATAATCGGTCATAAATATCGCGGTTACTTTCGAGCATCACTTACATTAACCAAGATATGCGCTAGAAATATAAACATTAAAATCAAATATAAAACACAAAAAAGAAAATTATTGTAGGTACATATGAAAAACCCTGTATCTAGTAGTGAAGTGCGGCTTTGTGCGCCGTAATTTTTTTCCGGAAAAATACTAATTGTACTAGATATCATATCCGAGGGTTAATTTGACTGAGTCTGACAGAGCAATATAACAAAATCAATTTTGAACACAAACAAGTAGGAAGCCTAAGTTCGAGAGGAATCGAACATTAGATACTCAGCTGTATGTTTTCATTGTTTGTTTGCGTTTGATGGATTTTATATAAAGCGAGTGCTGCATAAAGTGGGCGTAGCCATGCCCATTTTCAAAATTTTTATCAGTCATCCAACTAAGCATATGAATATTATTCTTTGTGCAAAATTTCATTCCTTTATGACTTCCAGTTACAAAGATGTCACGTTACAAATTTCCAAAGCGTGTTCCAGAAATATCTTTGCTAAAAAGTAGGCGTGGTCATAAACCGATTTCAATAAATTTTTGCGTGTCTATTAACACAAGTTATAAAAGTGTATAAACCAAGGGAGAGAAGCTCGGCCATAAAACTCGCCAGGGTTATAATAGCGCCATTGTATTATTATTGTATTATAAGTATATGACGCGCACCAAATTTCATCGATATACCTTCAACGGTTTCTGAGTTATGACCTATAAAACTTTAAAATTTTGTCCTTTAACAAGTGGGCGTGGTGCCGCCCATTTTCGAAAATTTTAGAATATTTCTTTATAACGGCCCGGTCTCATTAAGTGGATAAAATTTAATCATTCGTGCTATATTAGTGACTTATGTAGATATCCATATCTGTACCTGCCCAGACGCGTATTTGTACCCAAGGTTGTTTCACTTTATTTGATGTAGAAAGTAAAATCGCAGGTGGACGCAGGTAGACTTTATGAATTCTGGTAAAGTAATATTCAAAAAACAACTACTGCTAATTTCCCAAATACCTTTTTTTACGTTTTTTTTTACCATCAAAGTTTGAAAACGGCCTAAAAATAAGCTTTTCGAAAAACAGGTATATCCGAACTTTTACTAGAGAATAAGAAATTTTATTTTTAGTTAAACTTAGAATTGAATTACCTTTCATCAAAATACAAAGAAGTAGCAACTGACCGGTTTACCTACAGGCAAAACAATTATAAATGCAAAAAAAATAACAAAAAGAACAAATATTTTTCTTTATTGAAAATTTGTCAACTTTGAGCGGCTCTATCTCCCAAACTAAACTTTTCGCTGGAATATTATTAGATATTAGATACATGTATCCGATTTATGGAAAACTTTCATTAAATTTTTGATTTTTGCCTCGCTTTTTCGGCAGAGGCGCCATAGTGCGACGTGATGTCGACTGAAAAGTGACAAAGACGTCGACGACGACAACCGTAATAAGGGTGATAACCTTGGCTTTGTTCAGAAACTCAGTTTGAAGCGCAACCTGATTTTGTAGTACAAGCAGAGCGTTCATAAACGTAAATTTTGCATGAAGCGTCGCTCATCACAATCATCAAAAAAATAATTACTGCCGATGTTGCGCTTCATGCTGCGTTTCTGAACATACCCCTTTTCATATCCGTGTAGGCGTTTCTAGGTTATTCTATTTTAATCAATTTCTAATGTGAAATTCCGTTTTTGCATGGTGAGGTAGCTATATGTGGTATTTGGTGTTTCTTTTTTTGGTGGTTCTCTTAAATTTTGGTATTATGATATACAGAAACTAGATGATTTTTCCCAGCTTGAAATAAACATTGTACGCAGCCACTAAATCTTATACGATCTTCACCAAAGTTTATATTTGAAGTAATAAGGTAAAAAGGAAACTTTCTAAGCGCGGCATTTTTTGAAGAAGAAGAATATATATTTGATCAATCATTATTTGTACATATTTCGAAATTTTAAATTCGAACAATCAGTTAATATTCAGTATTATCGAACTTTTGTGAGTCCCGTTATTTTGATCGAAGAGGAAAGATATTGTTTGCCTGATAAAAAAAAACAAGATTCTGTAGACTCGAGGCTCGAAGCGGCAAAGAATGTGCAATGTCAAAATTTGTTTTTGATAGTATGCTACCGAAGTACCCACAGTTTCAACCATTTATCAGTTCACATTTATCTTCAACAACGCAAAATTCGTCATCAGCAGCTGTTGCCGCCGCTCTAGCCGCCGCCGCCGCTTCTTCTTCATCGCCTGTAAATAGCCTTAGCAGTGGTTTCAGCACCAACACCGGCAGCAATACCATCAATCACAATAACGGCAATCATATTCCTTGTGCGGCCGTCCATTCCTCGCCGTTATCTCCCACGTCATCTGGCGTTAACATTACTGGTAACAATTTAAATCAGTCGTCTAATTCGCCAGTTTCTTCATCTTCGCCATCGTCGACCACATTTGGAGCGCTTACTGTACAGCAACAACAACAACAACAGCAACAGCTAGCTCAGCAGCAACATCATAACCAATACTCATTATCAGCCGCTTTGCATTTACAGCAACAACAACAGCAGCTGCACATCAATAAATTAGCTGCCGCTGCTGCAGCGGCTAGTTCACAAAGTGGTAACAATCTGGGCCATAATCACAGCATTCAAGAGCAACAACAACAATTATTACTTACGCCGCCATCAGTGACAAACTCACAAACAGCAGAAGACAGCAGTTGTTCGCTATCCCCTTCGGGTACGTCCTCCTCCTTACATCGTAGCATAAATAATCACTCCCCAAGCGCAGCCTCTGCCGCTGTCGCTGTTGCTTCTGTTGCAGCAGCCAGTACAGTAGCAGCTGCAGCAGCTGCCGCCGCTGCAGCTTCTTCATTTGCCATACCGACCAGCAAAATGTATCCGTACGTGTCAAATCACCCCACATCGCACGGCATCTCAGGTATGCCGGGATTCTCGGGACTGGAGGATAAGTCATGCAGGTAGGTGCACAGTTTATTCAACCTAATTCTCCTATATAATACGATACTAATATGGCTAGCGTAGAACTAAACTGGTCTATCTAACAAAATACAAAAGTGGAGAAAACAGATGAAACGCGTTTTAATGCGGTGTGCGATTGTTGATGTATGTTAAGTGAATATTGTAAATTATTATGTTAGCTTAATAGTTAACTTAACATTCTGCATTAAAAAAAAAGTATTATAGAAACGTTTTTTATATAATATTTGTTTGTAACAACAAAACTTGTTACATAGACCACTTTAGAATTTTTAATTTTTAAGGAGGTTTGAACCAAACCTGTTAAATAATGATTATTAATCGTAATGATTACCGGCTTAATTGATTATTTTTTCAACTGTCCATTTAATGATTGATTACCCATTGTTTTCAAATTTTAATGATTATTTTGCAATTACCATTAAAAAAAATCAAAAAAAAAGAAAAATAATCATTAAAATAATCAAAAATAATCAAAAAAAATTATTTTGATTGTTTCTGATTATTTTTGATTATTTATGATTATTTATGATTTTTTTTTGATTTTTTTTTTGATTTTTTATGATTTTTTTTTGATTTTTTTTAATTTTTATCAATATGGTTTAAAGAAATAAGTATGCACATTTGTACGTATGCAGGTATGTATATAGCCTTTTAAGGCAGACTCCCGACGGTAGCTTGATGGTAGTACCGGGGGGTTCGATACCATGAGCGTAGGTGGTGTAGTGCGGTTAAAGTCCCACACTAACAGAATAAAGGCTCTATATGCTTCCTCCTCGTATATTTGTGCAGAGAGGCATACACATTTATACATATCTTACAAGCTTGGAATTATTGTTAATTTGTCATTGACCGTACATGGTACGATGCACGTTTATATCAAATTATTTATCTTTATGAAAAATTGTTTAAAGTGGCCAAATCAAACATTTTAGTGTAACATTCGCTGTTGTACTAACTCATAAATTGGGCTTTAATACAGAAGTTCTCGTAGTTAGGTATAAAATGAAAAGCAACTAATATTGCGGCTGTCTTCGACTGTATCGAGACTTTATGACATTCATGAATGAGGAAAAGAAGCGATACATAGTCTCATTTTCATTAATTTATACAGTGAATTATGTGTGTTATTTATGGAGATATTATAGTCCAAAATGTCTATATCTGAACAATCCGTTGTATGGGACCTATATGTTATAGTGGTCCAATTTCTCTTAAGAAGTCACCCAAGTACCAAATTTCAAGTAGATATCTCGAAAAACGAGGGATTAGTTAGCGTTTATACAGACGGACTGATGTGCATGGCTTAAACGACTCAGCTCATGATCCTCATCATAGCGGTTATATTTTGGTGGATCTGTCATGCCTCCTTCTGCATTTCCGCTCAAAGTTATAACACCATTTCATATGAGTATAAAAAGAAGGGTATAAAAACTTTGTTATAATTGTACTCTATGTTAGTCAATCAAATGTGCTTGGAGTTTTACTTTAAAATATACGTATGTATGTATGTACATTAGAGCGTATCGCAAAAAAAAAGTTCGCCGTTCGCCCACCCATATGATTTCTTTTTCGAAAACATTTGTGGGAAAATTTTTTATTTCGTTTTGGACGCCGCTAGACGTCGCTAACCTACCTTATAATGGATTGACTGGCTGTCCTCTTAACCATCCAATCTTAGCTCGCAAAAGGTGGGTTGGGCGCAGATGAGAGAATCTGAGATAATAAAAATATTTTCAGTGTGGCTTACACCACTTATATATATGTACATAGTATACTTTACAGTTTATTATATTTATCACTTCACGTTTCAATGCATTTTACTTAAATTATATTCTTGCACTTCTACATTTATGTGCCAAAAACATATATATGTACATATGTTTTCATGTTAAACAAACCTTAAACAGCTATATATAAAATCATTCTATATACATATATGTTCATATTAAAAATATAAAAACAGAACTGAATTAATAAATGTATGTAAATAAGAGTGTTTTAATTAAATTATTGTCGAATTTCAGCGAGGTAGTCTGTTGAGAATACCAATATTACCAAATTGTCTTTCGTTTCAAAGAGCAGACTATAGCATTGATTGACTGTTGCACAATATCAATGGGCCTTATGAATAAACATCCTTTTGCTGAAATTTCTATTAATAAAACTAGTATTTGCTATTTCTATAAGCAAGAGGTATTGATTTTTTAAGTCTGCCGCCAGTTATTGAATGTAAATTTCCTCCAAATATTGCATAAATACTTCCATAAGTATAGCTGATGTGGGGCTACCCATGCCCAGTCCGTGAGTTTGTCTGTATATTTTATTGCCAAATTTGAAATAATTCTGGTCCAGGGTTATTTTCAGCGTATTTACGATCTCCGTTGCAATGTCTTTGTTCGTTTTCTCTGTCAGTATTTTAGTTAGAGCTTTTAGTATTTCTGTCGTTGGTATCGAGGGGTATAGATCCTTCACGTAAAATGATACCAGTTTTGAGTCCTTGAGTACGTTCAGAATTCTCAGTTTGTTGACTAGTTCCGTTGTGTTTTTGATTGCGTGTTTATTGTACAGGTCTAGTTTCTCGGCTAGTAGCATATTTAGATGTTTTGAAAGTCTATATCCTGGTGCCGATTTATGGTTTACTATTGGTCGCATAGGTGTTCCTGTTTTGTGGATTTTAGGTAGTGCGATCAGTGATGGGGCAGATGGATTCATTGCTGTGAGAGTGTAGGCTACTTTGCTGTCTCTTATATCTTTCGCTAGTTTTATTGCACGCTTTATTGCCATTTGGTATTCTTCCGTTGGGTCTTTTCTCATCACTCGGCAGCCCATTTCTTTGATTAGTTGACCTGTTTTTGCGGTTATTCCTCTTCCTCCATTAGCACAGTTTTATTTCCTTTGTCTGTTTCACACTTCATCAATTTTTTCAAAAAAGGAAAAATTCTTTATTTCATATAAGTTGTATTTATTGTTCATCATACGCCATACCGTTTCAGCCCTAGTTATTGCCCTATTGTATTCTTTTAAAAGGCAGAAATATTACGTACTTACGTTCCGACATTGTTCCTCAAATAGGATTATTTGGGAATTTGTATTCGTCTTCGCATGCCTACTACATAATAAAGCAGTAGACGATTTGCTATGTTGCAAATAGATTTACGTAAAGATAATCTCTGTCATAATCAGAATTCTTTATTTGCTCTTCCCTGTCCTTATACTGAACCTAGAAATGAATCTTCCCCAGGTGTAGGAAGGGTTTGTATCCGTATCTAGTACGAAAAACTTCGAACGAGCCAAGGTCTATACAAATTTTGTACTTCTAAATTTGTCGACATTTTAATTAGTGCAGTTTTCGCTGTAGAATACACAATGACTTGGATACACCTGTCCCCATATTTACTGCAGGGTTACGTACTTTAATATGCGTTCACATACATTTGTACAAACAAACTTTATGCCTCTCTGACGAAACATACATGCCTACCTGAATACTTATGTGCATGCGTATCCAAATTTCTTTACAACAATATTGAAAAAAAATCAAACAAAATAAAAAATCAAAAAAAATCAAAAATAATCATAAAAAATCAAAAACAATCAAAAAAAATTATTTTGATTATTTTTGATTATTTTTGATTTTTTATGATTATTTTTGATTTTTTTTTATTTTTTTTGATTTTTTTTTTGATTTTTTTTAATGGTAATCATTAAAATTACTTTTTTTCTGCAAAAGAATTAAAATAATGATTACCAATTAAAAAACAAAACAATTTAATTGATTACTAATCCTAATCGGAATTTAACAGGTCTGGTTTGAACTACAAATTGGGAATTATATGAATAAAACAACAAAAAATATGTGAAAGGAAGTACTTTAATTGCAAAAATAACATACACATGTTCGTAAATGATCACCTCTGCATTAAAAGTAACAGCAACCTAGTTTTATCCACGGCGGGCTGGTAGAAAATCTTCTAGATTGTTTTCTGTTTCATATCTGCGGCTTACATGTGGAGAGACAGGTAAAAGGGGTGATGAATCGGTGGTACAAATTTCAAATTTCGCTGCCCTGATCTGGTGTAAAATTCTGCAAGAACTCTATAAAATCATGTAGGTTCACGCTAGATTTCTTTATATCGACGGATTTATGTTTCAAAGTAATCATCATTAAACTGCATCACAGATTCACCCTTGTAAAATGTTGCCTTTCGCATTTGGGAAACTTTTGCGCCGTCGTCTACTATACTCTGGTAGTCCCTGAACATCGGCCGTAGTTCGTCAAATAACATAAATTTCCCCACCATATTATTAACATCAAAAAGAGCATGCCTTCTACAATTTTTAACCAATTCCATCCACTCATCTGGTGTAAGATCATACTGGTGTATGGTAGTCTATGCTAGTTGGACCACTATAGAATTTCTTGAAATGACAAAAGGACGTGAATTCTAAAGTGACATTTTTAGCGTTTGGACACTTTGGTGCAGAAATAAGACCTACATCAATTTTGCACGGATAAATTTATGATTTTCAAGTTCAAAAATGTACATAACTCGATTTCTGAAAAAATGTTAGATAGACCAGTTTAGTTCTACGCTAGCCATATATGTATATGTATATAGGTACATACATACCCTGCAAAAAAGTTTTGCTTGTTGTTGACAAATCAGGTCTAAAAAGGGCTATGCTGGCAGCGCTGCTTCTGTTATGCACTCACTCTGTTTGCTCCTTACTCTCTAATACTTATCGAGGCCTTATTTCGCATGGCGGATAAGCCTTTGTAATAAGGTGTGCTTTCAGAGAGAGAGAGAGAGTACTCTTTATGGCCTGATGACATCAACAAAGGAAAATCAGCCTTATTTTAAGCCTTACGCCATACAAATTTTCTACCCTTATAATTTTCAGGCCTCCTTTAGAAGCCTTTAAATCTGCTGGTTTAATTCTTAAATAAGGTTTAAATTTTTTGGTGGGTATGTGTAAATTTGCAAAAACGAACTCCGATTATTTTATTCTGTTACAATCCACCGTTATGAAATCAAAATTATAATACTCTATGTACTAGTACTAGTTGGTATCAAGACTGGGACGGTTGGTATTGAAAATGGGCGAAATCGGACCATGACCACGCCCACTTTTCCTATATAGAAAAAATCGGACATTTGGTATCTCAGTAACTAATATAGCTGGAGCGATGAAATTTTACCCACGTGTTGAGCTCAGGACCCTATGAAGAAATTTGATGAAATTTTGGAAAATGGGCGGTGCCACGCCCGCTTATTAAGGGTCAAACATGGAAACCTTTATATGTCAAAACTCAGAAACCATTGAAGATATATCGATGAAATTTGGTATGCGTGATTTCGTTACTTAGGCAAACATTTGGATGGAAAATTGTTAAAATCGGTTGACGGCCACGCCCAATTTTATATATGTGTACTAGCTGTACCCGGCCAAGCTTTGCTTTGGCTCACTTCCTATTATGGGCATTTGAAGCGAAAACGGCACACTTTAAAATAAGTTGGAAGTATCTAGAAGCCGAACTTACCTCGGGCTGCAGAGCTCAGCAAAAGTCAGATAACTTTAAAAAAGTGAAGGAAAAAATTAATATTTTCAAAAGTTTACATAGTCTTGCATTCCTCTTCTCATTTGATACCATCGTTACTTAAAAACATTCCGTGGCATCCGGGTTCATTCTTTTACCCATTATTAGGTACCGGGCCTAAGAATCACTATGAAAATATCTCTATATAGCAGACCCGGTCAACACCTTTCATTTTGTATCAGTATTGCTCAGCAGCATCCCAGGCTCTTCCGGGTCCACTTATTGACCCACATCTGGGAACTTGACCTAGGAATCAGAATGAGTACTGTTCTATGTAAATTCCCTGCTCATCACATTCCATTTGATACCAATAGCAGTGAGAAATATCCCAGTCTCACCCGGGTCCACGTTTTGCCCATATCTGGGGATCCGACGCAGGAATCGAAATGAGTACAACTCTATGTGAAAGCCACGTTTTTATTCATATCTGGGGACTTAACCAAGAAATTATAATAGGTGCGGGTCTACATAAGAGTCTTGCTTAACAATTTTCATTTGGTACCAATATCGCGGTGTTATCCGGGTCCACGTGTTGACCCACATCTTGGGACCCGACCTAGGAAACGTAATGAGTTCGTCTCTATATAAAATCGCTGCCAAACACCTTTCATTTGATACCAATATCGTTGAGAAGTTTTCCGAGGCCATCAGGGTCCACATTTTTACCCATATTTAAGGACCCGACCTAGATGTCACAAATAAAATACATCTATGTATGTCGGTGTCCTGATCAACACCTTTTACTTGGTACCAATATCGCTCAGAAGTATTCGAGGGTCATCCGGGTGCACGTGTTGACCCATATCTGGAGACCCGGCCTAGGTATCACAAATAAAACACATCTATGTCGAAGTACTCATCAAGACCTTTCATTCGATACCAATATCGCTCAGAATTATTCGAGGGTCATCCGGGTGCAAGTGTTGACCCATATCTGGAGACCCGGCCTAGGTATCACAAATAAAACACATCTATGTCGAAGTACTCATCAAGACCTTTCATTCGATACCAATATCGCTCAGAAACATTCGATGGTCATCCGGGTTCACGTTTTGACCCATATCTGGAGACCCGACCTAGGAATCAGAATGAGTACTGTTCTATATAAATTCCCTGCTCAATACCTTTCATTTGATACCAATATCGTCCAAAAATATTCAGGGGAAAGCCGGGTCCACGTTTTGACCTTGGGCCTATATCTAAGGAACCGACTTCCGGATTTGAAAAAAAATATGCATATAAACCATCTAGGGAAAGGTACTGAGCTTGTATGTAAATTTGGTCACAATCCCTCCACGCGTTTGGGCGAAAGCCGGCGACAAAGAAATAGGCTTAATTTTTATATATATATAGATTATAAAGTGACCTAATAAAAACATTTTAAGCTATATCTCTGTCAAATATAAAGATATATCACTAAAATTTTGTCGAATGAGTTCAACTATGGACATAAAACAGAAAACACAAAAATTTTGGAAAATGGGCGGTGCCACGCCCACTTATTAAGGGGCAAACATTGAAAGTTTTATGAGTCATAACTCAGGAACCATTGAAGATATAGCGATAAAATTTGGTATGCGTGATTTACTTACTTAGGCAAATGTTTGGACTAAAAATTGCCAACATCGGTTGACGACCACGCCCACTTTTATATATTGGTATTATAAAGTGACCCAATAAAAACATTTTAAGCGATATCTTTGTCAAATATAAAGATAATTCATTGAAATTTTGTGGCATGAGTTCCACAATAGACCGGAAACAAAAAATAGAAAAATTTTGGAAAATGGGCGTGGCACCGCCTCTTTTTAGATAAGAGATTTTTAACTCGACAAATAATTGAGATATTATGACGAAACTTGGTTTATACACTGTTATAACTTGTGTTAATAGACACTCAAAAATTTATTCAAATCGGTTTATGACCACGCCTACTTTTTAACAAAGATATTTCTGGAACAGCTTTGTAACGTGACATCTTTGTAACTGGAAGTCATAAAGGAATGAAATTTTGCACAAAGAATAATATTCATATGCTTGGTTGGATGACTGATAAAAATGTTGAAAATGGGCGTGGCTACGCCCACTTTATGCAGCACTCGCTTTATATAAAATACATCGTGTTTCCATCAAACGCAAACAAACAATGAACGCATACAGCTGAGTATCTAATGTTCGATTCCACTCGAACTTAGGCTTCCTTACTTGTTTTAATTTTATTTATTTGATCAAAAATAAAACTTATTCCTTGAGTGATATATTTATCGCTCAGAAATAATCATTTAGGGGATTCACAACCTGTCATATTGCGTCATATCGTCATAAGTCATAATATTTTGTTGTTGCATTCTAGGCTATATGTGTACTAAATAAATACAACTCTAAACGATATGTTTTTCGGTCGTCGTATTTGATCAGCTGTTCTTGTTTACTTCTTCACAGTGCTTCGGAAAAGTCTTTTATAACTATTTCCGTACAATATTTTAATATGACATATGACTTTATGACACTTTGTGAATCACCTAATTATTTTTTGAGTTTTATTTATTTGATCGAAAATGACACTTATTCCTTTAGTGATATATTTATCGCTTAGAAATAAAAATTATTCTTTGAGCTTTATTGTAACCTTTATGTAATCAAAAGTATACATATATATACATATATTGTACTACGTACAGGTGTGTATAAATAAGCACATCTCATACTGAAAACCCCCATTCAGCGTAGGTATGAATACACACGTATTCGCCTAAAATAATATGATGTTTACATTAGCCATGGGTAATGGCGCAATTTTTTTGGCGCTGATACAATACCTCCAGCGCCAATCGTGGCGCCAACTCACAGTACTGGCGCAATAACACCTTTAGAGCAAATGTCATGGAATAATCTATAAATAACATTTTTCCGTAGTTACTGTTTACCATCCCCGTTTTATTTCTTTTGCCGCAATTCTGCTTACATATACAAGGGCACAATTAATTTTAATTTTCGTAATCATTTGGAAACATATTCCGTATATTTGTGAAAATATGGTGGAAATTAGAGTCACTTAAATCACTATCAAGCATACATAATTGTGACGGTGTCATACGTATACATATACTATGGTGCTGTTATTGGCGTTGTGGTTGCGCCATTTTACACTAGCGCTATATTGAAGCCGGTGCTGGTGTTAGCGCACGAAATTGAGTTGGTTTCATATTGCAATATTGAGGTGGCGCAATATTGAGTTGGCGCTATGTTGAGTTGGCGCTATATTGAGGTGGCGCATTTTCCAAATCGGAGTTAGCGCAATAACGCCAGGGTTGGCGTTAGCGCAATTGCGCGGCGCAACGCAGTGTTACCCATGCCCAGTTTACATAGAAACATACAGCTGAAGCTTATAAAAGTGTTTTAAAATACACACGACTGTTAAACTGTTGTACTGTTGTTAGAATAAAATAATTCTGAAAGCATATTTTTTGGCGCAAATCTTTTAGTTTAAATTTGACAAAGGTATCGTATAAAATGTTCTTATTATACCCACATATCGTCGGTCTTCTGCCAGAAAACGAATGTGAAATTTTTTCTAAGTACCATGTCTGCTCTTTATCGGGTATAATAATATATAATACAATGGCGCTATTATAACTCTGACGAGTTTTATGGCCGAGCTTCTCTCCCAATTCGAGGTGTGCTCCTTTTTGTTTTTTTTTTTTCCTACTAATTGGGTGGACCTACAGTTTTATGCCGGCTCCGAACGGCGAATGCATTTTTTGTGAGAAGCTTTTTCATGGCAGAAATACACTCGGAGGGTATGCCGCCCACTTCCGAGAGGTGACCGCTGCTCTTAAAACCCCAATAATTGGATTTTTACTAATTAGAAAAATTTTTTGGTGTTTGGCTCGGACCGTGGTTTGAACCCGAGACATCTGGCATAGCAGACGAGCACTCTACCCACTGCACCACAGCGACCGGGTATATATTGATGTAATAACAATTAATATTAGTATAAATTCTTGTGTAAACATACATACATAATATATACATACTTGTATGTACATAAGCATATATACAATATATATTTTTCATCTTGATCGTTTTGATATATATATGCAAGTCCATAGCTATCTTAATTATTTTATGGTCTTACGTACAACCGTTATTTCATCAAAAGTATAAATACATATACTTATATTGCACCACGTACAGCTGTGTATAAATAAGCACATCCCATGCTGAAAAACCTCCACTCAGCGTAAGTATGAATACACACGTGTTCGCCTAAAATAATGTGATGTTTACATACAAACATACAGCTGAAGCTTATAAAAGTGTTTTAAAATATACACGACTCTTCAACTGGAACGACATCTACTCTTGTTAAAATAAAATAATTCTGAAGGCATAGTTTTAGGCGCAAATCTCTTAGTTTAAATTTAAACGTTTTATTTTTGCAAAATGCTATTAAAAAAAGTACAACGCTCAATAAAACACCGTTTCACATGAATAGCTAATTTATACCTTTAAAACGGTGCCTTACTTCAGGGTTGGGCACAGTGCATTCAATTTTGATTGCATTCAGCCTTGCATTCTCCAATCACTGATGAGTGGTAGCGAAAATTCAACTTGCATTACCATTCAGTAGTGAATGCGAATGCAAATGTGGTTTGCACTACCATTCAGTAGTGAATGCGAATGCAAATGTGGCTTGCACTACCATTCATTGTGTTATGGTACAGCTTTCGACCTCGATTACGATCTACAATCGAGTGGAGCAGCAATGCATGGCGGTCGGCATGATCTAGGGTTGCACTGTGGCTAGTCATTGTCGGCTGGGCGGGGTTCTTGCCTACATTGCTGTCCTGCGCCATAAACAGAAAAAAATCATATCATGCCTTTTTTTGAAAATAACGAGAAAAATCACACTAAAACAACATCCGGTTTAGCCGGATGCCACGGACGGACCGTTGAAAAATTCGAAAATTCAAAATAACCCGAAAATCCAAATCCAAGAGGCTAGGCATCAGTTAAATTTAAATAAATGCAAACCGAGGGAAAATGTCGTTAAAATTTGAATATGAATTTCGAACGTACATATGTACGTTAAAGTCAGACGGACGTTAGCAAAACATCTAAACCGAAATTTAAATCGGACGGAAATACTGACAATCGACGGAAAAATTTAAAAATAGATGAGCGCACGTTAAATTTAAATAACCGCGGACGGACGAGAAAATAATCGTTGCACCAAAATTTAAATTTGAATGTACGTTGAAATCGATATGCACTAAATTTGAATAAAAACTGTCAAAAAAAAACTGTCAAAGTGAATTTAAATTTGAATACTTATATCGCAAAAAAAAATCGTTAAATTTGAATTTAATTTGAATCAACCGGAAGGACCGGTTATTACCAGGCATCTGAAAATACATAAAAGAGGCTGAAATTTAAAATATATGAACAATCAAAAAAAAGTTAAAGGCCGAACTCACAAGGGGGTGGCGTTGCTGATGTTGTTGCAGCGCCGGTGCGTTTTTGTCCCACCCTAATCCATGGTTACTGTCGCACCCGAATATCAGTAACCCCTTACCTGTGGTGCGCCGCTGGTGTTGTTGCAGCGCTGGTGCTTATCGACCCACCCTCATCCATGGCCATCGGTGCACCTATGATTCGATGACCCCATAATTATTATGCGCCGCTGGTGTTGTTGCAGCGCCGGTGCTTATCTACCCACCCTCATCCTTGGTCATCAGTGCACCTATATTTCGATGACCCCATACCTGAAATCCCTATGCCATTTTAATTAAGGTGGATCAGCATTCCCATTATAATTTTTAACAATTTATTTGGGATTCATTCTTCCCTTTTCTATAGCTAAATCCCTACTCTATTTTTTCCTTCATTTTAGTACACTAGGGCGCCCCTTTTTTTTTCTTTTTTTTTTTTTCAGAGAAATTAAAAAAAAATATATATATAAAATATATGGAAAATAATATAAATAGCTTACGACCTAGGCTCCAGTTGTAGTTGTTGACGTTGTTATGGTTGTTGGTGCTGTGTTGGTGGTGCTGCTGCTGCTGTAGTTGTTGTTGTAGTTTCTGCTGGTTGCTGTTGTTGCAGCGACAGAATTTTTTTTGCTTATGGCTGTTGATGTTGTTGATTCACTACCTGAGACGCTGTTGTTGTTGTTGTTGTGCCAAGCCCAATTTGTTGTTGTTGTTGTTGAGCCAAATTTTTCGCTATTTGCTGCTGTTGTTGTTGTGCCAAACCCAATTTGTTGTTGTTGTTCTAGTGCAAAATTTTTCGGCTGTTTGCTGTTGTTGCTTCGGCTGTGCCGCTATCGGTGTTGTTGAGTCACTATCTGAGACGCTGTTATTGTTGTTGTGCCAAGCCCAATTTGTTGTTGTTGTTGTTGAGCCAAATTTTTCGCTATTTGCTGCTGTTGTTGTTGTGCCAAACCCAATTTGTTGTTGTTGTTCTAGTGCAAAACTTTTCGGCTGTTTGCTGTTGTTGCTTCGGCTGTGCCGCTATCGGTGTTGTTGAGTCACTATCTGAGACGCTGTTATTGTTGTTGTGCCAAGCCCAATTTGTTGTTGTTGTTGTTGAGCCAAATTTTTCGCTATTTGCTGCTGTTGTTGTTGTGCCAAACCCAATTTGTTGTTGTTGTTCTAGTGCAAAACTTTTCGGCTGTTTGCTGTTGTTGCTTCGGCTGTGCCGCTATCGGTGTTGTTGAGTCACTATCTGAGACGCTGTTATTGTTGTTGTGCCAAGCCCAATTTGTTGTTGTTGTTGTTGAGCCAAATTTTTCGCTATTTGCTGCTGTTGTTGTTATTCGATATTTATGTTTTTTGGTACGTAAATGTTCACTGCGGATATCATTTAATTCATGAAATTCTATTGTTTATCAGGAAATGCAGCGACAAACCGACACGAATACGATATGACAAACGAATTTGAACGACGAAAAAACAGATTCTTGTGTGCACAGGTGTGTGTGTGTACGTACACGTATGTATATATTTCACTTTACAATCGAGTGTCTACGTAGAACTAGCCATGTAAACTAATTTAACATAATGTACATATTTTGCAAAATATACTGAACACTGATTTTGTGTTTTCGCATCTATTTTTATTATTTAAGAAGTTATTTATATGCAATATAAAAAAAATAGTTTTACACCACGAAAAGAACCGTCTCGTTTTGACTCTACCACTCAATTGACTTTTCGAAAACTGACTCCCGCTGTACTAAAAAAATTCTTATTAGCGCGTGCCTTCCACTTTTTCTTCTGTCTTCGTTTTGGAAGAGTCCCGTTTCTTTTTCCATATAGCCTGCAGTGGTGTAGTGACGTGTGCATAATAGTGGCGTGACTTTACGGTTACCCGAATGTCTATATCATGGTATGACGCTAGCAATGGCACAAGCGAGATGGAATGCGATTGCCATGTTACACAAATAAAAATACCAAAACTTTCGGAATAAAATGCCTCAAGCATTTTTCCCATGAAACTATCTCAAATTAATCGCTTATATTCGTGCCCTAGTAAATTTGCTACTGTAAAATTCTATTAGTGTACGTTGGAAATATTAATAGACATTGTTGTCTTACGCTCAAATTATAAAAATGGTAAGAGACAGGAAAATCTGATTAATGAAATAGTATGTTTGTTTCTTATTAAACTAGCAGCTAGCTGTCAAATGAAATGAAAAGAGCAAAACGGAAAGAATTACGCTCATAAAGAGTGAAATGAACAGAAAATCAAGAAACCTTCTGCCAGCCCAAACCTGGCTAACTATCCATAACTAGCCAATAAGAAACAAACATAGTAAAATTATTTGGTAAATAATTATTTAATTTTCTGTGAACTATGTAAAATTTAAAATTGTATGGAGCGCATAAGAACATTTTATAATAGGTGCATTTGAAAGTACTAAGTATCCGAATAACCACGTGTTACGTATTTTCACAATAAGAAGTGTTCATGGCAACCCTGGAGAACCAGTTTCTCCATCACCAATCCATGTGCATACCTCGCCATTGGAACGATTGTCAAGGTTGAGATGGGAAATTTGAGTTAAGCTTTCCCATGAAAGGCCTACTTATAGAGGTTGGCTCGATAGCTTGCCTATTTGCAAAAAAAATTTTCATGCAATCTATAAGGATTGAAATCTGAAGAATGAATCAAAACCACATAACCATTTAGAAGAATAAAAAAAATCGGTGTAAATCTCGGATGCAATTACTTATTTAAATTTTGTTTAGACTCTTAGTGGAGCAAGAAAAGAATTAACTACAGGATTTTAAATAAAAAAAAATGTTACATTTGAGATATCTAGTGACTGAATAAGAAAGTACAAAACGTTATTATTGCCAGAACACCACCAGTGGTGCATGAAATTTACTCAAACAGGGAAATGACTCCTGTCAAAAAAAAATTGTCAGCTGTTGCCATCGAGACAACCTCAAAAGTCACCCTCGTTTCGCAGTGCGGCCACCTGTTACACTAGCCCATAGCTCAAACATACAAGGTCGATGCGAGGGAGAATCGCTCTTCTTCTTCTTGGCATATGTCAACTTATTGTCTGTTGCCTTGATTTTACAATTTTGCAGGCCTTGTTCGTAGAAGTAGAATGCTAAGCTCAAGGTTTATCCAAAGAAGGTTATATTAGTTACGTTTTGATGTGTGTGTTTCCAAAAAAAAAATGTCAACGTGAAAGAGGAGAGAAATTATTTTCAAAGTAAAAACTTTTCCCCAATCGGTTCTATCTGACGTTCGCACCTTTTTTGCACACGTACCCAATTGCAATCGGCTTATCTGCCGCGAAATCCCTCTTTAAACAATCCCTGCTAAGTTGTGTGTTCACTTCTTTTTCCCTGCTTTTGACATTTGAAATAAGCCGCCTAACGTCAATCGCATAAACTGCCTCACATGCGACGACCTGTTTAGTTTGGCCACGCGTCAACCATTCTTCTTCACCATGTCAGCACGTCGGCCATTATGAAATGGAAGTCATTGGAAAAGTACTAAGAAAACTACTAAAATAGTGGTGATGCCACACAGACAGAATTGAGCAACCGAAATTAACCCGTTTATGATCGATATCAGCATTGATATCGATAGCAAACCATAACAATTGCATTCCCACTACAAGTGTGATTTGTGAAAACCTATGATCGTAGTTTAGGCATGAAGTAGCCAATCTATTTAATAACGGGAAGGAAGTTTGTGAGATATTCTACACATGGAATTAGATTAGAAAATTGATAATTTTATATTAAAGATGAAATGTGTTTATGTTTTTTAATTAATGTTTTTGTGTAGTATGAAGCTTCAGCTATCAGATCATGTCAAAAATTTTCAAATGAATTCGAAAAAATAGGCGAATTTCCAATATTTTCTCAACAAATGCCATATGCAAAATACCTCTGTGAGCCACTGTATAAGTATAAGTATTTTTTTACCTACGTGTTTAAAAGAAATTTATTAACAACCTTAAACCCTATTTATATATGCACAGGACATATTGCAATGCCGCGTTGGTTTCCAATCAGTTTTCTAAGCCTTATTCCATGTGTAGAATATCCCATAAACTTCCTTCCCGTTATTAAATAGATTTGCCACTTAATACCTAAACTACGATCATAGGTTTTCACAAATCATACTTGTAGTGGGAATGCAATGAATGGTAGTGCAAGCCACATTTGCATTCGCATTCACTACTGAATGGTAGTGCAAGCCACATTTGCATTCGCATTCACTACTGAATGGTAGTGCAAGCCACATTTGCATTACCATTCACTACTGAATGGTAGTGCAAACCACATTTGCATTACAATTCACTACTGAATGGTAGTGCTAGCCACATTTGCATTAGCACTCACTACTGAATGATAGTGCAAACCACATTTGCATTACCATTCACTACTGAATGGTAGTGCAAGCCACATTTGCATTACCATTCACTATTGAATGGTAATGCACTTTGAATGGTAATGCAAAAATGCCCATCCTTGGCACATTCTTTGCTGCACAGAGGCGGGTGCGTACCTTGGCAGCCACAAGATAATGGTCCGAGTCAATATTGGGACCACGGATTGTGCGCACATCTAGGATGCTGGAGCTGTGTCTGCCGTCAATCATGACGTGATCGATCTGATTTCGCGTTTTTCGATCAGGTGACAGCCATGTGGCTTGGTGTATTTTTTTGTGCTGGAATCTGATACTGCTAATGACCATGTTTCGGGACCCGGCGGAATCGATCAGCCTCGTCCCATTGGGACTAGTTATGTCGTGGAGACTGAATTTTCCGACTGTGCCACCTAAGATACCTTCCTTGCCCACCCTGGCATTAAAATCGCCAAGCACGATCTTTTTATCGCGGCGGGGGCAGCGATCATAGGTTTGTTCTAACAGCTCATAGAAGGAGTCTTTGGTCGCATCGTCCTTCTCTTCCGTCGGGGCGTGGGCACAGATGAGCGATATGTTGAAGTACTTCGCTTTGATGCGGATGGCGGCTAGACGCTCGTTCACTGGCGTGAAAGACAGTACTCGGAGGGTGAGCCTCTTTCCCACCACAAAACACACACCAAATATGTGCTCCTTTGCATGGCCACTATTATATATGACGCAAGACCCGATTTTCTTTGGTTCATACCCCGTCCATCGTACTTCCTGTATGGCGGTGATGTCAGCTTTTACTTTCTCGAGAACATCAACCAGCTGGGCAGCGGCACCTTCCCTATTAAGGGTCCGGACGTTCCAGGTGCATACCCTCAAATCATAGCCCTTTAAACGTTTGCCATGGTCGTCATTAAAAAGAGGTGGTCTCATCCGAGGCTTTATTTTGCTTTTCATTGGATAGGATTTTTACGTGGTGGGTCCCAAGCCCGACGCACAACCCGCACTGCGGGAGCTGTTTATTGTTACATGTTTATATAGCGAGCCGCTTGCTCCAAGTCAGACGCCCGCTCGCAGCCGCTGGTGAACAGACGCTGCAGTTATTCCCCTCAACAAGCCCTTAAACCGAATATGTCGGAGTGGCCTTGTCGAGTTGTCGCCTTCTCACTTTAGTTCACCACCAAACGGGTGTTCGGTGGCTATCCAGAGGACACTGCGTGGAAGTCGTGAGCTGCTTGCTCCGCATGCAAAAGAATCACTCTGGTCACCCCCAGGTGGATGGCAGTCAGAAGCTTTCCCCACTTACGTGGACTTCCTCCACTCGCGGCGCTCGCTTTATATAAAATACACCGTGTTTCCATCAAACGCATACAAACAATTAAAGCATACAGCTGAGTATATAATGTTCGATTCCACTCGAACTTAGGCTTTCTTAGTTGCTATACGAGTATAATAGGTTATGACATGAAATGTATAAAAATTAAGGCACAGGTGCTGTGATATACTATACTCGCGCTCATTATTTAAAATGCTCACACTTCAAATTATAATTATCTGCAACAGCGTCTAAGCCAGTTTTAACAATGCATCGATTAGCTTCTAGGCTAATTTGCAATCCCACCTTTGCGGAACCGCAGACATTTGGACAACAAGAGCAGTCGAAGGTTCACTCGTATTCGACCATAGCTAGATGCTCAAAAATAGCAATTTACACATGACCTTCGCACATTAACAGGAATACGAAACAATTCAAATCTACGGTCTACTAGCTACATACATACATACATATATATGTGTTGTACTTAAAGAGAAAATCCACAAGGAAGTATTAAAATTGGACAAAATGTTCACTTACCGTAAAATTGAAGTTTGCTAATAACAAATATGGTTGCTTAGTGGATTGGCGCAAATTCTGATATTGAAATATGCTAATAATAGTGATACTCATAAAATAAATAAGTATAATTATGTAGGTATTTTCAGTAAATACATACATATAATATTAATATGGATAGGAAGACTAAAAAAATTCATTGTGTGTATGATGTAGTTGTAACAGAACATGTCGGGCATATATTGGGTATTTCAGGATCAATCCTAGTCCGGTATATTTCGCTAAAAGCCTGCCTATAATATAAATTGTATTTTTCTACGGCTTCTAACGTGCCGGGTGGGGGTTCTGGTAATATAATCTACTAGCAAATACCCGCCCCACTTCGCTGCGACAAATAACACTATGCCACTCCCTTCCCTATCGGCCCCCCTACCACTCTGCATTTCCCGTTCCCTCTATCTCTTCCTCCCCCTATACTACTCTCCTTTCTCCGCCTCTCCCGTTCTTTATCAACAACCTTCCATGGCCATCTGGGTCCACATCTCGGTGTATATCATGATTACTACTATATTTTGATACAAATATTGCTCAAAAATGTTTCGAGTTATTCCGGTTCATGTTTGGGCTTCAATCTCGGGTACCGATTGAGATATCCGTATAGCGTTAAATATATATGGAAACCCTGAGCAGCACCTTTAGTTTGATGCCACAAAAATATTTGGGGTCATCGGGGTTCATGTTTTGGTCTCTATCTTGAGAACCGAGTGGAAAATTGGAATGGAATGAACTCCCTATTGAAGCTCTGATAACATCTTCAAGATATCAATATTGCTCAAAAATATTTCGGGGCTATTTGGGTCCATGTTTCCGTCTCAATCCGGGGAACCGATTGAGATATCCGTATAATGTAAAATATATATGGATACCCTGATCAGCACCTTTAATTTGATACTAATATTGCGAAAAAATATTTGGGACCATCCGGGTTCACGTTTTGGTCTCTATCTGGAGAACCGACTGGAAAATTGGAATGGAATGAACTCTCTATTGAAGCTCTGATTGATACCTTTAATTTGATACCAATAATGCAGAAAAATATTTCGGAGGAATCTGGGTCCATATTTTGGCCTATATCTCGGGAAGGGGTTGAGATACCAGAATTAAATGTGGTCAAAATTTTAATCTAATACCAGGTGATCATAGTGTCAAAATTTGAATGTGATCGGACGCGTAGTTCCGGCGTCCATAAGGAGCAAACAAACAAACAAACAAACTTTCATCCTTATATATATAGATAGTAGGCATGGGACTATTCGAATAAAAATTATTCTAATAAAAAATCCTTTTATTCGAAAGGTATTCGAATAATAATTATTCGAAAAATTTATTCGTATATTCGAATAATTACTCGAATACTACTATTCGAATAGTATTATTCGAATCATATTATTCGAATAGTATTATTCGAATAGTATGATACATATACATATATACATATGTACACACGTGCTCGCTGTTTGTGCATAGACATGTAGATACGTGTTTTTATGTTATTATAAATATGTGGATACATACATACGTGTGAAGGGAAGTGGTAGTTTTTTGTTATTGTGTGTATGTATGTATGCATGTACATATGTATGCTTTTGCTTTTGGAAGTATAAACATATGTATGTACGTACGCTGGCTAGCTACTAAATTTGGAAGTGCGGTTTATATGAGTGTACAATGTACATACTAGGGATTCCAATCCCGGGATACCGGGATTCCGGGATCCCGCCCTTTTCGACACCCCGAAAATCCCGGGATAGCTAGAATTTTATCCCGGGATTTTCGGAATAAGATAAAGAGAGAATATTCCGCTATTATAGCAAACAAAAGTTATATTTTAAATAATTTTTATTGGTCTCAGATCTGTATACTAATAGCATTTCCTATTCTGAATGAAAATGTTGCATTATTGCATTGCAGCATTATCAACATGTGTCCTGTGCCCTATTAAAGTGTTGCATTTTCATGTAATGAATGAAACAAAAATAATGCAACCTTTTACTAGTGCTAAGAGCAGAAAATGTTGCCCGTAGTCGGGCCAGTTTTATATTTTGTCAATAGAACAAACATCCCTAAATAAAGTGTTGAGACTGTGTGGAAGAGAGCAAAAAAATGTGACAGCCGGAAGAAAGTGCGACATTTTTGCTAGAATAAAAAAGTCCATTAGTCAAAGTAAGGGTTAAAATTTTTAATTTTTTTTAATAATTAAATTTTTTTGTGTTGAAGTACGCGTTGTAAGGAAACGTACGTTAGGAATTTTTAAAGCTTTTAGCTTGTGCCAAAATTCATTTGATAATTTCTTTTTCCTGATTTTTCGTCATTTATTTCTCAAATGTTTTTTGGAATTTTCCCACATGGAAAGTAAATAATGGAAGAAAATGGAAACAAAATTTTAATTAGACTTGATAGTCTTACAACACTGTACTAAAATTAAACAAGCTGAATACTCGGAATTCATATCAAAATTTTGCCTCCGATATTTATCTATTCAGAAGTTGCATTAATTATCTGAATTTTTTGGCAAGCTTGGAAATATTCGCTTAAACAGAGTGCGTCGTTAAATTCTAAAAAAATTTTTATTGGAAATCATCAAATGATTGCAAGCCTTTTTATTAATAATATCCTAAAAGTACCAATTGCAAAGGCAAATGTTTTGTTCACCAAATGTATGTAATTTTCGTTGTTGGTTGTGCTTTTTAAAGTAACTCTTAGGTATTATTAAATAATATGCATGATTTTACATTCCTATTTTATTTTGTTACTAATGAAATAATAAAAAATGCCAATAAAAATCTATTTTTTCTTTGCATTTTAAAGTTGTAGCGTTTCTATAAAAATATATTTACTTTTTTCAACCCCAAATGTGGAAAAATAATACTGGTCGAAAAATTTTTGTAACAGAAATAAAATTCTACGTTTCAAAAGGGTTTCGGTGTAGTTTTTGAGATATTCATGTCCAAAGAGGCGAAAAACGCAGTTTGTGGCCATATTCACTCCTCAATATTTTTAAATTACTCACTTTCATTAAAAACTGATTACATCTATTTAAAGCACGATCACTTATTTTGAAGACAATGAATAAACATCCTTTTGCTGAAATTTCTATTAATAAAACTAGTATTTGCTATTTCTATAAGCAAGAGGTATTGATTTTTTAAGTCTGCCGCCAGTTATTGAATGTAAATTTCCTCCAAATATTGCATAAATACTTCCATAAGTATAGCTGATGTGGGGCTACCCATGCCCAGTCCGTGAGTTTGTCTGTATATTTTATTGCCAAATTTGAAATAATTCTGGTCCAGGGTTATTTTCAGCGTATTTACGATCTCCGTTGCAATGTCTTTGTTCGTTTTCTCTGTCAGTATTTTAGTTAGAGCTTTTAGTATTTCTGTCGTTGGTATCGAGGGGTATAGATCCTTCACGTAAAATGATACCAGTTTTGAGTCCTTGAGTACGTTCAGAATTCTCAGTTTGTTGACTAGTTCCGTTGTGTTTTTGATTGCGTGTTTATTGTACAGGTCTAGTTTCTCGGCTAGTAGCATATTTAGATGTTTTGAAAGTCTATATCCTGGTGCCGATTTATGGTTTACTATTGGTCGCATAGGTGTTCCTGTTTTGTGGATTTTAGGTAGTGCGATCAGTGATGGGGCAGATGGATTCATTGCTGTGAGAGTGTAGGCTACTTTGCTGTCTCTTATATCTTTCGCTAGTTTTATTGCACGCTTTATTGCCATTTGGTATTCTTCCGTTGGGTCTTTTCTCATCACTCGGCAGCCCATTTCTTTGATTAGTTGACCTGTTTTTGCGGTTATTCCTCTTCCTCCATTAGCACAGTTTTATTTCCTTTGTCTGTTTCACACTTCATCAATTTTTTCAAAAAAGGAAAAATTCTTTATTTCATATAAGTTGTATTTATTGTTCATCATACGCCATACCGTTTCAGCCCTAGTTATTGCCCTATTGTATTCTTTTAAAAGGCAGAAATATTACGTACTTACGTTCCGACATTGTTCCTCAAATAGGATTATTTGGGAATTTGTATTCGTCTTCGCATGCCTACTACATAATAAAGCAGTAGACGATTTGCTATGTTGCAAATAGATTTACGTAAAGATAATCTCTGTCATAATCAGAATTCTTTATTTGCTCTTCCCTGTCCTTATACTGAACCTAGAAATGAATCTTCCCCAGGTGTAGGAAGGGTTTGTATCCGTATCTAGTACGAAAAACTTCGAACGAGCCAAGGTCTATACAAATTTTGTACTTCTAAATTTGTCGACATTTTAATTAGTGCAGTTTTCGCTGTAGAATACACAATGACTTGGATACACCTGTCCCCATATTTACTGCAGGGTTACGTACTTTAATATGCGTTCACATACATTTGTACAAACAAACTTTATGCCTCTCTGACGAAACATACATGCCTACCTGAATACTTATGTGCATGCGTATCCAAATTTCTTTACAACAATATTGAAAAAAATCAAACAAAATAAAAAATCAAAAATAATCATAAAAAATCAAAAACAATCAAAAAAAATTATTTTGATTATTTTTGATTATTTTTGATTTTTTATGATTATTTTTGATTTTTTTTTATTTTTTTTGATTTTTTTTTTGATTTTTTTTAATGGTAATCATTAAAATTACTTTTTTTCTGCAAAAGAATTAAAATAATGATTACCAATTAAAAAACAAAACAATTTAATTGATTACTAATCCTAATCGGAATTTAACAGGTCTGGTTTGAACTACAAATTGGGAATTATATGAATAAAACAACAAAAAATATGTGAAAGGAAGTACTTTAATTGCAAAAATAACATACACATGTTCGTAAATGATCACCTCTGCATTAAAAGTAACAGCAACCTAGTTTTATCCACGGCGGGCTGGTAGAAAATCTTCTAGATTGTTTTCTGTTTCATATCTGCGGCTTACATGTGGAGAGACAGGTAAAAGGGGTGATGAATCGGTGGTACAAATTTCAAATTTCGCTGCCCTGATCTGGTGTAAAATTCTGCAAGAACTCTATAAAATCATGTAGGTTCACGCTAGATTTCTTTATATCGACGGATTTATGTTTCAAAGTAATCATCATTAAACTGCATCACAGATTCACCCTTGTAAAATTTTGCCTTTCGCATTTGGGAAACTTTTGCGCCGTCGTCTACTATACTCTGGTAGTCCCTGAACATCGGCCGTAGTTCGTCAAATAACATAAATTTCCCCACCATATTATTAACATCAAAAAGAGCATGCCTTCTACAATTTTTAACCAATTCCATCCACTCATCTGGTGTAAGATCATACTGGTGTATGGTAGTCTATGCTAGTTGGACCACTATAGAATTTCTTGAAATGACAAAAGGACGTGAATTCTAAAGTGACATTTTTAGCGTTTGGACACTTTGGTGCAGAAATAAGACCTACATCAATTTTGCACGGATAAATTTATGATTTTCAAGTTCAAAAATGTACATAACTCGATTTCTGAAAAATTGTTAGATAGACCAGTTTAGTTCTACGCTAGCCATATATGTATATGTATATAGGTACATACATACCCTGCAAAAAAGTTTTGCTTGTTGTTGACAAATCAGGTCTAAAAAGGGCTATGCTGGCAGCGCTGCTTCTGTTATGCACTCACTCTGTTTGCTCCTTACTCTCTAATACTTATCGAGGCCTTATTTCGCATGGCGGATAAGCCTTTGTAATAAGGTGTGCTTTCAGAGAGAGAGAGAGAGTACTCTTTATGGCCTGATGACATCAACAAAGGAAAATCAGCCTTATTTTAAGCCTTACGCCATACAAATTTTCTACCCTTATAATTTTCAGGCCTCCTTTGGAAGCCTTTAAATCTGCTGTTTTAATTCTTAAATAAGGTTTAAATTTTTTGGTGGGTATGTGTAAATTTGCAAAAACGAACTCCGATTATTTTATTCTGTTACAATCCACCGTTATGAAATCAAAATTATAATACTCTATGTACTAGTACTAGTTGGTATCAAGACTGGGACGGTTGGTATTGAAAATGGGCGAAATCGGACCATGACCACGCCCACTTTTCCTATATAAAATCGGACATTTGGTATCTCAGTAACTAATATAGCTGGAGCGATGAAATTTTACCCACGTGTTGAGCTCAGGACCCTATGAAGAAATTTGATGAAATTTTGGAAAATGGGCGGTGCCACGCCCGCTTATTAAGGGTCAACCATGGAAACCTTTATATGTCAAAACTCAGAAACCATTGAAGATATATCGATGAAATTTGGTATGCGTGATTTCGTTACTTAGGCAAACATTTGGATGGAAAATTGTTAAAATCGGTTGACGGCCACGCCCAATTTTATATATGTGTATTAGCTGTACCCGGCCAAGCTTTGCTTTGGCTCACTTCCTATTATGGGCATTTGAAGCGAAAACGGCACACTTTAAAATAAGTTGGAAGTATCTAGAAGCCGAACTTACCTCGGGCTGCAGAGCTCAGCAAAAGTCACATAACTTTAAAAAAGTGAAGGAAAAAATTAATATTTTCAAAAGTTTACATAGTCTTGCATTCCTCTTCTCATTTGATACCATCGTTACTTAAAAACATTCCGTGGCATCCGGGTTCATTCTTTTACCCATTATTAGGTACCGGGCCTAAGAATCACTATGAAAATATCTCTATATAGCAGACCCGGTCAACACCTTTCATTTTGTATCAGTATTGCTCAGCAGCATCCCGGGCTCTTCCGGGTCCACTTATTGACCCACATCTGGGAACTTGACCTAGGAATCAGAATGAGTACTGTTCTATGTAAATTCCCTGCTCATCACATTCCATTTGATACCAATAGCAGTGAGAAATATCCCAGTCTCACCCGGGTCCACGTTTTGCCCATATCTGGGGATCCGACGCAGGAATCGAAATGAGTACAACTCTATGTGAAAGCCACGTTTTTATTCATATCTGGGGACTTAACCAAGAAATTATAATAGGTTCGGGTCTACATAAGAGTCTTGCTTAACAATTTTCATTTGGTACCAATATCGCGGTGTTATCCGGGTCCACGTGTTGACCCACATCTTGGGACCCGACCTAGGAAACGTAATGAGTTCGTCTCTATATAAAATCGCTGCCAAACACCTTTCATTTGATACCAATATCGTTGAGAAGTTTTC
The DNA here is from genome assembly GCA_960531455.1 of Urophora cardui. Taxonomy (NCBI): domain Eukaryota; kingdom Metazoa; phylum Arthropoda; class Insecta; order Diptera; family Tephritidae; genus Urophora; species Urophora cardui. Next base: position 84,559,735 of record OY482672.1, on the reverse strand, counting down.
CGAGGCCATCAGGGTCCACATTTTTACCCATATTTAAGGACCCGACCTAGATGTCACAAATAAAATACATCTATGTATGTCGGTGTCCTGATCAACACCTTTTACTTGGTACCAATATCGCTCAGAAGTATTCGAGGGTCATCCGGGTGCACGTGTTGACCCATATCTGGAGACCCGGCCTAGGTATCACAAATAAAACACATCTATGTCGAAGTACTCATCAAGACCTTTCATTCGATACCAATATCGCTCAGAATTATTCGAGGGTCATCCGGGTGCAAGTGTTGACCCATATCTGGAGACCCGGCCTAGGTATCACAAATAAAACACATCTATGTCGAAGTACTCATCAAGACCTTTCATTCGATACCAATATCGCTCAGAAACATTCGATGGTCATCCGGGTTCACGTTTTGACCCATATCTGGAGACCCGACCTAGGAATCAGAATGAGTACTGTTCTATATAAATTCCCTGCTCAATACCTTTCATTTGATACCAATATCGTCCAAAAATATTCAGGGGAAAGCCGGGTCCACGTTTTGACCTTGGGCCTATATCTAAGGAACCGACTTCCGGATTTGAAAAAAAATATGCATATAAACCATCTAGGGAAAGGTACTGAGCTTGTATGTAAATTTGGTCACAATCCCTCCACGCGTTTGGGCGAAAGCCGGCGACAAAGAAATAGGCTTAATTTTTATATATATATAGATTATAAAGTGACCTAATAAAAACATTTTAAGCTATATCTCTGTCAAATATAAAGATATATCACTAAAATTTTGTCGAATGAGTTCAACTATGGACATAAAACAGAAAACACAAAAATTTTGGAAAATGGGCGGTGCCACGCCCACTTATTAAGGGGCAAACATTGAAAGTTTTATGAGTCATAACTCAGGAACCATTGAAGATATAGCGATGAAATTTGGTATGCGTGATTTACTTACTTAGGCAAATGTTTGGACTAAAAATTGCCAACATCGGTTGACGAACACGCCCACTTTTATATATTGGTATTATAAAGTGGCCCAATAAAAACATTTTAAGCGATATCTTTGTCAAATATAAAGATAATTCATTGAAATTTTGTGGCATGAGTTCCACAATAGACCGGAAACAAAAAATAGAAAAATTTTGGAAAATGGGCGTGGCACCGCCTCTTTTTAGATAAGAGATTTTTAACTCGACAAATAATTGAGATATTATGACGAAACTTGGTTTATACACTGTTATAACTTGTGTTAATAGACACTCAAAAATTTATTCAAATCGGTTTATGACCACGCCTACTTTTTAACAAAGATATTTCTGGAACAGCTTTGTAACGTGACATCTTTGTAACTGGAAGTCATAAAGGAATGAAATTTTGCACAAAGAATAATATTCATATGCTTGGTTGGATGACTGATAAAAATGTTGAAAATGGGCGTGGCTACGCCCACTTTATGCAGCACTCGCTTTATATAAAATACATCGTGTTTCCATCAAACGCAAACAAACAATGAACGCATACAGCTGAGTATCTAATGTTCGATTCCACTCGAACTTAGGCTTCCTTACTTGTTTTAATTTTATTTATTTGATCAAAAATAAAACTTATTCCTTGAGTGATATATTTATCGCTCAGAAATAATCATTTAGGGGATTCACAACCTGTCATATTGCGTCATATCGTCATAAGTCATAATATTTTGTTGTTGCATTCTAGGCTATATGTGTACTAAATAAATACAACTCTGAACGATATGTTTTTCGGTCGTCGTATTTGATCAGCTGTTCTTGTTTACTTCTTCACAGTGCTTCGGAAAAGTCTTTTATAACTATTTCCGTACAATATTTTAATATGACATATGACTTTATGACACTTTGTGAATCACCTAATTATTTTTTGAGTTTTATTTATTTGATCGAAAATGACACTTATTCCTTTAGTGATATATTTATCGCTTAGAAATAAAAATTATTCTTTGAGCTTTATTGTAACCTTTATGTAATCAAAAGTATACATATATATACATATATTGTACTACGTACAGGTGTGTATAAATAAGCACATCTCATACTGAAAACCCCCATTCAGCGTAGGTATGAATACACACGTATTCGCCTAAAATAATATGATGTTTACATTAGCCATGGGTAATGGCGCAATTTTTTTGGCGCTGATACAATACCTCCAGCGCCAATCGTGGCGCCAACTCACAGTACTGGCGCAATAACACCTTTAGAGCAAATGTCATGGAATAATCTATAAATAACATTTTTCCGTAGTTACTGTTTACCATCCCCGTTTTATTTCTTTTGCCGCAATTCTGCTTACATATACAAGGGCACAATTAATTTTAATTTTCGTAATCATTTGGAAACATATTCCGTATATTTGTGAAAATATGGTGGAAATTAGAGTCACTTAAATCACTATCAAGCATACATAATTGTGACGGTGTCATACGTATACATATACTATGGTGCTGTTATTGGCGTTGTGGTTGCGCCATTTTACACTAGCGCTATATTGAAGCCGGTGCTGGTGTTAGCGCACGAAATTGAGTTGGTTTCATATTGCAATATTGAGGTGGCGCAATATTGAGTTGGCGCTATGTTGAGTTGGCGCTATATTGAGGTGGCGCATTTTCCAAATCGGAGTTAGCGCAATAACGCCAGGGTTGGCGTTAGCGCAATTGCGCGGCGCAACGCAGTGTTACCCATGCCCAGTTTACATAGAAACATACAGCTGAAGCTTATAAAAGTGTTTTAAAATACACACGACTGTTAAACTGTTGTACTGTTGTTAGAATAAAATAATTCTGAAAGCATATTTTTTGGCGCAAATCTTTTAGTTTAAATTTGACAAAGGTATCGTATAAAATGTTCTTATTATACCCACATATCGTCGGTCTTCTGCCAGAAAACGAAGGTGAAATTTTTTCTAAGTACCATGTCTGCTCTTTATCGGGTATAATAATATATAATACAATGGCGCTATTATAACTCTGACGAGTTTTATGGCCGAGCTTCTCTCCCAATTCGAGGTGTGCTCCTTTTTGTTTTTTTTTTTCCTACTAATTGGGTGGACCTACAGTTTTATGCCGGCTCCGAACGGCGAATGCATTTTTTGTGAGAAGCTTTTTCATGGCAGAAATACACTCGGAGGGTATGCCGCCCACTTCCGAGAGGTGACCGCTGCTCTTAAAACCCCAATAATTGGATTTTTACTAATTAGAAAAATTTTTTGGTGTTTGGCTCGGACCGTGGTTTGAACCCGAGACATCTGGCATAGCAGACGAGCACTCTACCCACTGCACCACAGCGACCGGGTATATATTGATGTAATAACAATTAATATTAGTATAAATTCTTGTGTAAACATACATACATAATATATACATACTTGTATGTACATAAGCATATATACAATATATATTTTTCATCTTGATCGTTTTGATATATATATGCAAGTCCATAGCTATCTTAATTATTTTATGGTCTTACGTACAACCGTTATTTCATCAAAAGTATAAATACATATACTTATATTGCACCACGTACAGCTGTGTATAAATAAGCACATCCCATGCTGAAAAACCTCCACTCAGCGTAAGTATGAATACACACGTGTTCGCCTAAAATAATGTGATGTTTACATACAAACATACAGCTGAAGCTTATAAAAGTGTTTTAAAATATACACGACTCTTCAACTGGAACGACATCTACTCTTGTTAAAATAAAATAATTCTGAAGGCATAGTTTTAGGCGCAAATCTCTTAGTTTAAATTTAAACGTTTTATTTTTGCAAAATGCTATTAAAAAAAGTACAACGCTCAATAAAACACCGTTTCACATGAATAGCTAATTTATACCTTTAAAACGGTGCCTTACTTCAGGGTTGGGCACAGTGCATTCAATTTTGATTGCATTCAGCCTTGCATTCTCCAATCACTGATGAGTGGTAGCGAAAATTCAACTTGCATTACCATTCAGTAGTGAATGCGAATGCAAATGTGGTTTGCACTACCATTCAGTAGTGAATGCGAATGCAAGTGTGGCTTGCACTACCATTCATTGCATTCCCACTACAAGTGTGATTTGTGAAAACCTATGATCGTAGTTTAGGCATGAAGTAGCCAATCTATTTAATAACGGGAAGGAAGTTTGTGAGATATTCTACACATGGAATTAGATTAGAAAATTGATAATTTTATATTAAACATGAAATGTGTTTATGTTTTTTAATTAATGTTTTTGTGTAGTATGAAGCTTCAGCTATCAGATCATGTCAAAAATTTTCAAATGAATTCGAAAAAATAGGCGAATTTCCAATATTTTCTCAACAAATGCCATATGCAAAATACCTCTGTGAGCCACTGTATAAGTATAAGTATTTTTTTACCTACGTGTTTAAAAGAAATTTATTAACAACCTTAAACCCTATTTATATATGCACAGGACATATTGCAATGCCGCGTTGGTTTCCAATCAGTTTTCTAAGCCTTATTCCATGTGTAGAATATCCCATAAACTTCCTTCCCGTTATTAAATAGATTTGCCACTTAATACCTAAACTACGATCATAGGTTTTCACAAATCATACTTGTAGTGGGAATGTAATGAATGGTAGTGCAAGCCACATTTGCATTCGCATTCACTACTGAATGGTAGTGCAAGCCACATTTGCATTACCATTCACTACTGAATGGTAGTGCAAACCACATTTGCATTACAATTCACTACTGAATGGTAGTGCTAGCCACATTTGCATTAGCACTCACTACTGAATGATAGTGCAAACCACATTTGCATTACCATTCACTACTGAATGGTAGTGCAAGCCACATTTGCATTACCATTCACTATTGAATGGTAATGCACTTTGAATGGTAATGCAAAAATGCCCATCCTTGGCACATTCTTTGCTGCACAGAGGCGGGTGCGTACCTTGGCAGCCACAAGATAATGGTCCGAGTCAATATTGGGACCACGGATTGTGCGCACATCTAGGATGCTGGAGCTGTGTCTGCCGTCAATCATGACGTGATCGATCTGATTTCGCGTTTTTCGATCAGGTGACAGCCATGTGGCTTGGTGTATTTTTTTGTGCTGGAATCTGATACTGCTAATGACCATGTTTCGGGACCCGGCGGAATCGATCAGCCTCGTCCCATTGGGACTAGTTATGTCGTGGAGACTGAATTTTCCGACTGTGCCACCTAAGATACCTTCCTTGCCCACCCTGGCATTAAAATCGCCAAGCACGATCTTTTTATCGCGGCGGGGGCAGCGATCATAGGTTTGTTCTAACAGCTCATAGAAGGAGTCTTTGGTCGCATCGTCCTTCTCTTCCGTCGGGGCGTGGGCACAGATGAGCGATATGTTGAAGTACTTCGCTTTGATGCGGATGGCGGCTAGACGCTCGTTCACTGGCGTGAAAGACAGTACTCGGAGGGTGAGCCTCTTTCCCACCACAAAACACACACCAAATATGTGCTCCTTTGCATGGCCACTATTCTATATGACGCAAGACCCGATTTTCTTTGGTTCATACCCCGTCCATCGTACTTCCTGTATGGCGGTGATGTCAGCTTTTACTTTCTCGAGAACATCAACCAGCTGGGCAGCGGCACCTTCCCTATTAAGGGTCCGGACGTTCCAGGTGCATACCCTCAAATCATAGCCCTTTAAACGTTTGCCATGGTCGTCATTAAAAAGAGGTGGTCTCATCCGAGGCTTTATTTTGCTTTTCATTGGATAGGATTTTTACGTGGTGGGTCCCAAGCCCGACGCACAACCCGCACTGCGGGAGCTGTTTATTGTTACATGTTTATATAGCGAGCCGCTTGCTCCAAGTCAGACGCCCGCTCGCAGCCGCTGGTGAACAGACGCTGCAGTTATTCCCCTCAACAAGCCCTTAAACCGAATATGTCGGAGTGGCCTTGTCGAGTTGTCGCCTTCTCACTTTAGTTCACCACCAAACGGGTGTTCGGTGGCTATCCAGAGGACACTGCGTGGAAGTCGTGAGCTGCTTGCTCCGCATGCAAAAGAATCACTCTGGTCACCCCCAGGTGGATGGCAGTCAGAAGCTTTCCCCACTTACGTGGACTTCCTCCACTCGCGGCGCTCGCTTTATATAAAATACACCGTGTTTCCATCAAACGCATACAAACAATTAAAGCATACAGCTGAGTATATAATGTTCGATTCCACTCGAACTTAGGCTTTCTTAGTTGCTATACGAGTATAATAGGTTATGACATGAAATGTATAAAAATTAAGGCACAGGTGCTGTGATATACTATACTCGCGCTCATTATTTAAAATGCTCACACTTCAAATTATAATTATCTGCAACAGCGTCTAAGCCAGTTTTAACAATGCATCGATTAGCTTCTAGGCTAATTTGCAATCCCACCTTTGCGGAACCGCAGACATTTGGACAACAAGAGCAGTCGAAGGTTCACTCGTATTCGACCATAGCTAGATGCTCAAAAATAGCAATTTACACATGACCTTCGCACATTAACAGGAATACGAAACAATTCAAATCTACGGTCTACTAGCTACATACATACATACATATATATGTGTTGTACTTAAAGAGAAAATCCACAAGGAAGTATTAAAATTGGACAAAATGTTCACTTACCGTAAAATTGAAGTTTGCTAATAACAAATATGGTTGCTTAGTGGATTGGCGCAAATTCTGATATTGAAATATGCTAATAATAGTGATACTCATAAAATAAATAAGTATAATTATGTAGGTATTTTCAGTAAATACATACATATAATATTAATATGGATAGGAAGACTAAAAAAATTCATTGTGTGTATGATGTAGTTGTAACAGAACATGTCGGGCATATATTGGGTATTTCAGGATCAATCCTAGTCCGGTATATTTCGCTAAAAGCCTGCCTATAATATAAATTGTATTTTTCTACGGCTTCTAACGTGCCGGGTGGGGGTTCTGGTAATATAATCTACTAGCAAATACCCGCCCCACTTCGCTGCGACAAATAACACTATGCCACTCCCTTCCCTATCGGCCCCCCTACCACTCTGCATTTCCCGTTCCCTCTATCTCTTCCTCCCCCTATACTACTCTCCTTTCTCCGCCTCTCCCGTTCTTTATCAACAACCTTCCATGGCCATCTGGGTCCACATCTCGGTGTATATCATGATTACTACTATATTTTGATACAAATATTGCTCAAAAATGTTTCGAGTTATTCCGGTTCATGTTTGGGCTTCAATCTCGGGTACCGATTGAGATATCCGTATAGCGTTAAATATATATGGAAACCCTGAGCAGCACCTTTAGTTTGATGCCACAAAAATATTTGGGGTCATCGGGGTTCATGTTTTGGTCTCTATCTTGAGAACCGAGTGGAAAATTGGAATGGAATGAACTCCCTATTGAAGCTCTGATAACATCTTCAAGATATCAATATTGCTCAAAAATATTTCGGGGCTATTTGGGTCCATGTTTCCGTCTCAATCCGGGGAACCGATTGAGATATCCGTATAATGTAAAATATATATGGATACCCTGATCAGCACCTTTAATTTGATACTAATATTGCGAAAAAATATTTGGGACCATCCGGGTTCACGTTTTGGTCTCTATCTGGAGAACCGACTGGAAAATTGGAATGGAATGAACTCTCTATTGAAGCTCTGATTGATACCTTTAATTTAATACCAATAATGCAGAAAAATATTTCGGAGGAATCTGGGTCCATATTTTGGCCTATATCTCGGGAAGGGGTTGAGATACCAGAATTAAATGTGGTCAAAATTTTAATCTAATACCAGGTGATCATAGTGTCAAAATTTGAATGTGATCGGACGCGTAGTTCCGGCGTCCATAAGGAGCAAACAAACAAACTTTCATCCTTATATATATAGATAGTAGGCATGGGACTATTCGAATAAAAATTATTCGAAAAAAAAATCCTTTTATTCGAAAGGTATTCGAAATTCGAATAATAATTATTCGAAAAATTTATTCGTATATTCGAATAATTATTCGAATACTACTATTCGAATAGTATTATTCGAATCATATTATTCGAATAGTATTATTCGAATAGTATGATACATATACATATATACATATGTACACACGTGCTCGCTGTTTGTGCATAGACATGTAGATACGTGTTTTTATGTTATTATAAATATGTGGATACATACATACGTGTGAAGGGAAGTGGTAGTTTTTTGTTATTGTGTGTATGTATGTATGCATGTACATATGTATGCTTTTGCTTTTGGAAGTATAAACATATGTATGTACGTACGCTGGCTAGCTACTAAATTTGGAAGTGCGGTTTATATGAGTGTACAATGTACATACTAGGGATTCCAATCCCGGGATACCGGGATCCCGGGATCCCGCCCTTTTCGACACCCCGAAAATCCCGGGATAGCTAGAATTTTATCCCGGGATATTCGGAATAAGATAAAGAGAGAATATTCCGCTATTATAGCAAACAAAAGTTATATTTTAAATAATTTTTATTGGTCTCAGATCTGTATACTAATAGCATTTCCTATTCTGAATGAAAATGTTGCATTATTGCATTGCAGCATTATCAACATGTGTCCTGTGCCCTATTAAAGTGTTGCATTTTCATGTAATGAATGAAACAAAAATAATGCAACCTTTTACTAGTGCTAAGAGCAGAAAATGTTGCCCGTAGTCGGGCCAGTTTTATATTTTGTCAATAGAACAAACATCCCTAAATAAAGTGTTGAGACTGTGTGGAAGAGAGCAAAAAAATGTGACAGCCGGAAGAAAGTGCGACATTTTTGCTAGAATAAAAAAGTCCATTAGTCAAAGTAAGGGTTAAAATTTTTAATTTTTTTTAATAATTAAATTTTTTTGTGTTGAAGTACGCGTTGTAAGGAAACGTACGTTAGGAATTTTTAAAGCTTTTAGCTTGTGCCAAAATTCATTTGATAATTTCTTTTTCCTGATTTTTCGTCATTTATTTCTCAAATGTTTTTTGGAATTTTCCCACATGGAAAGTAAATAATGGAAGAAAATGGAAACAAAATTTTAATTAGACTTGATAGTCTTACAACACTGTACTAAAATTAAACAAGCTGAATACTCGGAATTCATATCAAAATTTTGCCTCCGATATTTATCTATTCAGAAGTTGCATTAATTATCTGAATTTTTTGGCAAGCTTGGAAATATTCGCTTAAAGAGAGTGCGTCGTTAAATTCTAAAAAAATTTTTATTGGAAATCATCAAATGATTGCAAGCCTTTTTATTAATAATATCCTAAAAGTACCAATTGCAAAGGCAAATGTTTTGTTCACCAAATGTATGTAATTTTCGTTGTTGGTTGTGCTTTTTAAAGTAACTCTTAGGTATTATTAAATAATATGCATGATTTTACATTCCTATTTTATTTTGTTACTAATGAAATAATAAAAAATGCCAATAAAAATCTATTTTTTCTTTGCATTTTAAAGTTGTAGCGTTTCTATAAAAATATATTTACTTTTTTCAACCCCAAATGTGGAAAAATAATACTGGTCGAAAAATTTTTGTAACAGAAATAAAATTCTACGTTTCAAAAGGGTTTCGGTGTAGTTTTTGAGATATTCATGTCCAAAGAGGCGAAAAACGCAGTTTGTGGCCATATTCACTCCTCAATATTTTTAAATTACTCACTTTCATTAAAAACTGATTACATCTATTTAAAGCACGATCACTTATTTTGAAGACAACGTAGATATCTGAATAAGATACCCGAAAAAGCAAAGCGTTGTTTTCAAGAGAAATGATCGTTCTTTCAATAGGTGCAATCATCTTTTAATGAAAGTAAGTAATTTAACAGATTGAGCAATGAATATAGCAAAAAATCGCATTTTTCGTCTCTTTGGACATGAATATCTCAAAACCTACACGTATTACCGAAAATCCGACTTCAGATTCAGAACCACCGCACCGAAATCCTTTAGAAAAATAGAATTTTATTTGAGTTAGAAATTAGTTTGGAAATTTTGTCGGCCTCTGTAATTAAAGTCCAAATCCCGGGATAAATACCGGGATCCCGGGATTATAAAAAAAAATCTCGAAAATCCCGGGATCGTAAAAATCGGAAAAATTGGAATCCCTAGTACATACATATATGTACGTAGTGTCCCAGAAATGTGGGAATTCTCGTTATTAGGTTAGGTTAGGTTAGGTTGAGGTGGCTGTCTCCGCAATTCATGAAAGCGGGGACACACTTAGGCCGAGGTGGCCCATTGTGATACCACACGGGAGCCCTAGCTTCCTTATCCCTGTTTACAAACCTTTCCGGAAAAATTAGATTCAAAAGTATGATAAGATTAGATGCCCGTGAAGCTAAACCAGCGCGTTTGTTTCATGAAGCGCAGAAAATCTAGTGTCCTTCTCGTTATTAGGTAGATCTTCCTTTATGTTTGTGGTAAATACATACATATAAGTGAAGGAATTTCATAAAGCGTGGCAAAAAAAGCAAACACAATGTACCTACCTACCTAATATGTATTTATCTTAATATGGATAGTTACCTACCTACATATTTAAAATTGTATTTAAATAAAGACAAAGGACAAGGGATCTCGCCATATATTGTCGAATCTGTGTAAGAATGAAGAAAAAATTAAATCAAGGTGTAGGTATTTCTCAAGATATATTAGAGAAACTTGAAACTTTAGAGTATTTATACCCATATGGACCTAAATAATGTCACCAAAATTTGTCAGGATCGGACCGCTAAAACATATAGCTGCCATACAACCGATAGTTCAGATATAGCTTTTTTGGGGTATAGCCTCTAAATTTAATCTACTAGAACTTTTCTAAATAATCTTTATCCACATAGATTTCCGAATTGACAGTGGAAATTAATAAATATTTAGCAATATAGAATTTCATTTTTCCGCGATTTTACGCGTTCCCCTTAACTAAGTATTGTACTTATGTTCACTATTTGTGCTAGTGTACAATTATCTTCATCGAAAAAATAGAAAATTTTGTCAATTTAAGTTATTCTAAGTTTAAATTACTTGAACTAATCGTTATGACCACGCATGCGAAATTTTGTCGCGTTCGCCATGTCTCGTTACAGATTTTTTCCTAAGGTTATAAAAATCAAACTGATTACACTGGTCGACAAAATTTCAACAAATTTTTGTTACAGAAATAAAATTCTACATTTCTAAAGGATTTCGGTGCGCTGAATCCGAATCTAAAGTCAGATTTTCTGTAATACGTACAGTTTTTTAGATATTCATGCCCAAAGAGGCGAAAAACACGTTTTTTGCCTATATTCACTTATCAATATCTTTTAAATTTCTTACTTATTTTAAAAATTGATTAAAGCTATTGAAAGTTCGGCCATTTCTCTTGAAGATAACGTTTTAATTTTTCGGATATCTAATTTAGGTATATAGTAATATATGTTTTTGCACAATAAGGTATTTTTCGTCGAAAACAACTTCAGCATTTGTAGCATGTTATAGGCGCAATCAAATTTTGTAGTTGCTCAGCAGAACAATTTTTTTACGAAGCCACTTACATACGTCCATAATATAATAAACTGCCTAAAAGCGTGCTTCAAAATTTTTAATTAAATTTGTATGGAGAAAATATTGCAAAACTAATGAAGCTTAATATGCAATATTGCAAGTCACAAGAAAGATATCTGAAATATTAAAACGGGTTCTTCAAGAGAAATGTCAGCGTTTTCAATAGCTTTAATCAATTTTTAAAATAAGTAAGTAATTTAAAAGATATTGAGGAGTGAATATAGCCAAAAAACGTGTTTTTCGCCTCTTTGGGCATGAATATCTAAAAAACTGTACGTATTACAGAAAATCGGACTTCAGATTCGGATTCAGCGCACCGAAATCCTTTAGAAAAGTAGAATTTTATTTCTGTAACAAAAACTTGTCGACCAGTGTTATCCGGGGGACAATTCCAATAAATAACAAGAACGAAGAATTAGTAAATCGTTATAAATAAATGATGTATATTTCAAGGTATGTATATATGCACATATATAAATGGTTAACTAGGTATTAACTATAGTCAAGGCCGTAGCCAGGATTAACCAGCCAGGGATTAACTAAAAAAAAAATATTTCAAATTCAAATTACATACATATCTGCCCCGTTTGCTATGCTATGTGCATGAATAATTAGGTTTCGCTTATCACCCATATTTAATTGTTATTGCAAAATCCAATTAATTTCACCAAATTTATCTGTCAAATAAAATTTTCGTCAGCAGATTTTCAGTGCAACCAGCTACCCTGTCAAAGCTTCAGAGTGTAAAAAGTGTGAGTTTTTTACACCACTGAAGTGTACATTTTTAGGAAACGAAAACAGGGTAGCAAGTGAAAAACTTATGTAGTTTTTTTACACTAAATTACCACTAGATCCACTAGCCTAATAAAACCACTAAAAAAAGAAGACATATTCTGTTTGACGTTTTACCTTCATTTTGCAAACGAAAACGGAAAATTGAAGAGTGCACTCAAAAAACAGAATCACTATTCCTCTGCTATTTACCATAGCAGCCGTGTTATTACTGCATACGCTAAATATTAAAGCCATTTCTAGTATGTATATAGCATGATCAGTATTAATTATAGCCGTAGTAGCTTTATTTTTAAGCCAACATAAATCACTGTGGCAGCAAGTATTTATGGTATATAGTGCCGTTTGTATAGCACCAGCCGCTAATATAAACATCTGAAACCCATAGCATTGCCGGTAGCTGATGCAGCAATGTAACTTAGCTGTGAGAGCTATGTGTTTAGCATTTATGGCTATGTTCGCTGCTGTTTCGGCTTTTTTATGCCAATTCACTCTCGATCAGCTGTCAAAATTGCATTTTTAAGTTGAAGTGCGACATTTCAAGTGCAACACAAAAGAAAAAGAATTTATAAATCAAAATGAATGAATATGTGGAGAAAAAACTTGTTGAGTGGGAATTGGTGTCGTTAATTGATGTTTTTAAAGGTAAGTACGTAATAAAAAGTGCAAAATGCAAATGTAAAATAAAATTTACTGAAACGCAAACCGCGTTGCTAAAAGTGAAAATTGACCAGTGTTGCCGCAGCCTCAAAAAATTTGGTATCAAAAATTGATACCTTCATGGTTTTTTTCGTATCACCGAAAACATTAAAACATACAATTTAATACACTTTAATTCCTTAAATATGATATTATAAGAGTAAATTAAGGAAAATATAAGATATATAAGTAGATTAAGGAAAATGTGAACTATTAATTAAAGCCTATAATTTAATAAAATGAAAATAAAACAATATACAACTGCAGTCAATGCATTTTTATTCATCGTCACTAGCCATTATTTTATTGGTACTTACAATTGTATCTAGCAAGTGAGGCAATGCTACATAGCAGTCGTTGCAATGCCACATAGCAGTCGTTGCAATGCTAAATAGCCGTAGCTACAACTTTATCCAGCAAGTGAGGCAATGCTACATAGCAGTCGTTGCAATGCCACATAGCAGTCGTTGCAATGCTAAATAGCCGTAGCTACAATTTTATCCAGCAAGTGAGGCAATGTACATAGGAAACCCAATGATAAACCATAGCGTGATCCACTATTTCTATTATTATAAAATATAGCAGCGACAGTAATAAACAGCCACTATCCCGATTTCTAGTAAGAACATAGCATCCAGCACCAGAAAACATAGCAGCCATAGCTATAATTTTTTTAAGTGTGTAACAAAAATGCGCATTTTTTTGATGAAACGAAATCACCATTAATTTCAATGGTAAAATTTTAAATTAAGCTCTTACCCAATTAAGTTAATTATAAGTTTATGACTTTGTTAAACAATTTCTTAGACATGCCAAAAGCAAAACCGCAGTTATCTATATATTCTGGAAACAGGCGGTAAATTAGGTTCAGAAGAAACGGGACAGTCGCTGAACATGCAAATCGTTTAGAGAACTCACGGTTGCGTGGAATGCAGAGGAGACATGTGGCGATTCATACGAAATCAGCATTTAACTACAGACCGGATTTAAACTATATGGAACATTCTTCCCTTTTCATGGGTCGTATGAGTGAAATTTGCGTTTTTTTGTAAGTCCCAAGGGCAAACATTTAGCTATATTGGGGTAGACCTTCGCAACGAGGTGTTTTCTCACGGTCAAATGTATGTCGCTCTGTCGCGAACTGGTTCACAACAAAACCAGAGTTTTCTTATACCTGGAAATGGCAACAAAACAAAGAATGTTGTGTTCACGGAAGTTTTTAATTAATGAACAAGATGTACCTTATTTTATGAACTAATTTGCCTACTAATGTACACAGAGCCAAATAATCCTCATAAAAATAAGAAGATTGTCTCTTTGAACAGCTTCGTGGCCCAAAAAGAGGACAGAAGTCAGAGACGAAAATATTTGCATATAGATTTCTTCTTATTTTTGGGAGGTAAATCTTTTTAATTTTATTTAAAAGTATACCTTCTTACAATAAATAAAAAACTTTCTACTCAACTTTTTTTTACGCATTATTGTTGTCGACTGTGAACCGCTAACTCAGTTTACATATGTATGTATATAAGACTAACTTTATAATAAATTTAATTAGATAACCTAATAAAAATAAGAAGAACGCCCTCTTTATTAATTCAAGGAGATATCCACATATATATTCGAAGATTTCTTCGTGATTTTATTAAAAAGACTACCCCATTAAAAGTAAGTAGGGATTCTTCTTAAAGAAAAATTATAGAGATATCTTCTTTCTTTTGTTCTATTTTCTTAGGTGGTTTTCGCTCTGTGTAGGTACCAGACGTTGTTTGAATTATTATAATTTTGAGTTTTTTGTTGTTAATAAATGTATTGTTTATAACGTTGTTTAATTTTAAAGTGTTTGCATTTCATCTAAAGGAGGGTGGTATATTACATTCCTTGCAGAAAACAAGCACAAAATATGAATGTGTAACCCATTTTTACACTCTACTCAAAGCGAAACATCAGTATATTTAATTTTTGCGGCGCAACGAAGTAAGCCGGGTACTTGCTAGTACATACATAGATACAAATAATAATTGAGACTAACTTTTTACATGATTTCTATGCTTCTAAAAAATACAATTAAGCATATTTATATTATAAAAAATTTAATCGCATTAATTTCGGGGGGGATTGATCCCTGCCACCCCCCCCCCCCTAGATACGGCCTTGACTATAGTAAGTATAAATTACTAGTTGGTAGGTACCTAGGTATAATATTCTTGTTGGTAAGTATAATACAAAAAAATCTCGTAGAGATTACCTTACCTTGGGCGGATTGAAATGTGGCGCGTAGAAAAAATAAAATCTGGAAAAAAACAGATGAAAGGGCGGCGAAATTCAAAAATAAAAATACTACTGCTAATAAAAAAACTTAGCCGGAACGTCTTATCGTTTTTGCAAACTCATCAAGAAGAAGAAGAATGAAAAAAATAGGCAAAAAGTATATATAACATTAATTTTACTAAAACCGCTAATTCAGCTCAGGGCTGATATTAGTAATGCCTCAGCTCAGGGTTGATATTAGTAATGCCACACATTAGGGTGGCTCAGATATAAAAATTGGGTTTAAGCCGGCGGCACAAACTAGTGCATATATTTTCACGATAAAACCATGAGTAGAGAGCTACATTATTCTACTTTGATCTCTAATCGTTACTTCTTAAATGATGGACCAAAATTAGCAGAATTTTGAACTTTTCTGATAGCATCTAGGTACAAATTTGATTTTCTTTTTGTCACGTTCGCCATCACTCTTTAAATGATAATATCTCAGAAGCTTGAAACCGATACTACTTCTTATTTGCATCGATTATAGTGCTGCTCAAGTGCTTTCTAAAGATGAAAATCAGAGGAAAAATATTCAACGCTATGCATACTTCGTTGAGCTTTAAAGATGTCTGAACGTCACGTTCGACATTCTGGAATTGCCCATATACTGTTGTAAGCCGTTAATTTTTTTAATAATGGTTATATTAAATGCGTTTAATAGCATTAAGGTTTTTTGCATACATATTTACATACATACAGTGGCTCTCAGAAGTATTTTGCATAATTCCTGTCCTAAGAAAACTTTAGAAATTCCGCTTTTCTTCGAATTCTTTCCAACATTTTTTTAATATGGTATTATAGCCCAAAACGAATGCCTGTACCCTAACCACAATTAAGATAAATAATAGGTAGGTACCTAGGTATGTAGGTACATAGTGTTTGCTTTTTTTGTCACTCTTTATGGAATTCCTTGCACCTACAAACATAAAGAGAGTTCTACCTACTAACGAGAATTATATTAAATTATGCATATATGTAAATATGTACACTCGTACAAACCAGCGCGCACTTCCAAATTTACTAACTAGGAGCCCGTGCACAATTGACTTCTACCTCGCTTTGCTTCAGAGTTTTGCTTTGACAGTTTCGTTCAGCATGTGCTTTTCAAAGGTATATGTTCACAATGGAGGTGAAGCGAGTAAAGCAAGGTATAAAGTTAGCCATGTTTCAACTTTTTTACACTTTGACAAACATCTCCCCTTGTGTGTGTGTGTGTATGTTTGTATATGTACACTTATTTTAGCGATTTCGCTCAATTTCGTGAGAAGTGAACAGAGAAAAGTAAAAAATAACATTCGAATAAGCAGAAAAAAGCAAATTCCCCAAATATCTTACCAAAAATCAGGTTTATAAATTAAAGCAAAGAAGTGAAGTGGAAATTGTCAAAGTGTTAATTGTAGCAAGCATCTGGAAGTTCGCTTTGCTTTAAGGTTTTTTCTATCAAAGTTGGAGCAGACAAAGCCAATTGTGCACGGGCTCTAGGAGCTACAAAAACCAAAAGCATACATATGTATGTACATACAATAACAAAAAACCATCCACTTCCCTTCACACGTGCATACCCAGTTGGAAAAGGTAATGTATGGTAATGTATAGTTTCATGTAGATGACCCGTATACTATACATTACTTCTTCAATGAGTCGTAAAACAGTCCATGTCCTAGGAAAGTAATGTATCGCTTGCTTCATGACACCCTGCATTACCTTTCATGTAAGAAAAGATGTATTTTAAAAGCTAAACGAAATGATACATTCCAAATATTGTTTTATTTTATGTATGAAAACTTATCAATTAAAGGATGTATGATTATGTCAGTTGTGCATTTGTATTCGCTTCTAGAAGTATTTTTGATAAAAGTGATTTTTACGCGATAATTGTATAATTTTCCGATATTATAGACGTGAAAACGACCGGTTTGAAAAGCTTAGCCAGCAATTTTCATTTTGTGGCTGATGAAAGGTGGCAATAATTATATATTGTCAGCCACTAGTTTTCACTATCCAAAAGTGGAACTGTTCCACAATTTATTTAAGCCACTGTTGCACTGCTTTCAATATATTCATATTCTTTTTTTATTAAACTTCGCCAGTGGCATTTGGACCACATTTTTTAATCATTTCATTTTATTTTATATTAAAATAGATATTTACCCTTTATGTTAATTACTTTTACTAAACTTATTACTAATTAAATTTTAGGAGATTATTTTTGCACGAAAAAACAAAAACTAAATATGCGCGTCGATTGCGTCAGCCAATTCATAGAAAAAATAGCAGAGAGAATCAAGAAGAGACGCTGATAGGTGACTGGTGGAGAGAGAATCAAAAAATAGTTTTATATATATATTTATTCTAATATACCTTACCCCTTCGCTTACATTGACATGCATGTTTTCGTGCACTGATATTCGTTGGTGAATTCATGCTTGAAAAAGGTAATGCATTACGCGTTTTCCAACTGGGTACATGTGTCTCCACATACATATTTATAATAACATACAAACACATATGTACATATACCTACATGTCTATTAGAAGGCTGCACGAATGGATTCGAAACGGCCAACAAAATATTCGCGGCCGTCCAATTACAGTACCTACTTGTTTCTGTCGTTTTAGAATAAACGCAAGTAGAGCACAACCATAAACAGAACCAATACAATTACTTATTCGTAGCGACAATTACATGACCTTAAAAAGGTTCTGGAAATAGTGTACACTACTTGCGAATACTTCGAATATAATCGAAATATATGTATGTACACACATCCAGACGTTGTGTTCAGCAAAATTACGCTGCTAGTGTGAGTGTGTGTATGTGCATATGCATACACACTAGGGCGGGTCGATTGGTAGGGGCCAAAAAAAAAAAATTAACAGGGACACATCGCAATTATAAAAATTTGGGTAATTTCAAGCTTTTTTTCCCAAGAAACCATATGTCTAAAATAAATTTCGAACCAGAGCTTTTTACGATCTACATATTTCCAACTGTTCTATATATTTTAAAATAACTCGGTAACCAATACTTCGATTCTTTTGATTTTTTCGGCATTAGTTAGGAAACTTATTAAGGTGGTTTTATGAAGGAAATAAAGTTCTCCCGAAATTCGCGGATCAACCCGATTTGGAATATAATACGGAAATCTATACCTAAAATTTTTCCTTAATATATTAAAATTTAGAGGTCGTGCAAATGCCTCCAAATTTCTTTCTCCTTTTATATCAGTGATGATACATAATGTTTTTCAAAGTCCTTAATGAACAAGAAAAACATTTCTTATAATTAAAAAATGGAACATATGTTTGTTGGGCTTTTATTTTTTGGTCCACCTTAATGCCATATACACATTAAATAAACAAACAAACCAAAGAAGCAACAAGGTTTTGTGAATACTTCATAACATGGTTATTATTATGTTCTATTCTATCGTGGCGAATAGTGTATACTAATCGCTCCAACAGAGCAAATAGAAATAGTATTTGTATTCCAAATAAAAGTATGGGTTATATTCTTATCTGCATTGAAATTGTGCTGTGACTAATTGTACAATGCATAGAGTATTCGAAAATATAGAAGAGGCAAATGGTATTGTGCAGAGGTCTAATGTCTATGCACAAAAAGCGAGCACGTGTGTACATATACTATGTATGTATATATGTATAACACTATTCGAAAAATACTATTCGAATAATACTATTCGAATAACTACTATTCGAATAATAACTATTCGAATAATACTATTCGAATAATACTATTCGAATAGTATTATTCGAATTTTTTCCCACGAATAATATTATTCGTTTATTCGAATAACATTTATTCGAATATTATTCGAAAAAAGTCCCACTACTAATAGATAGATAGATATTCTACCTATATATATAAAAATCAAGCCTATTTCTTTGTCGCCAGCTTTCGGCCAAACACGTGGAGAGATTTCGACCAAATTTACACCCCAGCTGAGTACATTGCCCTAGATGGTTTATATGCATATTTTTTCAAATCCGGATGTCGGTTCCCGAGATATAGGTCAAAAGGTCAAAATGTGGACCCGGCTTTTCCCTGAATATTTTTGGACGATATTGGTATCAAATGAAAGGTATTGAACAGGGATTTTAAATAGAATAGTACTCATTGTGATTCGTAGGTCGAGCCTCGAGATATGGGTCAACATGTGGACCCGGATGATCCTCGAATATTTCTAAGCGATATTGGTATCAAATGAGAGGTCTTGATGAGGACTTCGACCTAATATAATAATATAATAATACAATAGCGCTATTATAACTCTGACGAGTTTTATGGCCAAGCTTTTCTCCCAATTCGAGGTGTGCTCATTTTGTTTTTCCCACTAATTGGGTGGACCTACAGTCTTATGCCGGCTCCGAACGGCGAATGCATTTTGTGTGAGAAGCTTTTTCATGGCAGAAATACACTCGGAGGGTATGCCGCCCACTGCCGAGAGGTGACCGCTGCTCTTAAAAAACCCAATAATTGGATTTTTACTAATTAGAAATTTTTTTTTAGTGTTTTGGGATTTGAACCCGAGACCTCTAGCATAGCAGGCGAGCACTCTACCCACAGCACCACAGCGGCCACTTCGACATAGAACTCTTTTATTCCACTTCTCATTTGATAAAATTGTTGCTGGAAAACATTCCCTGTCATCCGGGCCTAAGGATAACTATGAAAAGAGCTTTATGTAGCAGCCCTGGTCAACGCCTTTCATTTTATATCAGTATTGCTCAGTAGGATCCCGTATTGTCGTCATCCGGGTCCACGTATTGAATCACATCTGGGGACCCGACCTAGCAATAATGAGTTAATACCTACGTAAAATCTCAGCTCAGCACCATTCATTTGATATCAATATCGCTGGGAAATCTTCCGTGGTCATCCGGGTCCACGTTTAGATCCATATCAGTGGACTTGAGCTAGGAATCATATCTAATGAGTACGGCTCGACATAAAAGTCCTGCTCAACACCTTTCATTTGATACCAATATCAGTGAGAAATATCCCGGTGACATTCGGGTTCTTTTTTTAACCCACATTGGGGACCCGACTTAGGAATCATAATGCGTCCATCTCTATATAAAATCCCTGCTCACCACTCTTCATTTGAAGCTTAGAAATATTCCGAGGTCATTCACCTGGGGGCCTGACCTAGAAATCATAATGAGTTCATCTCCATGTAAAAGCCCCGCTCAACACCTTTAATTTGATACCAATATCGCTGAGCTATTTTCCGGGGCCACCGGGTTCACGTTTTGATCCACATCTGGGTACCTGGCCTAGGAATCATAATGAGTTCATCTCTATGCCCTGCTCAACATTTTGCATTTAGTACCCATATCCCGGTGTTACCCGGGTCCGCGATTGACCCACAACTTGGGACCAAACTTGGGAATCGTAATGAGTTCATTTCTATACAGAACCTTTTATTTAATACCAATATCGCTGGGAAATTTTCCAGGGCTATCCTGGTCCACGTTTTTACCCTTATTTGGGTACCCAGCCTCGGCATCACAAATAAAATAGTTCACACTGAAAAACTCCCATTCAGTGTATGAATACACACGCTTTCGCGTTAACTTATGAAATGCAAAAAGTAGTCGGCTACATACATGCGTACAAGTGAATATACAGTGAACTACACTGCGTATACGTAACTTGTTTACATAAATACATACATACATATAGGTGAAACTAATAAAAACGTGTTAATAATCGCCGCTCTTAGGTAATTTATTTACCTTTGTGCACATTCGTTCTGTATTGTTAATAATCGAAAGAATTTTGGAGAACTGGGAGCCACTTAAAAGCTATTTTCGCCTGGCCTCATTTAAAGATAAGCGCAAAAAGCAGAACTATTTATGAAGAATTGGAAAGAATTCAAAACAAGGCTTATTTTAGATTTTTGAAGTCAGTTCTTAACTTTTTCAATGAATTTAACGCATTGTTCCAAAGCCGAAATGTACTTATACACCGACTAGGGCAAGAAGCTAAGACACTTGTGTTGAAAATTACAAGAAATTTCTTTAAAACCTGACTTTTTTACAATTCCGTGTTTGCGCTTTTATGAAGCTTTTACTTTTCAGATAATATTTATGTTTTCCATTTGAGGGTGGTTTCGAAGAATTGCAGTTTTTAGATCCCGATTTTGTTTTAATTTCTCTTAAAACAATCGTGTATCACTTCTTGCTCTAATTAAACAATTAAATCTTAATCCTGATCTCACAGAAACGGAATACAAAAGTATTTGTATAGTTTTAACCAAAACACAAAAAGACGATTTAAAAAAATAATAAACTTTAAAAACTTTAATGACAATTTTTTGTTTCATAATCTTAAGCAATTGGTTGAAATTGTACTCACGTTACTTCATTCAAACGCTGAATCAGAAAGAAAGCGAAACAAACTATCTAGTGATATGTTAAATAATATAAGTAAAGTAAGAGTTGCCTTTCAATCCAAAAATATCAATTGCTTCAACTTTAAAATCAACAAAAATTATATCCACTTGCACAATGCAAATAATTTGTACAACTGATACTTGGATGGTCCTCGTTCTGACCCATATTTGGGGACCCGACCTAGGAATCACAATGAGTACTATTCTATGTAAATTCCCTGCTCAAGAGCTTTGATCTGATACCAATATCGTCCAAAAATATTCAGGGGAAAGCCGGGTCGACGTTTTGACCTATATCTACGGAACCGACTTCCGGATTTGGAAAAAAATATGCATATAAACCATCTAGGGCAGCTGGTGTGTGAATTTGGTCAAAATTCCTCCACGTGTTTGGGCGAAAGCCGGCAACAAAGAAATAGCCTTGATTTATATATATATATATATATAACAGATGAACCCATTATTCCTAGGTTGGGTCCCCAGATGTGGGTCAATGCGTGAAGCCGGTTGACAGTCGAATGTTTTTGAGCGATATTGGTATCAAACTAAAGGTCTTAATGGGGACTTGAACATAGATAACTGCGAAAATAGGGAATCATGGCTTCAATATAGAGATCTCTTCGACGCAATGCTCAACCTGTTTCCCTAAGTAAAGGGAAAATGAAAAGAAATAAATAATAGCTTAAAAAAAAACTAAAAAACACACTTTAATCTTAAAAATCGTACTAAAAATTGAGAAATAATTTAATTAGAAACAAAATGATGAACGAAAATATAAGTATTTAAGGAAAAGCGTCGGGTGCTCAGTATGTCAAAAAATATTTAAAATCGCTGTTTTTTATTTTGACTTTTTTGAGATTTCATATAACGTACTCTTTAATTTCGCAACTAGGTACATATGTATGTATATTTTTGTACTAGCTGTACGAATCGAATATTTTCATGTTCATATATTATTGAGCACCCCCACTCTTTTCCTTAAATACTTATATTTTCGTTCATCATTTTGTTTCTAATTAAATTATTTCTCAATTTTTAGTACGCTTTTTAAGATTGAAGCGTGTTTTTTTAGTTTTTTTAAGCTATTATTTATTTTTAATTGTTTAGTTAAATTTTTCATTAAAGGATGTTTTATGCGAACGCAAGAATAAAAGTAAAAATAAGTCTGATGAAGGGATGTGGTGATCTCCGAAATAGATCTACATACATTTGTATCTATAACTTCTACCAAAAATATTAATTTTTTAGATACATTTTTTCCTTATGAAAAAAACATTGGTCATGAGAGCTCAAAAATGAAGCTAAACGAAAAAACATCACCTAATATGTACTATGTGTATCGAAGCAAAACTATTTCAGTTTTTAATCGGAGATATGCTCTTCTTTATTTGCCTGTGCATATTCACAATGAACAGTCAGCGCTCCAAAATATTCTCATTGTCCTATAATCACTTCCATATTTTTTGTATACCAAAAATAGTATCTAAACAACTTCTTGAAAATAAAAATTGCCAAAAACATGTGAAAGTTACAAAGAAACCAACAGCGAAAAAATAACCTATTTTGGTAATTACCAAGTTCGGCAACCGTGTTATAAGTGCTATAAATAGAATTTGAATAAACAAAACCAGTTCTTGCTTCGCATACGTACATATGTATGTACATGTTGTTTTTTTTCTTTGCAAATACAAAAACAACAAAACAGAAAGCTTGTTACTTATTGGCTTGCATACGGGAGTGAATTGAATGAAATTCATAGAGGCTATTTTGAAGAAAGGTAACTTAAAAGCCTCAATGAAGCATGGAATATAATGTTGAATGTCCCACTATATGATGTCGTTGGGTTGAATCTCATTTTGATGTCACGTTTCGAATCCGGAGGTGAATAGAATTAATAGAAGAGAACACAATAAAAGTAAAGTGAATGTTTCAAAAAAAATAATAATTGAGTGAAACTAAACGTTGCAACTTTTAGGATGGGATGAAGTTACATACATACATACATACATACATGTGAAGCTAATAAAAGCGTGTTAAAAAGAAAGTCGAATGGAATGGAATGGGAGAGGGGAAGGGATAACGGATAGGATGGTGAGAGAAAAGGAGGGGTAAGGGAGGGCGACCCAGCCTCGGCATCACAAATAAAATAGTTCACACTGAAAAACTCCCATTCAGTGTATGAATACACACGCTTTCGCGTTAACTTATGAAATGCAAAAAGTAGTCGGCTACATACATGCGTACAAGTGAATATACAGTGAACTACACTGCGTATACGTAACTTGTTTACATAAATACATACATACATATAGGTGAAACTAATAAAAACGTGTTAATAATCGCCGCTCTTAGGTAATTTATTTACCTTTGTGCACATTCGTTCTGTATTGTTAATAATCGAAAGAATTTTGGAGAACTGGGAGCCACTTAAAAGCTATTTTCGCCTGGCCTCATTTAAAGATAAGCGCAAAAAGCAGAACTATTTATGAAGAATTGGAAAGAATTCAAAACAAGGCTTATTTTAGATTTTTGAAGTCAGTTCTTAACTTTTTCAATGAATTTAACGCATTGTTCCAAAGCCGAAATGTACTTATACACCGACTAGGGCAAGAAGCTAAGACACTTGTGTTGAAAATTACAAGAAATTTCTTTAAAACCTGACTTTTACAATTCCGTGTTTGCGCTTTTATGAAGCTTTTACTTTTCAGATAATATTTATGTTTTCCATTTGAGGGTGGTTTCGAAGAATTGCAGTTTTTAGATCCCGATTTTGTTTTAATTTCTCTTAAAACAATCGTGTATCACTTCTTGCTCTAATTAAACAATTAAATCTTAATCCTGATCTCACAGAAACGGAATACAAAAGTATTTGTATAGTTTTAACCAAAACACAAAAAGACGATTTAAAAAAATAATAAACTTTAAAAACTTTAATGACAATTTTTTGTTTCATAATCTTAAGCAATTGGTTGAAATTGTACTCACGTTACTTCATTCAAACGCTGAATCAGAAAGAAAGCGAAACAAACTATCTAGTGATATGTTAAATAATATAAGTAAAGTAAGAGTTGCCTTTCAATCCAAAAATATCAATTGCTTCAACTTTAAAATCAACAAAAATTATATCCACTTGCACAATGCAAATAATTTGTACAACTGATACTTGGACGGTCCTCGTTCTGACCCATATTTGGGGACCCGACCTAGGAATCACAATGAGTACTATTCTATGTAAATTCCCTGCTCAAGAGCTTTGATCTGATACCAATATCGTCCAAAAATATTCAGGGGAAAGCCGGGTCGACGTTTTGACCTATATCTACGGAACCGACTTCCGGATTTGGAAAAAAATATGCATATAAACCATCTAGGGCAGCTGGTGTGTGACTTTGGTCAAAATTCCTCCACGTGTTTGGGCGAAAGCCGGCAACAAAGAAATAGCCTTGATTTTTATATATATATATATATAACAGATGAACCCATTATTCCTAGGTTGGGTCCCCAGATGTGGGTCAATGCGTGAAGCCGGTTGACAGTCGAATGTTTTTGAGCGATATTGGTATCAAACTAAAGGTCTTAATGGGGACTTGAACATAGATAACTGCGAAAATAGGGAATCATGGCTTCAATATAGAGATCTCTTCGACGCAATGCTCAACCTGTTTCCCTAAGTAAAGGGAAAATGAAAAGAAATAAATAATAGCTTAAAAAAAAACTAAAAAACACACTTTAATCTTAAAAATCGTACTAAAAATTGAGAAATAATTTAATTAGAAACAAAATGATGAACGAAAATATAAGTATTTAAGGAAAAGCGTCGGGTGCTCAGTATGTCAAAAAATATTTAAAATCGCTGTTTTTTATTTTGACTTTTTTGAGATTTCATATAACGTACTCTTTAATTTCGCAACTAGGTACATATGTATGTATATTTTTGTACTAGCTGTACGAATCGAATATTTTCATGTTCATATATTATTGAGCACCCCCACGCTTTTCCTTAAATACTTATATTTTCGTTCATCATTTTGTTTCTAATTAAATTATTTCTCAATTTTTAGTACGCTTTTTAAGATTGAAGCGTGTTTTTTTAGTTTTTTTAAGCTATTATTTATTTTTAATTGTTTAGTTAAATTTTTCATTAAAGGATGTTTTATGCGAACGCAAGAATAAAAGTAAAAATAAGTCTGATGAAGGGATGTGGTGATCTCCGAAATAGATCTACATACATTTGTATCTATAACTTCTACCAAAAATATTAATTTTTTAGATACATTTTTTCCTTATGAAAAAAACATTGGTCATGAGAGCTCAAAAATGAAGCTAAACGAAAAAACATCACCTAATATGTACTATGTGTATCGAAGCAAAACTATTTCAGTTTTTAATCGGAGATATGCTCTTCTTTATTTGCCTGTGCATATTCACAATGAACAGTCAGCGCTCCAAAATATTCTCATTGTCCTATAATCACTTCCATATTTTTTGTATACCAAAAATAGTATCTAAACAACTTCTTGAAAATAAAAATTGCCAAAAACATGTGAAAGTTACAAAGAAACCAACAGCGAAAAAATAACCTATTTTGGTAATTACCAAGTTCGGCAACCGTGTTATAAGTGCTATAAATAGAATTTGAATAAACAAAACCAGTTCTTGCTTCGCATACGTACATATGTATGTACATGTTGTTTTTTTTCTTTGCAAATACAAAAACAACAAAACAGAAAGCTTGTTACTTATTGGCTTGCATACGGGAGTGAATTGAATGAAATTCATAGAGGCTATTTTGAAGAAAGGTAACTTAAAAGCCTCAATGAAGCATGGAATATAATGTTGAATGTCCCACTATATGATGTCGTTGGGTTGAATCTCATTTTGATGTCACGTTTCGAATCCGGAGGTGAATAGAATTAATAGAAGAGAACACAATAAAAGTAAAGTGAATGTTTCAAAAAAAATAATAATTGAGTGAAACTAAACGTTGCAACTTTTAGGATGGGATGAAGTTACATACATACATACATACATACATGTGAAGCTAATAAAAGCGTGTTAAAAAGAAAGTCGAATGGAATGGAATGGGAGAGGGGAAGGGATAACGGATAGGATGGTGAGAGAAAAGGAGGGGTAAGGGAGGGCGATAGGGTAATTGAGAGCGATAGGGAAAGGAAAGGGAAAAGGAAAACAAAAAGGAAACGGAGATGAAAGAGTAAGAGAAAGGAAAAAGAAAAGTAGAGGGAGAAGGACATGAATAGGTAGAGGTATCACGGTCAAGCGAGGCGGATTTACTTTAGTTCTGGATCTCACAAATGGCTTCAACAATTTCCATGAAAGTATACAATGGGTCTCGGGCGCAAACTTCTGAAAAGTTTCATTTTTCCAATAATTTTTTTTTATTTTAACTTTTTATTTCGCTTGCGTGGACCTGCGAAAAAATGACAGACCGAGATAAGCTCGTCCATCCAGGTACTTATTTATTATAGAGAAATTAGTAAAATTACTCACTTTTGAAGAGTTTGCATTGACCGTTAACGAAAAGAACAAAAATGAAAACTTCAATTTGATTCATTACAATTCTTTAAAAGGACACTTGTAAGAAAAATAGTTATATAGAGGATTTTCATTAGAATATATATGTGGTAATTTCTCCTTAAAACGAATTTCTTAAGCATTAAAAGCAATAATAATTTTTTGGCCCATTTTCAACGTTTAGGTCAAATGGAATGGAAGTTTTCCCTACAAATGTCCAGATTTTTATACTCAGCTGTACTAGTACACAGAGTATTATAGTTTTAATCACATAACGGTGGATTGTAACAGAATGAAATAATCGAGATAGATATGGACTTATATATATCAAAATGATCAGGGTGAAAAGAGAAATCGATTGAGCCATGTCCGTCCGTCCGTCCGTCTGTCCGTCTGTCCGTCCGTCCGTCTGTAAACACTCTAACTCGCGCAAAAATTGAGATATTTTGATGAAATTTGAAATGCAAGTTGGTATCGATACTGGGACGGTTGGTATTGAAAATGGGCGAAATCGGACCATGACCACGCCCACTTTTCCTATATAGAAAAAATCGGAAATTTGGTATCTCAGTCACTAATATAGCTGGAGCGATGAAATTTTACCCACGTATTGGGCCCAGGCCTCTATGAAGAAATTTGATGAAATTTTGGAAAATGGCCGGTGCCACGCCCACTTATTAAGGGTCAAACATTGAAAGCTTTATATGTCATAACTCAGAAACCATTGAAGATATATCGATGAAATTTGGTATGCGTGATTTACTTACTTAGGCAAACATTTGGACGGAAATTAGTTAAAATCGGTTGACGGCCACGCCCACTTTTATATATGTGTATTATAAAGTGTCCCAATAAAAACATTTTAAGCTATATCTCTGTCAAATATAAAGCTATATCATTGAAATTTTATGGCAGGAGTCCAACCGCGGACGTAAAACGAAAAACACAAAAATTTTGGAAAATGGGCGTGGCACCGCCTCTTTTTAGAAGCAGGAATATACGAGATTTCTGAGCCCATAACTCGACAAATAATTGATATATAATGACTAAACTTGGTGTCTATACTTTTATTACTTATGGTAATACATGTTGAAAATTTTAGCGAAATCGGTTGACGACCACGCCCACTTTTATATATGAGAACTATATAGGGGCCTAATAAAAACATTTTAAGCGATATCTTTGTCAAATGTAAAGATAATTCATTGAAATTTTGTGGCATGAGTTCCACAATAGACCGGAAACAAAAAATAGAAAAATTTTGGAAAATGAGCGTGGCACCGCCTCTTTTTAGACAAAGGAATATACGAGATTTCCTAGCCTATAACTCGGCAAATAATTGAGATATTATGAAGAAACTTGGTTTATACACTTTTATAACTTGTGTTAATCGACACGCAAAAATTTATTGAAATCGGTTTATGACCACGCCTACTTTTTAACAAATATATTTCTGGAACACCCTTTGGGAATTTGTAACGTGACATCTTTGTAACTAGAAGTCATAAAGGAATGAAATGTTGCACAAAGAATAATATTCATATGCTTAGTTGGATGACTGATAAAAATGTTGAAAATGGGTGTGGCTACGCCCACTAAATGCAGCACTTTCTTTATATAAAATACACTGTGTTTTCATCAAACGCAAACAAACAATGAAAGCATACAGCTGAGTATCTAATGTTCGATTCCACTCGAACTTAGGCTTCCTTACTTGTTTAACATATGAGTTGAATTTTTTGAATGAGCCACCTAAAATTTTTTCGACGGCCATGTATTTTAATGAAAGTGGGTAGTAGGCTCACAACGCTTAAACAAAAATACGTTTTTAACAATTTTTCGAAATTCGAACTATTTTCAAAGTTATAGAGTTATCAACATTTTTTTGGAAATTCTTAGTTTTTGCCGATTTTCTCACGATTGGTCAAACCGATTTTGCTAAATTTTGATATATATATAAAAGATGATATCTTCTACCAAACTGCATTTCTTATTTTTGCAAATAATTTTTTTTTGCAAACATTATTCGCAATTTTTATGTTCTGGACCGCGGTCAGATGGCGCTTTTATATGATATTTTTGGGCATTCCATTAGTAAATATTAGTAAAAAAAATTTTTTGGGGCACTTTAAAGGCGCGGGAGTTACTTACATTTTTTACAGACTTGTTATTTTTGTATGATTTTTTTTTTACTTCCTGAGTACTACGAATAATGAATTAAAGCATGCATAACTCCCGCTCCCTTAAAGTGCCCCAAAAAATTTTTTTCTAATAGTTACTAATGGTATGCCCAACAACATCATACAAAAGCGCCATCCGACCGTTGTCCAGAACATAAAAATTGCGAATAATGTTTGCAAAAAAAATTATTTGCAAAAGTAATGCAGTTTGGTAGAAGATACCATCTTTTATATATACTAGAGTGCCGAAACTCGACAGTTTTTCTAGATGTTTACTTATGACTAAGGTGAACCTATGTATAGTTTTTGTATAATTGTTTGTTTTTATTGTAACTGTTACTATTATGTTGTTGTTCCTGTTGATGCTGCTCCTTTTGTTGTTACTGTCACTTCTACTCTTTTGTTGTTTTTGTTGTTGGTATTGTTGTCGTTACTCGTCTTCACAATTCTCCTACCTACTTCTTTCTTTCTATTTCTGCTCTTTTCTTTCCTCAATTTCTTTCCTACTTATTCTTTCTTATCCTTCTTATTTCCTGCCTTTATGTTTTTGTTGTAGTGCTTTTGCTACCTTTTTACGTTTCTACTTCTTTGAAACTACACACCACATCCAGCCAAACATGTTCATAAATGCATGGTAAGTTTGGTGAGCAAGCCACAAATTCACCTATGCTTGCGCATTGATACAGCTCTGTTGTGTGCAAAAGCATGCAACAACAACCACACGGCAATTTTCCAACGACGATTGCGGACGCATTTTCCAACCAATTTTCATGAAAATTGGCGCAGTTCTATTTGAGAGCAATACCTTTCTAATGGTGTGCTTAGTTTTAAAATCGGTTCAGTAGTTTCGACCGAGAAGATGGAACAAAATTTATGTTAGCGTATTAATAATATGGATGTCAAAATTTAGCAAAATCGGTTTGACCAATCGTGAGAAAATTTGCAAAAAGTGAGGAACTTCGAAAACTGTTGATAGCCATAACTTTGAAAATAACTCGAATTTCCAAAAACTGGGCCAAGCATATTTTTTTGTTGTTGTTTTGAACTATACAAAAAAGTTTCAGAACGATAGTACAACTTCGAAAAAAGTGGCTCACTTCAGAAAATTTAACTCATATGTTATTTTTTTATCCTTAATATTTCAGAAAATGCTTAGAGAGCGAAGAAATTCGCACTTTTTTAAACTCCCATAAAATCGGTAGGTAGCCTAATATATGTACCTACATAGGTACATAAGTACACCTGAAACTTAGGTTTGTGGCATACGCATTTTTGCTGATTTTGGTTTTGCAGTTTTGAAAAGGCATCGAAGGGCATATCTTTATTTATTTATTTCAATTATCAAAATTGTAATGTTTCGCTGTAACTGCAAAGATCGTTCTTTTTCTATGATATAAGGAAGCGAAGGAAGGTTTTTAAAATTTGTTTAAGTTTTTGGAAATTTTGCATTACACAAATGTTCATCTTGGATATTCTTTGATAAAAAATTATATTTGTTATATAGCAGGTACACGGATAGTATCATGAACAGTTATCAGTCAATGAGCGCCCCTGCGTCTGCGTCCAGTTTCGCGCAATTCTACCAACATGCTGCGGCAACGGCCGCTTCTGCAGGTGCAGTTGGCGTTGATTCCCTAGGTAATGCATGTACGCAACCATCTTCAGGCGTTTTGTCCACCGGTGGGGCCGGCCAAAGTATTGCCGATTTACCGAGGTATCCGTGGATGACGTTAACAGGTGAGTTTCATGACATGTATTTATACAAATTAAATATAAGTTCAATTTTATGTAGAAGTTCCAAATTATTAATCATTAAAGTTGTCAATGTTTCTAATTTCAAAGGTCAAAGTGGGAGAATTGAACATTTTGAAGTATATAGTTTCGATCGTATATTGGGGAAATACTAGAATACGGAATCTTAAATTTAGGCCGCTTGTGAAATGTAATCTGAAAAAAAGTCCGTAGTTAAATCAACAACTTTCCGCTGTTGAGTTTCCGTTTTTGATTTAACAGCAAAAGTATTTATTTTAACAGCAAAGTTGTTGATGCAACAACTTTCCGTAGTTAATTCGAAGACGGGCGTTGTTGATTCAAAGACGGGCTTGCCGTAAAAATTTTTTTTGCGAAAAAAATTTTTTGTGAGAAATGGAACAAAAGCAATTATAAGAATCAATTTTTTTTTTAAGTTTTACAATGATGAAAACAATTCATATGTATATGCTTTTTCGAAAAATGGGAAGTATAAAGGCATCAGCATTCAATATAATGTTGAATCCAATGTTCCAATTGTTCCTCAATGGATTGAATTTCAGGTTGATGGCATGGTCCAAATCAGGAGGAGAATATAAAATAGAAAGCGCTATATTTGCAGAAAGAAGTGAAAGTGAAGAAGATGCCGCACTGAGAGAAGAAGAGGGGACAAGCGGAGGCTACATATTGTAGATGAAACTCGAATAGAGAGAAGATGAAGAGTAAATTCAAACAAACATTTATTTAACGTGACAAATTTTTAGGTGACACAGTTTCCGTTGGTAACTTAAAGGCAAAAGTATTTTTCCAACAGTTCCCGTTGTTGACTTCTATACGAAAGTATTTGAATCAACAACGCATAAAATAAAAACAGAATAAAATAAAATAAACTAAAATAAAGAAAAAATAAAAATAAACCAAAAAATTCTTAAATGAGTGCTCCATGCACTCACTCTACTAATAGAACATTGAAGAATAATGCGTACTTCACCAAATGAAAACAACCAGAAGGTCTCTAAAGATAACAGAAGCGATCAAAGAGCACGATCTTGTTCTCCAGCCATTCCAGGCAATAGTGCACAATTTCCCCCAATTCAAGTGATACGCCTAATAAGGTTTTAAAAAAAATTAAAGCGTGAATAACGGGTATTCATCAACAATGATGTGTAAACAGTTTCGAAATCGGATATTCATTCCCTTTTCTGTATTCCTTTTTTTCCTGGTTTTCTATGGATTAAAAGGCGACTATCGTTTTTGTAATTTTTTGTTGTCATTGTGACTGCTAATATTTTGTTGTTTTTGTTTGTTTTGGTTTTTGGTTTTTGACTTTTGATTTTTTATTTTGTTTTGTTTTGTATTGCTCAGAAACATGCAAGATCATCCGAGTCCACGCTTGACTGATATCTGTAGACCCGACCTAGGAATCATAAAGAGTAGAGCTCCGTGTAGAAGTCCTGCTCAACGCCTTTCAGTTGATACCAATATTGCTCAGAAACATTCCGGGTTAATCCGGGGTCACATTTCCATATTTGGGGACCCGACCTAGGACTTAGATATAATGAATAGAGCTCTATGTGAAAGCCCTGCTCAACACCTTTCATTTGATACCAATATTGCTAAGAAACATTCAAGGATCATCCGGTCCTCATTTTGGCCCGTATCTTGGGACCCGACCTAGACATTATAAAGAATAGACCTCTATGACATAGAGATGTTAAGTAATGCAATCATCGTGACTTTCAGCCCTTGAAGTCCCATTCTTTTTCTTGAAGTCTTGAATGCAGCCTTTCAGTCCTTTTTTTTTGACTGATGATTTAAAATTTGAAGTCCCCAGTATTTTTGGCAAGTATGACTGACCATTCATTTTTTTTCATTCATTGATGACTGGCGATATTTTTTAAGCAGTCATTTAGTAAACTAGTACCAAAAATATGCTCTCTATGTATTTTAGCTGTAATAGTATTTATTTTGCATATACCTAAAATAGTCAGATTACAAAATCTTTGAAATACATATCGCTAGCTTGAAGTGCAAACTGTGTAAGTCCATTTTTATGAAAAAGTGTATTTTTATGTACAACGCTAGAAAAATCAAATACGCACCGCGCTAAACAAGCCTGTGACTCTTGTCATACATATTTCTATTCGTTGTTATTCAGTGATACGCCAATTGTGTAAGCCCAAAAAGCGAAGAAAATTGTGTAAGTCCAAAATATTTTCATGACAGAAAATTTGTTTCATCTCGAAATTTTTTTATTTTTTGTTTTTTATCTCTCCTGCAAATTTAAAAAAAAGGGACTTACACAATTTGCAGTCTAAGCTAGCGATATGTACACTAGAGCGTATCGAGAAAAAAAGTTCGCCGTACGCCCCCATATGATCTCTTTTTCGAAAACATTTCCGGAAACATTTTTTTTGACGTCGCTAGATGTCGCAAAAATTCAATTTTTCTTATCTTCGGTTTTATGGAGGGTTCCTACTTTATAATTGTATTAACCCTACGTGCGCCATTGGGGTCACTTCCACCCAGTACTGAGTTTATACCACCTTAATGTAACTTTTTTTTGCCTGTATGTTAAACGTCGTCAATAAGCATTCATATTTTTTCAAAAGAGGGATTTCGATCGATTAATTAGAACCGCAAATAAAACACATTTAACGTTCCGAGGAATAAGCGATTTTCGCTTCCTGTGGTTTTTAGCTTAATTTTATAGTCTTTTTCTGAAGAGACTCCTACTGGAATTTTATGCCGAATATTTTTCTAGAACATTTTAACCATCTAGCACCTCTAAGAAATTGTTATTTTGACCCATTTTTATACAGTCAGGAAATACTGGACATGTGCCGAATTTAAACGAAGCAAGTATTCTCCAACAAGAACAAAACTACAATAAACGATTCACTCTTGAGATGCTACATATTATAAACACACCAACAAACATAAGACTGAACTATAAAACGGACACTGACAACTGTGCTCATGCATATAAACATTTATTAGATAATAAGTAAATAGTTCTAAAATCCGCGTCGAAATAAAGTGACGTGTTAAAGCAATGTATGTATATTTTTTAAAATTTAATTTTTCGTTTATTTATGTACATATGTATGTACTGTGTGATTTTGTTAGTTATTTTCGTGTTTTTATAAACATATAATGTACATATGTATATATATGTTCTTCTCCCAATTTAGTGTTTTTTAAAAGAAATTAATTTGTTTTTTGTTATTCTTGTATTTTTGTAGCCATTGAAAATGATCACCGAGGGTGATCGAAATATATCGGGAAAATAAAAAATTTGGAAAACATCTTGTTTTAATTGACCTGAAGCTAACGAAGAAAAATTATTGACGTATATAGGTTGCCAAAAACAACTATATGTCAGGAAATATAGTATAGCATTTTTAAGGTCGCTAGAGGGCTAAAATGTTCTAGAAAATTATTCGCCATAAAATTTATGTAGGGGTCACCTCAGAAAAAATCTTTGTAAAATGAACATAAAGGACCACAGGAAGCGAGAAACTTATATTCCTCTGAATGTTAAATGTGTTTTATTTCCAGTTCTAATGAAGCGATCGAAATACTTCTTTTGCAAAAGATTAATGTTTTTCGACGACGTTTACCATGCCGGCAAAAAAGGTACATTAAGGTGGTATAAACTCAGCACTGGGTGGAGGTGACCCCAATGGCGCAAGTAGGGTTAATACAATTATAAAGTAGGAACCCTCCTCTCATTCCAAAGAGATTGGTGTATCAAACTTAAGGATCGAAACTTTAAAAACCTAGTAACCCCTATGAGAAGAATGGCAAAAGACTGTAGCTGCAATCATTTCATGATTGCAATCAAATGATTGCAGTAACGGGGTGGATTGCAGCCAGGTGACTGCACAGTTAAAATTTACCAGTCAGAATGAAGGCTTCTTTTTTTAATTCCCAGTCATGACTGACAAAAAATTAATAGCAGTCATTTTGACCCCAATCAAAAGACTGCGCAGTCACAAAGTACTGCATTACTTAACATCTCTGCTCTATGTAGAAGCCCTGCTGAACACCTTTCATTTGATACTAATACTGCTCAGAAACATTCAAGGATCATGCGGGTCCTTGTTTTGGCCCATATTTCGGGACCCGACCTAGGAATCATAATGAGTAGAGCTCCCTGTGGAATCCTTGCTCAAAAGCTTTCATTTGATACCAATTTTGCTCAGAAACATTCAAGGATCACCCGGTTCCTCGTTTTGACCCATATCTGGAGACCCGGCCTAGGGGTCACAATTAAAAGAGATTCATATCGAAGTCCTGGGCAAAACCTTTCATTTGATACCAATATTGCTCAGAAACATTTAAGGATTATCTGGTCCTCGTTTTGACCCATATCTGGAGAGAGATTCATATCGAAGTCCTGCTCAAAACCTTTCATTTGATACCAATATTGCTCAGAAAATTAGATAGGTAGGTGTAGGTATGCATATCCATACATTTGCATACATGTTCAAACAGGTTGGTCCGTTTTATTTTGCCTATTTGTCGCATTGTTACAGAAAACACCAACAACAGCAACGATCTTTGCATTTGCACGGTTATGCATGCAAGCTTTTGTAAGTACATGTCTATCTACCTACCTACCACTGACAATGCCAGGCGATTCACACGGACACAGCAGCGCACTAACACAAATGTCATTTACGGTTTACGCATTTACGGTTTACGCGTAAACTTTACCTGTTTTTCGAAATTACTCGTAGCTACAGCAAAGATGTTTACACATCAAAAACTTTTGCGGAGAACAGCTTTTGCGTTGGGGGCCTTCGGCCGCGCTTATAAAAAATTATCTTTCCGGAGTAATATCTATGGCCCGGTCCACAGTGCTTTTGCGCAGAACACTTTTCTGCGTTGGCGGCCTTCGGCTACGCCATCCAAGTCCGGTCGTGTGTCATAACCGTGGTTACCGCCACGGTGATGCCTTCTGCGTAGTACACCCTTCAGCGTAGGCGGCTGTCGGTTACCTTATAGAAACAGTTACAAAAACGTCGAAGCTTCTTAAATTGCAATTTTAAGAGAAATGAAATAAATCCCAAGAAATATGAAATAACTCCTATGCATTTTTAAGAGAAATGAAATAAGTCCCAACAAATATGAAATAACTCCCAAAGCTGGAAAATAATGAAATAACTCCCAACGGAATTTCATTATTTCATTATGAAATAAGTCCCAATTTGTATGGAAAATATTTGAGAGTTATTTCATTTTTTTTTTTTTTTGACTTATTTCATTTGAGACTTATTTCGGGGTATCCGAGGAATCATTACTGATTCGCCTTCTGCTGGTCCGTTTAAAATATGAGCTTCTATGAGGTTAGGCAGGAAACATATGATTTTTAATCGTGTGCCATTGCATAAGCTGGGCGGCTTTCGATTTTTAGCTTTAATTCATGTGGCGGCAGACCAAATTGATTCAGAGAATTTAAAAACTCAATTGGATACTGGACTACGTTATCCTGCTCTATCACTGAATCCATGGATTTATATATGTATTTTAAATTCTGTTGAGATTTTACCCAAAATATTTTGGTTAATTTCGTCTGCGGCTGAATTTTTCGATGTGACAATAGCCCTTTCATACAACCAACTTGAACTCTTTGGTGTAAATTTACAACTTCTGGATACACAATTTCTATAAGTTCTTTAACTGTTCTTACGCAGGTTTCTATAATATTCGGTATGTTAGTACATCCATCGCGAGTTATAGAGGTGGAACCATCGCCAATTTCAAGGAGGTGCTCTGCGAACTTCTTAGAATCATTGCTTACATCACTACTTCCGTAAAGCTGATCTCGCATGTTCATTGTCAATTTTAACTTCTGTACATACGTCCAAACTTCAGACTTTTTTAGACATGCTTTGACTATATCTGCTCTAGTTCCTTTAGGAATTACTGGTAAGTTTTGCCTAAAATCACTAGTCAATAAGAAGGTAACTCCGCCCATGATCGCGGTAGAAGACCTCAAGTCTTTAAGGGTAGCATTAACAGCATCTATATGACATTTGTGGGACATAAAACATTCGTCCCAAATTATATGAAAAGCTTCTTTAAGAACATTAGCGATAGCGCTATTATTCTTGATGGAACATGTACAAGTCCGTTCTGGTGCAATGTTAAGTGGCAGTTTAAAAGTTGAGTGAACTGTCCTTCCTCCGCAAAAAAGAGTGCCAGCAATGCCAGAGGAGGCAACAGCAACAGCAATTTTGTTATTTTCGCGAATTTGAGCCAAAATGAGCGAAGTTACGAATGTTTTATCTGTTCCACCAGGTGCATCTATAAAAAAATGTTTCCTATCGGAACATATATGTTTTGCGCTCTGCTGCTAATTACTTTATCATAAATAAGACGTTGCTCTGCAGTTAGTTTTTGTTTGTTTTCTTCTAAAAAACTTAGAAGCTCGTTTATATTGTATGTAGTCTCACGAACGTAGAACAAATTATTTAAATGTGCGTTTCCTCTGTCGGGTTCAGGTAAGCCAAAATCTTTTAGGCGCCTCTCTCCATATGAAAAAAACTAAATTTTCAAGAAGTATAAGACCCTCTTTAAAATTATCATCATTAAAATCTAAATTGGGATAATTTGTAGTCTCCCTTGCTATGTGTAAAATATCCTCGCAAAAGTTTTTTCGAAAAGTACACCATAACTCTGCTGGATTTGAAATTTCGCAATAAATGAGCATTATTGCAAAAGGCTCTCGCATTATGTGTGCGCTCTCGGTGATATTTGCATCAAACAAAGTATCCTTCCAACGGGCATCTGATTGGAGCAGTTGTCTCGCTTGACAGGCAGCGCGGTAAGTCGGCAAAATTTGCCCGTCTACACGTCTTAATTCCATGAATGAAGTTGTTCCTCGAACATGGTGTAGCAAGAGTCTTAGATAAAAACATCGGTATAGTTGGGGTGTATCGTATAAACACTTCCTAGTCCTGCGTCTCGCTTAACGCCGGGGTTGTTACGGACATCCTGTCCACGTTTGCTGCGCTGCCATTTTTTGTTGTTCCATGTGTAGTATGTAGGTAGCTCATTGTATGGCAAAGTTTTTGCAAAGTTACCAACTGCACAAAGGGCGAAAAAACCTGTTAACGTTGTTTGTGGTGGTTAGGTTAGGTTAGGTTGCCGTGGCTGCTATAACTCATAGCACACTTAGGCCTTGAGGTCCCATTGTGATACCACGTGGATCCGAAGACCCCCTACTCGAACCATCGTGTGGATTCCACAAGTCCTAGAATTTTCCTAAATTCTATTATAACTAGATACCCTATTTCCTTAAATTGGTAACCTCATAAATGTTTTAGTCGCCTCCTTCCTAGTGCTGGGCAATCACACAGCAGGTGTTTTACGGTTTCAGGCTCCTCTTCGTCTTCACATGCCCTACAGTAATCATAATGTGGAGCATTCATCCTTTCTGCATGCCTCCCCAGGATTATATGGCTTGTTATTAGCTCTATCATTAGTGCAAGCTCAGACCTTCCGAGTGTAAATAGACTCTTCGCCCGTTTAGCGTCCCAGTTAGGCCATAAGAGCCTAGTATGGTTGCATGTACTCATACCATGCCACCTGTTATTAGCTTCATTGGAGTATAGCTCCTTGAGTTTTAGCTTGCTTGTAGCGAGCGGCATACCTAAACCTTTCCACGACGTTGGAAGTGGAGCGGATATGCCATCTCTAGCAAGTTCGTTCGCCATCTCACTTGACCCGGTATGTTACAGTGTCCAGGCACCCATACGAGGTGTATGGCAAATTGCTCAGCCATCTCGTTTAGAGATCTGCGGCAATTTTCCACTGTTCTGGATTTGCATATGACAGACCCAAGCGCTTTCAGAGCAGGCTGGCTGTCTGAGAAAATGTAGACTTCTTTACATTCGTTTCTCCTTGCCTTCAAGGACTCAATCACCTCCTGTATCGCTGATACCTCCGCCTGGAAGACACTGCAGTGATCCGGTAAGCGAAATGACAGTTTAGCCCACCCCCGTCGGGTGAAGAGACTACCCCTCCCACCTTAGCATTAAGCTTAGATCCATTGGTGTAGAGGTGGATAGCATTTTCGAGACCGGAGGACCCTTGGCCCAGAGATCTCTATCTGAAATTACAATTTCATAATTCCTTATGAATGAATTCTTCGGTATGCTATAATCCGATGGTTGGTTTGGGATAACCCTGAGTATAGAGGTATGACCCTGTTCCACTACCTTACATTCGGGCAACTCCTTTAGCCACATTGCCGAACACGCAGCAAATTCCAGGCTATTATAAAATGGTATCATATTGCTACAAGATTGTGAGGTTATAATTCGTGATGTACGCCTACTCAGAAAATTTGCAATTTACTACCACAGAGAGACCTATCAATCAAGAACCCAACCCCCCTTTCGGATTTTTGGGACAGGCATGATAAAAGAAACTACAGCGATGAACATTACCCTATGTTCAGCAATACTCGCACTTCTATCAATAAAATATACCACTATTAGTAAAGCCGGCAGCAGGCTTTGCTTTTTATCACGTATCTTACCTTCGTGCCTTCGTTTCGATCATTTTTATCCACGAATTTAAAAAAAATGTATGTTTATGTCTCAGACACACATGTGGTATGAATATTATAATATCAATACTATGATTTGGCTTTGCTATGAAAATTTTCAATTAAACTACAATATGAGAGTGACACACATGTATAGATCGCAATATTTCTACTATACTACGATGTGTGTCTCTAGCATTAGTTAAGTTTACTCAATTTTATGTTTAACAAATTCTTTGAAAAATGAAATTTCACGATGGGTTATTTTTTATAAGCGCGGCCAAAGGCCGCCAGTGCAAAAAGGTTTTCTACTCAAAAGTACTGTGGATTGCTCTATACGTTTTACTCCAGCAAGAGAATTCTGCCGGCTGAGGGTTATTTTTTTAAAGCGCGGCCGAAGGCGGGTTGGTCCTAAAATACCCAAAATAAAAATCCCCAAAATAAAATCCCCAAATCAAAATCCTCAAAATCAAAATCCTCAAACATAAAATCCCCACTTTCTGTGTAAAATACATTTCAATTAGGTTAAAAATCGAGGAGATTTGGGGATTTTATGATCGGAATTACTTCCCAACTTAAATTTCAGGTCAAATTTTATGATGACTTCGCAACTTTTTGGTTGATATACAATAATTTAGATAACGATTTCAAATAAGTATGCTATAAAAACTTTAATACATAATTATATACAAACATCTATGTTTCTCAATGTCAATTTGTAATCGATTTTTAACCACCTTTCTAATTCTACGAAAACGGCGCAAACATTTCTTTTTCGTCGGTATGACCTCACCCGACTGCATTTTTTGTATATTTGTTTTGACCAATATCTTTTCTTTATCCAGCTCTCTAATTAGCTCATAAATGCCGCAGTTTTTTTTCCAACAACAACTTTCAATCTTCTGTGCCAAGCTTCAATTGAATTTTGAGTCCGTGGAAATTTTTCTTTTAAAGACCCTACTACACTCCAAAATTGTGGATGGTATTTGACTCGACTTTGTCTTGATTTATTTTTTCCAGTTATATAGTTTTGCTTAAACCATTAGTTTCTTAAAATCATTATCTTCAGTGCTGCTATTCAGTGCACTAAAGTAGGTCAAAACATCTTGAGGAGGAACAAACGATAAGCTCTTTAGCATATGAACTTGCAAGCTGAAGTTTTCGTTATTCCCATATTTTCGGGAAAGCCCTTCCTTTTGCACTCGTCTCCATACGATTTGCCCGAAGTGAAATAAACAGCCCTTATATTCGGCATCTGGGAAATATTCAACCGCTGCCGATGAGATAGTCTTCTCAAAGTCTGTTATTATCCTTTTGGGGTTCAAATTAATATTTTCTGACGCAGCTATGAAAAGAAGCTGGTGAAAAAATTCCATATAAGCCTGCTTTGAT
This sequence comes from Urophora cardui, assembly GCA_960531455.1. Classification (NCBI taxonomy): domain Eukaryota; kingdom Metazoa; phylum Arthropoda; class Insecta; order Diptera; family Tephritidae; genus Urophora; species Urophora cardui. The sequence continues at coordinate 84,518,510 of OY482672.1, read as the reverse complement.
TTTTTGCTCATAATGCAAAAAATAAGAGGCAAAAACTGACCATCCACTAGGGCTTGGATTGTAAACAGTTGACGGAAAATTGTTGGAACAACGTAAAAAGTGCCATCCATTACCCAGCATTGTGAGTTTCCCAAGGCCCTCATAGAGTAGGATGGACCCAATATTATGTTTTTTTCCTCGCCAAATGTACATTCGTTCAAAACGAAGAGCACGCCTTCCAAATATTTCAATTGTTCTGGAATATTAATCTGCTGCAAATCATGAGGCTCGTTGGAATAACCACCTTTTTTACGAACTCGGTTCACTTTCATTTTTTGTGCACGTTTAGCAGGAAGATACACACGATAATTTTCTCCACAGTTTACCACTACTTCTCTAATTATTTGAGAAGGATTTAATCCCGAAGAACTGGCCATTTCTTTTAATGTATTATTGGCATTTCTAACAGCAAGTTGATGGTTCATTGGATCATGGTTGTGCTTTGTAGGTGGTTTTTTAATTTCATATTGTTCGTTATTATACTCAGCTGTACTAGTACACAGAGTATTATAGTTTTGATTTCATAACGGTGGATTGTAACAGAATGAAATAATCGAGATAGATATGGACTTATATATATCAAAATGATCAGGGTGAAAAGAGAAATCGATTAAGCCATGTCCGTCCGTCCGTCCGTCCGTCCGTACGCACTCTAAAGGCGGATTCATCGTTCGAGTTCAGAACTAAAGTTGAATTTGAGTTAACTAATAAAAATAGTTCAGAACTTTTCGGAATTCCTCTCACACTCCGAAAACACAACAACAACCACATGGCAAAAAAGTTCTGAACTCGAACGATGAATCCGCCTTAAGGGTGCCGACAGTCATCAACGAGTCGACCGAACGAATCGAGTACCCGTAAACATAACGAGTTGAACGAATTTCATGCCCGCATGACAACACAAAAATCAGCTGTTTTCTATTTTGAACAGCCGTGTGAGTGTTGCCGTATTTGAAATAATGGGAAGACACAAAAATTTCGCATGAAATACCCAAACTTAGTACCGATATTTATTATCGATTTAAATTTTTAAATATATTGTTTTCTTTCTGAAAAAAAGACGTAGGCGAAAATTTTTAATAAAAATATGCGCGATTTTGTATTCAAAGTTTTGGTAATTATCTAGTTTAGGTGACATGGCGAAAATTGGTAAATTTTCAAGAACTGGGGTGTCAATCGACGCGTTTTGATCACATGAACACGAATTCGAAGCGGAACTTAATTTTTTAACGCAATAAAAAATTGTTAACAAAAGACGGCGGGGTAAAAACAGTTTTTTGAGTGGTGTGGTCCTGTCCCTCCTCAGGAGTCAGAGTTGCATTTCTGATGCATTTTGTAATTTTCTTGTTGAATAGTGAAAAATAAGTAAAAGAAAATACACTTTTTTGGCAATAAATAAAGGAATAACCATAAGCATTTTTTATTTCGTGCTTACACAAACAATTTTCTAAAAGCTGCCTTCGTCGCAATTTTGTTTGCCTGTGTGGATTTTATGACGGAAAATATCAGTTGTTCACTACCCGCTGGCCCGCTATCCGTTGATCCGTTCAAAAATGGTAAAAGGGATAATTTTGAAATAAAAATTACTTTTATTTATCGTAAATTACTCTTTTCTCGTCATTGCCTAATTTCTCATTTATTTGAAAAATGCGCTATCCATTTCCTATGTAGCAGGGATATGAAATAACTATTATGTCATTCAAACATGTAAATTTTTCAAATATAACATCATTTATGCAACTTTTTTATTTCATCCTGTGCGAAGTTATGCTCCGAAAAATATGAAAGTTATAACTGGATAATATCGATTTTATTTATTCGAAACTAAAATAAACGCATTAAAAATGGTTACATGTGAATTAATAACAATATACAGAAATGATAATTATTTTCAATAAATGAGCTAAACAATTATCTAATAACTCATATTTCGCTTAAGTAAACTTAAGCGGTTTTTCCTATGAACAAAGATATATTCTATTACATTTTACACTCGCATTGATTTCGTTTAATAATACAATGAAAAATACCGTTCAAATGTTTTAGTGGCTAAAAAAGTTCGTTCGGCAACACCGCGTTGAGCAAAAGCAATCAGCTGACACGTTGTTATGGGAAAAATCAAAACTCGTTTGATTTCTTCGATACGGGCGGCTATGGGCGTTTATGTCAGCGTCGGTGAGATTTCGTTTACATGCAACTCCCATAAGATAGATCGTGTCAGCTGACACGGGTATGTGCGGGCGTTCATGACTGTTGGAACCATAACTCGCGCAAAAATTGAGATATTTTGATGAAATTTGAAATGCAAGTTGGTATCGAGACTGGCACGGTTGGTATTGAAAATGGGCTAAATCGGACCATGACCACGCCCACTTTTCCTATATAGAAAATATCGGAAATTTGGTATCTCAGCCACTAATATAGCCGGAGCGATGAAATTTCACCCACGTATTGAGCTCAGGCCCTTATGAAGAAATTTGATGAGATTTTGGAAAATGGGCGGTGCCACGCCCACTTATTAAGAGACAAACATTGAAAGTTTTATATGTCATAACTCAGAAACCGTTGAAGATATATCGATGAAATTTGGTATGCGTGATTTGCTTACTTAGGCAAATGTTTTGACGGAAAATTGTCAAAATCGGTTGACGGCCACGCCCACTTTTATATATGGGAACTATAAAGGGGCCTAATAAAAACATTTTAAGCAATATCTCTGTCAATATAAAGATCTATCACTGAAAATTTGTGGCATGAGTCCAACTATGGACATAAACCAAAAAACAGAAAAAATTTGGAAAATGGGCGGTGCCACGCCCACTTATTAAGGGGCAAATATTGAAAGTTTTATAAGCGATAACTCAGAAACCGTTAAAGATATATATAGGTAAAATTTGGTATGCGTGATATATTTACTTAGCCAAATACGTGGACGAAAAATTATCAAAATCGGTTGACGACCACGCTCACTTTTATATATGGGTATTATAAAGTGGCCCAATAAAAAAATTTTAAGCTATATCTCTGTCAAATATAAGGATATATCATTGAAACTTTATGGTAGGAGTCTAACTATGGATATAAAACAAAAATCACAAAAAGTTTGGAAAATGGGCGTGGCACCGCCTTCTTTTAGAAGCAGGAATATACGAGATTTCTTAGCCTATAACTCGACAAATAATTGAGATATTATGACGAAACTTGGTTTATACACTTCTATAACTTGTGTTAATATACACGCAAAAATTTATAGAAATCGGTTTATGACCACGCCTACTTTTTAACAAATATATTTCTGGAACACCCTTTGGGAATTTGTAACGTGACATTTTTGTAACTAGAAGTCATAAAGGAATGAAATTTTGCACAAAGAATAATATTCAAATGCTTAGTTGGATGACTGATAAAAATGTTGAAAATGGGCGTGGCTACGCCCACTTTATGCAGCACTCGCTTTATATAAAGTACCTACACCCTGTTTCCATCAAACGCAAACAAACAATGAAAGCATACAGCTGAGTATCTAATGTTCGATTCCACTCGAACTTAGGCTTCCTTACTTGTTTTTTTTGTTATCAATGATAACTTATCATACTACTTTTGCAATGTAACTCTTTTCTTGAAGCGCAAGACAATCGAAAATATTTTCTCTTGTTTTGTGAATGCAAATGGTAAAAATAACCATCAACACACAACATATCATTGCCAGGGATGTGATAAGTGGGCTTTTCCTACCAAAACTGGTCGGTTTTTTTCCTGTTGGTCGGATGGTCGCACGATTTGAATTTTGGTAGGTTTTTACCTTCCTTCAAGTAACATCACTGATTTGCTAGATTTTGCCACAACACTGTTGAAAGAACGTTTGAAAGTTCATGTATTCATGTCTCTTTCTCGCAGCAAGAGTTTGCTTGAATACTTTTTGTGTTTCTCTTCGGCAGAGTTTTGTGTAAAGTGGATAAAATAAGGTGAACGCATACGCATGAAGACCCTTTCTTCATTTTTTAGTTTGATGAAAAATGCGCTTAATGAAAATTGCTTTGGCGGGCTCACAAAATTTATTTTTAATCTGCTTACGCTTCCACACAGCTCTGCTGCACCGGGGCGCAGATTTTCTACACTTTCTTTAATAAAACCAAACTCAGAAACAAATTAGAAATAAGCACTATGCACAAAAAAAGATCTTAGATTCAATTTTGATATTTAATTAAAGTTCTGATCTCATTTGTATACCTACTTGGACCTACCTGTTAAACCATAGTCGTAACTATTTTAAAAGGTTAACATAGATTACATACACAAATTAATGTACATACATATGTATAAACGCATTCGTATATTATTATTTTAAGCGAAAACATGTGAAAATACTTGAAGAGTGATATGTATGTATAAGTTCCTATATATACCAGTTAAATGAATATATAAAAATACATAAATTTTCAAAAACCAGCTTAAATGACGAATTTTGTGAAAAAAAATTTTGGTCGGCTGAAAGCTATTTTGGTAGGTTTTTGAGACGAATTTGGTCGGAAAAAAAATTTCAAAGTGGCAACCCTGATCATTGCCTTTATTGCTCTTTGAAACTATTATTTCCATTTTATCACGAAACCACCTTTAACAAATATTACACGTGTAAGAAAATATATATACATATACCTATACAAACATAAATTTACTTAAAGTAAACTAGCAAGCGAAATGTGATAATAAATAAACAAAAACCTAAAATTGCAACGGGTTTTTAGGTATGTATGTACATACATATATATATATATATATATATATAAGTATTACATATATGTAGGTATGTATGTACATTGTTTTTGTTCAGAACTGTTCTTTAGTGTGTTTTTGTTGTAGCGCATATCGAGCCCTATACATACATACATACCTGTGGCAATTTGCAATAATCGCTTAAGTCGAAAAATATGATTTCGAGATAAATTGATTTTTATATTCGAAGGCGTTTCTTAACAAATCATAAAAGTCGATTGAAAACTATGGACGCAAAATCAGTGAGCCATCCACAATGTTACGATCAAATTTTGTAAATAAAACAAAATGTGATGCAGAAATTTGATTAACAGCTCTATTCTGTGTAGGTACTTGACAAATTCACCATATTGCTTATTTGTCAATTTTGACTATTTATCAAGTATTTGCTATTCTGTTTCAAAATAAAAAAGCTCTTTTCTTTCCAAATTGTCAATACGTCGATTGGTCTTGACAAATAAAATTCGTTTGTTTTGAATTCAAAGTTATTTTTTTATATTTTCTTAAATAATGGAATCGCAAGGTTTTTTAATTTTTCTTTTATTGGTGAATGATGAATGATGCGGAAAATAGAAATCGTTCGCGGCACTTAAGATCCTTGGGGGACTCGAGCGCTCCATTTTCCTAGTGAAAAATTTCCGAGTGAAAATTTGTTCGTGCAAAATTTTCGTTTGACCCGTCAATTGTGCCAGCGCCTTATTCATGAATCATGATTTACAACATACCTCGGCGTTTCATAGATCTTATACCATGTCTCCACGTAACGTGTTTCGCTCTTTTTTTCTGCATTTTCTCTCTCAATCTTGTTTCGACACGGAAACCAGTGCCGAAACTCGCCAATTTCCACACAAATTTCTGAGAGCGAGTGAAGATTGAAACACTGTTTCATTCTGAATCATCTTGCCAACCTCGATGATATCGATGTCTTCTCTAATTTTGTATCGAAAATCTATCGAAATCTCACACAGACCAAAACAAAAGGCAAAATATACGCAAACATACAAACATTTAAGAAGAGCAAGAAAGAGAAATGTTAAACTGAATCACGATCAGCCACGTGGGGACGGGTTATTGAGCGAGATGTTTTGCTAGATGTTTTGTTGGTGAAACAAGTTATGTGGAGACGGGCTTTTAAGATCAGACAAACAGGTTACGCTCTTCACACAGACAGGTTGCGCTCTTTGTTAAAAAAATGATTTAAGCCCAAATTACATCAGCGATGTGGCATCGGGCAGCGACGGTTTTCGAAATCAGCTGATGCGTCTAATACGAGCAGTGACTGCCAGACCAAACACAATAGAGCGTTCGCAGTATTTGGCAGTGACTTCTTTATATATTAGGTCTGTTTCCTTTTACCTTGGACACGTGGTGACATAAATTTAATTACCATATTCATGTCCACTTTTTTCAATTAAAATAATCAATCTTGTTTCATTTTTTCCTCTGCTCTTTCTTCTTCTTTGCTTTTGCATCCCGCCAGCAATATTTGCTAGTGGAAATCAATTAAGTAAAAATTAAATTCTCTCCCGATTGCTGGCATCAAAGTACGGAAACACAAAATTAGTAAAAATATATTACATTGGATAGTACGGAAACAGACATAAGTTCACATCAACACTTAGAAGTTGGCTGCGATTCAAGGCAGCGGCAGCGAATTTAGAATTTGGGCTAAACGGAGCGGTGCTGCCAGCTGCCTCTGCTGTATTATGTGCCGCTTCATTGCAAACCGTAATTTCTAAAAATCAGCTGATTTCGAAAAACGATCGCTGCTGCTGCCACAGCGCTATTGTAATTCCGGCTTTAGTCGTCGCTGAACAAGTGGCCAAACAACATCGTGTGTGGCTATCGCATGTTTGCGAAGCGAATGTTAAAAATATGCATGTACTAGCTGACAAACTTCGTTCTTCCCAAAATAGATTTTTTTATTAATTTCATTTCAAAAATTGTTATTACACCGGTATTTTTTTAATAGAAAATTAACGATTTTCCACTACTTCATTGTGTATACAACTTCAAAAATATATAATTTTAGTATTCAGTTTAAGGCTGCACGATACACAACATTTTTAATTTTCTGTCCCTGAGCGTAAATAAATAGCGAGGACGGTTTTCCAACACGGGAACACGCCATATAGAGCTGACCCTGGGCCGTAGCTAGACTTAAATTTAAGGTAGGGCAGCGTTGGTTTAAGGTAGGGCGGAAGTAAATAATGTATCACAATTAATCTTACATCGAGGCATGGCTTCCAAAATCAATCAGCACATACATATATCAGTGACGTACATTGGCTCAGATTTCCATCTGTCTACCGAAAGGGACGGCTTTACATTAAGGAACCACGGTCCGAGAAAAATGACTTTCGAAGAAAAAAAGTGTTCTACACACACATATATACATATGTGCATGTTTTTATAAGTGCCTTTCCTCGGTAATCGTACGCAGTCTTGGGGGTTTGTTTGGTAAATTTTACAACTTACAAACATCTCCGGTCGACGGGACTTTTGGATTTAGAATCAGAAGGACCTCCTCTGCAACCCCCAATGACTTTTTTTCAATGCGTGGTAGACTGTTGGAAAATTTTCCCGTACATTTAATACCTATTTGTTGACATAATTAGTGTGACAGTACATAAGCAATACTCATTGAGAATAAGCCAACAAGATGGTTCAGCTTCCAGATTTAGATGTGGAGATGTGGAGATCTTTAAATTTGGTATGTGGTTCGCCTGTAGGTATGCACGCAAGTCAAGGTGAGAAAAAACTCTCGAAAATGATTAAACGATAACCATAGAAAATTTAGACACCTCATTTTTCCATCGAGTAAAATGTTTTAGATTAGCACCAGTGTTGCCGCAGCCTCAAAAAATTTGGTATCAAAAATTTATACTTTCATGGTCTTTTTCGTATCACCGAAAATTTTTTGGAAAAAAACTTAAATTAATCAAAAAAGCTGTTTTCAGGCTTTTAACCCGTATAACAAATTTTTTTTTTCGTATCACTGAAAAATTTTTGAAAAAAATTAAAATTATTAAAATAAGCTGCTTTGGTTTTTTCAGCGTGACATCGTTGAATAGTTAGGTACCATTTTAGATTTTTCGAATTCAATTTAATTCAAGAAAATCATAAAAGCTATTAAAATAATTGTTAACATAAAAAATTCAAAACTCCATATACAAAACACGTAAGAACTGATCAAGGTCATTTAATGTAAATTGTTTGTGTATTCTGTGGATACTGTGGAAATTAAAAATCAGCTGTTTAGTTAGTTAACCTGTGTTAGTGAGCCGTGCTCATGCCTGCCATGGGCAGTGATGCCTACTATGCAGTTTGATAAAATGTTGCCCATTTTTGGTATTCTCAAGACTTTCACAATATATATTTTTCGCGGCAAACACAGGTTGTTACAAATTTTAGAAAAAGAATAGGTTCATATTCTTTGATTTTGATTAAATTGTATTAAAATTATTTGATGCTGATTAAAAAGGTATCAAATTTGTTCTACGTCAAAATAAAAAGTATCTACGTATCTTGGGCTTAAAAAAGTATCACATTTGATACGATTGTATCAAAACGGCATCACTGATTAGCACACTTAGTAATCAATTCCGCGCTTCTGGTGTTGTTCGCTCACAGTGAGATTAGTTTTTGTCAGAAAAGTGACGGAATGAACCATTTTTTAACCAAACTACAAAAATTCGATGGTCTTATTTAATTATATATGTGATGCAGGGTGGATTCTCCATATCATACATTGCAACCGAAATAATTTTTTATCTCAAACTATGACAAAAAATGTAATTATAATAATTCATCTTGTTGGCCTTTTTAAGGTAGGGCATTCTAAATTTAAGGTAGGGCATTGCCCCACAATGCCCCCCCTAGCTAAGGGCCTGAGCTGACCATGTGAAAAGCATGGCATTTCTAGGTTTATGCCACATACTTCCAACGACCGCCCTAGTGACTTGTTAATTGTCATCGCAAATGCAAGTTTCACTGGGAACTGCATACGTTTGAATTGGAAGGGCAAATCTGTTGAAGATAAGGGAATCCGGGGAAGTAAGTATTTCTCTCCCTTGGACGGGCCTTTCAAAATGCTTAAATTGTCCATTAGCTTCGTAACAATCAACAATTACACAGTTTGGGAGCATGAAGATTGCGTAGCATAATAGCAACAGACCCAACTTTGAGACGCAAATAATCAGGAGGCATTGCAGACAAATCCCGAGAGTTTAATAACTCCACTGGGTAATTTACTACTTCGTCTTCATTTTCAACGCGATCAATAGATTTATAAGAACGTAGATCTCCCGGAATTTGATTTTGAATCGTCCAATTCAAGTCGTTGACATCAATATTTTTTGCTGCTAAAATTGCGCGTGCGTCTAACCATTCGTATTTAACATAATTTTGAGCGATATTTGGATATACACTACTAATTAGTTCATCCATACTTGAAGCGAATTGGCAAATCGCAGTTGGAATCGATATTAATCCACTGCAAGGATCTATCGGAACTTGTCCATTGCCGATGCGTAGCAGATCTTTTGAAAAAGCCTCTGCAGTGCTATTTTGTTGCAGCAAAACTCGCATATTGATGGTCAATGAAATGGTTTTAAAAAACCTCCACAAATGCGATGACTTCAGACATGCGTTTATCTCATCCGCCGCTGTTGATTTTGGAATCACGGGTAGTGTTTGTCTGAAGTCGCCCGCCAACAATATCTCCACTCCTCCAAAGCAACGATCATTATTGCGCAAATCTCTCAATGTTCGGTCGAGTGCTTCTAATGGTCGTTTGTGGGACATTCTAATTTTGTATGGGAGGTGCCATGCCCCCTTTTCGTATAACTCCTATTATTTTGCGTTAATATGGAATTGTTATCGTTTATCTCCACACCAATTTCTAAGTCCCTACCTTAAACAATTTTAGAGATATTCAGCTTGAAAAATTCAGTTTTTATTTGAGGTGCCACGCCCCCTTTTTCGATAACCCCCACTTTTATGCAGTGGTTTTAATGTCATTTAGCTCTATATCAATTTTCAGGATCATGCCATTTATTCTTTCTGATATATTCAGCTTCCAACGCTAAGTTTGTATGGGAGGTGCCACGCCCCCTTTTCGTATAACTCCTATTATTTTGCGTTAATATGGAATTGTTATCGTTTATCTCCACACCAATTTCTAGGTCCCTACCTTAAACAATTTTAGAGATATTCAGCTTGAAAAATTAAGTGTATGGGAGGTGCCACGCCCCCTTTTCTGATAACCCCCACTTTTCTGCGTGAGAAGGGTTTTGATATCACCTACCTCTATACCAAATTTCAGCTCCCTACCTTGAACTCTTTTAGAGATAATCAGCTTTAAAAATTAAGATTGTATGGGAGGTCCACGCCCCCCTAATATTTTTTAATTTTCTCTTCGACTAAACCTTCGCGGGGTTACAACAAACAAACCCCCGTAAGGAAGTATTTGATTTGGTTCAGCCGTTTTCAAGTTTTAGCGTTACAATTAAAAACCAAATCATTTTTATATATAGATGTACATATATGCATGTATGTATGTTTGTTCGCCATACCCTGCAAAAAAAATGTGCGATTAATCCCGAAAGAGATTTGTCCCGGATTCATCTCTTTCGGGAACAATCGGTCCACAATTAGTCTCCGATTGTTCCCGCACGGGTATAAATGTAGACCAATTGTTTCCGAAAGGATATAAATGTAGACCAATTGCTCCCGAACGGGTATAAATGTAGATTAATCGCTTTCATCCCGAACGGGTACAAATCTAGATTGACTAAATGTAGAAATTTTACAAAAATATTCAATGTATGAATTAAAAAAATTTTATAATATAAGGTAAAACTGAACACCGTTTCTTTTAATAGCAATGATGAATAGTAATTTTAACAAAATGTTACCAGAATAAACTTTCTTCTAACATATATAACAATTAATAATTTTTACATTTTCATAAAAAATAGGCTTGGCTTACAACTTTGGATGAAAGCGATTAATCTACATTTGTACCTGTTCGGGATGAAAGCGATTAGTCTACATTTGTACCCGTTCGGGATGTAAGCGATTAATCTACTTTTGTACCCGTTCGGGTATACAAATTGAACAATTAGTCTCTTCATAGGAAATTATCGAACAAATGCGATCAATTCGCCCCATATAAATGGATGTAAAATTGTATTAGTCGCATGCTCCCTTGCGATTGATCCCGGACACGTCCCGAATTAATCGCATTTTTTGCAGGGTAGCGATCAAAGCGCTCTCACTTATACACCTGCATTTACAAATTTGCCTAGCCCTGATTTACAACAGAGATCCCCAAAACTCTAACTGCAGCAGTGTTAGTAACTGCAGCAGTATTAGTGAAAAACGACTAGTTGAGTGCCCAGCTACTACCGTCGCATCGTTCAGTAGCTTGCGGACAAGTAGAGATGAGAGAAACTGCGATTTTTCGATATCTGTGATTTCGGTGATTGCTATTTTTAAATCACTGCGATTTTAAACTGCTATTGCGATTGCATGGACTGCTATAAAATCATCAGTTACATCAAAATGATAGCAATAACAACGTATTCCGCAGTAATTTCGCAGTTTGTTAACATTTTTCAAAGATAAATTGTAAATTAAATAATTTTTTTTCTTATATTTCTATATACGTATGTGGTCTGCACAAAAGTATAAGTTAGGTTAGGTTAGAGTGGATGCCATAGGGGCACACTTAGGCCAGTGCATAGGCCCATTGTGATACCACAAGAAGAAAAACAGATTACTCCTCCTTTTTAAACCAGTTTGATAACCTAATGAAATTCACCAGGTCCTTTATGTCGACAACCGCGACTTTAGATAGGCTCTCCAGGTAAGGTGTCCCAAGAAAGCGTCGTCTGGCGCTGTTAAGAGCAGGGCAATGGCAAATGAGGTGTTCGATTGTCTCCTCTTCCTCATCATCTTTACAGCTTCTGCAGCATCTGCGGTAGGGTGCACCCAGTCTCTCTGCGTGTTTCCCGATGAGGCAGTGTCCTGTGAGCACCCCTACAAGGTTCGAGATTTCCTCTCTCCTTAGAGTACATATTTGACGAGATCGCTTGTGGTCCCACTTCGGCCAGGTTTGTCTTGATGTTCGACATACTGGGTTCTGTTGCCATCTATCGCTTGCTAGTTTATAGATATGCTGTTTAGGCATTAGCTTGCATGTGGCAAACGGCATACCTATGCGTTCTTTGTCAGGAAGAACCTGCTCGGTAGTGCCTTGCCTTGCAAGCTCATCTGCCCTACAATTTCCCTCGATTTCCCTATGTCCCGGGACCCACACGAGGTGCAAACGGGTCTGTTTGGCCATCTCCTGCAGAGATCGGCGACAGTCCAGTGTTAGTTCAGAATTGAACGAGTTGGAGCCAATAGACTTAATTGCTGCTTGGCTGTCGCTGAAGATGAATAGATCCCTGTGGAGAGGTTCATGTCCTATACGGTTGACAGCCTCCATTATAGCTGACACTTCAGCCTGGTAAACGCTGCAGTGATCGGGTAGTCTAAAAGCTAGCTGTAGATTCAAGTCATGTGAAAAGACTCCACCTCCAACTTTGTTGTCCAGTTTCGAGCCATCGGTGTAGATGGAAACGCTACCTGGGGTTGGATAGCACCGATTTGGCTCTTCCCACTTATCCCTTTTTGGAATCCTTGTTTCGTAGTTGCTGTCTGCAACTATTGTAGTAGTACAGCGGTCCGTACTACCGGGTAGAAAACCTAATTTGCTTAGAATGCTAGAGTGTCCTGTGGCTTTTGTATGCCAACCGGATGACTCTCTTAAACGTAGAGCTAACGTAGCCGCTCCTTGAAAACCTGCTAAATCTAATGGCAAGATATCTAGAATTGCCTGCAGAGCTTCACTAGGCGTCGTCCTGAGTGCTCCACTTATGCTGATCATGCTAGATCTGTGGGCTCTGCTTAGAACGTTAAGGTTTGACGCCTTGCTCAAAGCGGGCCACCATACTACGACCCCATATAACAGGATTGGTCGAATGATCCCAGTGTAAATCCACCTGCAAATTCTGGGACTAAGTCCCCACTTTTTGCCTATGGCTCTTTTGCATGTGTATAAAGCAATATATGCTTTGTTTTGACGCTGAATGATGTTATCCTTCCAGTTCAGCTTTTTGTCCAGAACTACCCCTAGGAATTTAGCCTTGTCGGCCAGGGTCAGGCGAACGCCATTTAGTTCTGGTAGATTTAACGGTGGTATTTTATACCGCCTAGTATAGAGGACAAGTTCCACCTTATTTGAATTGACACTGAGCCCACAACGAGAGGACCACGCTGAGATCTCTCGCAGTGCTACCTGCATCAGATCACATAAGGTCTGTGGGAACTTCCCTCTGTAAGCTAAAGCAAGGTCGTCCGCATATGCCACGACTCTCCCGCCGCCCCAAACTGCGTCTCTTTTTAAAAGTGAGTTGACAGTGAGGTTCCATAGCAGCGGGGAGAGGACACCACCCTGGGGTGTGCCTCTGAAAACGTAGCGTGTAGATTTGACCTCGCCCATTGATGAGAGTACAATCCTTCCCCTCAAAAGTTGATCAATCAACCCAATCAGAGATACGTCAACGCCTAAGTGACTTAAAGCGTTGCTTATGGCCTCTGGGGTGACATTGTTAAACGCGCCTTCGATGTCTAGAAAGGCCACCAGGCAGAACTCCTTATCGGCCAAGGATGATTCAATGGTAGAAACCAGACTATGTAATGCCGTTTCGGTTGATTTCCCTTTAAGATATGCATGTTGATATCCAGAGAGAAGTTTACTGTCAATTGTAATAGAGAGGAAATTACTTATTATCCTCTCCAGCGTCTTGAGCAAGAAGGAGGAAAGACTTATTGGCCTATAATCCTTCGGCTCATAGTGCGAGGCTTTCCCAGCCTTAGGAATGAATATAACCGAGACGCGTCTCCACGTATTCGGGATATGATTGAATGCAAGACAAGCAACGAATATGCGTTGAAGCCAGCTTGCTGATGTCCCCAGGGTATATAGGAGTTGTGCAGGAATGATCCCGTCTGGTCCCGCAGCTTTATAGGGTTTGAAGCTTTTGATTGCCCACCTAACCCGTTCCTCAGTCACAGGTATATTAACAGCGATACCCGTTGATGGTATCGCCAGTCCATTTCGCGAGCTACCAGGAAAGTGTGTGTCCAGCAGCAGCTCTAGAGTTTCCTTTTCTGAATCCGTCCAGGATCCATCAGGCTTCCGAAGGTAGCCCAATGACTTTTGTGTTCTTGAGAGCACGCATCTAAGTCTTGCCGTCTCAACGATGCTTTCGAATCCGGTACAGAAGTTCCTCCAAGAGGTTCTCTTCGATTGTCTCAGGGCTTTTTTATAAGCCCTTAGATTTTCTTTATATTGCAACCACTCGGGCTCATTGTCGAGTCGTTTGGCTCTGTTCAATTGCTTCCTGCAAGATTTTCGAAGTGAGTCCAGTTCGCAGGACCACCAATGAGGTTTCCGCTTGCCCCGCGGTCTTGGTTCCGGACAAGCTATGTTAAAAGCGTTTGAGAGTGCATTAGTGAAGGTACCGACCAGATCCTCCAATTCCCCTGTCGACGAGGGATTACAGGGTGGAAGATCCGGCAGCCCCTTAAAAAATAGTTCATTGTGAAGATCCCAGTTCGTGTTACGTGGGTTCCTTTTTAAAACTGATTGTTGAATGGAGAAATCTAAGATTATTTCTATATATCGGTGGTCAGAGAAAGAGTGTTCATCAAGAACGCGCCAGCGTTTGACACCCTCATAAGTTTTTTCACTACATAAAGTGAGGTCTAGTACCTCTCTTCGATTTTTAGTAATAAATGTTGGTTCATTACCTATGTTACACACTACCATGTTAGTTGTCAAAAGGTAATCAAAAAGTGACTCACCCCTTTCATTTGTGTCAGAGCTGCCCCATTGTACATGATGCGAATTTGAGTCCGCTCCGATGAGTAGATGGCCGGGGCAATATTTGGCCACCAGGTCCATCATCAAGCCTTGTGGTGGAGGTGTGCGTGGATCATAGGGCATATACACCGATGCCAGAGTTACCGGTGTGCCCTTGATCGTTGTGCTGGCCGCAGTAATGTCGCCGTCGCTAAAGTTGGGCAAGAGAAACATTGTTAGCTCGTACTTAACCAATATACAGGTTCTTATATTACCTTCAACACAAGCTCGGATGAGCCTGTATCCAGTGGCCCTCAGTCCGCAAATCCTCAGGTTATTCACCCAAGGTTCTTGGATGAGGACCACGTCAACGTCGCCTTGAGAAAGGCGACTGATGAGAGCGGCTAATGCCGCTTTAGATCGGTGGAGGTTTATCTGTAGCACTCTCATGAGTGTCCACAGCCCCCACCCCCTCAACCACCGTGACGTCGGCAGCCTCTTCGTCGCTGTCCAGCAGGACATCCTCCATTGTCAAATCATGCAGAGCATCTGCACAATTTGACGTGGCGGACTTCATGCTGTCCACGTCGGAGAGATCCGCCTCCGTTTCGGGCGCCTCGATGTCCGAGTCCACCGAGGTTTCCGGAGCGGCGGCGCGCTGAGCGTCGCCACGGTACACGTGAATTATGACATCCCCGACGCCATAATTCACCCTACCCTGGCACTGTTTAAGTGGCTCGAGAGCCTCGTTATTCAGCGCCAGGACCACCTCCCTTCTCGGGCCCACTGCGTCTTCGACTCGAATGACGCTCCAATTCTGCATAGGGAGGGATGGGTTCATAACCTGCAGCATTCTGAGGATCCTCTCAGGAGCTGCTGGGGTTACAGGAACCCATACCCTGGCCCTAGGCCGGACCAGAACGTCCTTCCAGTCGACGACCTCTAGTCGCGCACCGGGGTACACCTCGCCGACCGTCGCGACCGCAGCCTTATACAGGCTAACGGTCCTTGCGTCGTCGCAAGCGAGCACCTTGATTTGGCCTTGGTACCATCCCGCGTCTCTACCACGTGGGGGTGGTCCCGGAGACGCCAGCACGACGTCAAGAATGGCGTCGGTGATGGCGGCCAGGACCCACAACCACTTGTCCTTCGGGATGGCCCCACGGTCATTTCCACGGTCCAGGCCCCCAAACGAGGATCCTGTCCCTGGCAACCTCGGCGAAGGTTGGCTTGGGCACACCGGCGTGCTCGTGTAGCCGCTTCGGATGGGGCTTTATCTCCTCATCCGATCTTTGGCGCTTAAAGGGAGTGCCACTTTCCACAGTTTTCCCCAGTGCGTTTTGGAAGGATGGCAGCAGAGCTCTCGCCCTAACTACCGCCTCCCACACGTCCTGGGGCAACGTTTCGAGTGCCACCCCCCGCACAAAAGTATAAACAAAAGGAAATTTATAATGCTTTTGCGATTGCGATTCACATAGGTGAACTGCTTACTTGGTACATCAATAGCAGTTCCCAATAAGTAGTGAACTGCTATTTTGAAAAAGTGATCGCAATTGCGATTTGCGATTTTTTATTCACAGTGAAAAAATCACCGTTTGCGATATATCGCTCATCACTACGGGCAAGCAAAAAGGCAACAACGTGCACGCATATATTTTTCGCTTTTATGCGCTGCTATACCACGTCGCACAATGCAATACGAAAAATACTTTATGATGCCCAATGCGTGCGCGACGTCGTATAAAAGCGTATGAAAACGAAGTATGCGTGTACGTTGTTATCTTTTTGCTTGCCCGCAAGCATGGTACAATAACTTAGAGGTAGGCGCACGGGCAAATTCAGAAACTACTTTTTTTATTTCCAAAGGTAGAGTGTAATGTCAAAATCCAAGCGAATTATAATCATGGCCAATAGGAATGAGCGAGTCCCAAGCGAATTCAGATTTTAACCACGGCGAAATATCATTTTGACATTACACTCTACCAATTACAATAACAAAATACATGGGAAATTTCTGAATTCGCCCCTGCGCCTACCTGGTATATCTGCCTTGGCCCGCAAGCAACTGAATCGTCGCACGGTCGTAGATGGTCACCTAACTTTTGCGCTCTTACTACGACAAAACGAGAGAGTATAATAGCCCCGACACATAGCATACGTCAATCCGTCTCCGTCGACGTATGTGACTGACAGCTCAGGTACTTGACGGAGAGGTCGCCACATAGGAAACGTTGACGGATATACATAAATCAGCTGTTTGATTAACCTTTAACTACAGAGGTGGTGGCAAAAATTTAACTCTTTAGAATATTTTGTAATTTTTCTTTTTAAGTTGCCCTCTTGAAATTCAGTTTTCAGTACCATCACATCTCCTGATAATTATTGAACATTTTGGTTTTATGGAGGAATGTTTTAAAAATTAGAAAAAAGTCGAAAAGCAAATTGCAAAAAAAGTGAAATTCAACAGTAGCTAAAGGTTAAGAATCAAAAGCAATCAGCTGGCATAGCGACGGATTGACGTATGCCAAAAGTTGAATGTTGGGCAACAAGGGTGCTCAACGCTCTCGTATTGAATGGGAAATACATCTACAAAAATTTATTAGTACACTCAGAAAAATTTGTATTAGATTTTAAAAAAAAGTTACAAACTACAAGTAAATTTTTATTGTACGATTGGAAAATTTTACATACAACATAAATACACCATACATATGTACAATATTTAAAACATATTTTATTTATATTAAATTAAGATATGAACTCGTACATATACAAAAAAATTATCTACATTTTACATAATAACAATAAGTGCAGTGGCGTAGTAACGGGGGGGGGGGGGGGTTTTGGGGACAAACCCCCCCCCCCCCCCCCCCCCGAAAGATTCGTATTGACCATAAAACCATCTTTGACTTTATTAGCATACATTTCTTTTTCAGGAAAAAATCAATGAGAATAGCAATTTTTCGAAATTGGTAATTCGAAATTTAGCGCTTTTTCACGAAGTATTACTTATAATTCTAGCGTTTTTTGAGCCGTAGGAAAGTGCAAGAACCGCAGGAATTTTACCACAATTTACATTCTTTGTACTTATATTCGCTCTTTTGTGGTAAAATTCTTACGGTTGCTGCACTTCCCTACGGCTCAACAAACGCTACAATTATTATACGGTATTGCTGTTATTAACATGCTAATAACAGAAAAGTAACGCCAATTATTTAAATTTCAAGTTTTCTTTCAATTACTTATCATCTTAATCAAATAATATTAGTATAAACTACAATGGGAATAAATATGCAATGTATAAGAGTATCTGAACTTGAGATTTTACTTAATGTCTGTCAAAATGGAATATTAAAAAACTAAATTATATAAGAAAATTATTATTTATAACCGTAGCACATAGGTAGATTTTCAAGTTTTATGCGGCCAAAAATATTTTATTGTGTACATCTATTCCAAATTGCTTGTTTAATACAAAATTTTAATAATTTGTGTTAAAAGTCGATTTTATTGAAAAATATATACAGTGACTCAAAAAAAAAATCATACGCCAGAGTTTTTAAATTTATTTCAAACAGTTCTGTCGAAAATTTGACTATCTTATTTCGTTTAAAAATGTAAACAATTTTTCAATAAAAATCGCCTTAAGCAGGATTTCTAAGCTTATGGAAAAATCCGAAAAATCGTAGAAATTTCTAAAAGTGGATTAAAAATTTCAAAGCGCGGCCAGAATTTATAGAAGATTTTGAGGAGATTTCTAAGGGCACTGTTATGTAGCCAACCAATTTTAGTGTAAAAAGTGCTATTCTCAATGCTGTAAAAATTTCCGTCGATTTTAGTAATTTTTTTCTGTAGGGTGTTTGCGTTATATGTACGTGAGACCGTTCCAATTAAAATTTCCGAAAAGCCAATGAAATTTTTCAAAAAGTTGAATGTTGCATATTATTATATTACAATTGAATGAGCTGCAAAATTGCATACTCAAAAATCTTCTAAAAAATGTAGCTTTATAATTTTTAGCCCCTTTTTATGATAAGTACTTCCTTAACTTTGAAAAATTGGAAATACTAAAAATACTGCCTAAAAAGTTAACAATAATCACTGCTAAATATCTGGGTTACTTTCGAGCATCACCTACATTAACATTAAAATTAAATATAAAGCACAAAAAGAAAATTATTGTAGGTACTCTGAAAAAAATACCCGTAGTTAAACCAACAACTTTCCGCTGTTGAATTTTCGTCTTTGATTCAAAAGCAAAATTATTTGTTTTAACGGCAAAGTTTTTGATTCAACAACTTTCCGTAGTTAATTCAAAGACGGGCGTTGTTGATCCAAAAACTCCCTTGCTGTTTAAAAATTTTTTAGTATAAAAAAAGAAGAATAAAAAGATAGAAAAAAAAAATTTTCAAATTCCATAACAAATACATAAAATAAACGGTTAGCGTGTATACGAACTTTTTCACTACGAAGCTATAAACATGCACCACGAGTAATGTATTCAAACTACTTCAACAACCCATCATGTGAGAGTGTGGAAAAAATTAGGCGGATTTGCAAAATATACCAGTGAAGAAAACAATAGCATATAAAATCAATAACAATAATAATAAAAACAAAATACAAATAAATTAAATTTAGTGAATTTGTATTGCAGTGGAATGAATAGCATAAGCATTACTACGCTGCAAACAAGAGTTGTTTTAAAGGCTGGAAGGAGTGGCCAAGGCAGATGAAGAATAAAAAAATAAAGATGGAAATGGTCAATCGAAAAAGTTCGTTTGGTGAAACCAGGCCTTAGTATTAATATTGCTAGGTAAACATACATTATATAAAAAAATAAAATAAAATAAAATAAAATAAAAAAATATATATTATATTAAAAAAAATTACTATTGTTTACAATTTTTTTGGGTTAATTTATGTATATGCGTGAGTATTTGCTTCAATGGTGCCCGTTGTTGGACCAAAAACTTTTGCTGTTAATTCAAAAGCAAAAACTGTTAACTTAAATGTAAAAGTATTTGATTTAACAGGTTCCGTTGTTAACTTAAATACGAAAAGTATTTGAATCAAAAACGCTCGCATCTTTGAAACAACAACGGAGCGTTGTTGGGCACATTTCAACTGCGGAAAGTTGTTCGTTTAACTGCAAAAGTCTTTATATTTACAGCGTTTTTTTTTTCAGAGTACATATGAAAAACCCTGTATCTAGTAGTGAAGTGCGGCTTTGTGCGACGTAATTTTTTGTCGGCAAACTACTAATTGTACTAGATATCATGTCCGAGGGTTAATTTGACTGAGTCTGACAGAGCAACATAACAAAACCAATTTTTAACATGAAAAAGAGTGATAATTTTTTTTAAATATCCCAACTTTAAAATCTTAAAACTATAAACTTAGAATTATTCGAAACCAAGGATATTATTGAAAAGTGTTAACAATTACTTGAACTTTTAGGATTCATCACGATTACTTAAATGAAATGCTTTAAATAATAAATATTCAAGTTGAAACTAGCACTTAAAAATTTGTAAGAAAAAAACAAAAAAATTAACCTCAGATATGCTAAGTTACGACCATCTGGGGTAAGTGCAGAGTATGGGGTTGGGAAAAAAGCGATCAATTATTGTTCCCCATTCTATTTCCAATATGTGGGTATGTTTTTTTTCTGTAATTGTAACAATTTTACAAAATTCAATTTTGGCCGCATAAAACTTGAAAATCTACCTATGCGCGTAGATTTCCAGAAGAGAATATGAGACTTACTTTTGAAGTATAGTTAAAGGCCCTTGGCAACTGACAATCTGGCATGTCAAGCAGTGTGTATGTGTGAGTTTTTTTGTGTGTGTTAGTGCAATCGGCAGTCGTCGTGCTACACGTTCTTGTTCGGGCTCGCGTTGATGAGAATCAAATCTTTTAGATATTTGCGTCAATCACCCGACACTCACACATATGTATACACTTCTTAACATTCCAGATTTTAAGTGGCCAAGGGCCTTAAGAGTTTGATATATGTATTATAATAATATAATTGTATTAATATATATATAATTTATAAGCCATATTTGTGTACTAAAATGTTAAATTATAGTCTGAAAAAATTACATTGCGCTAGCTTAGAGTGCAAACTGTGTAAGTCCACTTTTATGAAAAAGTGTATTTTTATGTAGAAAGCTAGAAAAATCAAATACGCACCGCGCTAAACAAGTCTGAGATACGTGTCATATTTCTACTCGTTGTTATTCAGTGATACGCAAATTGTGTAAGTCCAAAAAGCGAAAAAAATTGTGTAAGTCCAAAATATTTATTTGAACAGAATTTTTTTTTCATTTCGAATTTTTTTTTCTTTTTTGTTTTTTGTCTCTCCTACAAAGTTTTAAAAAAGGACTTACACAATTTGCATTCTAAGCTAGCGATTTTTATCATTTGTAAAAAAAGTGTAGTTTTTTTTTGGTAATTATAATTTTGGTAAATTTTTTACATTGGCTGTAACCCCCCCCTCCCCCCCCCCCCCCCCCGAAAAATTCTCTAGCTACGCCACTGAATAAGTGATAAGTTTATTCAAGGCTGTTTAATAAATTGTCAATATTTATTGTCGAATTAGAGGTGGATAATTGTAGAATTCCTTCCAAATGCTTTTGTGATAAAAGGTTTCTTTGGTTTGTTTTGATTAACTTAAGGCTAGAAAAGGCTTTTTCACAAATATAAGTGCTTCCGAACATGGATAAGTATTTTAAAATTTGATTTCTTATGAGTGGATACTTGTCATATTTTATTTCTGCCATATATGTTTTAAATTTATATACGTACCTATAATTAATTAGCAATAATATTTCAGCAAAAAAAGCTCTAATTCCTATTTTTCTAATTAAAATCTACTTTTATTTTTTTTTCAAATAATTTGAAATACACTTTTGCCACACATTTTTCAATATTACCTAGAAATTTTGTTCAGTTTTTTCGTTTGCCTACAAATCGCACCCTAAATCAAAAAATTGCACAACTCAAAATTTTTTGAATCCATGAATAACGTATTTAGGAACTGCTAAATGTTAGTCTCCTCCCAGCAAAAGTCTTCTTCCTTACCCAAGGTTTTACTTGAAAGCTTCGTTTGTAATGAAAAAGGTTTTCTTGCATTTCTTCCATTTATTATACTCAGCTGTACTAGTACACAGAGTATTATAGTTTTAATCACATAACGGTGGATTGTAACAGAATGAAATAATCGAGATAGATATAGACTTATATATATCAAAATGATCAGGGTGAAAAGAGAAATCGATTGAGCCATGTCCGTCCGTCCGTCCGTCCGTCCGTCCGTCTGTAAACACTCTAACTCGCGCAAAAATTGAGATATTTTGATGAAATTTGAAATGCAAGTTGGTATCGAGACTGGGACGGTTGGTATTGAAAATGGGCGAAATCGGACCATGACCACGCCCACTTTTCCTATATAGAAAAAATCGGAAATTTGGTATCTCAGCCACTAATATAGCTACAGCGATGAAATTTTACCCACGTATTGAGCTCAGGCCCCTATGAAGAAATTTGGTGAAATTTTAGAAAATGGGCGGTGCCACGCCCACTTATTAAGGGTCAAACATTGAGGGTTTTATAAGCCATAACTCAGAAACCATTGAAGATATATCGATGAAATTTGGTATGCGTGATATACTTACTTAGGCAAATGTTTGGACGAAAAATTGTTAAATCGGTTGACGGCCACGCCCACTTTTATATATGGGTCTTATAAAGTGACCTAATAAGAACATTTTAAGCGATATCTCTGTAAAATATAAAGATCTATCACTGAAATTTTGTGGAATGAGTCCAACTATGGACATAAAACAAAAAACACAAAAATTTTGGAAAATGGGCGGTGCCACGCCCACTTATTAACGGGCAAATATTGAAAGTTTTATGAGTCATAACTCAGAAACCATTGAAGATATATCAATGAAATTTAGTACGCGTGATATACTTACTTAGGCAAATGTTTGGACGAAAAATTTCCAAAATCGGTTGACGACCACGCCCACTTTTATATATGGGAACTATAAAGGGGCCTAATAAAAACATTTTAAGCGATATCTTTGTCAAATATAAAGATAATTCATTGAAATTTTGTGGCATGAGTTCCACAATAGACCGGAAACAAAAAATAGAAAAATTTTGGAAAATGGGCGTGGCACCGCCTTCTTTTAGAAGCGGGAACATACGAGATTTCTTAGCCTATAACTCGAAAAATAATTGAGATATTATGACGAAACTTTGTTTATACGCTTTTATAACTTGTGGTAATATACACGCAAAAATTTATTGAAATCGGTTTACGACCACGCCTACTTTTTAACAAAGATATTTCTGGAACACCCTTTAGGAATTTGTAACGTGACATCTTTGTAACTAGAAGTCAAAAAGGAATGAAATTTTGCACAAAGAATAATATTCATATGCTTAGTTGGATGACTGATAAAAATGTTGAAAATAGGCGTGGTTACGCCCACTTTATGCGGCACTCGCTTTATATAAAATACGCCGTGTTTCCATCAAACGCAAACAATCAATGAAAGCATACAGCTGAGTATCTAATGTTCGATTCCACTCGAACTTAGGCTTCCTTACTTGTTTTATATTTATTTGGGTTTTGAGTTACGTCGCTTTTCAATTCAAGAATTCAATTTTTTCAAAAAAATTTTATTTTCAATTTGTTAGTGTAATTTTCAATCTCATATGGGAAGGGCGACGCCAACGTAGCTTCATATGGGAAGGGCGAAGCTAACGTATCTGTGCCTATGTCTAGGGGGAAAAACAAAAACAAATGTGATTCAAGGGCATAGGCATGAGCATCTATGATTTACAACCGTATAACGATCAACAGACGTTTTTGTCATTAACTGTCCGGATTTTGGCGGTCCCTACTACTCTGCATTTCCCGTTCGCTCTGTCTCTACCTCTCCCTATACTACTCTCTCTCTCTCTCTTTCCCTCACCCGTTCCTTATCAACAACTTTCCATGACCATCCTGGTCCACATATCGGTCTATATCATATACATAAATCGATTTAGGTATCGAAAAAACGTTAGTTGTATATTGGAAACCTGATTACTACTACATTGCTCAAAAATATCTCGAGCTATTCAGGTTCATATTTGGGTCTCAATATCGGGAACCGATTGAGATATCCGTATAGCGCTAAACATATATGGTAACCCTGAGACGCACCCTTAATTTGATGCCAATATTGCGCAAAAATATTTGGGGCACATCCGGGACCAGGTTTTGGTCTCCGACTGGAGAACCGACTGGGAAATTGGAATGGAATGAACTCTCTATTGAAGCTCTGATTTATACCTTTAATTTGATACCAATATTGCTCAAAAATATTTTGGAGCTATCTGGGTCCTTATATTGGCCTAGATCTCGGGAAGGGATTGAGATAGAAGAATTAAATGTAGTCATAATTTTAAATTTCAATGTGATCTGCCCGGTAGCTTAGGCGTGCATAAGGAACAAACACACAAACAAACAAACAAACTTTCATACTTACATTTTTTCAGTTTCTATTTTGCGATTTAATTGTATAAACAGCTGATTTCTCTTTACTATATTTATTTCAACACGTGTTGGGAAAATCACATTTGTAAGAGCTTTTTAGATTTGTCAAGTTACGCACAGAATAGGAAAAATTGTCAATTTGATAAAAATCTTGACTATTTGTCAACTTATTGATAATTTGTAAATTTCACAGAATAGTGCTGTTAGTAGGTATATACCTACATCTACTTGGGCTGTTATAGCATGTTTAATATACCTCTATTGTAAGTTAAGCCTAAATGCTTTTACTTATATCTTTTGATTGAATTAAGTTATAAGCATGGGGGTTTTAGAGAAATATAGAGCTTTAAAAGGAGAATAATGTGGTATATGTAGCTCGAAATCTTCCTAAGTCGACTTAAGCGGTTATTGCTTGTGGCCACAGATATAACCATACATATGTAAATAGTATATATATGTAGTATTTTTAATTAAATACATAAATAAGAGCTTTCTGTAGTGGGTATTATGGGAATTGGTGAATTTGTGTTTAGGGATTTTGAGTTTTGGGATTCTGTGTTTGAGGATTTTGTGTTGGGGATTTTTTTTTTAAATTGGGATTTTGTGCTGGGGATTTTGTTTTCGGGGATTTTGTGGCTCTCCCCCGAAGGCCGCAAATGCAAAAAGGTTTTCTACTCGCGCGAATTTTACACATCATTAATTATATTATTTCGATATTTTTTTTCGACATTTCGTACTCAACCCTATGTAAATATGTACTCTTAAGTTATTGAGATGAATTTACTAATAAACATTTGTGAAATCATCACGTATACAATTTCTTGTGCGTTTCAGTTTGAGAAATAATGTCCAATGTAGAATTCTCATATTCTGTGTGAAATAAATTAAAATTAGGTTAGAAATCGCCGCGATTTGGGGATTTGTGTTTGGGGATTTTGATTTTAAGGATTTTGATTTTGGGGATTTTGATTTTGAGGATTTTGATTTTGGGGATTTTGATTTGGGGATAATGTGGTAAACCCGACACCTTACCTTTGGCGGGCCCCGCCTTAGCCTGGTTTTTCTTTTTTAGAGGTGTACTAGACTTCGGCAGCGCCTGAAGCCTTCTTGCCTCCTCAATAGCCGCAGCGCGGCTAGTAGTGGGACCCTGCAGCGCATGAGCCCCTAGTTCATTGGGCGCGAGCCCTTCCGACTTTTTAAGAGTGCCGGCTTCTTTATTTAAATTAAAAGAATGATCCATATTTTATCCCTCGAGTTGTGGAGAACGGGGTCGGTCAGCCCCAGGCAGAGATCCGCGATGCCCGGGGTAAGGCCAGGAATTACAACTGGGTGCGGCCCGTCCGAGACTGGGCTATTTATAGGGGCCCCCATCCAGGCTGATCATTGGCACGGTTATCGCATGAGACCTTAATCCAGCCCCTACCCTGAGTCCACGATCAAAGACCATTTCCGCATACCGCAGCTATTGAGGAGCTAGGATACATGGCACTGATCCCTGACCTTAGCTAGACACCCCCCGACAACGCACGGGGCTTTGAGGTGCCTATTACCAGTCAGCACTCTCTTGGAGGGTTCAGATCAAGGTTTTACGCCAACCTCGTGGAAGACTAGCATGCTTCAGTTCTTGAAGGGGTATTTCACGATATGTTTTGACAGATGTATGTGCTACTTTTTGATATGGATACAGAATCAAACCGTGTAAACACTAAAGAGAAATGTCTTTTGACAAATCCAATGTACGAACATAAGCAATAGAATGGTTCTTGCACTTATCAAATATCTTTCACTCCCCGGACTATCCTCCTTATGTGCTTAACCCCTAAGCTTATTTCTAACAAACAGAAGTATGTTACACCCTCATTCTGTATTGCGAACGGAAGCTCAGACGAACGAATCGTCTCGAGACGATTTCGTCTAGCATTGGCATTCTGTATGCTGTTCGTCAATTCTTACGTTGCTTACGTTATGACAAAATATGAGACGAAAGCTTTTGTCAAATACCAATTGACCATATGAAAATAATTTAAGATTTATAAAAAAATGCTACTTTTTTTCAAAGATTCTATATTTTTTAAGCATTTTTCCGATAATCTGGCATCACTAGCTTTCTTTGTTTTCTTGCCCCTGTCAATATATTTATGTACATATATGTATATGTATAATTTCATTTGTTTATTTTCCAAATAGTTCAGAATTTTTAAAATAGCAACTGAAAATGAAAAAAATTAGGAGCAAAACATAATGAGGGACGTGAGGGTAGACAGGCTTCGCATGGCGATGATTTTATCCAGGGTAGGAAGAAACTCAGAGTATGAGTGAGTGAGTGAGGAATTTCAGCCTCACGGCATGATGATGAGTGGCCGTTTGCGTTTCTCGCTCATCTCTAAAGCAGAGTGAGGATTTTTTTTGTTTCCTCACTCATTTCGAATGAGCGATGAAGAAATGAGGCGCTCACGCTGCGTGTGAGATGAGCCGTCGTAGGATTCCTCTTCTCTTTGTGTAATGCGAGTGAGCGTGTGGGTGAGTGCGCAGAAACTCAGTAAATATTACATACATATATTAGAATGCATACATACATATATTTATGTTGCAGTGTGCAATTTAGTGACATGTTTTTCTAATAAAAAGCATGTCTGGTTGTTTTTCTGCTTTTTTTTCATATTTATGCCCGTTTTAGGCGATTGAGTAGGTATGTAAAATCCATATTTCTACCTAAACTTGGTTTTTGTTGTTTTTCATCTATGTATATGTGTAGATATGTATTTAATTCAGCAGATGCAATTACGAATATTTACATACGTATGTATGTAGGTAGGTAGTTAAAAGGAACATTATTTTTAAGAATGTGCATTCGTTGCTTGATATAATGTTTTTTGTATGATAAAATATATGTATGTATGTACCTACATATGTAGGTACTTACCTACTTGTTTAGTTTTTATTTATTATGCGACTAACGCAAAAAAAACTATTTATTCGTCATTAGAATCATATTTATTAACAGTCTATTTCTCACAATTTTTTACCTTGACAACAATAAAATAAAATAATTTTGAAATAAAAAAGAAATGAAAATATGTAGGTATGTACCTACAAGTTGTAAATTTAGCAAGCTCTATCTAACTTCCGCTTTTCAATCAAGGGAATGAAGAAGTCCTATTTGCGTACCGTATTGTTCCAAATATACTCAGTACATAGCCATCCTTCTATTTTAATTTTAATTTTCATTATTATTTTATTTTAGTAATTTATTATTCAAATTAAAAAAAAAATTGTTCTAGTTGAGTTTAAAATTAAATGACAATCAAATAGCTCTTTGAGGGATAGTTTATCTTTTTTCAACCTACAGTAGAATTGTTTTTGTAGTTTTACTTTCGGTAGATTTTTCAAACAATAAATACAAGAAAAATTCAGAGAAATAAAGTGGTGTCATACGGGCTTTCGTTATTCGATTTCGAACATAAAAGCGCTGCCAAAGAGTTTTCTACTACCATATTTGCCATAAAGTACATTATTTTGAACAAAAGTCAAGATTAAACAAATATTTAATCTTAAAATGCGATAGATTTTAAACGCCGTGCAGTAGATCTTCATATTTAAAAAAATGTGCTGTAGATTTACCACATATGCGTGCAGTGTGCACACTGCAGAGTAAACAAATTTGTAGCATTCATGCAGCTCCATACTGCATACTTACTACAGACGGTTGGCTGCGTCATCGCCAAGCTGTGAGGCGTCGCTCATATTCCTCACTCACTCAGAGCAACTCATGAGGGCGCAGCTGAGGAGAGGCAACGCTACTAGCGTGCCTCATCTTGGCTGCTCACTCTGCTGCCACTCACGCAGAGCGCTCACGCTAATGTGTGGCCTCTGTTGTTTATGCGCTCAGAGGCCACTCATGCAGCTGCACCCTCATGAGTGAAGCATGTGTGAGTGAGGAGCCAAAATGAGGCAAATCCGAACCCTGATTTTATCATACCACAATTTTCACATATCGCTTAGCTATTGCTGGTGCACGGCCGTCGTTCATATACGTCCATAACGTTCAGCGGCACTTTCACAATTTGTCATCCTTCGTGGTTCACTTATAACTACACTGCGGTATTTTCTTCCGTTTTCTATTTGAGTTCGGTTGCATTGCATTAATGTTTCCTCATGGTTGGTTATTCCACGCTATACACAATGTTTCCCGTATTCTCTTTGGTGCTGGATCAAGATATCACCTCGAACACGGCTGTTATATATCCCGAGTTGTATTAGGATTTGTCGAAGGGTCGTAATTTCAGCTATAAAACATTCTGCATATGGGTGGTAAGTAGTACATATATCAAGGTGGTATGATTATGTATGATGCTCTCATATTATTCGAAGATGCATTCATACATATTGTAGGGATTAACTTCTCGCTGCTTCGGCTGGCCTAGCAATTATATCATAGAAGCTGCGCTTTCGTCGCAGCGATGGTCTTGTCGGTGTAGTGTTGTTGGTTATGTGACTTTTGGTGGGGATGGTGTAATCAGTGATGTAGGTGGCTCTATTGTAGATGGAGTAGTCGTAGAAGGTGTTGTTGTTGGAGGGCCTCTTGTGTATGAAGTGGTACTGTTATAAGTGGTGTTGTCGGTGCTGCACGTATGCCTAACCAAGCTTTCTTCCATTTCAAATTCATCAACGATAACAAAATAGTTTTCGTTTGAATTTGACATTTCTTTTCGTCGTTTTGCCGATTTTTCGAAATAGAGAATGTAAATTTCTTACATTTTGGGTGTTAGTTTCCACCCAAACAAGTCAAGCATGTTAGTCTTCCACGCAGAGAACTGAAGCATGTTAGTCTTCCACGCGAACAACGAACCGTGCTAGTCTTCGTTGGGAGCGACGATATGACTTAGGGCCATTTTCACAGTGATGAGTTAACTGGCATTCGATAGTTGACTATCAACTTTTTATTTTATCTCTCTATAAAAAATTGATAGTTAACTATCGACACAAATTTCATTTTATGATCCAGTGTTATATAAGGGTTTCCATAAATATACCTGAGATTTACACGAAGTTTAAAAACCATCCCTGATTTTCTAATAACTGCCACCTTCATCTGCGTAGGTGTGCAAAGTTTCGTGAGGGTTCGTTCAGCCGTTTCCATTTCACATTTATAATCAGTGTTGCCACAGCCGAAACAAAAAATTTACCAAACATTAAAAAAATAATTACCAAAAAATTACCATTTTTTTATAAACAATAAAAATCACATCTCTGACTAAAAATTTTCATTTAGTACACAAATATCACATATTATATATCAAACTCTTTAACTAACTTACTTTAAAATTAAAAAATACACATTTTCTTCAGGAAAGTTACGGTTACAAATAATAATAATAAAACAAAAACACACAACCCCACCAACATACCGCTGACAAACGTCGAAAATGGCCAATTCACTGATGCTGGATGGTAGGTTGTAAAAAGGAAAACAAAAGAAAAATTAAACCAAGCAAAATGCAAGGCGGCGGTAGCCTAATTGTTATGCCATTAGCTTACCAACTGAAAAGTCCGATGTTCGAATCTCGGCGGACGCCCAGAAAAAAAAGTAGTCTGAGAAAGAGATGTGATCTCCGAAATAGATCTAGATCAAGACTGCTCAGCTCATAGGCACTCAAAGCACAATTGTTTTTGTTTTGTTCCGAATCATAGGCACATATATATATTTTCACTTCAAATATAAAAATTAAGTTTTCTTTGCACTGCCATCAGCATTCAGATATAAAAAAAATGTTCTATGTACGTGCCTATGATTCATATTGTATGTTCACAGCAAAGGCACTTTGTATAGGAAGCTCAAGCACTGCCGTAATAAATCGAAATTTACACTAACAAATGTGTAATGAAAAAAAAAAAATAAATAAAAATTACAGCACTGGAAAAAATAGTATTCAAAAGGTGGATTGTTTCCTCTCATATAATGGTGTATTAGCCCAAGGAATGGAAAAATTACCAAACCGGAAAAAAAAATTACCAAATTACCAAAATCGGTTTTAGAGAAAAAAAATTACCAATTTTGGTTAAAAATAACTAAAGTGGCAACGCTGTTTATAATATAAGATTTGCATTCACACAGAAAGACGGGCTCAGTCGACTCAGCTAAGGATTCTCATCAAATCCATATAAATTTTGGTGGACTAACTCTTCTCCTTCTGGTATTTTCAGCAATCCTGTTCTGGTACTTATTTATAAAATCATTTCATGTACTTGAAAGAGATAATGATACCCATTCAGACTGCATACGGCTAACTAAAGGATTTTGTGTGGTTCCCAATAGGTGTACTGTACACGTTCGCTTTGTTGTTGACGGCAAGCCTTTAAGTTCCTACCTGGCCATTTTTTACAAATTGAAGGTCGACATTTTTAATAGCCTAAAATTGTTT
This sequence comes from Urophora cardui, assembly GCA_960531455.1. Lineage (NCBI taxonomy): Eukaryota > Metazoa > Arthropoda > Insecta > Diptera > Tephritidae > Urophora > Urophora cardui. The sequence goes on along the minus strand of OY482672.1, from coordinate 84,487,798 downwards.
TGATCGCAAACACTGTGTTATAAAAGTGTTAAGAACACTATACAATTTTTACAAGGACACTTTAAAATCCTTGCTAAGACCTTTAATAATTGTGCAAAATGGTATTAAATATGTATTTCTTTCTTATTTTTTTCTTCTTAGATTGGATGGGGAGTCCATTCGAGAGAGTCGTCTGCGCGGATTTTAATGGTAAGTACGAACATAGTATGTACATATGTACTAAGCACATGTTATTACCCTTTCAACTGCACACAATACTTATATATGTATACATATGTAGTATTGCAGGCAAATATCAATTCTACTTACATATGTTATTTTTTAGAAACATTGATTTTGTCCTGAATCCTTCCCTATCCTTGAATTTTTTTGTTCTTAATAGGCAACAACGGTATATTCCTTGTCGTTAACTAAATGACATACATATTTATTTCCTTGGTTTTTGGGATTTTGAAAATAATGCAACCTTCTAAAAACGATCTGCACTGCAGTCAATAAAATTGTTTTAACTTTTTAGAAATGACCATTATGAGCTAGTGTTGACAGAAACTAGGCTCAAGAACAAAGTTTTCTCCTTCTGTTTAATTTAAAAAACGAATTTATAATTGAGTTGCTCTCATCGAACAGTGACTGTGCATTCATATTTGTACATACCATGGAGGGAAATCAACAACTAGTTACTAAAGTTCTGGTTCAGAACTAGCGAAAAAGTTTCAAAGAGGTATTAGCTCAATTCTCATCCGTTCAGAAAGGATTAATTGAGCGTATATTAAAAGACACTTTGATTTGCCATAATTTCCAAGATACAATGCATTTTAGTTTAATGCATTTTTTGGTTCGTTCCTTTTAGACATATACGCCGACAGTGATTCCGGCGGCGGCGGCGTCATTCCAAAAAATTTCGGTGGCCCCAAATCTACAAATACCAAACCTTATGCAAATTTTAATTTTATTTAGTTACCTACCTCCTTTTGAAGTAGAATGATAAATAACGCTGGCAGAATGGAATAAATAAATTAATTTCCACCTTAAATTGTTGAAATTTTTTATATTAACATCAAAAAATAATTGTTGTATTAAATAAAATATAAAATAAAGATTAGGATATAAAAGAATATAGACACATCCATATACAAGGTAAATTTTAATTAATTTGCTTATTTTGTATGTTAATAAACGTGCATACATATATTACATACATATTTATATATCTGTGTTCTATCGAACAGTAGCTTATGTCGAAAGGCAAATTTTCAAGATACTCGTAAGTTGGTGTAATTTTGTAGCAGTTCCTCGCACATGATTTCTAAGTGAAATCATTGAGACTGAAGCTGGTTGAAAGCCTGAGAAATATTTTAAACAAAAGCTGCAGAATGTACTCTCTGAGATGAATTATTTAAATTTTTGGGAAAGTAACTCATTTTTTCCTTAAGTACACTTAAGCTACTGTTCCATACATTGGCGCACTCAAGGGGGGGAGGGGAGTTTTGGGGTTAAACTACCCCCCCCCCAAAAATTTGACAGCACACCATAAAAAAAAATAATTTTACAAAAGATGGTACATGCATAAATATTTGTTAAAATACATGTTGTAAAATGTATAAATATTCGTGGATGTACATTGCCAATGTTTGTCAACATCTACTGATTATGTTTATAAACAAGCAGTGTGGAGACATTTCCCTAAAAGTATGCTGTGGATATTAGCTGAGTTTTGTTTTAATTTAAAATAATTCATCAACGCACACTGGTCACATTTGTATGGAGAGTGGGACAAAACTCAGCTTCTTGGAAATTGATGAACCTACCGAAACCAAATTTTGCAGATTGGTGTCCCACTAAACGACTCATCTTTCAGAAAAATTAAAAAAATATATGTTGTAATCCACGCCCATCACTAACGCTAGTTTACAGCCAAAAAAAAAAACAAGACAACCAGGAATTGGGGAGGATAGAAATTGACCTGCTGAGCTGGGAACTATTTTTTTTAAATTTTTTGTATGGTTAGGTTTTTGAGATAACGGTAATTTTGTGTTTTTATACTCAGCTGTACTAGTACACAGAGTATTATAGTTTTAATCACATAACGGTGGATTGTAACAGAATGAAATAATCGAGATAGATATAGACTTATATATATCAAAATGATCAGGGTGAAAAGAGAAATCGATTGAGCCATGTCCGTCCGTCCGTCCGTCCGTTTGTAAACACTCTAACTCGCGCAAAAATTGAGATATTTTGATGAAATTTGAAATGCAAGTTGGTATCGAGACTGGGACGGTTGGTATTGAAAATGGGCGAAATCGGACCATGACCACGCCCACTTTTCATATATAGAAAAAATCGGAAATTTGGTATCTCAGCCACTAATATAGCTAGAGCGCTGAAATTTTACCCACGTATTGAGCTCAGGCCCCTATGAAGAAATTTGGTGAAATTTTAGAAAATGGGCTGTGCCACGCCCACTTATTAAGGGTCAAACATTGAGGGTTTTATAAGCCATAACTCAGAAACCATTGAAGATATATCGATGAAATTTGGTATGCGTGATATACTTTCTTAGGCAAATGTTTGGACCGAAAAATTGTTAAAATCGGTTGACGGCCACGCCCACTTTTATATATGGGTCTTATAAAGTGACCTAATAAGAACATTTTAAGCGATATCTCTGTAAAATATAAAGATCTATCACTGAAATTTTGTGGCATGAGTCCAACTATGGACATAAAACAAAAAACACAAAAATTTTGGAAAATGGGCGGTGCCACGCCCACTTATTAAGGGGCAAATATTGAAAGTTTTATGAGTCATAACTCACAAACCATTGAAGATATATCAATGAAATTTAGTACGCGTGATATACTTACTTAGGCAAATGTTTGGACGAAAAATTTCCAAAAACGGTTGACGACCACGCCCACTTTTATATATGGGAACTATAAAGGGGCCTAATAAAAACATTTTAAGCGATATCTTTGTCAAATATAAAGATAATTCATTGAAATTTTGTGGCATGAGTTCCACAATAGACCGGAAACAAAAAATAGAAAAATTTTGGAAAATGGGCGTGGCACCGCCTTCTTTTAGAAGCGGGAACATACGAGATTTCTTAGCCTATAACTCGAAAAATAATTGAGATATTATGACGAAACTTTGTTTATACGCTTTTATAACTTGTGGTAATATACACGCAAAAATTTATTGAAATCGGTTTACGACCACGCCTACTTTTTAACAAAGATATTTCTGGAACACCCTTTAGGAATTTGTAACGTGACATCTTTGTAAATAGAAGTCAAAAAGGAATGAAATTTTGCACAAAGAATAATATTCATATGCTTAGTTGGATGACTGATAAAAATGTTGAAAATAGGCGTGGCTACGCCCACTTTATGCGGCACTCGCTTTATATAAAATACGCCGTGTTTCCATCAAACGCAAACAATCAATGAAAGCATACAGCTGAGTATCTAATTTTCGATTCCACTCGAACTTAGGCTTCCTTACTTGTTTTGTTATCACTTCATTCAAAAATTATTTTCGATGGAGTGACAAATGCGATAAACACATGCAGTATCTCATTCGAAAGGCAATTAACATACGCTTCAAATGACGTACAACTTGTAGTGGTCTAATAAAAACTCGCTGAGCGATTTTTGAAAAAATTTTGATTTTCAAAGTAAGTTTTTTACAAGAAGTTGTAAAATTCAGGAAAGTTTTATTCTTTTAAAAATTTACCCATTTAATTGCAAAGACTTTAAGCGTAATATCAGAGATATGATGAATACTTTATTTTTGGCGGTTTTTTTTTTTCTGAAACAAAAAGGATATTATGGATGAAAAACTTGGTTAGGTGACTTAACTATGTGAAAATGACTTCATAGGTCAAAAGGATATTAGAAGGATATATAGAGCTTCCAAAGACTAAACTAATGACATTTGAATTTTAAAAATCCCATGTGAAATAACAAAGTTACAATTAAAAAAAATATTTCCGCGATATTTCGCGGGATAAAAAAAAAATTGTATGGAGAGTGGGACAAAACTCAATTACTCAGATTTTATCGAAAATAAAGTTTTATCGAAAACAGTCGATGTACACATGTACAAAAATACGTAAAAGGAGCATTTTGGGCAACAATATTTTTTAGAGAATAGCTACATTTAATATGATATTTTAAGAAAAAGGGAAAAATGTATAAACAGGCTTCACAAGAGAAGACGTGAAACAACTCAAATCTGCTTATAAGACCTGGTCCAGAGTAGTCCTTAATTGTTAAAAGTTTAAATGAAAATGCTAATGCTTGAAAATTACGCTCATAGAAAAACTAAGATTTCCTCATCTTGTATTTTGCTAAAAATAAATTGTTCTCACTGTTTTTTTTTCGCTAAATCATGAAACATACCTTTTTCTTCCGTTTCCATAGTTGTCCGCATTTTTTTAGCACTCAAACTTGAAATCTCGCAATAATACACTTATTTAAACAAACTTTTTCCAGATTTTTTTTTCAAATGTGTTGACTTTAAATGAGCCAAAGTAATGTTTAATGGTGTCTATTGTATATAGAAGGAGTTTTTCCATAAAATTCAATATATTTCCCACAGAAATGCATGACAGAAATTTCTTTTTGAAACACCAAGATTTTTTCTTTTGTGTATGGGGGCTGACCAGTGTGCAACGATGTTGACTTAACGAATATTTAATTCACCATAATCCAATTCGTTCCACCAAAGCTACAGTGTAGCTGCTACATGACGAAACATATGAATTCGGTTGCAATCGACGCAATAATACAGGTGACCTTTCCTTTTTAGTTTTAGTTTAAATACAGAGAAAATGCAATGAATTGAGGTTTAAAAGGTGCCTTTGTTTAATGTGTGCGTACGTAGGTCCACTCCCCAAACATACATAGATTTAAGTAAAAATTGTCTGGAAGAGTTTTGAGTATTTTTTTTTAATTTTCCTTTGGATATTGAAAACCCCCCCAAAATATTTTTCTGTGTGCGCCACTGGTTCCATATGAACACAGATATACCTACATACCCAAGGTACCTTAAAATTAATGTATGGACATTTCTATGGTAGAATAGAGTAGAATTGCGGGTTGAGGAATGTACGTCGACCTATTGATCTATTGTACCCTGTTCCATGGTAACTCGCGTTATATATTTTTTTTCTTAAGTTTTAGACTTTGCAAATACTACGAAAATTGCATTAAAATCCCGTAATGGAGCTTTATTCAGTATTCCCATGCGCTTTTTCTACAGTAATAAGAACAAGATAAAAATTGACTAAAAAAGTCGGTGACTCCCGTTACAGTTTTATTAAGATAGGTTTGAAGTGAGAAAAACAAAAAAATTAGGATACTAACTTAACTGTGTTCAAAGATATTCAAGAAAATTACGGAAACTATAAAATCTACAAAGAGATTAAAGGATGGTTGAAAATGCACCAAAAGCAACCAATTCATGATATTTCAGCAAAATGGTAACACGCGTTACAATATAAAAATGGTTATAAAAATGCGCGTTAGACGTTTGCTACGGCTAAAAAAGTACAAGAATATGAAAGGACATACCGGTTAAACGGAGAATATAAAGTTTCAAGAAATTTGTATGAAACCCCACGATTTTAAACAAAAAACGTGATTTTGGTAACTTGCGTTACACAAAAATAGGACAATAATTCTTATTAAAGCTACTGTTTATAGTTAAAGAACTTATGAAAAAATTACAAATGAGACGTCATTAGTGAGTGCTATGTACCGGAAACTGATATTTAAAGAACAAAAAATTAACCTTGACACCTTTTCAAATGAGGTATAATTAAAAAAATGGTTAATGAATATACCACTTTAATACTGAGTTTAACATAGTTAAGCTATTAATATACATAGATAAATTTGTACTATTCTATGAAATTGGCCTGTATTTACTATAACTTGCAATAATTTTTAATCAAAACAAAAGAAAACAAGTAAGGAAGCCTAAGTTTGAGTGGAATCGAACATTAGATACTCAGCTGTATGCTTTCATTATTTGTTGCCGTTTGATGGATTTTATATAAAGCGAGTGCCACATAAACTAATACTACATATGTACATAGATTTGCTGCGAATCTTGTGTCAAAATCACATGCAACCTTCATAGAAGATTGATATAAGCATCCCAATCATCCGTCCATTGCGACCACCGAGCTGTTCAATTAATCCCAATGTTTCAAAAGTGCTACCAATTTTTGGCAAAAGAGAGGGTTGCATTCCATTAACTCAAAATAAACTCCAAGTGAAAGTAGAGTTAATTGGAGTTAAAGGCGATTTTATCAAAATAATTTGTATGGTTAACTCTCTTTAAGAGTAGAGTTAAGTGGTTAACTGGAAATGGCCACTTAACTCTAATTAACCCTTCAACGTGAACATAGTATAAGTAAGTACACCACGCGTACCAAATTTCATCGATATATCTACTACGGTTTCTGAGCTATGACATATAAAGTGCAGACATTGGTGACTTATCTGTAACCTTATAAAACAACTGATTCAACCAACCTATGACAAGCTGTGTTACTAGTCATTGGTGCCTTATCGTAATTCTGCTGCTGTATCGTTAACTTACAGGGGGTGAAATTTTATCACTCCAGCTATATTAGTGACTGAGATACCAAATTTCGGCCATAACTGTAAATTGGATTTTCTAAAATGTATATAATTACGTATTTATACATTATATTTTCATACGCAATAAAGAATTTCTGTTCGAAAAATTCTGTGTAAAATTTACTTTACACACACATTCTGAAGTCCAATTCTCGCTTTCTAAAATCCAGTTTACGTTTTCTACAATCCATTTAATGCTTCCTAAAATCCAATTGAAATTTCTGAAATCCAATTTTCCCTTTCTAGACTCCAATTGTCATTTCTAAAATCCAAATTCCCCTTCTAAAATCTAGTTGGCTATTCTAAAATCTAATTTCCCCTTTCTAAAATCCAATTGACATTTCTGAAATCCAATTGACGATTTCTAGAATCCATCTGGAAATGGTGTAGTACAGCTGAGTATAAAAATCACGACTAGTGTCTTTGTAAAGAGTTTAAGGTCAGTTTTATGTTAGCTGCCCTTCATGCAGGGAATGTTTACGTCCAGCCAAATATTGTATCTTTTTTTTGTTTTTTTTTTTTTGAGTTATTTATATTACATGTACATATAAATATCGTCGCCTGAGAAAACGAATGTCGTATGTGAAAATCGACGATTTCTAGTTTTTGATGCAGATTAACTAAATCGGACCTAATCTTTTAATTTTTCCAATCCATTTTTTTCTATCTCTTTTAGTTTTTAAGTTATTTAGTATGCATTTGTCGTATGTTACAAAATTGGTACCATTTGGGTAAGCTTTTGTCGTATGTAATATACATACGACAAATTTCTATATAAATTCATTTTTGTTTATTTTAAACATATGTCGTATGTGCCGCTGAGCTACTGAGTATAAACCAAAATATTGTATCGGAGCTATAGGTTATAGTGATCCGATCTGAATGATTTTCATTGACATATTTTATTGTAGTATAATACCAATTACTGCGAAGTTTAGTATAATTTGATCCTTAAATATGGAAGTTATACCCGAAAATAGCTATATCTGAACAATCGGTTGTATGGGAGCTATATTCTATAGTGGTCCGATCTTGAAAAATTTCGGTGACATTTATTAGGTCCATATGGGTACAAATATCTCAAAGTTTCATGCCCTTATCTGTTTACATGGAGAAGTTATATCCCAAAATGTCCATATCTGAACAATCAGTTGTATGGGAGCTATATGTTATAGTGGTCTGATCTTGACAAATTTCGGTGACTATTATTATGTCCATGTGGGTACAAATACTTCAAAGTTTCATGCGCTTATATCTTTACATTTAGAAGTTATATCCCAAAATGACCATATCTGAACAATCAGTTGTATGGGAGCTATATGCTATAGTGGTCCGATCTTAACAAATTTTAGTGACATTTATTAGGTCCATATGGGTACAACTACTTCAAAGTTTCATATCCTTATCTCCTTAAATAGAGAAGTTATACCCGAAAACAGCTATATCTGAACAATCAGTTGTATGGGAGCTATATTTTATATTAGTCCGATGTAGTGGATTCCGACAAATGATCAAAGCATCATCAAAATATATGCAACTGCCAAATTTCAAGTCGATATCTCAAAAAATGTGAGCCTCATAACCATTCCGGTTTGAAAAAAGAGAAGAATTTTTGTCGTATGTGCTTTCATAAACAGGTATTGGTGCTCGGACGTCACATACGACAAATGCATACTGAATGAAAAGTCGTTTATCTCCCATAATTTTAAAGATATCCAACTTTTGCAAATTGCAAGTCAAAATATATAATACTCTCTACAGCTCGTCCAAATAACAGAAAAATCTGTTGTACAGTTTCTGAGAATTTCCAATTTAAACTTCAAAGTCGATTTTCTCGAAACTATATTTTGCTACATACGACATTCGTTTTCTCAGGCGGCGATATGTATGTATCTACTACATACATACCTATCTACACATGATCTTTGGAATACTACTTTTAATGCGTTAGCATGAGCATAAAAATGAGATCATTCGGAAACCACAAACACTCGATAATAAAGTTTTTACGACAATTTTATGATCTATTTACGATTTATGCGGTTGATACAGATCTTTTGCTCGGAAATTCATTGACGACAACTACACACCGATCGAAATAATCGTTGCCAGTAAGAATGATAATGTGAATGATATGGTACTAAATTTAATGGTCATTTGGGTGTTTCCCGAATTATGCTTGTTGAATAAATTTCAATTTCTTTAATGCTATATATCAAATAGAATGACTGTGATGGCAAATTTTGATTTACCGCTTTTGTTGTTTTTATGAGAAATAAAGTTTAAATTTCAAGATAAATCAGGTACGCGTGCCTAATCGATTTAACAACAACGGCGTATTATTTTCATAGTCAATTTAAGGTTTATTATAATCTAATAATTAGCGCGAAACATTATCTTATGTGAGTACGAGTACTACATAAATATGTAGATATGTATGTAAGTATATCTTCAAAACTACATAAGTATTCAGCGACGCTTTATTGTCATGAAATGTTGATACCTACGTTCAAGTTGCAAGGCACTTTAACGAAGCTGCTCGTATAAAAGGGTTTTCGCAGACTCACAAGCCTGTGCAATGAATACATCGAACAAGCTGCACAAAATAATTTTGTGGGATTTTCGAACTGAAATGGTAAGTAAACACACCATTCTTATTTTAGTCGAAAATCCGACAAATTAGACTGTGCGACAATTTGAAAATTTTGACTCGTTTTTATCCTCCAATCTTATACAAAATATTGTATTATTTGAATTGCAGATATATATTATATATATTATTTTGTCCGAGGAGACCCAAACTACCAATTTTCATACTCTTCTCTCTCTTTCCAGTTTCCTTCCTCTTGCTCTTCCCCTTCCCCTTTCCATTTTATTTGCGTTTCCCTTTTCCCTTTATCCTTTTTATTTTCCATACACTTTCTTCTCATTTCTTTCGTTTGGTTTCCCTTCCCCTTTTTCATCCCTTTCACTTTCACTTTCCCCTTCATTTCCTTTTCCTTCCTATAGTGAAAATTTTCAAATAAATTTTTTAAATCGGTGGCCACCCTTTTTAAAAAAACTCAATTTTATTATCAACTACATGGCAAGCCCTTTCATATGACACTTCAAAATTAAAAATCAAACTACTAAATTTTTAAACTGGTGGCAAATCTTTTTGTAAAAATTATTATATATTTCTAATTCCCTGACCAAGCCCTTTTTTGTAACACATTAAACTGAAAAATCAAACCAGCTATAGCGTAAAACTGAATTTTAGAAGAAGTCAGATAAATTAAAGAAAAGTGAATGAAAGAATTGATATTTTCAAAAGTTTTCCCTCTTCATGTCCTTATCCCCTTTTTGCTTCGTATTAATCTCCCACTCCCTTTCCCTCTACACCTCCCCTTCTCTTTCCCTCTCCATTTATCTTTCCCTTTCCTTTCATTTCCGCTTCCGTTTTCTTTTTCCTTTCCCGTCACATTTCATACTTTTCTGTCTTTCTCCCTTTCGTCCCCTTCTTATTACTTCTCTCATTCCCTAATAATAATCATAATTTGTACGGATCTTTTATATCGTCCTGATCAACACCTTTCATTTGATACCAATATTAGTGAGAAATATCGCCGTGCCATCCGGGTCCATGTTGTGACACAAACCTGGGTACCCGAACTAGGAATCACAATGAGTTCATCTCTGTATAAAATTCCTGCTCAACACCCTTCATTTGATACCAATATCGCTTAGAAATATTCCGGGGTAATTCGTGCCCACGTTTTGACCCATATCTGGTGAACCGACCTAGGCATCACAATTAAGACCCGTAGTACCCAGATGACCGAGCTTATCTCGGGCTGCCATTTTTTTTTTCGCAGGTCGGAGCGGAAGAATGAAACTTTTCAGAAGTTTGTCGCAGATACACCTTGTATACAAAATTTCATGAAAATTCTTTAAGCCGTTTGTGAGATCTATAACCAAAGTAAATCCGTCTCGCTTCGCCGCGATACCTCCACCTCCTCATGTCCTTCTCCTTTTTTTATTCATCTTAGATTAACGCTCCCTTTCCCTATACTTTCTTTTTTCCTTTCTCTTTCATCTCTGTTTGCTTTTTCTTTTCCTTTTCCTTTCCTTTACCAACTATAGCGTAAAACTGAACTTTGGAAGATGTGGCAACTTTTTGTAAAAATTTTAATAAATTACTGATACAGGAAAATTAAATTTTTAAACAGGTGGCAACCCTTTAAAAAAGAAGTAAAACCTGCACATCTACATGTTCATTCATCCAGTTGGCCACCACTCGGGAAGTGTGCTCCGGATCGTTATCTTGTTGCAAGACAACAGCTACCGTACAAGCCTTCTTGAAGAATATCAACATGTTGGTTTGCATCTATTCCTCCACAAACTCTTGTTCACTTTCCAACCCGCTCCGTCTTCATACATCACCATCAATCCTCTCGCATCCCCCACAAAACTTTACTATGGAATCCTAGAAATGTGTGGCCATCTTGTGTCGGACGTTGTCTTGCAGCAAGATAATGATCTGGAGCACACTTCCTGAGTGGTTCAAGTTTGGGTCAAGATCACTGATTTAAAGTACTTGACTGGCCTCCTCATTCACCTTATCAGGCGTGTAAATTCGGTTTCTCCCAGTGACTGGCCTCGAGAATTATGGCAAAATGTTCAAAATGATAGGCTAAGCGATAGTAGAAATTATCCTTTGGTTGCTTGCTTTTCCGACAGGATAGGAATATGTTGTATTGTGGAACGATTTTCCGTCATCCCTTGTCAAGTTTGGTTTGTAGACAAACCGGTTTTATTCTACATAGAACGAAAAAAGACACTGAAGGTGGCGCATACTAGATGGCAATTGTCTTGCCTTGCATAAGCTTCATATTAGAAAAATACCACTCAGTTTCATACCAGTAGACAACACACAGCTTCATACTAGAAAAATACCAGTTAAGGGTATACTAGAAGAATACGAGTCAGAATAATACTTGAACAAGAATAGAAACAACAAGTAAGAGCGCGGCTGTCTTCGGGCGTACCGAAGACTTCATACCATTCATGAATAGGGAAATGAAAAGTTACATTGTCTGAAATCGTTAAATTTATACTATCAATTCTGTGTGTGTTATTTATGCAGATTCACTAGCAAGAAAGTGTCAAGATTTAAATGGAGAATTTATAACCCAAAGTGTCCATATCTGAACAATCGGTTGTATGGGAGCTATATGTTATATTGATCCGATCTTGACAAATTTCGGTGACATTTAGTAGGTCCATATGGGTACAAATACTTCAAAGTTTCATGCCCTTAGCTGTTTAGTTGGAGAAGTTATACCCCAAAATGTCCATATCTGAACAATCGGTTGTATGGCAGCTATATGTTATAGTGGTCCGAATCGGCCGATTCCGACAAATTATCAGCTTCTCCTAAAAATACACTCACATTCCGAGTTTCAAGCAAATATCTCAAAAACTGAGGGACTAGTTTGCGATCAAACTTACAGACAGACAGACAGACGGACATAGCTAAATCGACTCAGCTCATGATCCTGATCATATTGGTATATATTTTGGTGGGTCTGGCACGCCTCTTTCTGGTACTTTCACCATTCGTGTTTCTTCACAAAGTTATTATACTGTGACGGACTTTTCCTTTGAAATGGACTTATACATATATACAAATGTATACTAGCTGTACCCGGCCAAGCTTTGCTTTGGCCCACTTCTTATTATAGGCATTATAAGCGAAAACTGACTCACTTTAAAATAAGTTGGAAATATCTAAAAACCTAGCTTTCCTCAGGCTGCACCCCTCATCAAAAGTCAGATAACTTAAAAAAAAGGTGAAGGAAAAAATTTATATTTACAAAAGTTTGCCCTCTTCATGTCCTTATCCATTTTTTTGCTTCGTATTAATCTCCCACTCCCTTTCCCTCTACTACTCTCCTTCTCTTTCCCTTTCCAATAATTTCCGCTTCCGTTTTCTTTTCCCTTTCCCGTGACATTTCCGCTTCTCTTTCCCTTCCTGTACCGCTCTCCCTTAACTATACTGTCTTTATCCCTTTCGTCCCTCTCTTATTCCTTCTCTCTATCTTGCTGTCTCTCTCCCCATCCTCTTTGTTCCCCTTACATTATATTCTTTCTCTACTTTTCCGTCCCTTTGCCTTTCCCATTCCCATTACCCTTTCACTTACCTTTTCCCTGGGGAACCGGTTTAGCATAACACAGCCCTGTATTTCACTTCTCATTTGATATCAGCGCTGCTTAAAAACATTCCGTGGTATCCGGGTCCACTCTTTTACCCATAATTGAGTACCGGGCCTAAGAATCACTATGAAAAAGCTCTATTTAGCAACCCTGTTCAACACCTTTCATTTTATATCGGTATTGCTTAGCAGCATCCCGGGGTCATCCGGGCCCACGTATTGTCCCACATCTGGGGACCCGGCCTAGGAATAATGAGTTCATACCTATGTAAAATCCCAGCTCAACACCCTTCGTTTGATACCAATATCGCTGGGAAATATTTCGTAGTCATCCGAGTCTACGTTTTGAACCACATCTGGGGACTCTACCAGGAATCATAATGGGTACGGATCTTTTATATCGTCCTGATCAATGATTAGTAAGAAATATTCCCGTGTCATCCGGGTCCACGTTCTGACACAAACCTGGGTACCCGACCTAGGAATCAGAATGAGTTCATATCTGTGTAAAATCCCCGCTCAACACCCTTCATTTGATACCAATATCGCTTAGAAATATTCCGGGGTCATTCGGGTCCACGTTTAGACCCATATCTGGGGAACCGACCTAGGCATCACAATTAAGACCCCTAGTACCCGGATTACCGAGCTTATCTCGGGCTGTCATTTTTTCGCAGGTCTTTCAAAGCGAAATAAAAAGTTAAAGAAAACCAAGTAAGGAAGCCTAAGTTCGAGTGGAATCGAACATTAGATACTCAGCTGTATGCTTTCATTGTTTGTTTGCGTTTGATGGAAACACGGTGTAGGTACTTTATATAAATCGAGTGCTGCATAAAGTGGGCGTAGCCACGCCCATTTTCTAAATTTTTATCAGTCATCCAACTAAGCTTATGAATATTATTCTTTGTGCAAAATTTCATCCCTTTATGAGTTACAAAGATGTCACGTTACAAATTCCCAAAGGGTGTTCCAGAAATATCTTTGTTAAAAAGTAGGCGTGGTCATAAACCGATTTCAATAAATTTTTGCGTGTCCAAGTGTATAAACCAAGTTTCGTCATAATATCTCAATTATTTGTCGAGTTATGAGCTCCGAAATCTCGTTGATTCCTTTGTCTGAAAAGAGGCGGTGCCACGCCAATTTTCCGAAATTTTTCTATTTTTTGTTTCCCATCTATTGTAGAACTCATGCCACAAAATTTCAATGAATTATCTTTATGGTCATCAGCACTCTTTTCGGAAGTGGATGCACCGGGGATTGAACCCGAGTCCATTCCAACTTCAGCCGCAATGACCCAACGGATAAACACACTCGGCCATTGAGACTCTGTGCAAGCTGTTGGATTTTCCCCACTTTTGCCTTTTTCATTTTCAACATTAACGTTAGTGTGTATATGCTTTTGCATATATTCTCCACAAACGTGCTGAATTTTTTGTTGTAGGCAGTTCGCAATGAACATTGTTGTTGGTATTTTTATTTTATGTATATACCAAACAACGTTAACAATTTTACTTGAAAGAGTTTTTAGTGCTTAGCACGAAATTTTTATTTTAATTCAATTTTTAATTGTTGGGGTAAGTGGAAAAAAATTCAACAACTATTTACAGCGAAGGTTGAGTGTATAGCTATTTCACGAAAAACCATTTTCGATCATCAGCACTCTTTTCGGAAGTGGATGCACCGGGGATTGAACCCGAGTCCATTCCAACTTCAGCCGCAATGACCCAACGGATAAACACACTCGGCCATTGAGACTCTGTGCAAGCTGTTGGATTTTCCCCACTTTTGCCTTTTTCATTTTCAACATTAACGTTAGTGTGTATATGCTTTTGCATATATTCTCCACAAACGTGCTGAATTTTTTGTTGTAGGCAGTTCGCAATGAACATTGTTGTTGGTATTTTTATTTTATGTATATACCAAACAACGTTAACAATTTTACTTGAAAGAGTTTTTAGTGCTTAGCACGAAATTTTTATTTTAATTCAATTTTTAATTGTTGGGGTAAGTGGAAAAAAATTCAACAACTATTTACAGCGAAGGTTGAGTGTATAGCTATTTCACGAAAAACCATTTTCGATCATCAGCACTCTTTTCGGAAGTGGATGCACCGGGGATTGAACCCGAGTCCATTCCAACTTCAGCCGCAATGACCCAACGGATAAACACACTCGGCCATTGAGACTCTGTGCAAGCTGTTGGATTTTCCCCACTTTTGCCTTTTTCATTTTCAACATTAACGTTAGTGTGTATATGCTTTTGCATATATTCTCCACAAACGTGCTGAATTTTTTGTTGTAGGCAGTTCGCAATGAACATTGTTGTTGGTATTTTTATTTTATGTATATACCAAACAACGTTAACAATTTTACTTGAAAGAGTTTTTAGTGCTTAGCACGAAATTTTTATTTTAATTCAATTTTTAATTGTTGGGGGTCTTTCAAGTAAAATTGTTAACGTTGTTTGGTATATACATAAAATAAAAATACCAACAACAATGTTCATTGCGAACTGCCTACAACAAAAAATTCAGCACGTTTGTGGAGAATATATGCAAAAGCATATACACACTAACGTTAATGTTGAAAATGAAAAAGGCAAAAGTGGGGAAAATCCAACAGCTTGAACAGAGTCTCAATGGCCGAGTGTGTTTATCCGTTGGGTCATGGCGGCTGAAGTTGGAATGGACTCGGGTTCAATCCCCGGTGCATCCACTTCCGAAAAGAGTGCTGATGATCGAAAATGGTTTTTCGTGAAATAGCTATACACTCAACCTTCGCTGTAAATAGTTGTTGAATTTTTTTCCACTTACCCCAACAATTAAAAATTGAATTAAAATAAAAATTTCGTGCTAAGCACTAAAAACTCTTTCAAGTAGAATTATCTTTATATTTGACAAAGATATCGCTTAAAATGTTTTTATTAGGCCACTTTATAATACCAATATATATAAGTGGGCGTGGTCGTCAACCGATTTTGCTAAAATTTTGAACATGTATTACTACAAGTAGGGAAAGTGTATACACCAAGTTTCGTCATAATATATCGATTATTTGTCGAGTTATGGGCTCAGAAATCTCGTATATTCCTGCTCCTAAGAGGAGGCGGTGCCACGCCCATTTTCCAAAATTTTTGTATTTTTTGTTATATGTCCATAGTTGGACACCTTCCATAAAATTTCAATGATATATCTTTATATTTGACAGAGATATCGCTTAAAATGTTTTTATTAGGTCACTTTATAAGACCCATATATAAAAGTGGGCGTGGTCGTCAACCGATTTTGGCAATTTTTCGTCAAAACATTTGCCTAAGTAAGTATATCACGCCTACCAAAATTCATCGATATATCTTCAACGGTTTCTGAGTTATGACTCATAAAACTTTCAATGTTTGCCCCTTAATAAGTGGGCGTGGCACCGCCCATTTTCCAAAATTTCATCACATTTCTTCATAAGGGCCTGAGCTCAATACGTGTGTGAAATTTTATCACTCTAGCTCTATTAGTGACTGAGATACAAAATTTCCGATTTTTACTATATAGGGGAGGTGGGCGTGGTCATGGTCCGATTTCGCCCATTTTCAATACCATCCGTTCCTGTCTTGATACCAACTTACATTTCAAATTTCATCAAAATATCTCAATTTTTGCGCGAGTTATCGTGCGTACAGACGGACAGATGGACAGACGGACGGACATGGCTCAATCGATTTCTCTTTTCACCCTGATCATTTTGATATATATAAGTCTATATCTATCTCGATTATTTCATTCTGTTACAATCCACCGTTAGGAAATCAAAACTATAATACTCTGCTTTTGGTTTTTTGGTCGTTTTTTTTTTTATTTTGATAACTACTTTGTTATTGAGCTCTCAAGACCATTATTATTATTTTTTTTTTTTTTTTTTTTTTTTTTTTTTTTTTTTTTTTAAGGAAAAATTGGTATGAAAGATTAATACTTGTTTGGTAGAAGTTATAGATCCATTTCGGAGACCACCACATCTCTTCATCAGACTTCTTTTTAACATTTTTTTTTATTCATTGGCGTCCGCCGAGATCGAACCTCGGATTTTCCGGTTGGAAGTCTAATGGCATCACCATTAGGCTACCGCCGCCTTGCATTTTGCTTGTATTAATTTTTCTTTTCATTTTTTCCTTTTTACAACCTACCATCCAGCAACAGTGACCTTGCCTAGCCAGTCGACAAACAAACTCTACTAATTAGTGCAAAGCATTGCTTGTGCTTAAAATAGAATTTGTACAAACCAAACAAACACACAACCACACCAACATACAAGTGACAAATACCGATAACGTCGGCAAGGTCACTGTTGCTGGATGGTAGGTTGTAAAAAGGAAAAAATGAAAAGAAAAATTAATACAAGCAAAATGCAAGGCGGCGGTAGCCTAATGGTGATGCCATTAGACTTCCAACCGGAAAATCCGAGGTTCGATCTCGGCGGACGCCAATGAATAAAAAAAAAAAAAAAAAATGTTAAAAAGAAGTCTGATGAAGAGATGTGGTGGTCTCCGAAATGGATCTATAACTTCTACCAAACAAGTATTAATCTTTCATACCAATTTTTCCTTAAAAAAAAAAAAAAAAAAAAAAAAATAATACATAATAATAATGGTCTTGAGAGCTCAATAACAAAGTAGTTATCAATATAATACTCTGTGTACTAGTACAGCTGAGTATAACAAGCAAGAGCGCGGCTGTCTTCGGCCGTACCGAAGACTTCATACCTTTCATGAATGGGGAAATGAAAAGTTGCATAGTCGGAAATTGTTTAATGTATACTTTCAATTCTGTGAGTTATTTATGCAAAGATTCAGTAGAAAAAAAGTTTCATGATTGCAATGGAGAATTTATAACCCAAAATGTCCGTATCTGAACAATCGCTTTTATGGGAGCTATATCGCCCATTTTATGCAATAGGGATTTAACTCGAAATTTTCGATTTCTGGGATTTTGCCATATATTTCAATAACTGGGTCGTGCCTTTAAGTCTAGTCTTATAAAAATGGCGGAAATAAAAGTGATTTTGTAGTTAGCCGTAGAAGGAAGCTATATGAAATTATAAAAGTTTATTTGCGTTTTCCCAAAAAAAATTTTTTTTTAGTTAAATCCCTATTCCATAAAACGTGCGATATGTTGTATTGGTCCGATCTCGACAAAATTCGGTGACATTATTTGGGTCCATCTGTGTAAAAATACTTCAAAGTTTCATTCTCTCAGCTGTTAAAATGCAGAAGTTATACCCCAAAATGTCCATATCTGAACAATCGGTTGTATGGGAGCTATATATTATAGTGGTCCTATCTTGACAATTCTCGGTAACGTTATTAAGGTCAATATGAGTACAAATACTAAAAAGTTTCATGTCCTTAGCTCTTTAAATGGAGAAACTATACCCCAATATGTCCATATCTGAACAATAGGTTGTATGGCAGCTATATGTTATAGTGGTCCGATTCGGCCGATTCCTATGTATGTATGTAATTGTTCTTGTGTATCCTTGCACAAAAATAAATGAAAAGCCTTAAAAATATTTATTTTGTGAGAAATGGTTGTTTCTTTTTGACAAATTGGTAATAATTATTCTGACCCTTTTGTTAAATAATAGCGTAAATTTACTTCAAAATCGCCAATAAAGCTTAGTTTGTGACAGAATAGTGAGAGCTTAAAGAAAAAGGCGAATAAATTGGGAAATAATTGGTCTTGAAAAGTATAATTCAAATTTTTTTTCATTAAAAATGAATAAATATAGTACACTGAGAGAAAAAAAATATATGGAGGGGTCAAAGAAATTGTTTACCTATTTTGAACACTACTTTCTTTGTTTTGAGTAAATTTTCCTTAAAACATGTTAAAAGGTTTATAAAATATTGTTGTTACATGCGTTACCATGATTTCATATACTTGTTTTGAAAAAATTCATACATTAAAATAATGAAAAATTCTTTAAGCGCCATTCCATTCCCAACTTTCCTTGTTTTGAAGACTTGATTTCTTTAATTTTGAGAAATTAAATTCCCATACAAATCCCCATGGCAACGAATTTGTTTGAATGTTTTTTTATGTTTTTTCCACATTTTTGAGAAAATTTACACAAAACAAAGAAAATTTTGTATTGGGACGCGTGTTCAAAATAAGGAAAATTATGTCTTTGATCGAGAGAAATTTTTTTTTGAGTGTAATATTTGCTCTTTTACAAGATAGATTAAATACTAAGCTCTCTTCATAACAGCAGAACTGTACAATTAAAGCAACTTTATATTTTCGTGCTTGGTTGACGTTTCCTTGGAAATGCCTATATATCATATGAGAAACGAATTTGCAAATACATCCCGGGACGTATCCGGGAAATATGGAGCTTTAAAATACCAAAATAATGACGTATCAATTTTAAAATCGGATATCAAATAACAAAGTTATAATAAAAAACAATTATGGCGGAATTTCGCGTGGTCAAAAAAAACCTTTTTGTGTGCCTTAGCTCTCTCAACATAAGCTTCAAATTTAGGGGCGGACTTTTACAAGTTTTTTTTCGACATTGTACATAGCATACACAGTGACCGGATACAAGCATAATTTTTCACTTGTAATTAGAAAACCGTTTAAATTTTTAAATTAAATTAAATTTAAATCAAAGCAGGTATTGAATTTTGACATTGTCAGAAGCATTTGCGCCGTACATTAAAACTGGAACGATGAGCGTCCCGTAGAGTGTGATTTTTGTTCGTCGAGAGAGGACTTTACTTTTCAGTTGCCTACTTAGTCGCCGCTGTGGTGCAGTGTGTAGAGTGCTCGCCTGTTATGCCAGAGGTCTCGGGTTCAAACCACGGTCCAAGCAAAACACCAAAAAAATTTTTCTAACAAAATTTTTCTAATTTTTTAAGAGCAGCGGTCACCTCTCGGCAGTGTACGGCATACCCTCCGAGTGTATTTCTGCCATGAAAAAGCTTCTCGCAAAAAATGCATTCGCCGTTCGGAGCCGGCATAAAACTGTAGGTCCACCCAATTAGTAGGAAAAACAAAAAGGAGCACACCTCGAATTGGGAGAGAAGCTCGGCCATAAAGCTCGTCAGAGTTATAATAGCGCCATTGTATCTATATTATTAATACGCTAACATAAATTTTGTTCCTTCTTCTCCGTCGAAAGTACTGAACCGATTTTAAAACTAAGCACATCATTAGAAAGGTATTGCTCTCAAATAGAACTGCGACAATTTTCATTAAGATTGGTTGGAAAATGCGCCCACAATCGTCGTTGGAAAATTCCCGTGTGGTTGTTGTTGCATGCATTTGAACACAACAGAGCTGTCTCAATGCGCAAGCATATGTACCTGACTTTGTGCGTTTTCACCAAACCACGCAATTCTGAACATGTTTGGCTGGATGTGGTGTGTAGTTTCAAAGAAGTAGAAACGTAAAAAGGTAGCAAAATTACTACAACAAAAACATAATGGCAAGGAATAAGTAGGATAAGAAATAATAAATAAAGAAAGTAGAAATAAAATGAGACAATTATGTACATATATTGTACAATGTGCATATGTATCTATGTTTGTACGTACACGGTGAGCTTAAACAACTTATTATGAAAAGTCAAAGTAACCAAGATATTATTTCATGGTTGTATTCTTGGACATATTAGAAGATGTTCTGAGCCAAAATTGAAATCATTCATCGGACACATTTTGAGAAATTCCATGGTTTTTAAAAATTGGTCCATTTTTTGTTTTCATGGGTGCCCTAGTTCTTTTTATGGCACCCCCGGTAAAATGACTGTTTTGTTCTTCTAGTATATAAGTGTATAGTAAAATACATTACAGTAAAAATACATTTTAAGACGTTTACTATTTATTATTTATAATATTTTAATATAAACATAAAAAGGTTTACATTTTTTTTTAAATATGAAGAATATTATATTCACATAAAGTTTTCTTCAAATTCTGCATATAATTTGGGTTATTTGGTCTAGTTCGATACTTATAATCCCATGTTTTTTTGAAATCATAATGCACAGCCTCCATGGTTTGCTCTGAATGATACCCTAATCCTATTCCCTGCCTTGAACAAAAATCTTCTATATGAAAAAAAAAAAACTGTATGCACTTTTAGGGTTATGGGTATAGAAAGATCGTTGTAACTCTTTCGGAAATTAGAAATACAGTTAATATAATTACTTTTAAAATCAATAGTGAAGCAAGATTCGACCCCTGAATGAAAATCGTTAAAAGCTTTTACGTATTTTAGGCGCTCTAAAGGACATAGATTTCTTAATACATCGGTGTTTTCCAATAATTTCTTACAACTATCGAACTAGACCAAATAACCCAAATTATATGCAGAATTTGAAGAAAACTTTATGTGAATATAATATTCTTCATATTTAAAAAAAATGTAAACCTTTTTATGTTTATATTAAAATATTATAAATAATAAATAGTAAACGTCTTAAAATGTATTTTTACTGTAATGTATTTTACTATACACTTATATACTAGAAGAACAAAACAGTCATTTTACCGGGGGTGCCATAAAAAGAACTAGGGCACCCATGAAAACAAAAAATGGACCAATTTTTAAAAACCATGGAATTTCTCAAAATGTGTCCGATGAATGATTTCAATTTTGGCTCAGAACATCTTCTAATATGTCCAAGAATACAACCATGAAATAATATCTTGGTTACTTTGACTTTTCATAATAAGTTGTTTAAGCTCACCGTGCGTAGTTAGAAGAATTAGTAGGACGAGTAACAACAACAACACCACACCAAATATAACAGCAACAACAACATCCACAAACAAAAACAACAACAACATATTAGCAGTGACAATGAGAAGAAGCACTATAACAAAAAGAAATAGACGGAATAAGTAGAATAAAAAAGAAAAAGTAAGAAAGAAAGGGGGAAAAGGAACGTCGAGAAATAGAAAGAAGCAATTAGGAAGACTAGAAACAACGATAACAACAACAGTAAGGTTTTTTTTACCGTTATTTTAAGAAAATTCATTTACGTAGAGGAATTAAGAAGAAAAGTAGCAACGACAACAACAACAATACGGGTTTTTACAGTTATTTTAAGAAAGTTCATTGAGGTATCTATATTATTAATACGCTAACATAAATTTTGTTCCATCTTTTCCGTCGAAACTACTGAACCGATTTTAAAATTAAGAACACCATTAGAAAGGTATTGCTCTCAAATAGAACTGCGCCAATTTTCATGAAAATTGGTTGGAAAATACGTCCACAATCGTCGTTGGAAAATTGCCGTGTGGTTGTTGTTGCATGCTTTTGAGCACAACACAAAGTCAAGTAATAAGAAGGATAAGAAAAAATAAGAAAGAATAAGTAGGAAAGAAATTTAGGAAAGAAAAGAGCAGAAATAGAAAGAAAGAAGTAGGTAGAAGAATTATGAAAACGATTAACGACAACAACAACAACAAAATAGTAGCGGTGACATTAGCAACAAAAGGAGCAGCATCAACAGGAACAATAATAAAATAGTAACAGTGACAATAACAACAAACAATTATACAAAAATTATAGTTGCACCTTAGTCATAAGAAAACATCTAGAAAACTGTCGAATTTCGACAGTAGGCAGCACTCTAGTTATTATTATTACTTAGTCCAAAGTAGCATTTATTGGTAAGAGTTATTCTTCGTTGGATTTCCGTACTGACATTATTTTTGGTGTTATTGCTGGTTCCCAAATAGACGAACTCCTTAAAGTTTTCGGGTTTCGTGCCTAGGGTTGCCAGACGTACTGATTTGATCAGTACAATACTGATTTTTCGTGCTCCGTACTGATGGTTTTAAGAACTGATTGTACTGATTTTTAGCCTACACTAAAAAATCTAATGATTTACACACTCGGCCACAAGAGTGCTGTATCTTGGTTCAAACTTCCACTCCCGAAAGGGGTATTGATGAGAAAAGTTTAAGCCCTTTTCGAAATAGCTATATACCCCAGCTTCACTGTTAATAGTTTTCAGCTAATTTTCCACTTACCCAAATCAAATTAAAAATTGTTAAAAATAAATTTCGTGCTAGCAACTAAAAATTGCATTTGTCCGAATTTCATCGGTGTTTTTCTCGTAAGCATAACCACGGCATAACCATGAAACAATTAGGAAGGAGGAAGCAACGCGAACGTTAAATGTCATAGAAACATGATTGACAATTAACGATACGGAAACAAAAACAAAAAGCCAGTAATAAAGACGATTTTCTCCGTATACCTATATTGTTTTATTTTTTTTCCTTTTGTTTGAAGGCAATGTACTGATTTTTTCGGGAAAGGTATCTGGCAACCCTATTCGTGCCCCAAAATCTATTAAAACCAATCACCAAACCTAAAAGTAGGATATCGTTGCCGACCAGTGTTATCAGAGGAAAAAGTATCAAACGTTTGAGGAAATCATAATTTTCAATTTAAGAATAAGCCCAATATCCCACATTGAATGAGTATTTTGAGGTGCATTTGCGATGTGAGAATATGGTTTTTTTTGGGGATTAAATAAGGATTATTGGGAGTGCACATGAGCACACGCCAAAAACCAAAATGGTTAAATCTCTGCTATTGCTTTTCCATTAAAGCGAAATATGTGAGAAAGCGGAAGAGCACACTCACACTTTCAATTTTGACCGTGATTCGGCGCTGACACCGAATCAACGTGCAACCAATCTCTTCCAGGGTAAAAATCGAAATATGAGAGAAAAAGTGTATTTGACCATGTTGATTTTGAATTTGGCGTAAAGTCGGCCTATGAGTGCGCAAATACGAACACTACTCGTCGGATTATTTTGTAAAACTTATCTATATATATCTGTGGACATTTGAAAGAACAACCTAAGTCGACCTAAGTGCATTTTCAGTTTTTTATTACAAGCTTTTATTTAACTTCACTTTTTGCTTTTCCAAATGTCCACAGATATATTTGCAGCAAAAAGCAGAAGTGGCGGTTGCAAAATTCGTTAATCAGCTGTGGTTTAATTAAAGGGATACATAGCATAAATAGATTGGCGGAGGGTTGAAACACACAAAATTGCGCTCAGACAAATTTACGTTAAAATGCCACACTGACTCCATCTCCTTCTACAATGTAGAATAACCACTTACTTTTTATTTATGAGAGAGTGTTTCTTCTGCCTCTCATTCTCCTTTTTCATTGCAGTTCAGTACAATGCATGGGCTTTTACAAGATGGCAATCATATACATATGTGTAAGAAACTGGCGCGGATATACATAATTCTAACGAGTTTTAGGCTAGCCACACATGACGGCATAAAACGCTCTGAACTTGGGCAGAAAGCCATAAAAACGCGCGTCTTCATGCGTGTACAATGCCCGATATACAAGGAAATCGAGCGATTTCGTAAACCAGCGTTTTCTGCCTTCCCAAATTCTGCGCGCTTCAGTTTTTTGTGAAGGCCACACATGGCCGGCGTTTTTTTTTTTTTTCGAAAAACGCTCGCTTTTTCAGTTCATCGCTTTAACTTTCTTTAAAATCGGCAAAAATCGTTGGTTTTTGTAGTAAAAACACATTTAAATTATTACGTAGGTACTTAGATTGTCATGCTATTTAATTAAATTTTACTTTACTTTATTCATTTTACCTTTTTTATTTATTTTATTTTACTTTATTTGATTTTGTTATTTTATTTTGTTCTGTTTTATTTAATTTAATTTAATTTATTTTATTTTGTTTTATTTTATTAAATTTTATTTTATTTTTGGTCGCTTTTACATGGTCATTTATTTCTAATAATTACTTTTATGTGAATTTTGTATGAGCTATTTATTTTATTTCATTCTATTTTACTTTATTTTTTAAATTTTTTTAATTTTATTTTATTTCATTTATTTTTCATATGTCAAAGCATTAACCAAACAAATTCGAGCGGAAAACGCGCGCACATGTGTGGTTCACCATTGAAATCCACTGACCATTAAAAACGCAGAAACGCCGCTTTTTGCAGAAACGCTCGTTTATTTTGCAGAAACGCTCGCTGTAAAAAGCGCGCGTCTTCATGTATGCATAACTATTGCCCGAAATACAAGGAAATCGAGGGTTTTCGTAAACGCGCGCTTTCTCCCTGCCCAAGTAAAGCGCGTTTTCTGCCGTCATGTGAGGCTAGCCTAAGGCTGTGTTCTCTCCCTATCCGAGATGGCAATAAATCACGAATATATGAAAAACACACATACGACTAAAATTGGTAGCCATTGTTAAGTTAGAAATGTTATTTGATTTAATCCCATGCCGTCCTTTTCATTTTTCCATTTTATTTAGTTATTCATACACTGAAAAAAGTGATGTTAAAAATTAGGAACGTCCACACAAATATAAGGACAAAACGGGTACCAAATTGTACTAAAGCACAGATGTCCTGAAATTAATGCTTTGGTTTACTTAACTGGATAAAAAATGTTAGGTAAAAAGTACCTATGCATGTATATGCTGTCCTTAATTCAAGTATATTTGTACTTGATTCTTTTACCAGTTTAAGCACATGTTGTCCTTAATATATACTTGATTTTTACCAGTTTATGTACATGATCATTTTAATTCAAATATATGTATGTACAAACATAATTTTATACACAGTTGTACTAGTATACAGAGTATTATAGTTTTAATTTGGATTGTAATGCCATGAAATAATCGAGATAGAAGTGGACTTATATATATAAACATGATAGCGGTGAAAAAAGAAATCGATTGAGCCATGTCCGTCCGTCTGTCCGACTGTACGCACTTTAACTCGCGCAAAAATTTAAATATTTTGATGAAAGTTGGAATGTAAATAAGTTCGTATCCTTGGTATTAAAAATTGGCGAAATCGGACCATGAGTACGCCCACTTTCCCTATATAGTATACAGGGCCGTGCGCAGGAATTAGCCTTGGGGGGGTTTTAATTTTGGTTTGCATTCGCATACATTTTTCGCTAAGATAAACATATTTGCTGAAACAAATATCCAGACCCATACATAGGGTTGCCAGACGTACTGATTTGATCAGTACAATACTGATTTTTCGTACCCCGTACTGATGGTTTTAAAAACCTTAAGAAATACTGATTTTTTGGATTTTGTACTGATTTGTACTGATTTTTAGCCGACAATAAAAAAAATCATTTTATCACCCTGCGATATTACTCGACGACCAACGTGTAATTGTTGTTGTGCACTCCGACGAGTGAGGGAAATTTCGGACATCGATCAAATTTGCTGGGTGAAACAAGCACCCGAGGCTTCGGGGTAATATTGTGTTATGTTGTGTATGTGCGCTCTAATCATCGATTTAAGCGTAACCACCTCTCATCGATGACGAAAATGTGTCCGAATTTCATCTGTGGGTTTGCTCGTAAGCATAACCACGGCATAACCATGAAATGATTAAGAAGGAGGAAGCAACGCGAACGTTAAATGTCATAGAAACATGATCGACAGTTAAAGACACGGAAACAAGAAATAAATGCCAGTAATAAAGACGATTTTCTCCGCATATATTGCTTTTTTTTGGAAGGCAATGTACTGATTTTTTCGGGAAGGGTATCTGGCAACCCTACCCATACATCATAAATTTAAATGTTCTCTAACTTTTCTGAAACTCATTATGATTCATCAAAATCTAGTTAACCAGGTCCTAAATAGTACTATTTACAGTACTTGTTAATTGAAACTGCTCACTGTTTTCACAAAATGAACATTTTTTGTTATCAGTACAATTTTTTTTAAAATGCCAAACGAACATATGCTACACAACTTTGTAATTTCGGAAAGCTCCAAGTGCAATTCAAAGTGCCGAACTTATGTATTGGCCAACCTTATTTTTTGCAACTTTCACCAATTTCTTCTTCCGTAAAATTATTGTAACTAATTTTGTCAAAAATTATGAGTCAATATTCAATGCAAAATTTATAAACTGTATTTTGAAAATTTTTGCAAAATCATTGCAACTTACACGGAAAGAATTTTTTACTAGAATCAGTGCCGAGACAAGAAAAATTAGACTTGATTTTGAACTTAGAAAATAATTTCTTAATATCAAGAAAATCCAAGAAAATTGGATTTTAAATAAATAAGTAAACATTTTCTTGCTTCAAGTGAAATCGGATTTTAAATAAATAAGAAAAAGTTTTCTCACTTCAAGCAAAAATGGACTTTAAATAAATAAGAAATAATTTACTTACGGTAAGTGTTTTTTTCTTGTTTTTAGGAATAAATAATTAAGAAATAATTTTTTTGTTGCAAGTAAAACTTTGCTTATACGAGCTTAAGTAAATAAGAAAATATTAAATATGTAATCAAGTAAAAATTTTCTAAAAATATTAAAAACGTAAAAAATAAGGAAAATGAAAACTAATCATAAGGGATTAGAAAACCATAATTAGTCAACTAGTACTTATTTTCCTAGGACTTGTTCACTGAAATGATAACATTTCAATTAATATAAATGAAGATGCAAATAGTGAACTCCTTATACCAAATGCTTCACTAACAATCTGAGAATTGCAGAAATATTCAGAAATATGCAAAGCGGATGGCAAATGAAAAAAAAAAATACGTGTTACTTTGGAAATGCAAATTCAGCAAGAAATATTTTACTTCGCTCAATAAAACGTTTTCTTATTTATTTAAAATTTTTTTTTGCTGTAGTTTGATGATATGCTCAAAGAACTTTGGCGTTCAAATTGAGCAAGAAATATTTTACTTCGCTGTTGTTTTCTTATTTATTTTCAATTTTTTTTTTGCTGTAGTTTGTTGTTCCAATTCATCGAAACACAATTTTCTTAAATTCTTCTTGATATTAGCAAGAAGATTTTCTTCATTTAAGTAAATTTAAGAAAAGATGTTCTTATTTATTTAAACATTTTTTTTAACACTTTTTTTCTATAGATTTTGTTAGTGTTCTTGAATAAGAAAATAATTGTCTCATTTTTGGAAAACTCAATTTCTTATTTCCAGTAATAATTAAGTAAATTTTTCTTATTTCCCTAAAAATTTTCTAAATTGAGTTCAAGAAAGTATTTTTTTGATTCAAGTATACAAATTTCTTTCCGTGTAGATTTGATCATGGGGGGGTTTTAACCCCCAAAACCCCCCCCGTGCGCACGGCCCTGATAGTATATATCGAAAATTCGATATCTCAGTCACTAATATAGCTGAAGTGATAAAATTTCATTCTCGTAATGAGAAAGAACGCCTATAGGCGGGCGCAACGCAAAGCGTATGGGAGCGTTATTGAACGGCGATGAGGAAAGAGAGGCGCCTTTTTCGAAAGAAGAAAAGGGAGGCTGGAAGGCGCGAGTGTAAAGAGCTTGACATGATGCCGGGCTGGAATGATGTTCGAAAATTTTATCGGACGGATGACTGAAGGTTTGAAGGCCGGGACACATTGCTGCCGGAATATAACGGCGATCTGGTAACTGACGTCCACAGTGTACTTAAGTTTTGGAGGGAACACTTCTCCTCCTTGCTAGATAACGACAACAGTGAAATTGCTGAAGGAGAAGATGTGAGACCCGAATCACCAATAGCAGATGATGGTAGGCATGTTCCACCACTCAATCATGACGAAGTGCCCATAGCAATATCTGGGCTTAAGAATAACAAGGCACCGGGCACTGACGACTTGCCAACCAAGTTATTCAAACATAGCGGCATAGAGCTGAAAAGGAGCATACATCATTCGATATGCAGAATGTAGTCGCACTAGCGCATGTCCGACGATTGGAACCTAAGTGTGCTCTACCCAATCCCAAAAAATTGAGACTCCACAGCACGCGCCAATTATCGTGGGATAAGTCTTTTGAATGTCGCATAGATATAAGGTGTATTATGCGAAAGATTTAAGCCCATCGTCAACAATCTGACTGGACCTTATCAGTGTGGCTTCAGACCTGGTAAATCTACCACCGACCAGATCTTCACAATACTGTGAAACAATCCATGAAAAAGGAACCACATTTTGCTCAGAAATATTCCGGGGTCATCCGGGTCCACATTTTGACCAATATCTGGGGACATTACCAAGAAATCATAATCAGTAAATCCCTATGTAAAAGCCCTGCCCAACACCTTTCATTTGATGCCAATACGGCTCAGAAATATTCCGGGGATATCCGGGTCTACCTTTTCACGCACATCTGTGGACCCGACCTAGAAATTATAATCAGTATACCTCTATGTAAAAGCCCTGCGCAGCACCTTTCATTTGATACCAATATCGCTTAGAAATATTCGAGGGTCATCCAGTTCCACATGTTGACCCATATCTAGGCATCACAAATAAAAGAGTTCTATGTCGAAGTCCCCATCAAGACCTTTCATTTGATACCAATATTGCTCAGAAATATTCTGGGCGAATCCACGTCCGCGGTTTGACCCATATCTGAGGAACCTACCTGGAAATCATAATGAGTACATCTTTATGTCAAAGCCATGTTCAATACCTTTTACTTGATACCAATATCGTCCAAAAATATTCAGGGCAAAGCCGGGTAAACGTTTGACCTTTTGCTGTTTCCGTGTGGCCGCTGTGGGTTTTTAGAAATAGCAGTCACCTCTCGGCAGTGGGTGGCATACCCTCCGAGTGTAATTCTGCCATGAAAGCTTCTCGCAAAAAATGCATTCGCCGTTCGGAGCCGGCACAAAACTATAGGTCCACCCAATTGGTAGGAAAAACCAAAGTAAAGGAGCACACATCGAATTGGGAGAGAAGCTCGGCCATAAAACTCGTCAGAGTTATAATAGCGACACTGTATTTATTATATTACTTCCGTGCAACGGATATAAAGGCATATTTCCTTTTTGAAATTTTAATCTCCATAAAAACTCGATATCGCCGCCTAAGAAGTTAACTTCAAAAAGACAATTATTGGGTTTTTCCCGCGTGTGTTGAATACTCTCAAAACATTCATCGAAAAATGCAGTTCGAAATCGAAAATGTATCCAATTCGTTCGAAAAGCATTACGAAGTAGGTACACTACGAATTGGGGGAGAATCTCGGCCTATATTTTCCCGTGTATTTATGTATGCATGTTAATGCGTAAATTTAAACAATGTGCTTTTAACATTACTTTCACGAACTTCGCACAATGAGGGGCGTTTCAGTCAACTGTTTTCGACAACTAAACCGATGCTTAGACTTCAATCTGCATTCATTAAAACCATAGCAAACAACCAAATGTATTACTATCTACGATCCACCCCATAAAACGCTGTACCTACCACCTTCAATAATTTTGTTATTCGGTTTGAACAAAATCTTCTTTTCAGTGTTCGGTTTGGATGCCATAGTTCGGAGTATCTTAATTCTTTTTGTTTGTTTATTTTCCAAAAGGGGAGGAATCGATAATAATTGCCATTTTTATTTATTTTTTTATAAATTGTCCTAACAAACTTCTGCCCTTATATTTTTTACATTTATTGCAGGTATGTATTTTGTCTGTTTTTGGCAGATAATTTCTAAATATACACAGACATTCATACATACATACCAAAAAATTACCCACGCCACCATTTCCCCAAACGCCGATTATTGTGTTTTCTCATTTCATATTTGCCTTCAGGTAAAACATAAATATCATTCTTAATCATGCTGGTTGAGCAGGCGAACCTTTCTCTCAAGGGGTAGATAAAAGATGCTTCTACAACGTCGCCCGGATAAATTAAAGTCGTATGGTGCATTTAAAGACTTTTGGGAAAACAGGTTTGATGTTTGGAATTGTATTTCTCCAAACCGTCTCATTAGATTTTCTCTAAAGTCTGGCAGAACACTACTATGCCACAAAATTCTTAAATTATTTTAATTTTGTTATATATTGTTATTTATTATATATTGTTTATTTTGGAATTTATAAAGCACTTCCATCAGTAAAATCTTGTTGTATGTTTTCTTTAGCAACAGTTTTGTAGGAAATTTCTATAACGTACGACAAAATGTGCTCCCAATTTGATCTAAATTAAAATTTTTTAAATTAGTTAAATATCGTATTTTATTTCTCATAAAAGTAAATAAATTAAACTAGTAAACCCGGCCACGCGATGCTGTGGCTTTCAATTACACTGTGCGGCAATTTGAGGATGGAAGACCACTTATTGCCACATTTGAAAATTTTTTGATATACCTTCATAGCTACTGGTTATTTTTATTTTCTGTGGATCTAGATTTTGTATACATAGATTTTAACCAAGGAGCCCCATAGTGAAGTTTTGTGCCGAATATTTTTCTAGACTATGGTAACCTTAAAGCGACCTACAAAAGGCCATTTGGTGCGCTCCTCCTTTTCTTTCTAGTTCTCTTACTATTCCCCTTTCCCCTTTATTTGCGCTTTATTTTCCCTTTATCCATTTTATTTTTCATATTTCCTCTTTCGCTTCCTGTCCTTCGCCATATCCGTCCCTTTCATTTTCCTCTTCCCTTTCCTTTTATTACCCATCTTCAGTGCTAGGCCTTGCATGACACTTAAAATTTAAAAATGAGATAAACTGTAGCATAAAAATGGATTTTTGAACAGGTGGCACCCTTTTTGTAAAAATTTTAATAAATTACTCATTTCCATGCCAAGTCCTTTCATATGACACCTCAAATTTAAAAATCAAACAAACTATAGCGTAAAACTGAATTTTTGAACAGGTGGCAACCCTTTTTGTAAAATTCTTATTAAATTACTTAATATCAGGTCAAGCCCTTTCATATGGTGCCAAAAATTTTAAAATCAAACAAACTATACAGTAAAATTAAATTTTCAAACATCTGGCAACCCTTTAAAAAAAAAATTAAACCTTCCTGCACATCTACAGGTCAAGCCCTTTCATCTGACACCACATTTTCGAAAATCGGTATAACCGTGTAAAAGTTATGGTGCTTACAAAAAATCGCTTAGCTTAATATATATAAAGATAATTCACAGCAGTTAGAAGCACATTAGAAATTAGAGGAAATCGCTTGTGACCTTTCACAAACGACAAAATACGGCTCTTAAACTAAAAGAGATAACAAAAAACGGATAACGTGATTCGAAAAATCTTGATGAGTTTAGTATAACTGTATTATTAACTCAATTCGGCCCAAATTTCACATATGACCATAATTTATCCGGGCGACGACAAATATTTTAAACCCGGCAACATTCTTTGTATTCCGCCACCCAGTATATTAAAAGTGCCATAAAGACAGAAATGGTTAGGTACTTACCTTTGGAGGTAACTATTTGTGGCCGCTGTGGTGCAGAGGGTAGAGTGCTTGCCTGTTATGCCAGAGGTCTCGGGTTCTAAGCCCAGTCTGGACAAATTCCAAAATTATTTTTCTAATTATTTAAAACCCAATTACTGGGTTTTTAGAAATAGCGGTCACCTCTCGGCAGTGGGTGGCATACCCTCCGAGTATAATTTTGCCATGAAAAAGCTTCTCGCAAAAAATGCATTCGCCGTTCGGAGCCGGCATACTTAAACCTACTATTAGTAGCAAAAATAAAAAGTTAAGGAGCATGCCTCCAATTGAGAGAGAAGCTCGGCCATACAACTCGTCAGAGCGGCAGTGTATTATTATACTATTATAATTGTGTGAAACGTGTTTTGTAAATTTTACTTTCGGTCGATTCGATTGCTTAATTTCTTTTCAGAAAAGCCATTGAATATAAGTATGAGTAGTCCGCTCTCAAAAGATGCTATGTGAATTTTTCATATTAAGCCACAAAGTAGAAAAATCAAAAATAGAATTTTGAATGTGTTCATATAAAATACATAGAGACTTTTATTTAATGCTTTTTTACACAATATGGAATATGGAAATTTGCAAGAAATTTTTAATGGACATTATAAACCTTTAAATACTGTTACATAATTCATTAAAATCTCAATATCGAAAAAAATTCACATAACTAGTTTTGAGAGTGGACTACTCATATGTCACGGTAGGCAGGAAGCGACGATAGGTTGCATGAAAATGTCGAGAAAAAAGGAAAGTGGGGTTGTGTTATGTGATGTTTATAGATGAAACATCCGTTGAAATTAAAATCCGAGCTGCTCCTTTTTCAAGGATATCCACATTTTTTGTTTTTTTTGAAAGGATCAAATATTGAGGAAATCGAATATTCGCCACCGTCCAAATTTTTCCGATTTCAATACATTATTTGGTCGCTAAGGGATACAAAAAAAGGTATTAAAAAGAAAAATGGACACCTGTAGTGGAAAAATCCAATGTGAACAGGACCTAAAGGATAACCACTGAAATATAAAATAACACAAAAAGTACCCACTTTAATTTGCGTATAACTCCTAAAATGTTAACTCTACGTGGAAATTTCTTATTATATGTTTCATTCAGAATAAATAAAGAAATATTTCTTTAATATACAATTTTGATGTACCTGCAGTGCTTAATGTACTTTTGTGCATCTAAAGTGAAAATTTCAAAAAAAGTACGTTTTTTTTATGGTGCTATTTTAAGTTCAAATATTTTTCTAGTTTATGTAAATATTTTAATCTAATGATCCAACTCTCATTTCTACATATCTCTACGTTAATACTAAAAAAGAGTTAGAGCTGAGATACGCGCTAGCTGTGCACGGTGGGCGGGAAGCAACAATAGGTTGCATGGGAATATCGTAAAAACGATGGCCCAACGAATATGTGCCTAGCTGTGTGCTGGTACTAATTTTCGTTTAAAAAAAATGTTGGAGATTTTATTCACGTTTGCTGTGTGTTTATGAAGTATATTAGAATATCATTTTACGTAAGTGTTTAGCCGGCGATCGTTTTTTCGATATTTTCATGCAACCTATTGTTGCTTACCGCCCACCGTGCACAGCTAGCGCGTATTTCAGCTCTAATTCTTTTTAATATTAACGTATATATATGTAAGAATGAGAATTGGATCATTAGATTAAAATATTTACATAAACTAGAAAAATATTTGAACTTAAAATAGCACCATAAAAAAAACGTACTTTTTTTGAAATTTTCACTTTAGATGGACCAAAGTGCATTAACCACTGCAGGTACATCAAAATTGTATATCAAAGAAATATTCCTTTATTTATTCTGAATGAAACATATTATAAGGAATTTTCACGTAGAGTTAACATGTTAGGAGTTATACGCAAATTAAAGTGGGTACTTTTTGTGTTATTTTATATTTCAGTGGTTATCCTTTAGATCCTGTTCACATTGGATTTTTCCACTACAGGTGTCCATTTTTCTTTTTAATACCTTTTTTTGTATCCCTTAGCGACCAAATAATGTATTGAAATCGGAAAAATTTGGACGGTGGCGAATTTTCGATTTTCTCAATATTTGATCCTTTCAAAAAAAACAAAAAATGTGGATATCCTTGAAAAAGGAGCAGCTCGGATTTTAATTTCAACGGATGTTCCATCTATAAACATCACATAACACAACCCCACTTTCCTTTTTTCTCGACATTTTCATGCAACCTATCGTCGCTTCCTGCCTACCGTGATGTATTCATAAATATAGAGTTCGTATAATCGAGTAATAAATACCAATTTTTTGAACGTAAAAGTTATTTGAAAAAGTACTCTGAAAAAAAAGACCCGTAGTTAAATTCACAACTTTCCTCTGCTCGACAACAAAAGTATTCGTGTTAACAACAAAGTTTTTGATCCGAAAGCTTTGCGTAGTTAATTCAAAGACGGGCGTTGTTGATTCAAAAACTTGCTTGCTGTTAAAATTTTTTTGTAAGAAATTCAACAAAAACAATAACCTTTAAATATGGTTTTTACTGTTTTAGTTTCTAATTGGCTTTCTATATTTTACATGTTTCTAACTCCTACTTTGTATGCAAGGAATAGAAGAATAACCTTCGCGTATATTCACCTTAATCCAATTTTTTGGTGACATCTGGCAAGCAATGTACATTTATTATTCTTCTATTGCCTGTTTTCTATTAGAGCCGCGTGTTACCACCAAAGCATGTCAAACAAAAGGGTATCCAGTCCCATTTGCCCATTCTTATTGCATGTATGTATGTACATTAGAGTGCGTTTAAAATTCAAAAATATAGTTACTGTATCGCTCCCTCAATCGGTAGTAACATGGTCAAAGATATCACACATAAATTTTGGTCCCGATTGGTGGCAGTTAAGGCGTAGCGCATTGAGACATTGAGGTCAAAGTTCAGAAAACTCTACTATAAACAGTCAAAAAATCAAATAATAATATTTAAAATCAATACTTCTATACAGGTCCGGTTATACTTGCATAGCACAACATCGCACAACATAAGAACTGTCACATTTGATATCTGTTTAATGAATTTTGCGTGTAATTGATTACTCAACGCATGGCAGCACAGGGAACAGCATACAAGTCTGTTGAATCTTGATTTCGGTGTTATGTTCTATGCGATTTGGCAACACTAATATGTGAGTGTGTTTGTGACTTTTTGCTATTGGTGTTTATTTTTAATTTTTATAAAGCGAAAAAGAAAACAAAAAGTTTTAAATAAATTAAAGAAAAACAAGTAAGGAAGCCTAAGTTGGAGTGGAATCGAACATTAGATACTCAGCTGTATGCTTTCATTGTTTGTTTGCGTTTGATGGAAACACGGTGCACTTAATATAAAGCGAGTGCTGCATAAAGTGGGCGTAGTCACGCCCATTTTCTAAATTTTTATCAGTCATCCAACTAAGCATATGAATATTATTCTTTGTGCAACATTTCATTCCTTTATGACTTCTAGTTACAAAGATGTCACGTTACAAATTCGCAAAGGGTGTTCCAGAAATATCTTTGTTAAAAAGTAGGCGTGGTCATAAACCGATTTCAATAAATTTTTGCGTGGCTATTAACACAAGTTATAAAAGTGTATAAACCAAGTTTCGTCATAATATCTCAATTATTTGTGTGAATTATTATTTCAATGAATTATCTTTATATTTGACAAAGATATCGCTTAAAATGTTTTTATTAGGCCCCTTTATAGTTCTCATATATAAAAGTGGGCGTGGTCGTCAACCGATTTCGCTAAAATTTTGAGCGTGTATTACCACAAGTAATGAAAGTGTACACACCAAGTTTCGTCATTATATATAAATTATTTGTCGAGTTATGGGCTCAGAAATCTCGTATATTCCTGTTTATAAAAAGAGGCGGTGCCACGCCCATTTTCCAAAATTTTTGTGTTTTTCGTTTTATGTCCGCAGTTGGACTCCTGCTATAAAATTTCAATGATATATCTTTATATTTGACAGAGATATCGCTTAAAATGTTTTTATTAGGTCACTTTATAAGACCCATATATAAAAGTGGGCGTGGCCCTCAACCGATTTCGGAAATTTTTCGTCCAAATATTTGACTAAGTAAGTATATCACGCCTACCAAATTTCATCGATATATCTTCAACGGTTTCTGAGTTATGACTCATAAAACTTTCAATGTTTGCCCCTTAATAAGTGGGCGTGGCACCGCCCATTTTCCAAAATTTCACCATATTTCTTCATAAGGGCCTGAGCTCAATACGTGTGTAAAATTTTATCACTCTAGCTCTATTAGTGACTGAGATACAAAATTTCCGATTTTTACCATATAGGGGAGGTTTTTCGTTTGATACCCATATTGTAAGGTAATATTAAGGTTTTTGTGCAATCGCATTTTGACCGATAACTCAGTTATCGATAAATTTATCGAAATATATCGAAGTTCAAATGAAACCTGGGGCCATCCCCTTTCGTTTGATACCCATATTGTAGGGTAATTTTAATGTTTTTGGGCAATCATATTTTGACCGATAACTCAGTTACCGATAAATTTAGCGAAATATATCGACGTCCAAATGAAACCTGGGGCCTCCCCCTTTCGTTTGATACCCATATTGTATGGTAATTTTAATGTTTTTGGACAATCATATTTTGACCGATAACTCAGTTATCGATAAATCTATCGAAATATATCGACGTCCAAATGAAACCTGGGGCCTCTCCCTTTCGTTTGATACCCATATTGTAGTGTAATTTTAATGTTTTTGGGCAATCATATTTTGACC
Organism: Urophora cardui; assembly: GCA_960531455.1. Taxonomy (NCBI): domain Eukaryota; kingdom Metazoa; phylum Arthropoda; class Insecta; order Diptera; family Tephritidae; genus Urophora; species Urophora cardui. The sequence goes on along the minus strand of OY482672.1, from coordinate 84,450,907 downwards.
GATAACTCAGTTATCGATAAATTTATCGAAATATATCGACGTCCAAATGAAACCTGGGACCTGCCCCTTTCGTTTGATACCCATATTGTAGGGCAATTTTAATGTTTTTGGGCAATCATATTTTGACCGATAACTCAGTTATCGATAAATTTATCGAAATATATCGACGTCCAAATGAAACCTGGGGCCTCCCCCTTTCGTTTGATACCCATATTGTAGTGTAATTTTAATGTTTTTGGGCAATCATATTTTGACCGATAACTCAGTTATCGATAAATTTATCGAAATATATCGACGTCCAAATTAAACCTGGGGCCTCCCCCTTTCGTTTGATACCCATATTGTAGTGTAATTTTAATGTTTTTGGGCAATCATATTTTGGCCGATAACTCAGTTATCGATAAAGTTATCGAAATATATCGACGTCCAAATGAAACCTGGGGCCTCCCCCTTTCGTTTGATACCCATATTGTAGTGTAATTTTAATGTTTTTGGGCAATCACATTTTGACCGGTATCCGGGTATATGTATACACATTTTCATAGTTGTTTATTGAGAAAATAACTGCGACTAAAAACTACAAGTTGCGCGCCGTCGCATTTGCTGCCACAGTTACAAGCTGTTTGTTGGCCAACGACTATCTCATTTTCTAGTCAAGTTGTTTACTTTTCCTAGTCGTAGTCTAGTCAAGTTGCCAAAAAAAACGACTAGCAACCGAATGAGCTAGTTGTTATTTCTGTTAAACGACTATGCGACTAGACTGAGCTAGTCGCAGCACAGTCAGCAATTCAAACCCTGGTTTATTTTTTTTTTGTTGTCTTCATATGTATTTTTTTATTTTTGTTTTCCTGATACAAATTTTTTTGTCTGTAAGCTCGAATGCTCGAATGTTTGTACGGGCATTTGAACAACAAACGAGCCTCAGACAAATTCGATCTTTTCGAATTGTTCGATACCCGGGTATCTAGAGCTCTAATATAAAGGTCGATATATCGATAATATCGATGTTTTTTCTCAAAAATATCGAAAATATCGATACTCGTAAACATCGATGTTTTTCCAGCACTACTTTACAATAAATCATCTCCTGAAAATAGATTGCCGAAGCTGTAGCAGGCGGAGTAGATGGAATTTCGCAGACAGCTGATTACGAAGGGTTGCGCAGATATGCGAAGTATAATCAGATCTGTGCGGTAAATGTTATGCGCTATGCAACTAATATAGCCATGGGTAATGGCGCAATTTTTTTGGCGCTGATACAATAACTCCAGCGCCACTCGTGGCGCCAACTCACGGTACTGGCGCAATAACACCTTTAGCGCAATTGTCATGGAATAATCGATAAATAACATTTTTTCGCTTGTTACTGTTCACCATCCCCGTTTTATTTCTTTTGGCGCAATTCTGCTTACATTTACGAGGGCACAATTAATTTAAATTTTCATAGTCATTTGGAAAAATATTCCGTATATATGTGAAAATATGCTGGAAATTAGAGTCACTTAGATCACTATCAAGCACACATAATTGTGACGTTGTCATACGTATACATATACTATGATGCTGTTATGGGCGTTGTGGTTGCGCCATTTTACACTAGCGCTATTTTGGAGCTGGTGTTAGCGCACGAAATTGAGTCAGTGTTATATTGCAATAGCGCATCATTGAGTTGGCGCTACATTGAGTTGGCGCTACATTGAGTTGGCGCTATATTGAGTTGGCGCATTTCCCAAATCGGAGTTAGCGCAATAACACCAGGGTTGGTGTCAGCGCAATTGCGCCGCGCAGCGCAGTGTTACCCATGCCCAAACTAATATAATCGGGCCTTACCCAAGGATAACAAATATAAATTTTGGTCCCGATTGATGACGGTTAAGTGGTGTTCCACGGGAGTCAAAATTTAGATTGCCATAGAAGACGTAAATTTTTAGTATCGCATATGGTAATGTGAAATTTGACCCCCTTAAAAACGCTAGCGCATTAAACATGAATGTTGCGATTACCATAGCGGTAAATGGAAGTTTATGTGTTGAGAATAAAGTATTGAGGAACACAGGGCGCACGACGAATAATAAAATAGCCAAAAAAGCAATGGAAACGAAATATACAAACAAAACAGTTACCTTTAGCGCCATGCTGTTAGTAACAGCCTGTTACACCCTTAATCATTGTACATGTTTGATATGTATATACATAGTATGTATGTATGTAAGGTTATCTCTTCGATTCGGAAATCAACCCAGAACTGTGTATTTGACAGCGCAGTTCATGCATGAAATATAATACGGGCATTTCATACGAAATGTAAGGTTGTCAACTTCTTTCCTCACAAAGAGGAAGTTTTCATGTTCGGGTCTTACCACTTCACTTACCATAGTAAGCAATGACAGAGATAACTAGATACGAAACTCCTTGTTTCGTAAGAGCGCTGAGAAACTCACATTTTTTATAACATTTCCATTGGAACATTTCCAATGGTGCACCATGCACATATGTAGATACCTAGATTTTCAAGTTTTATGCGGCCAAAAATATTTTATTGTCTACATCTATTCCAAATTGCTTGTTTAATGCAAAATTTTAATAATTTGTGTTAAAAGTCGATTTTATTGAAAATATAAACAGTCACTCAAAAAAAATCATACGCCAGACAGGCACGTAGCCAGGGGGGGCCTCGGGGGGCTCAAGCCCCCCCCCGAAATTCGAAGGAAGTATTTTTTTTTGTAATTTCCTCAACTCGCGTCTCACAAATTCGAATGTCAAGCATGGCGAAAGCGGGTTTGGATTTTCTTTAAAAAATTTAGCTCTTTCAAGCCCTTTTTTCGTGAACCTAGCCCCAACCAAAGTGCGCAAGTTCGAGTCTTGGCAGAAGCAAAAGTAACCTGATGAGTCTTAGAGGGATCTAAGGCGAAACAGCTGTAGTTACATCCATGCTTAAAAAGTTTTTTTCTAGTTTATAAAAAATAAAAAATTAAATATAACATGGGCCTGTGCTCGTTAAATTAAATATATAAAAATTTTTTCTGCCAACACTAAATTTCTAGATAACAAGTAAGGAAGCCTAAGTTCGAGTTCTCGCTATGATCTCCATTCACTGGGATATTGCTGTTGATCCTGACCATGTCATAGACATTTTATCAAAAAACAAATCCAGAAGGCTACTTCTTTGATGAAAAGGTTATTGTAAAAGAAAGTTTTATATGAAATTTTGTACCACATTCCGTATGTATATGTATGTATGTATGTACATAATAAAAGTCAATTAAAATAGCTTTTCAGTAATCTTGTACATATGTACAAATTTTTTCCATATTCATTTTCAAAATAATCAACCAATATGAATAACTTTCATTTGACCTATGTATGTACATATGTATATGTATGTGGGGGGAGTGCAATTTGTCCATAATTTCTGTAAGCCCCCCCCGAAACGAATTCCTGGCTACGGGCCTGGCGCCAGAGTTTTTAAATTTATTTCAAAGAGTTATGTCGAAAATTTTACTTTCTTATTTTCGTTTAAAAATATAGACAACTTTTCAATAAAAATCGTTTTAAGCAGGATTTCTAAGCTTATAGAAAAAATCCGAAAAATTGTAGAAATTTCTAAAAGTGGATTAAAAATTTCAAATTGAGGCCAGAATTTATAAAAGATTTTGAGGAGATTTTTAAGTGTACTGTTATGTTGACAACCAATTTTAGTGTAAAAAGTGAAATTCTCAATGCTGTGAAAAATTCCGTCGATTTTAAAAGTTTTTTTCTGTAGGGTGTTTGCCTTATATGTACGTGAGACCGTTCCAATTAAAATTTCCGAAATGCCAATAAAAATTTTCAAAAAGTTGAATGTTGCATCTATATATATAAAAATGATTTGGTATTTAATTGAAATGCTAAAACTTGAAAACGGCTGAACCATATCAAATACTTCCTTAGGGGGGTTTGTTTGTTGTTACCCCGCGAAGGTTTAGTCGAAGAAAAATTAAAAAATGTTAGGGGGGCGTGGCACCTCCCATACAACCTTAATTTTTAAAGCTGATTATCTATAAAACAGTTTAAGGTAGGGAACTGAAAATTGGTATAGAGGTAGGTGATATCAAAACCCTTCTCACTCAGAAAAGTGGGGGTTATCGGAAAAAGGGGCGTAGCACCTCCCATACAAACTTAATTTTACATGCTGAATATCTCTAAAATTGTTTACGCTAGGGACTTGGAAATTGGTGTGGAGATAAACCATAACAATTCCATATTAACGCAAATTAATAGGAGTTATACGAAAAGGGGGCGTGGCTCCACCCAACAACGCTTAATTTTTTTAGCTGAATATCTTTAAAAGGATTTAAGTCAGGGACCTAGAAATTGGTACAGAGCTATATGATATCAAAGCAATTTTTGCGCATAAAAGTGTAGGTTATAGGAAAAGGGGTGCGTGGCACCTCCCATACAAACTTAAATTTTCAAGCTGAATATCTATAAAAGCGTTTAAGGTTGGGACCTGAAAATTGATCAGGAGATTAACGATATCAATAGCATGCTTATGAAAAAAAACAGTTGTTTTGGGAAAAGGGGGCGTGGCACCTCCCATGCGTTCTTAATTTTTAAGGCTAAATATCCCTAAAAGCGTTCATGGCATGTACATAGAAATCACTATGCAGATATACGATATCAATACCATGTTCACCCAAAAAAAAAAAGATTTATCGAAAAATGGGGCATTGCACCTCCCATACGTACTAAACTTTTGAGGCTCTATATATCTAAAGGGGTTGGAGGAGGGGCCTGAAAACCATTATGGAGGTATACTATATCAATACTCTTACTTACTTAGTTAAAATAGCCAATACTCAGGGAAAATAAATATCCGGAACAGAAAACTACACCTTTTCCAGTTTAAGTTCAGAAAGTTACAATTGAAGTTCAGAAAATTACAATTGAAGTTCAGAATTTCCACTTGAAATTTGAATTGTAATTTTCTGAAATTCAATTGTAACTTTCTGAACTTCAATTGGAAATTCTGAACTTCAATTGTAATTTTCTGAACTTCAATTGTAACTTTCTGAACTTAAACTGGAAAAGGTGTAATAATGTTGTGTATCATGCAGCCTTAAACTGAATACTAAAGTTATATATTTTTGAAGTTGTATACACAATGAAGTAGGAAAAATCGTTAATTTTCTATTAACAAGTAAGGAAGCCTAAGTTCGAGTGGAATCGAACATTAGATACTCAGCTGTATGCTTTCATTATTTGTTTGCGTTTGATGGAAACACGGCGTATTTTATATAAGGCGAGTGCTGCATAAAGTGGGCGTAGCCACACCTATTTTCAAACATTTTTTCAGTGATCCAACAAAGCATACGAATATTATTCTTTTTGCAAAATTTCATTCCTTTATGACTTCTAGTTACAAAGATGTCACGCTACAAATTCCCAAAGGGCGTTCCAGAAATATCTTTGTTAAAAAGTAGGCGTGGTCACAAACCGATTTCAATACATTTTTGTGTGTCTAGTAACACAAGTTATAAAAGTGTATAAACCAAGTTCGTCATAATATCTCAATTATTTGTCGAGTTAAAGGCTAAAAAATCTCGTATATTCCTTTGTCTAAAAAGAGGCGGTGCCACGCCCAATTTCCAAAATTTTTCTATTTTTTGTTTCAGGTCTACTGTTGAACTTATGCCACAAAATTTCAATGAATTATCTTTATATTTGACAGAGATATGGCTTAAAATGTTTCTATTAGGCCACTTTATAATACCCATATATAAAAGTGGGCGTGGTCGTCAACCGATTTCGCTGAAATTTTCAACATATATTACCACAAGTAATAAAAGTCTGCACACCAAGTTTCGTCATTATATATCAATTATTTGTCGAGTTATGGGCTCAGAAATCTCGTATATTTCTGCTTCTAAAAAGAGGCGGTGCCACGCTCATTTTCCAAAATTTTTATGCTTTTCGTTTTATATCCGCAGTTGGACTCCTGCCATAAAATTTCAATGACATACCTTTATATTTGACAGAGATATCGCTTAAAATGTTTTTATTAGGCCACTTTATAATACCCATATATAAAAGTGGGCGTGGTCGTTAACCGATTTTCGCAGTTTTTCGTCCAAACATTTGCCTAAGTATATCACGCCTACCAAATTTCATCGATATATCTTCAACGGTTTCTGAGTTATGACATATAAAACTTTCAATGTTTGGCCCTTAATAAGTGGGCGTGGCACCGCCCATTTTTCAAAATCTCACCAAATTTCTTCATAGAGGCCTGGGCTCCACACGTGGGTGAAATTTTATCACTCTAGCTCTATTAGTGACTGAGATACAAAATTTCCGATTTTTACTATATAGGGGAAGTGGGCGTGGTCATGGTCCGATTTCGCCCATTTTCAATACCATCCGTTCCAGTCTTGATACCAACTTGCATTCCAAATTTCATCAAAATATTTCAATTTTTGCGCGAGTTATCGTGCGTACAGACAGACAGACGGACAGACGGACGGACATGGCTCAATCGATTTCTTTTTTCACCCTGATCAATTTGATATATATAAGTCTATATCTATCTCGATTATTTTATGGTGTTACAATCCACCGTTATGTGATTAAAACTATAATACTCTGTGTACTAGTACAGCTGAGTATAAAAATAAATAATAGCTTAAAAAACTAAAAAACACGCTTTAATCTTAAAAATCGTACTAAAAATTGAGAAATAATTTAATTAGAAACAAAATGATGAACGAAAATATAAGTATTTAAGGAAAAAAGCGTGGGGTGCTCAGTATGTCAAAAAATATTTAAAATCGGTGTTTTTTTACTAATAATTTTATTTTGACTTTTTTGAGATTTCATATATCGTACTCTTTAATTTCGCAACTAGGTATATTTTTGTACTAGTTGTACGAATCGAATATTTTCATGTTCAAATATTATTGAGCACCCCCACGCTTTTCCTTAAATACTTATATTTTCGTTCATCATTTTGTTTCTAATTAAATTATTTCTCAATTTTTAGTACGATTTTTAAGATTAAAGCGTGTTTTTTAGTTTTTTAAGCTATTATTTATTTTTGACTCTTTAGTGAAATTTTTCATTAAAGGATGTTTTATGCGGACGCAAGAATAAAAGTAAAAAGAAGTCTGATTGGATGTGGTGTTCTCCGAAATAGATCTACATACATACATATGTATTTATAACTTCTACCAAAAATCCCAACATGCAGTGAAGTAAACTAGCTTATTATGCAATATTTTCCAAACCCTTTTATTCAAGGTTTTCCAAACTAGTTTGGAAATACAAAATTTCCCAAACGTTTTGTTATATTTTGCAATCAGAAAGTGAAGATACGTTGAGGTGAAGCATTTGAAAAGAACAAAAAACAAGTAAGGAAGCCTAAGTTCGAGTGGAATCGAACATTAGATACTCAGCTGTATGCTTATTGTTTGTTTGCCTTTGATGGAAACACGGTGTTCTTTATATAAAGCGAGTGCTGCATGAAGTGGGCGTATCCACGCCCATTTTCCAAAATTTTTCTATTTTTTGTTTCCAGTCTATTGTAGAACTCATGCCACAAAATTTCAATGAATTATCTTTATATTTGACAAAGATATCGCTTAAAATGTTTTTATTAGGCCACTTTATAATACCCATATATAAAAGTGGGCGTGGTCAACCGATTTCGCTAAAATTTTCAACATGTATTGCTACAAGTAATAAAAGTGTATACACAAAGTTTCGTCATAATATATCAATTATTTGTCGAGATATGGGCTCCAAAATCTCGTATATTCCTGCTCCTAAAAGGAGGCGGTGCCACGCCCATTTTCCAAAATTTTTGTGTTTTTTGTTTTATGTCCTTAGTTGGAATCTTGCCATAAAATTTCATTGATATATCTTTATATTTGACAGAGATATCGCTTCAAATGTTTTTATTAGGTCACTTTATAATACCCATATATAAAAGTGGGCGTGGTCGTTAACCGATTTTGGCAATTTTTCGTCAAAACATTTGCGCAAGCAAATATATCACGCGTACCAAATTTCATCTATATATCTTCAAATAGTTTCTGAGTTATGACTCATAAAACTTTCAATGTTTGCCCCTTAATAAGTGGGCGTGGCACCGCCCACTTTCCAAAATTTCACCAAATTTCTTCATAGGGGCCTGAGCTCAACACGTGGGTAAAATTTCATCGCTCCAGCTATATTAGTGACTGAGATACCAAATTTCCGATTTTTACTATATAGGGGAGGTGGGCGTGGTCATGGTCCGATTTCGCCCATTTTCAATACCATCCGTTCTCGTCTTGATACCAACTTGCATTCCAAATTTCATCAAAATATTTCGATTTTTGCGTGAGTTATCGTGCGTACAGACGGACAGACGGACGGACATGGCTCAATCGATTTCTCTTTTCACGCTGATCATTTTGATATATATAAGTCTATATCTATCTCGATTATTTCGTTCTGTTACAATCCACCGTTAGGAAATCAAAATTATAATACTCTGTGTACTAGTACAGCTGAGTATAAAAAAGAAATCTGATTGAATAAATTGGAATTTAGACAATAAATCTCCGAATACGTTTGTAGCGTAATGGTGAGGTATGCTGCCTACGGACCAAGGAGCTCAGGTTCGAGTCCCGAGTGGCGCATTTTTTTTTTTTTTTTTTTTTTTTTTTTTCATTTTTAGAGAAATTTTTTTCACCTCACGTTTACAAAACATTGTATAAAAATGTAATTAGGGTTCCTTTTCGTTGATTCAGCACTTACTATTAAATGAATTACAAACAAAACCAGTTCTTGCTTTGCATACATATGTATGTACATGCGATTGTTTTTATTGCAAACACAACAACGACAAAACAAAACAGAAAGCTTGTTACACAAAACACAACACCAGTTCTTGCTCTGCATACGTATGTATGTACATTGTACATGCGGTTGATGTTATTGCAAATACAAAAAACCCAAAACAAGAAAGCTTCAAGCTTTATTTTTGAGTGAATTTATGCATTGAGTTTATCGCCATCGCTATGAGCTATCGTTGGCTGTTGTGCGTTAGCTCGCTCGCTATTTGAGTGGTTATACGTTTTTCTTTGAACATTTGTTTGTGATTTGAGAAAAATGTATTTTTGAGCGTTCGTGAGTGAGTTTTTCCGTACCCTGCAAGTTTGTTACTTATTGGCTTGTATACGGGAGTGAATTGAAATTCATGGAGGCTATTTTGAAGAAAGGTAACATAAAAGCCGCAATGAAGCATAAAATATAATGTTGAATGTCCTACTATATGATGCCGTTGGGCTGTTGATGTCATGTTTCGAATCCGGTGGAGAATAGAAATAATAGAGAGAACACAAAAAAGTGAATGTTTGAAAGATATAATAATTTAGTTAAATGTTTCAACTTTTAGGATGGGATGAAGTTACATAAGCCGCTTTCGATTCACAATTTCTCTGCTGGCTATAAATTTCCTTCTGTCAAATTTATATGTGAATGATAGCGAGCAGAGGGAAATTTTTATCGACCAGTTAGCGAGTATGGCTACTACTCATTATGGGTTCAAACATTTTTGTTCGATCCGACCTCGCTTGTGTGATGGCGAATCGAAAACGACAAATAATAACTTTTATACCAAATTTTTCCCTCTCCAAAATTTCTTGAAATATGTATTTAAGTATTATCTAAAGAATAACTTTCAAGTGAAAAAATAGTGTAGATGAATTGATCACGGTGAAAATCACTTTTCCCTTGAGAGTTTTGGGTTTAGGTAGACGAGAACTGTTGATCATAAAACAGGTCAGTGAAATTCTAGGCTAGCAACGCCATTTTTATGAGTTAACGAGCTAACTTCGGCCTTTTTACGACTTCAGGCTAATATGTTCCTTTCGGGCCTAAAAATCGATGTTCGGTTATTTTCTTATTTTTACTATTTAAGCAATGGATTGTTGGAAACAACAATTACTTATTGTATCAGACAATATTTTTGCGCCAATATCTCTCAAATAATAATAATAACTGAAAAAGGAAGCTTTATCAGATTCACGTTCTTCACAACTTCAGAACATTACAGCCCAACTACAAAATGGATAATATATATTGAAAGAAGTACAAGGGAGAAGCAAGGTGTGGATTGTGCAAAAATTGTTAAGAGTAATGGGGAAGAAATACTTTTTGGTTGCTGGTTTTTCCGACAGGGTAGGAATATGGTGTATTGTGGAACGATCTTCTGTCATCCCTTGTCAATTTTGGTTTGGAGACAAACCGGTTTCGGCTAATATGCGCCATCTTCAGTGTCTTTTTTCGTTCTCAACGCTGCATTTAGTACCCATATACATATATTCACCAGTTAATAACAGGATGGCAGGATAATAATGAAGATATCAACGCAGTTATGAATTTTAAACAAAGGCTGAAATCGGCATTTGCACACATATCTATAATATATACTACACTTGTAAACGTTTTAATAGCCCTGTTTTTTATTTAAGCGCATATACATACATCTGCGCTTAAATTTTGTATGGATTTCTAAGCGCACATCTCTTTCCGCGCTTATCAGTCCATACAAAATTTAAGCGCAGATGTATATGCGCTTAAATAAAAACAGGGCTATTATTAAGTATAAGATTTATAATTATGTTATGTTAAAATAGTAGATATAAAATCAATGCTTTGAAACTAAAAATGAAACATTTAGTAGATATCTAACTTAATTATTTGCCCCAAGTATTTAGGTATACATAAATTCATATAAATATGTAGATATGTGTATCCGTTCGCAAGTAATATAATAATATAATACAATGGCGCAGTGGCGTAGTAACGGGGGGGGGGGGTTTTGGGGACAAGATTCCGAAAGATTCGTTTTGACCATAAAACAATCTTTGACTTTATTAGCATACATTTCTTTTTCAGGAAAAAATCAATGAGAATAGTAATTTTTCGAAATTGTTTATTAACATGCTAATAACAGAAAAGTAACGCCAATTATTTAAATTTCAAGTTTTCTTTCAATTACTTATCATCTTAATCAAATAATATTAGTATAAACTACAATGGGAATAAATATGCAATGTATAAGAGTATCTGAACTTGAGATTTTACTTAATGTCTGTCAAAATGGAATATTAAAAAACTAAATTATATAAGAAAATTATTATTTATAACCGTAGCACATACTTAAGTAGATTTTCAAGTTTTATGCGGCCAAAAATATTTTATTGTGTACATCTATTCCAAATTGCTTGTTTAATGCAAAATTTTAATAATTTGTGTTAAAAGTAGAGCTCTCGATTTTTTTTGAACATTTTCGAGTAGCCCGAACAGTTGTTGTTCAAATGCTCGAAGAGTTGTTTGTTTGTTTATTACCTGTATGTTTGTACGGGCATTTGAACAATTCGGGTATTTTGAAGTTTGTTTTTTTCTTTTGTTTATTATTATTTTTTTTTCTTTATATGTAGTTTTTTTATTTTTCCGATACACATTTTTTTTATTTGTAAGCTCGAATGCTCGAATGTTTGTACGGGCATTTGAACAACAAACGGGCTTCAAACAAAAACGATCAGATCGAATTGCTCGATACCCGGGTATCTAGGGCTCTAGTTAAATGTCGATTTTATTGAAAAATATATACTTGTCGTTTTCGATTCGCCATCACACAAGCGAGGTCGGATCGAACAAAAATGTTTGAATCCATAATGAGTAGTAGCCATACTCGCTAACTTGTCGATAAAAATTTCCCTCTGCTCGCTATCATTCACATATAAATTTGACAGAAGGAAATTTATAACCAGCACAGAAATTGTGAATCGAAAGCGGCTACAGTGACTCAAAAAAAAAAAAATCATACGCCAGAGTTTTTAAATTTATTTCAAACAGTTCTGTCGAAAATTTGACTCTCTTATTTTCGTTTAAAAATGTAAACAATTTTTCAATAAAAATCGCCTTAAGCAGGATTTCTAAGCTTATGGAAAAATCCGAAAAATCGTAGAAATTTCTAAAAGTGGATTAAAAATTTCAAAGCGCGGCCAGAATTTATAGAAGATTTTGAGGAGATTTCTAAGTGTACTGTTATGTAGCCAACCAATTTTAGTGTAAAAAGTGATATTCTCAATGCTGTAAAAATTTCCGTCGATTTTAGTAATTTTTTTCTGTAGGGTGTTTGCGTTATATGTACGTGAGACCGTTCCAATTAAAATTTCCGAAAAGCCAATGAAATTTTTCAAAAAGTTGAATGTTGCATATTATTATATTACAATTGAATGAGCTGCAAAATTGCATACTCAAAAATCTTCTAAAAAATTTAGCTTTATAATTCTTAGCCCCTTTTTATGATAAGTACTTCCTTAACTTTGAAAAATTGGAAATACTAAAAATACTGCCTAAAAAGTTAACAATAATCGCTGATAAATATATCGGTTACTTTCGAGCATCACCTACATTAACCAAGTTATGCGTTAGAAATATAAACATTAAAATTAAATATAAAGCACAAAAAGAAAATTATTGTAGGTACATATGAAAAACCCTGTATCTAGTAGTGAAGTGCGGCTTTGTGCGACGTAATTTTTTGTCGGCTAACTACTAATTGTACTAGATATCATGTCCGAGGGTTAATTTGACTGAGTCTGACAGAGCAACATAACAAAACCAATTTTTAACATGAAAAAGAGTGATAATTTTTTTTTAGATATCCCAACTTTAAAAGCTTAAAACTATAAACTTAGAATTATTGGAAACCAAGGATATTATTGAAAAGTGTTAATAATTACTTGAAACTTTAGGATTCATCACGATTACTTAAATAAAATGCTTTAAATAATAAATATTCAAGTTGAAACTAGCACTTAAAAATATGTAAGAAAAAAAACAAAAAAATTAACTTCAGATATGCTAAGTTACGACCATCTGGGGCAAGTGTAGAGTATGGGGTCGGGAAAAAAGCGATGAATTATTGTTCCCCATTCTATTTCCAATATGTGGGTATGTTTTTTTTTTCTGTAATTGTAACAATTTTACAAAATTCAATTTTGGGCACACAAAACTTGAAAATCTACCTATGCGCGTAGATTTCCAGAAGAGAATATGAGACTTACTTTTGAAGTATAGTTAAAGGCCCTTAGCAACTGACAATCTGGCATGTCAAGCAGTGTGTATGTGTGAGTTTTTTTGTGTGTGTTAGTGCAATCGGCAGTCGTCGTGCTACACGTTCTTGTTCGGGCTCGCGTTGATGAGAATCAAATCTTTTAGATATTTGCGTCAATCACCCGACACTCACACATATGTATACACTTCTTAACATTCCAGATTTTAAGTGGCCAAGGGCCTTAAAAGTTTGATATATGTATTATAAGCGATATTTGTGTACTAAAATGTTAAATTATAGTCTGAAAAAATTACATTTCGCTAGCTTAGAGTGCAAACTGTGTAAGTCCACTTTTATGAAAAAGTGTATTTTTATGTAGAACGCTAGAAAAATCAAATACGCACCGCGCTAAACAAGTCTGAGATACTTGTCATATTTCTACTCGTTGTTATTCAGTGATGCGCAAATTGTGTAAGTCCAAAAAGCGAAAAAAATTGTGTAAGTCCAAAATATTTATATGAACAGAAATTTTTTTTCATTTCGAATTTTTTTTTCTTTTTTGTTTTTTTGTCTCTCCTACACAGTTTTAAAAATGGACTTACACAATTTGCATTCTAAGCTAGCGATTTTTATCATTTGTAAAAAAAATTCTTTTTTTTTGGTAATTTTAATTTTGGTAAATTTTTTACATTGGCTGTGACCTCCCCCCCCCCCCCGAAAAATTCTCTAGCTACGCCACTGCAATGGCGCTATTATAACTCTGACGAGTTTTATGGCCGAGCTTCTCTCCCAATTCGAGGTGTTCTCCTTTTTGTTTTTCCTACTAATTGGGTGGACCTACAGTTTTATGCCGGCTCCGAACGGCGAATGCATTTTTTGTGAGAAGCTTTTTCATGGCAGAAATACTCTCGGAGGGTATGCCGCCCACTGCCGAGAGGTGACCGCTGCTCTTAAAAAACCCAATAATTGGATTTTTACTAATTAGAAAAATTTGTTTGGCTCGGACCGTGATTTGAACCCGAGACCTCTGGCATAGCAGGCGAGCACTCTACCCACTGCACCACAGCGATCCGTTCGCAAGTAGGTATTAGGTATGTACTATCTAGGTACTAGGTATTTAATATAAAATAAAAATTAGGCAAATGCATACATACAAATGTATATGTACATACATACAACCATACATGCATCCATATGTAAATACTAACATACATATGTATGCATGCATGCATGTTAATCGTTCAAATCGTCGCAGTTGAGCAAAATTTCTACGTTGCCAAATACTAGCAGGCAGGCTCTCGTAAGCACCATCTTAGTATTCGAATACTTAGCAGTGGACCGAAATGACCGAAACTTGCGGGCAGCGATCGTTTCAAGAACGAGAACGTCTCTGCTTGCCTGCTGCTAGTTATCGGAAATGTTTGATGTTGAAGTCGGACATGCATGTGTTCGACAGTGTTTAATGTTAGTGCATACGTGTTCGAACTGTGAACGGTAGTGTTTACGCAGGGCACTATTGTATACATAATGAAGTAGTGAAAAATCGTTAATTTTCTATTAAAAACAATACCGGTGTAATAACAATTTTTTAAATGAAATTAATAAAAAAATCTATTTTGGGCAGAACGAAGTTTGCCGGGTCAGCTGGTATCTATATATGTATATAAAAATGATTTGGTTTTTAATTGTAACGCTAAAACTTGAAAACGGCTAAACCAAATCAAATACTTCCTTAGGGGGGTTTGTTTGTTGTAACCCCGCGAAGGTTTAGTCGAAGAGAAAATTAAAAAATATTAGGGGGGCGTGGCAGCTCCCATACAATCTTAATTTTTAAAGCTGATTATCTCTAAAAGAGTTCAAGGTAGGGAGCTGAAATTTGGTATAGAGGTAGGTGATATCAAAACCCTTCTCACGCAGAAAAGTGGGGGTTATCAGAAAAAAGGGCGTGGCACCTCCCATACAAACTTAATTCTTCATGCTGAATATATCTAAAATTGTTTAAGGTAGGGACTTGGAAATTGGTGTGGAGATAAACGATAACAATTCCATATTAACGCAATATAATAGGAGTTATACGAAAAGGGGGCGTGCCACCTCCCATACAAACTTAGCGTTGGAAGCTGAATATATCAGAAAGAATAAATGGCAGGATCCTGAAAATGATTATAGAGCTAAATGACATGAAAGCCATTCCCACGCATAAAAGTGGGGGTTATCAGAAAAGGGGCGTGGCACCTCCCATACAAGCTGAATATCTATAAAAACGTTTAAGGTTGGGACCTGAAAATTGATCAGGAGATTAACGATATCAATAGCATGCTTATGAAAAAAAAAACAGTTGTTTTGGGAAAAGGGGGCGTAGCACCTCCCATGCGATTTTAATTTTTAAGGCTAAATATCCCTAAAAGCGTTCATGGCGAGCGTGCTGACGATATAACTCACTTGCAACAACAAGTACAAACAAATTTTCCACTGTTGAATCAACAGGAAAGCAGTGCGTACAATCAACTAATAAACGCTGTTGATAATGGAAACGGTGGCATATTTTTTCTCGATGCGCCCGTGGTATTGCATTAGCTCTTGCATCTACCGCAATTGCTGCAACACTGTTGGAAGGGGGAAGAACGGCACATTCAGCATTAAAGCTTCCATTAAACTTGCACAGAGAGAGATAGATTTGCGCAATAATGATCGTTGATTTGGAGGAGTGAAGATATTGCTGACGGGCAACTTCAGACAAACACTACCCGTAATTCCAAAATCAACAGCGGTGGATGAGATAAACGCATGTCTGAAGTCATCGCATTTGTGGAGGTTTGTTAAAACCATTTCATTGACCATCAATATTCGAGTTTTGCTGCAACACGATAGCAATGCAGACGCTCTTTCAAAAGAGCTGCTGCGAATCGGCAATGGAGAAGTTCCGATAGATCCTTGCAGTGGATTACTATCGATTCCAACTGCGATTTACCAATTCGCTTCAAGTAAGGATGAACTACGGTAACTATGGTAACTATGGTAACTACGAATGGTTAGCCGCACGCGCAATTTTAGCAGCAAAAAATATTGATGTCAACGACTTGAATTGGACGATTCAAAATCAAATTCCGATAGATCTGCGGTCTTATAAATCTATTGATCGGGTTGAAAATTAAGACGAAGTAGTAAATTACCCAGTGGAGTTATTAAACCCTCTGGATTTGCCTGCAATGCCTCCTCATCATTTGCGTCTCAAAGTTGGGTCTATTGTTATTATGCTACGCAATCTTCATGCTCCCAAACTGTGCAATGGTACATGACTGATTGTTAAAAAGCTAATGGACAATTTAATAGTGGCAAGCATTTTGAAATGCCCGTTCATGGGAGAGGAATGCTTACTTCCCCGGATTACCTTATCTTCAACAGATTTGCCTTTCCAATTCAAACGTATGCAGTTCCCAGTGAAACTTGCATTTGCGATGACAATTAACAAGTTTCAAAGGCGGTCGTTGGAAGTATGCCGCATAAACCTACAAATGCCATGCTTTTCACATGGTCAGCTCTATATGGCGTGTTCCCGTGTTGGAAAACCGTCCTCGCTATTTATTTACGCTCCGGGACAGAAAATTAAAAATGTTGTGTATTGTGCAGCCTTAAACTGAATACTAAAATTATATATTTTTGAAGTTGTATACACAATGAAGTAGTGAAAAATCGTTAATTTTCTATTAAAAATAATACCGGTGTAATAACAATTTTTGAAATCAAATTAATAAAAAAATCTATTTTGGGCAGAACGAAGTTTGCCGGGTCAGCTAGTTATTATATTAAAATTGAATGAGCTGCAAAATTGCATACTCAAAAATCTCCTAGAAAAATGTAGCTTTAGAATTCTTAGCCCCTTTTTATGATAACACTGGTCGACAAAATTTTAACAAATTTTTGTTACAGAAATAAAATTCTACTTTTCTAAAGGATTTCGGTACGCTGAATCCGAATCTGAAGTCAGATTTTCTGTAATACGTACAGTTTTTTTAGATATTCATGGCCAAAGAGGTGAAAAACACGTTTTTTGCCTATATTTACTCCTCAATATCTTTTAAATTACTTATTTATTTCAAAAATTGATTAAAGATATTGAAAGCTTGGCCATTTCTCTTGAAGACAACGTTTTAATTTTTCGGATATCTAATTTAGGTATATAGTAATATATGTTTTTGCACAATAAGGTATTTGTCGTCAAAAACAACGGCAGCATTTGTAGCATGTTATAGGCGCAATCAAATTTTGTAGTTACTCAGCAGAACAATCTTTCTTATATTATAAATGTGAAATGGAAATTGTGTTTAAACTCAATTGGCGAGAAAACCGCTGAACGGATCCTCACAAAACTTTGCACACCTAGGTATTTTCACCCGGTAATTGCTATAGGCATATTTTTAATCTGATTAAAAGTCAGGGATGGGCACCTCCCATACAAAATTTTCCTTTTTTTCGTAATATCTCTTGAAATATTTGTACTAGAATAATGAAAATTTTTGTGAAGGAATAATACAAAAATATATACTCAACGGATGAACAATTTAGGTCTTGGTAAAGCAGAGATGGGCACTCTCCTCCCATATAAACTGAAATTTTCACATCGAATATCTCTGGAAATATTTGTACTAGGGTACTGAAAACTGGTGTGAGGGCATATGAGATAACTATGTATTAAACGGGAAAAACACTAGGTCTTGGTAAAGCAGGGATGGGCACCTCCCATACAAACTGAAACTTTCACAGCGAATATCTCTGGATATATTTGTAGTAGGGTACTGAAAACTGGTGTGAGGGCATGTGAGATAACTATGTATTAAACGGGTAAAAACGCTAGATCTTGGTAAAGCAGGGATGGGCACCTCCCATATAAACTGAAATTTTCACATCGAATATCTCTGGAAATATTTGTAGTAGGGTACTGAAAAGTGATGTGAGGGCATGTAAGATAACTATGTATTAAACGGGTAAAAACGCTAGGTCTTGGTAAAGCAGGGATGGGCACCTCCCATACAAACTGAAACTTTCACAGCGAATATCTCTGGAAATACTTGTAGTAGGCTTCTGAAAAATGGTGTGAGGGCATGTGAGATAACTATATATTAAACGGGAAAAACACTAGGTCTTGGTAAAACAGGGATGGGCACCTCGCATACAAACTGAAATTTTCACAACGAATATCTCTGGAAATGTTTGTAGTAGGGTACTGAAAACTGGTGTGAGGGCATGTGAGATAACTATGTATTAAACGGGTAAAAACGCTAGGTCTTGGTAAAGCAGGGATGGGCACCTCCCATACAGACTGAAATTTTTACAGCGAAAGTCTCTTGAAATATTTATAGTAGGGTACTGAAAATTGGTGTTGGGCATATGAGATAATTACGTACTCAACGGACAAAAAAAAATAAGAAAACTATCTTTGACGTCAAGAATAATATGCTAATACTTTTAAAAGCACGTGGTGTGAAACCCGCGGGTAACCTCTAGTTTTTTTTACGAAGCCACTTACATACGTCCATAATATAATAAACTGCCTAAAAGCGTGCTTCAAAATTTTTAATTATTTTTGTATGGAGAGAATATTGCAAAACTAATGAAGCTTAACCCTGCTAGAATTGTGCGACCGAAAGTACTAACACTGTTACAAAAATATAATATTACCAACACATTTGCACTCGTATGTGCTTCTAGCCAAGTTCAAAACCTATGAGATAGATAAGGATAAAATGGAATTTGAAAATACACATACGGAAACGTGATGAATGAAACGCTCACAAAAGTTCCCGATGCCCTTAAGAATGTGATAGGAAATATCCCAAAACTTTTGGTCATGCCTGCCGGTCATATGACCGGTCAAATGACCTGCACAGTTCTTGCAGGGAATATGTAATATTGTAAGTTACAAGAAAGATATCTGAAATATTAAAACGGTTTCTTCAAGAGAAATGTCAGCGTTTTCAATAGCTTTAATCAATTTTTAAAATAAGTAAGTAATTTAAAAGATATTGAGGAGTGAATATAGCCAAAAAACGTGTTTTTCGCCTCTTTGGGCATGAATATCTAAAAACTGTACGTATTACAGAAAATCTGACTACAGATTCGGATTCAGCGCACCGAAATCCTTTAGAAAAGTTGAATTTTATTTCTGTAACAAAAACTTGTCGACCAGTGTTATTTCCTTGACTTTGAAAAATTGGAAATACTAAAAATAATGCCGAAAAAGTTAACAATAATCGGTGATAAATATCTCGGTTACTTTCGAGCATCACCTATATTAACCAAGATATGCATTAAAGCCTCTGCACACGGGCATGATTTAAGGGTGATTTAGGCAAAAATCGTGTTTTCGGCGTTAATTACCCTTAAATAACGTTGTTTTGCCATACAAAAATGCCAGCTGAAATTACCCTTGAAATGCGCATTTCGGCGAAAATACTCACGAAATTACTCTAGAGTCGGTCTCTTCTCTAAATTTTATCGATTATAATCGAAAACATCTTTACACATCGCTAATATTTCACATTAGCTGAGTTTTATTTTAGCGTATATACATCTGCGCTAAAATAAAAACGGCTATTAAATTTGTTCGCGACGGTTTCTTAGAAATATTCTCATTGTATATTGCATTAGCGATTCTTTAATTATAAAAAAATTAATTTGGTGGGAGTATTTTATTAATGATATTTTCATTTAAGTTGACCATGTACAAATTTTTATTTGGCGCAGGAACAGCGTAACTGAAACCCGGCTAAATGAAATTACTCAAAAACGTATGTGAATGCGCGTGATTTCGGAAAGTAATTTCGGCTTATCAACGTAATTTCAAATGCCGTGTGCAGAGTCTTTTAGAAATATAAACATTAAAATCAAATATAAAACACAAAAAAGAATTTTATTGTAGGTACATATCAAAAACCCTGTATCTAGTAGTGAAGTGCGGCTTTGTGCGACATAATTTTTATACAGATACTAGCTGACCCGGCAAACTTCGTTCTGCCCAAAATAGATTTTTTTATTAATTTCATTTCAAAAATTGTTATTACACCGGTATTATTAACACGCTTTTATTAGCTTCACCTGTATGTATGTATGTATGTATGTATGTATGTATGTATTGTCGTTTTCGATTCGCTATCACACAAGCGAGGTCGGATCAAACAAAAATGTTTGAACCCATAATGAGTAGTAGCCATACTCGCTAACTGGTCTATAAAAATTTCCCTCTGCTCACTATCATTCACATATAAATTTGACAGAAGGAAATTTATAGCCAGCAGAGAAATTGTGAATCGAAAGCGGCTAATATTTCAAATGAATGTATCTTTTTATATAAACACATACATACGATAATGGGTTAAAGTCCAAAAGTTGGGAAAAAATCATCTAGTTTCTGAATGTCATAACCAAATTTACCAAAATTAAGAGGAACAACCGAAAAAACCCCAAAATAAGTGTCCATGCAAAAACCTGTTAATGTCCGAAAGTTAGTACAATTCACACAGAGCGAAAACCACCTAATAAAATAGAACAAAAGTAAGAAGATATCTCTATAGTTTTTCTTTAAGAAGAATCCCTACTTACTTTTAATGGGATAGTCTTTTTAATAAAATCAAGAAGAAATCTTCGAATATATATGTGGATATCTCCTTGATTTAATAAAGAAGGCGTTCTTCTTATTTTTATTAGGTTATCTAATTAAATTTATTAAAAAGTTAGTCTTCTTATTTTAATAAGGTTATCTCATTGAAGTTTTTAAAAAGATAATCTTCTTATTTTTATTAAGTTTTCTGATTGAGTTTACTAAAAAGGTCATCTCCTTATTTTTATTAACACGCTTTTATTGGCTTCAACTGTATGTATGTATGTATGTATGTATGTATGTAACTTCATCCCATCCTAAAGGTTGCAACGTTTAACTCAATTATTATTTTTTTGAAACATTCACTTTACTTTTATTGTGTTCTCTCCTCTATTATTTCCATTCTCCTCAACGTGAGATTCAGCCCAACGACATCATATAGTGGGACATTCAACATTATATTCCATGCTTCATTGAGGCTTTTAAGTTACCTTTCTTGAAAATAGCCTCTATGAATTTCACAATTCACTTGGTATGTACATACATATGTTCACAGTCGACAACAATAATGCGTAAAGAAAAGTTGAGTAGAAAGTTTTCTATTTATTGTAAGAAGGTATACTTTTAAATAAAATTAAAAAGATTTACCTCCCAAAAATAAGAAGAAATCTCTATGGAAATATCTTCGTCTCTGACTTCTGTGCTCTTTTTGGGCCACGAAGCTGTTCAAAGAGACAATCTTCTTATTTTTATGAGGATTATTTGGCTCTGTGCATACAGAATATACCTACATACACCAAATTCGCCTAAATCACCTGGAACAAATGAAAAAATGCATAAAACAAGATGACACTTAAATAAGAGGCGAAATCGAACGTGCCAGCGGAGTCGAGTGTGCTACTGCGTTAACATGCTATAAACGTGCCAGCGGAGTCAAGTATGGTACTGAGTTATCATTTTATCGTGAGGTGAGATTGAGCGTGCAGCTCACTGATAGGAGTCGACACAGAGTCATAACTCAGTACTGAGTTACCCAAGCCTAGTGTCGCAGTCGTGCCAGGCAGAGCAGCGCAGACGACTCATATGTATATACATATATATATGTACATACATATGTATATACACATGTTTGTTTTTGCACAGTTTGTTGTTTGGCTGGGTGGCAATCAAAACGTGTTTACAAATCCATACTATGCTATAACTCAGGAACGCCTGCACCAGGGATGGAAAATTAAAATTTCAAATTGTGCCAAATTTGTCCAAAAAATGTGCATATTTGAAGGTCATTTTGAAAGTCGTCTACAGGTACCATCACCTTTAAAATATAAATTTGCAGTACATATTTTATAATAAAGATCTCATACAAAACCTTTAACAATAAAAATGGATTTATTCAAATTATTTTATGTATTTTTTTGAGCTGGCCAATAGAGTTTTTATTTAAGAAATTTAAAAAAAATATATTATTTTTCTCAAATTATTTTCATTTGCTGAATATGGCAAGGCTAAGCTATATCCGAAGTCATATAAAATTCAGAAACGAATCATAAACTGAAATGTTCACACCCATTTCGGAGTCCGAAATACATATGTATATGTATGTATTTCTTTTCTTAAGGTGCTCGACCAATTGAACATAATTTCATACATACATCATATCGTCGGTCTCCAGCCAGAAACACGAATTTGAAATTTTTTTTAAGCGCGATGTCTGCTCTTTATCAGGTATATATCGGTATAATAACAATTAATATTTGTATAAATTCTTGTGTAAACATACATACATAATATGCACGTGTATGTACATAAGCATATATACTAATATTAATTGTTATTATATCGATATGTAACCGATAAAGAGCAGACATCGGACTTAAACAAATTTTCACATTCGTGTTTCTGGCAGGAGGCTGACGATATAAGCTTGAATAAGAGTCATAAAAGACTCCTATTTCACTCATCTTTCACACATATTTCGGACTCATATAGGACTTCTAAATTATGAGGGATCCTAGAATGTTTGCTGTGATAGGAGAGGTGGTTGAAATACGGTTGGCAAATAAAGCAACAAAATATTAGAAAACGATCAAAAAACGATTACCAATACATATATTCAAAAATACATTTGAAGGAGATTCGTAAATGATTAAAATACTGTTTAAATATGTAACTCTCGAAAACGACTCCCCAAGAAGAGCCGCGTGTAGGGCACCATTTTCTACCGATAAATGAACAGAAAATAAGCGCATTTAAGATTATTTTAATCGTACAGTGGGGTCGAAAAAGGCTCAAATGTGATTAATAATTTCATAAAATACTGTCGAATATTTGTTTTTGGTTTACTCTGTGGCAAACAAAAATGGCATTGTGATGGAAAAAAATATTTAATAGTTTAACTGCAAAATAGTACCGAAAATCGGTCGATTATGCATAAGTGCCAAGCCGAAAGGGTACAGGCACGAGCCATTTTCCAAAACTGGCCTGCACCTACACCTGCGATATTGGCATCAAATGAAAGGTGTTGAGCAGAGCTTTAACACAGAGCTATTTTAATTGTGATTTCCATGCCGGATCTCCTGATATGGGTCAAAGCGTGGATGACCCCGGGATGTGCCTGAGCGATATGGATATCAAATGAAAGATCTTTATGAGAAATTCAGCACAGAATAATTTTTAAATAAATAATAACAGTGACCTAGACCAAGTTAAAACTCCATTACACAACTAGGTTAATATTACACTCCTAGGTTAAGATACATGCCATATGTGTATATGTAAAAAGACTCTTTGCCAACTTTATTATTTGTAGCATTGGCAACAAATAATTTATTGTATTAGTTTGTAAGATTTGCGAAATTATTGTTATTTTCTAAGCAAGAAAGATTCAATAAAAACAAATATGATGAAAAAAAAAAAAAAAAAAAGAATAATTTTTATAGAGGTTCCTAGGCCGGGTCCCCACATATGGGTCAAAACGTGGAACCGGATGGCCCGGAATGTTTCTGAGCGATATGGGAATCGAATGAAAGGCCTTTATCAGGACTTCAACACAAAACCATTTTAATTGCTATTCCTACACCGGGTCCTCAGATATGGCTCAAAATGCGGGGCCGGATGTTTTTGATATTAGTATCAAATGAAAGGTGTTGGGAAAGGCTTCAACATAGAGCTATTTTCATTGTGATGCCTAGACCGGTTCATCAAGTGGACCAAAATAACCCCTGAATAACTTAACTTGACTTGACTTGACTTTTTAAGGTTTCTTAATCATATTTTGCTCTATGATTGTACAAACGATATGTATCTATGCCTATATTAGCTTCATATCAAAAAGAAAGTAACGGGAATTTTGGAGAAATAAAAGATACACGTTTTTAAACTAGAATTAAACTAGCTACAAAACTTCGTACTCACAAAATTTTTAAAAATTTAAGATAAAATACACCTCCCATACGTACTAAAATTTTGAGGCTGAATATATCTAAAAGGTTTGGAGGAGGGGCCTGAAAACCATTATGGAGGTATACTATATCAATCCTCTTACTTACTTAGTGAAAATAGCCAATACTCAGTGAAAATAAATATCCGGAACAGAAAACTAAAAATGTTGTGTATCGTGCAGCCTTAAACTGAATACTAAAATTATATATTTTTGAAGTTGTATACACAATGAAGTAGTGAAAAATCGTTAATTTTCTATTAAAAATAATACCGGTGTAATAACAATTTTTGAAATGAAATTAATAAAAAAATCTGTTTTGGGCAGAACGAAGTTTGCCGGGTCAGCTAGTATTTATATATATATAAGGCACTTTAAAATCAATATACATATGTATATACAGTGTTGGAAAAAATAATAGGGACAAAATTTTGCAATTCTCCACTTATTTCATTTTAAGACCAAATAATAATTACCATACAGGGCTGAAATTTATTGATATTTTTAACGATAAACAAAAAATAATTTTGTTTGTTGAAACTTTTAATTTTAAAAGCATAAAAAATTTAACAAAATTCAGACTGCTTCAACAAAAATCAAAAAAATTATCAAAATTTTTTTCGTTTCGATAATTGCCGAAACAAAATTTTTTTAAAAATATTGTTTCAGCTGCAAACAAAAAATTGATTACCAATTGATTTTGTTTCCTGTGCCTATAAAAAAAAACTGAAAACCTATCATATAAATATGTATTCATACATACATATGTACATACATATGTATGTATATCTTAGCAACAAACAAACAAACATAAACAAAACGAAATCCTTTTTGTTATTTTGTTTTGATATAAAATTAGCAAAATTAATTGTGATACAATTTTATTGATAATTTTGGAATCGGAAATATTTTGATTTTGATAAGCAGCAAAGCAATATAAATTTTTGATATTTTTTTTATATGTTTATTGAAACAAATTTTTTTTGTTTATTTTGTTGAGCAGCCTTGTTACGATATATTGATGCTTACACCCAGAAAAAAAATAGTGTGAAATCAACCAAAAATCAACAAATTTTGTGGTTAATTTTTTTCAACACGATGCTTAATGTATGCCATCATGTAATCGTGTAAATTTAACACTACTGCCAAGTCTTAGTTTAACAGGATGACAACTGTAGAATTAACACTAAAAAGTATTGAGTCTTCCTGTTGATTTTACAATTTTAACTAGTTAATGTTACAATAAAAGCTGGTTAAATTAACACGAAATAATTCTGTTGAATTAACAATAACATCTTTTTGATTTTACCTTAAATTTATTGTTAAATTAACTAGAAAGTCTTGTTGATTTTACAATTTATTTTTTTTAAATAAAAAAACATATAAAACATAAAATATATAATCATCAGATCAATAAAGCATATTCGAGTACATCACCCGCACAACCGGCCAAATTGAAAGCGTCCTTCTCATACGAATAATTTATACATGGGCGATAGTACTTACTATCACTGGCACCGAGTAATGTTTGGCTGCTAATGCAACGGTATATGCACCGCATGCTGCGTGAAAGACTCCATTCGCTAAACATCTCTTCGTGGTAAAAATTGCAAACTATGAAGAGGACAAAGAAAATATTGAACATTAAAAACTTTTAGAAAGAAAAATGCAACCCACTTTTAACTTACCTGCGAACTAAAAACATAAATGGAAAAACCATTATCACGCACTGCCAATGATGCTAAACTCCCATCATTGCCACGGCACAAAATTTTCTTTTTGTTAAAAAAAAATTATTAGTTTGTGTTTTGCACGAACAGCAGAACTTCTAACGTTGAAAAAATTGTGTATGTTTCAAAATAGTTTTGACATTCTTTTTAACACTTTTTTAGATTATATTGACACTATCATCGTGTTGAATAAACCAAAATTCCAAATGACGTTTATGTTTGAACATTGTTTCGTGTTAAATCAACCAACTTTTATTGTTAATTGTGGTTCTTGTTGTTTTAACATTTGTTTTCATGTTGTATTAACACTAAAATTGGGACGTCATTTTTCTAACATTTTTTTAGTTTATATTGACACTATCATCATGTTAAATAAACCAAATTCCAAATGACATTTAGGAATAAAATTTTATATTTGAATCATCTTGTATATTTTAAAATTTCTTCATGTTGTATCAACAATAAAATGTGGTTGAATTTACCAAATTTTCAGATGACAGTTACAAAGCCAAAATCATGTTTCAAGGATCGTGTAATTTGAAAAAATTGTTGCTGTTCTATGTGTAAAGATCGATCGTGTTAATTTTACATGAATCGTGTTGATGATTTTTTTTCTGAGTGTACACGGAGAGGACATGCTACAATGACTCTGGGTGGTTTTTGTATAATAATTTAATTTTAATAATTTAAACTAATGTTTAGTTGAAGCTCCTTTATTTTCTATAACTTCCTTACTTCTTCGTGGCATAGGGTTGACCAAATCAGCGCAATTTGCAACTGGTATTAAGTACCAAGCTTCTTTAATTTTTTTTCCATAACTCTTGCTTATTTTTCCATTTTTGATTCCCCATCGTCTTCTTTAATATTCCCTATAGGGCTGAGGTTCGACAACTGTGAGGGCTACTCAAAAACAGCAACTTTCTTACGTTCAAATTATGAGTTTTCGATTCTGGAGGCATGTTTGGGATCATTTTCGGCATCTAATGATATCAAGGAGGGTTGAAATGGTGTAGTTTTGAGTAGAACAATTAGCAACAGACCTCGAGAAGTAGGACTAAATGGAAGAGATCCCAGAAAAGTTCCGTATCTGAGAAAAAATTATGTAAGCCAACGAACTGAAATTTTCCATTAGCTTAAATTCTTTAGGACTGAGGCTAGTAAAGTAGGGAACAGCCAAAGTTTTTGTTAATAACTTTTAACCGGCAAAAAACAAAACATTTACGCATTCAGCTTCGTGTTCCTGAGGTCAAAACACGTCGATTGGTTCCTTTTTTAACACGCTTTTATTAGCTTCACCTGTATGTATGTATGTATGTATGTATGTATGTATGTATGTATGTATGTATGTAACTTCGTCCCATCCTAAAAGTTGCAAACGTTTAACTCAATTATTATTTTTTTGAAACATTCACCTTACTTTTATTGTGTTCTCTCCTCTATTATTTCTATTCACCTCCGGATTCGAAACGTGACATCAACATGGGAATCAACCCAACGACATCATATAATGAGATTCAACATTATACTCTATGCTTCATTGTGGCTTTTATGTTACCTCTTTTCAAAATAGCCTCTATGAATTTCATTCAATTCACTCCCGTATGCAAGCCAATAACAGAGAACGTAGATGAACAGAGAAGTTGCAACTACGAATAATCGTGGAAGCCAGAGACCCAACAAAATTCTGTTAGTGCATCTGGTGAATAAAAAATTTTAATTCAACACAGCTGGCTGTTAAAATAACAGAAGTAGAGCGAGTTCGTCTTTAGAAAGGAATGTTATATTAAATTTCTGCACATCTGCTGATATGGCTCATTATTCCTCCCATACACCAATTCCATCGATGCACTAATTTCCCAAAACCGCTGGTGTTTTAACTATTTTCTTATCGAATTTGAATTATAAATAAATTAAAAATTAAAAAAAAATCAATTAAAATTAATTTCAATTTGACTTTACTGGGACTTGAACCTGCGCATCAATGCATTTTCTGTATTAAAAACCATACAACAATGCACCAGTTTGCTACAACCGGTGAGTATTTTTAACACGCTTTTATTAGTTTCACCTGTATGTATATATGTATGTATGTATGTATGTATGTATTTACAATTTCCACATCATTTTTTAAATATTTTAAAATTTTCGAAATTTTGAAAATGTAAAAACATTTTGTTGTCCATTTCATCTTGTTGATGGCCAACCCAACTCGTTGATGAGCAACGATCAACCATCTCTATACCTATGCCAATGAAATTTAATTGTCACCCTCTCTGAACAAATATATGATGCATCAATACATATGTACATATGTACATACATATGTACATCTATTGAGCAATAATAAATTGGTGGCTGCTTCAAAACCCTCACCATTCATCTTGGTGTATCGGGGCACAGCAGCTGCTAGACTCTGATGACTGATCAACGAAAATCCTACTGTCCCCCAAACATATCAAAAAAGTGTTGTGTACACAAAAGCATCTATTGAATTATAATTTTTTAATACAGAAAGATATGCACATAGAGGCGCAGGTTCGAGTCCCAGAAAATTCAAATTGAAACTAATTTAAATTGATTTTTTTTAATTCTTAAATTTATTTATAATTGAAATTCGATAAGAAAATTTTAAAATTACTTTGCTGTTTTAGGAATTTGGTGCATTGGTGAAATCGGTGTATGTGAATAAAACTAAGAATATCAGCAGATGTGCACAAATGTAAAGTAACATTCCATTCTACAGCGCGCTGCTAATTTTTTCAACTTTTCTCTCAAATCTGTAATTTACCATCACTCAACTCTGGTACTCTGAAAAAAATACCCGTAGTTAAACCAACAACTTTCCGCTGTTGAATCTCCGTCTTTGATTCAACAGCAAAAGTATTTGTTTTTACAGCAAAATTTTTGATCCAACAATTTATTCAAAAACGGGCGTTGTTGTTTCAAAAACTTGCTTGCCTTTAAACAATTTTTTGTGAGAAAATATTTTTTTGTGAGAAATCCAACAAAAAAAAATAATGATGGAGAGAAGATGAAGAGAAAAATCCAAAAAAAAGTTTATTTTTAGCAACAATTTTCTCCCCGTTGTTGATTTAAAGGCAAAAGTATTTGACCCAACAGTTTCCACTGTACACAAAACTAATGAGAACAAATTTTTTTAAATTTTGTTTTTACAATGATTCAAATAATTCATGGATTCCTTTTTAGGAAATGGAAGTATAAATAGGTTACTACAATTCAATATAATGTTGAATGTTCCACTATGTGATGATTGGATAGAATTTCAGGTTGATGTCATGGTTCGAATCCGGAGGAGAATATAAAATAAAGAAGAAAAATCAGAATAAGAAATAGAGATAGCAACCAGTGAATGATAAGAAGGAGATAAGTATAATAGGAGAACAAGCGGAGGCTACATATTTGCAGTTGGGACCCGAGCGGAGAGAAGATGAAGAGTAAAATGCAAACAAAAATTAATTTTTAGGTGAAAATTTTTTCCAACAATCTCCGTTATTGACTTAAATCAACAACGCTCGCACCTTTGAAACAACAACGGAGCGTTGTTGGGCGCATTTCAACTGCGGAAAGTAGTTGATTTAACAGCGAAAGTCTTTAGATTTACAACGTTTTTTTTTCAGAGTAATGTTAACAAGATGCAATAAGCAAAAGCAGAAAAAATGCAAAGACAACTAATTGCTGGAAGTAAAATGAAATCCCCCAAATCGCGTTGCTTTGCTTTTGCTTAACTATACAAGCAAAAACGGCTCAGCTGAAAACTGAAGCGAATGAATCGTGTTCTCGTTTTTTACTCGGCTGGCCGAGTTTGCTAATTTACTTTTCATTAGCAAAAGCAAATGCAGCAAAAGTAGCTAAGCAATTTCAAACCCTGGTTCAAATTCTATTTATAGCACGGTTGCCGAACTTGGTAATTACCAAAATAGGTTATTTTTTCACTGTTGGTTTCTTGGTAACTTTCACATCTGTTTGGCAATTTTTATTTTCAAGAAGTTGTTTACTATTTTTGGTATACAAGAAAAATATGGAAGTGATTATAGGACAATGAGAATATTTTGAAGCACTAACTGTTCATTGTGAATATGCACAGGCAAATAAAGAAGAGCATATCTCCGATTAAAAACTGAAATAGTTTTGCTTCGATACACATAGTACATATTAGGTGATATTTTTTCGTTTAGGCTTCATTTTTGAGCTCTTATGACCAATGTTTTTTTTTTATAAGGAAAAAATGTATGTGAAAAATTAATATATTTGGTAGAAGTTATAAATGCATATGTATGTAGATCTATTTCGGAGATCACCACATCCCTTCATCAGACTTCTTTTTACTTTTATTCTTGCGTCCGCATAAAACATCCTTTAATGAAAAATTTCACTAAAAAGTTAAAAATAAATAATAGCTTAAAAAAACTAAAAAACACGCTTTAATCTTAAAAATCGTACTAAAAATTGAGAAATAATTTAATTAGAAACAAAATGATGAACGAAAATATAGGTATTTAAGGAAAAGCGTGGGGGTGCTCAATAATATTTGAACATGAAAATATTCGATTCGTACAACTAGTACAAAAATATACATACCTAGTTGCGAAATTAAAGAGTACGTTATATGAAATCTCAAAAAAGTCAAAATAAAAATATTAGTTAAAAACAGCGATCTTAAATATTTTTTGACATACTGAGCACCACCCAACGCTTTTCCTCAAATACTTATATTTTCGTTCATCATATTGTTTCTAATTAAATTATTTCTCAATTTTTAGTACGATTTTTAAGATTAAAGCGTGTTTTTTAGTTTTTTTAAGCTATTATTTATTTTAATTTTGAAGAACTTTAGAAGTTAGCAAAACTAGGAAAATATGTACACATCTCGCTCCATACCGGTATGGCGCGCCAGCGCACGCCGCCGCGCCGATACGCCGATTTCACGGATTATGGCGGCGGCGGCCGATTATGAAGGTAATCGGCGCGGCGGCGGCGGCGTATATGTCTAGCATGTACATACATATTACTATTCGAATAGTGTTCTTCGAATAGTATTATTCGAATAGTGTTATTCGAATAATCTTATTCGAATTTTTTCCCACGAATTTTATTATTCGTTTATTCGAATAATATTTATTCGAATATTATTCGAAAAAAGTCCCACTACTATTACCAACCCAATTCATTGCCAACATTTCTGCATTTGCAGTTTATCTCCTTTGGTTTAGAAGTTATCTATTATATAAAAATAAGTCGCATTTTCCTCCCTGATGATTTAACTCCAGAACGGCTGGACTGAATTAAATGAAATTTTGCACGTAGTTTTCGATTGAGCCCGGCATGGTTTATGACCAAAAAAAGTATAAGAATCCGGGAAGATTTTGGAGATATTCCACAAAATGTGGACCAGGATAACTCTATAACGGGTTCGTATTATATGGGTATCAAATGAAAGGTGTTGACGAGTGCTTGAACAAGGTGTAGTTATTGGTCCCATGTAAGACCCCGTATTCGAGGTATTTCCTGAAATATGAACCAGGTGTGACCCCAAACGGGTTTTCTACAAAATGGGTATCACATAAAAGGTGTTGGTGAGTATTTAAAAAAGAGGTGATTTTCAAGACCCTATGCGACCCGTTTTCCGAGATATCGACCAAAATTTGGGCCAGGAGTGACCCTAGAAAGCCTGGAGGGATAGAATAGGCATAGGGATAGGGCTAGAGATATGGATAGGGATAGGAATAGGGATAGGGATAGGTATATGGATAGGGATAGGCATAGGGATAGGGATAGGGATAGGTATATGGATAGGGATAGGTATATGGATAGGGATCAGCGATTAGGGATTCGGGATTAGGGATTAGGGATTACGGATAGGGATAGGGATATGAATAGGAATAGGAATAGCAATAGGAATAGGGATAGGGTTAGCGATAGGAATAGGGATAGGGATAGGTATAAGGATAGGGATAGGGATAGAGATAGGGATAGGCATAGGGATAGGGGGGATAGGGATAGGGATAGGTATATGGATAGGGATAGGTATATGGATAGGGATCAGCGATTAGGGATTAGGGATTAGGTATTAGGGATTAGGGATAGGGATAGGGTTAGCGATAGGAATAGGAATAGGGATAGGGATAGGTATAAAGATAGGGATAGGGGTAGGGATAGGGATAGAGATAGAGATAGAGATAGAGATAGAGATAGAGATAGAGATAGAGATAGAGATAGAGATAGAGATAGAGATAGAGATAGAGATAGAGATAGAGATAGGGATAGGGATAGGGATAGGTATATGGATAGGGATCAGCGATTAGGGATTAGGGATTAGGTGTTTGGGATTAGGGATAGGGATAGGGTTAGCGATAGGAATAGGAATAGGGATAGGGATAGGTATAAGGATAGGGATAGGGATAGGGATAGGGATAGGGATAGGGATAGGGATAGGGATAGGGATAGGGATAGGGATAGGGATATGGATAGGGATAGGGATAGGGATAGGGATAGGTATATGGATAGGGATCAGCGATTAGGGATTAGGGATTAGGTATGAGAGATTAGGGATAGGGATAGGGATAGGGATAGGGATAGGGATAGGGATTGATATTGATGTTGATATTGATATTGATATTGATATTGATATTGATATTGATATTGATATTGATATTGATATTGATATTGATATTGATATTTGTAGTGACTCGCACTAGTTTTTGCTTATTTTTCTTGGCACTCTTTTTATTGTTTTTAAATATCAAACACCCTTTTTTTGATTTTGTTTTAAAATTCAAAATTTAAATTTTTATTAACTCCCTTTTTCTTTTTCAATTTATTTCACATTAGTTTTTACTGAGTTCAATTGCTTTTTTTGTTTTAACAAGTTTTAATTTCGGATTCGGATGCAAAAAACGGCTGACCGGCACGGAGATAAGATTTAAACTCTATATATTAATAATATAAAACCGCTCAGCAGCCTTTTCCCGTTTTTTGTTATTTACATACGATAATATGTATATAGGTGGGATAGGTATGAGAGGTAAGTACAAGAAAACACGAGGTGAGCGACGGTGAGTATAAGGTGAGTGGTGGTAAGTATGGGTAATTCCAATGACGAGGTAAGTATTGTGCACGAAAGTAGGTAAGTATCGGGAATTATAGTTTTGATGGGAAGGTAAGTATGAAGACACGTTGGTAAGTATAAAAAAGGGGTAATTCCAGAGAAAGCGGACATAAGGTAAGAGGAAAAAATGTGTATATAATAGGAATTTTAATCGAATTCTATTAGATTTTCGTCCATGTCCTCAACATGGCGGCCGGCCTGCGCGGATGAGGGGATTAACAACTCCTTCAGCTCCTCCAGTGATTCGACTGCCCTCGTGAACAAATTCTGCATCCGTTGTTGATTGCCACTGTTTTGCCGCTTCTGTGTGGTACGTTTTACAATGACCCTCCGATTGGTACTCATGGGTCTCGGTATTGGTATTGCACGCTGGTTTCGGTGGGTTTCCCTTGGTTCATGCCGGGTTTGCCGATGAATGAGTGTATGATGTGCCAGGCCGCATCGGCGGCAGCGATCTGGAGAATCACACGCTCCGGTTACGTGAGAAGTTGCCAGGCAGTTTATGCAGTAGCCATGAGCTCGAACAGAGTCGTAACGTTCCTCAGGCGTCATTACCAGAAAGGCGCGGCACAGGCGGAGTGAATGCTCCTGGCAACACAACCGGCATGTGTTGTATCGAGGGTATCGTCTGTAAAGAGAATGGAAGAGAAAGCCCATAATGTTAGCTGGATGCGAGAGAAGGGGAGAAATCGCTAGGTACATTGGATAGAGAGATTATTGTGCCGGTGGAAGAGAGCAGAGTTTTGCGATGGGGCGTGTGTATACTCCATTTTGGGTGCGTACATCGACTACACGGACTTGTTCGTCGGACCCAGGGTGAAGTTTTATTACGCGTCCGAGTCGCCATTCATTTGGAGGGAGTGTGTCATCTTTTATGACTACTAAATCGCCTTTTTCAACGTTTACTTGTTGGGTTTTCCATTTAGTTCGCTTATGGAGTTCTCTGAGGTATTCATTTTTCCATCGAGTGCTGAATTGATGGTGTAATACCTGCAATTTTTGCCATTTGTTTATGAGCGAGAGATTTTCGGAATTCTGTTCTGGAAGTGAGAGTAATGGGGCCCCACGCAGGAAATGTCCTGGAGTTAGGACGAGCAGATCATTAGGATCTTGAGACATGGGAGAGAGCGGTCTTGAATTTAGAACCGCTTCTATTCGAGTGAGTAGTGTGGTGAATTCCTCGAACGTAAATTTATGATTTCCGGCAACTTTGAGGAAATGGGTTTTGAAGCTTTTAACTGCTGCCTCCCATATGAGGGGCATATGGTGGGATGAATTGCCAGGACATGCCGTGAATGGAGTATTTATTAGCTATGTCGGCTGCAGTTTCTTGCAGAAATTTGGCAAATTCTCTTTTCAATTCTCGGTTTGCACCGACGAATGTTTTGCCATTGTCGGACATAACTTTATCGGGAAGTCCACGGCGACTAACAAAGCGAGAGAATGCTGCTTTGAATGCAGCTGTCGGCAAATCTGAGCAGACTTCGAGATGGATTGCTTTTGTGGAGAAACACACGAAGACGCAAACGTACGCTTTTGCATATGATGCTTTTCGAAGCGTCGACGTTTTTACTTGAAAGGGTCCGGCGAAATCTACTCCTGTGGTGTGAAATGGTAGAGAATATGTGCACCTTTCAGGGGGAAGTGCAGCCATTATCTGAGATCTGGTCTGCTGTTTGTAAATGGTACAAGTCTTTCAGTGAAATATGCATTTTTTTACCTTTTGCTTGAGGCGAGGGATATAATATTCTTGTTGTATCATGCGAATCATTAATTGCTTTTCTGCATGCAACACGGTGGAGTGAGTGAAATCCAGCAATAATGAGCAGAATCTCGAATTATCTGGAATTATTATGGGGTGACGTTCATTTTCGCTAAGAGGTGAGTGGGCGAGTTTGCCATTCACGCGCATGACACCTGATTTATCCAACATCGGATTAAGAGATAAAAGCGAACTCTTTTTGTTAATGGGGTGACGAGCTTGTAAATCTGCGATCACGTCTGAGTAATATTTCGTTTGCGTATGAATAATTATGCGGGATTTTGCATATGTGATTTCGCTTTGAGAGAGAGTGAGACTTAAAGCAATTTTAAGTTTTTTCGCTTTGTGTATGAAGCGATATATGTATGCAAAAACGCGTAGAGCTTTCCCGAAGGATGAGAAGCGTTCGAGCATATCGGGAGTTTCTATCGAGTGAAATGACTCGATGCGTTTTTGTTCTGGTGGAGTGGAGTTGTTTGGTGCTGTTTTTGGCCAGCATGTGGATGTGGCGGGGTGTAATAAGGCCTTTTGAAATAAGGCCTTTAAGGCCTTATTTCGCAACCAAAGTGAAATAAAGCCTTTATTTTGTCATTTTCAAAAAAAAGGTCTTATTTCACATTTAAAGCGCAATTAGGCCTTTTTTGAAATGTGCAATAACGCCTTTATTTATTTACGCGATAACTTATCCGTCTACGTCGACGTATGTGACTGACTGATTTGTGACGATGTACATTTGAATGCTTTGTGGCCTACGCTGAAGGGTGTACTACGCAGAGGGACATCACCGTGGCGGTAGCCACGGTTGGGGCACACGTCCGGACGGATGGCGTAGCCCAGGGTTATTTTTTATAAGCGCGGCCGAAGGCCGCCAACGCAGAAAAGTGTTCTGCGCAAAAGCATTGTGGACCGGGCCATAGATATCACTCCAACGCAAAAGCTGTTCTCCGCAAAATTTTTTTCTTTATTTTCTCTTTCCTGAGTAATATCTATGGCCCAGTCCACAGGGCTTTTGCGTAGAACACTTTTCTGCGTTGGCGGCCTTCGGCCGCGCTTGTAAAAAATAACCCTGGGCTACGCCATCCGTCCGGACGTGTGCCCCAACCGTGGCTACCGCCACGGTGATGTCCTTCTGCGTAGTACACCCTTCAGCGTAGGCTACAAAGTGAAATAAGACCTTTAGAACCTTATTTCACATTTGAAGTGAAATAAAGCCTTATTCTTAATAAAGGCTTTATTTCTCAATCGATAGCGAAATAAGGCCTTAAAGGCCTTATTTCAAAAGGCCTTATTACACCCCGCCGTGGATGTTTTAGAAAGCCACTCTGGGCCATTCCACCATAAAGAGCTGTGAGATAATTCTTGGGGTTTACATCCACGTGTACCAAGATCAGCTGGGTTATCACCACTGGATAAATGACGCCAAGTGGCATTGCTCACATTATCGAGAATTGGAGACGTTCTGTTTGCCACATACGTCTTCCATGTGTGGGGTGGCTTTTCGAGCCATGCGAGTACAATTGAGGAGTCTGACCAGAGTATTAACTCTTGGGAAGTCAGCTTTAAGTGAGAGCGCATTTGTTTAACGAGTTTAGAGAGAAGTACTGCTCCGCAAAGTTCGAGACGGGGAAGGCTCACGGTATTCAAGGGAGCCACTTTGCTTTTTGCAGCGAGTAAATGCGTGGAGAATGAGTTTTCGCTATTTTGAACTCTGAGGTATACGCAAGCGCAGAATGCCTTTTCTGATGCATCTGAGAAGCCGTGCATTTGATATGGATTATTAGGAGAGTAATCGATCCATCGTGGGATTTTTATTTCGCTAATTGCGGGGAGATTTTCGCGAAACGTATTTGTGGAAAGAGCTGGGTTTTACGTGTTCATCCCAGTCTGTTCCTTCTAGCCAGAGTTGCTGTAGCAGACTTTTGGCTACTATCATTATGGGCGATAGCCACCCTGCCGGGTCAAACAATTTCGCAATCGCCGACAATATTTGTCGTTTTGTGCTGGAGGTAACGACGGGGAGAGGATCGTACGAGTAAGTGAATGTGTCACTTATAGCATTCCATTTTATGCCCAGAGTTTTTGTTGAGCTAGAATCGTGGAATTTGAGAAAATCTGCATCGAGTAAGTCAGATTTTGGGATGCTTTTGAGCAGATCGGGATGATTTGCCGTTATCTTTTTTAGTGGAAAACCGGCTGATTTTAGTGCTTCGATAACTTGGTGAAGCGAGTCGAGAGTGGACTGTATTTTGTGTTCGCCCGAGAGAATATCATCTACGTATGTTTGGTGTAGCAAGATATCGTGAGCGAGAGGGTGGGGGTGTTGCGAGTCTTCTGCGAGTTGGTGGAGTGTTCTGATGGCGAGATAGGGGGCGCAGTTTACACCAAATGTCACCGTTTTTAGTCTATAATCTGCCATGGGAAGCTCTGGAGATTTTCGAAAAACAATTCTTTGGAAGTCCTGGTCTTCCTCGTGTACGAGTATTTGGCGATACATTTTCTCGATATCGCCATTAAAAACGTATTTAAAAAGTCGCCAATTGAGTAGGACGAGCATTAAATCGTTTTGGAGAATCGGTCCTGTGTGAAGGACATCATTTAAGGAGTTTCCTGAATGGGAGATTTTCGAAGCATTAAAGACGACGCGAGCTTTTGTGGTTTTACTGTCTGGTTTCAAGACAGCGTGGTGAGGGAGATAAAAGGAGAAATATTTTCCGTTTTCTATGGACTCGAGAGGTGGGATTCATTCCATATGACCCAACGTGATGTATTCAGCCAGAACTTCTGAGTATTTCTGCTTAAGTTCTGGCCGTTTTTCCAGGGATCTTTCGACGCTTAAATACTGCAGTTGAGCTCCAATGCGCGAATGTCCAAGGGCAAGACTATCGGGAAATTCCTTTTTAAATGGGAGTTTAACCACATATCGGCCATCTTGCTGTCGTTTGGTTGTTTTGCGATAGAGCTGTTCGCAAAATTCATCCTCCTGAGATAGGGGTTGAGTTGTGGGTACTTCTTCCTGTTGCCAGAATTTTTGAAGTAGGTAGTTGAGAGAGTCATTGGGGGCTTCTCTAACTTGAGTGGAGAAGGTATTTACCTTTTCTTTTAGGGGTCCGCTGATTATCCAGCCAAATATTGTATTGTGGGCTAGTAAACAGCCGCTGACCTTAGCCTGTAAGCCTTGTAGCATTATTTGTGGGGTGAGATCGCTGCCTATTACCATGTCTATTTTTGAGGGGGTGAAACATGAAGGATCAGCGAGATTAAGTTTTGAGATCTCTTGCATATTAATATTCGACACCTTAAATGATGGGAGAAAGTGTGTCAGTATGGGTAGAATAATTGCGTGAGTGTTGATTCGTGTTTGTAAGTCTGAAGAGCACAGGGTTAGCTCGCAGATTTTGTTAGAGTTTTGCACTACCAAACCGCCCATCCCTGAGATTTCGTAGTGGGTTTCTTTGGTTGGAAGGTGCAATATTTTTTGGATCCGAGAGGATAAAAATGTTTTTTCCGAACCTTGATCAATTAGGGCACGAATTTTGTGATATTCGCCATTTGAGTGGAGTGTGACCAAGGCCGTGGGTAGTAGAGTCATTTCGCTGCTACTAGTGAAGTGGGTTGTTGTTCTGTTTAATGGGGTTGAGATTTGGGGTTGACAGGCCTCTGCCGAGGTTGAGGGCTGATCTGCATAATTGTTTGGGGTTGGCGCCACTTGGGTTGTGGCATATGCCTGGCTTTGTTGCCTTTGTGAGTTTTGAGGTGTGTTATTGTTTCTTGCGTTATTTTGAGGTTTTGCGTGTGAGTGTAGCAGGGAATGATGTCGTTTCTGGCAGTAGGTGCAAGTGAAACTGCTTCGACAATCATTTTCTTTATGTGAATACGCAAGACAATTTGAGCAGTAACCATTGTTTTTAACAAATTCGTTACGCTCTTGGGGTGAGAGATCTCTGAATTTCACACAATTCATGAGAGAATGATTCAAATTGCAGAGTTTGCAAGTGCCCTTTTTCTTTGAGTCAGCGTAAAATGATTGGGACTTGCTCTTGAAACTCGAGCTATTAGGTGTAGAGGACCTTTGTGAGAAGCTGGAGTTTGATGTTCGGGGATTATTCGGTCTATAATTACCGAGTCGTTCTACCACTTCGTATCGTGTGGTGAGGAATTTATCCATCTCTGACCACAGTGGCAATTCTTTACGGGATTCTAGCGATTGCTCCCAGAGTGCTAGAGTTTCACGGGGTAACTTTGAGGAGCATAAAAATACGAGGATTGGGTCCCAGTTATCCGTCGGAACATCATTTGAATTGAGGGTTGCGACGCAATTATTTATTGTTGTTTGGAGATCTTGTATTCTCTCCCCATTTTCTGAGAATACAGGCTGCATATTGAAAAGCGTTTTTAGCCCATTATCTACGAGAATTCTTCGATTCTCGTAGCGGGATTTGAGTGCGCCCCAAGCGAGCTCGAAATTTTGGTCTGTGAGAGAGTATTTCTTTATTACGAGGGCTGCTTTTCCTCTCGTTTGATATTGATATTGATATTGATATTGATATTGATATTGATATTGATATTGATATTGATATTGATATTGATATTGATATTGATATTGATATTGATATTGATATTGATATTGATATTGATATTGATATTGATATTGATATTGATATTGATATTGATATTGATATTGATATTGATATTGATATTGATATTGATATTGATATTGATATTGATATTGATATTGATATTGATATTGATATTGATATTGATATTGATATTGATATTGAGATAGAGATAGAGATAGAGATAGAGATAGAGATACAGATAGAGATAGAGAAAGGGATGGGGGGAAGTAAGTTTGTCGCGGCGAATATAACTCTATAATTTTTATTCAGAGAATAGATAATTTTTATTATTATTTGCAGTCATTAAGACGGACTCTAAGATAATGGTGAGCAATACGGTAATCAAAAACTTTTCTTTAGGCTTCATAGGAATAAATTTTAGCAGAGCAACGTCTGCCGGGTCAGCAAGTACCAAATAAAAATTAACAAAATAATTTCGTTTCGTTGATCATCAAAAACCAAATAGCCAAAAAAATGGTTTCGGGCTTATGGCAGAAATTAATCAAATGAATTTCAGAAATTTTCTATTTTTTTGACTACCGAAACGAAATTTTTCCAATATTTTTTTTTCTGATAATCAACGAAACAAACTTCTTTTTGGTTTTTTTGATAATTATCAAAACAGTATTCTTTGTTAACCATTTAACGTTAAAATTTTTAAAAGTTGAATTGAAAACAAATTTTTTTTCAGTTATTGGTAAAAATTAACATTAAAGTGCAGCACTGAATTTTTGTAATTAGCGAAGGAAAGCTTGGATATATATAACAAATCATTTGAAACCATTTTGAAACGAACCGAACCAGCGGTTCAGAGGTACCATGAACCGGTTATTGCACCGGTTCTTGCACGGGTTGTTGTCGAAATTCTGTATGTACAAAATTTGATATTTAAGAACGAATTATTCTTAAAAAAGCAAACTGCCTAATGTACCTCCTAAGTGAAAAAGGGATGAAATAGGTACAAATGTACTTACAAAATCTACTGATGTATACCTACATACATATGTCGAGTCTCGAAATCATGCACTCAACTCTCTTGAATTTATTGAATACACCACAGTAAACGTTCTCTGCGCTTGTTACTATTACTCATTCAATCTCAAGCAGCACAAAGTGACAAATCATACAAAAAAAAAAAAACATTTAGCACCTCCCTATACAACTCTCTGTTTGTTACCATAGTAACGTGCGCGCGCACGTGCAATTGTTTTTACCTGGCCATTGCACACTAGCCGCGAAACCGAATGGCAGCCATATTGGAGACCATCGCTACTTATATTTGAAACCAAACGACGAACTCACACCAACCTGATTTGTTTAGCGTTTCTCTGGGCTAATTCTTTTTGTGAGTGCTGTTCTGCTTCACATTAGTATGAACTTTATCAATCTGTCTTCTTCCTGCATTTATGGACATACATACATACATACATACACATGTGCGTATTTAAGATACTAGCGGTGATTACACTGGATCTCAAAATGAAATTTGTTGTCTGTGCTTTGGACGATACTATCCTATCTATATGTAAAATCGTGCGCAGATTCCGAAAATCGAGTTAATTTTTAATTCTATGGGCAATTTACCCTTTTTGGCCAATGGCTCCACTTAATCCTAAATATTGTCTTTAACATATTAAGCTATCTATGTTG
Organism: Urophora cardui; assembly: GCA_960531455.1. Lineage (NCBI taxonomy): Eukaryota > Metazoa > Arthropoda > Insecta > Diptera > Tephritidae > Urophora > Urophora cardui. Next base: position 84,409,894 of record OY482672.1, on the reverse strand, counting down.
GAATAACACCGAACGAGGGAAAATTAAAATGCCTATACATGGCTCCGATAATATTTTTCTCTGGGTCTTATAGTTTCTGAAATATAGATGAGTCAATTTGAAAATTTTCAATTTTTTACGAAAATTTGGAGAAAAAATTGATTTTGTCTGGCAAGATCTTTATAACCAAAGTTTTTACCTTTAGTTTTACTCCTTTACGTGAAGCCTAATTCTATTGGCAAAAAAATAAGCTATCAACGAAGAAAGTCCATGGTAAAATGGAAAAGCTACAGGCAATCATGTAAATACAGCCAATACGGTACATTTAATTAAAATTTAATTAAAATTAAATTAATAATTTTAGTAAGAAAAGCCCACAAACGACATACCTGATCCCCACAGCGAAAAAATGGGAGCGATGGGAAGTCGAAGCAATAAAATTGGAAACTGGGAGCGGAGCCAGGACAAAAAAATTTTTGGAGCGTAGCAGGAACGGTGCTAACAAAAAAAGTTGCTCCGCTAACCTGGTTGTGAAGATTAATTGAAATATGTAAATATGAGGGATTAGAGGTGCAATGCAATTTTGTTGAAATTACCCGACGCCTATAAGTGCCATATCTGGAGCAATGCAATTAGCAACCTGAAGCGATCAGCCAACCAGAGAGCAGAAAATCTATAACATTGATAGGGAATATTTTTTCTGATTTTTTTTTCAGTTAAGAGTGAAATTGCAAAACCAGGCAAAAACCGAACGCTGTTAAACTCTTACAGACCAATTAGCTTAATTTCAACATTTTCTAAACTATTTGGAAAGTTGTTGTAGCACAAGCTTTCGACAAGGTATGGCTAGAAGAACTATTATTTAAAATAAGACGTACACTTCCGTACAATATATGCCTTATTTTAGAAAACTTTCTAACGGGAAGAAAGTTTAGAGTAAAGCAAAAAAGTTATACAACTGAAAGCTATCAAATCTTCTCCGGAGTTCCACAAGGTAGTGTTTTGGGACCCTTCTATATTTAATATTCACAAGTGACTTGCCCACTAATGAAAATTTCGTACTTCAACATTTGCGGATGACACAGCAATACTTAGTGTGCGCTCAAATCCCTCAACGTCTGCCAGACGGTTGCAGAGCCATCTAAGAATTGTAGAACAATGGCTGTCAGAATGGAGAATTAAAGTCAATGAATCTAAGTGTGTACAAGTCACTTTTACCCTAAAAAAGATACCTGCCCCACTGTCTCAACTAATTGCAAAATAGTAACCCAAAAAGATTACGTCACCTACCTTGGTGTTACCTTAGACAGAAGGCTTTGTTGGAAATATCATATTGATAATAACATAATGCAAGCATAGCTGAAAATAAGCAATTTGCAATAGATCATTGGTTCAAAGTCTGAATTAAGCCTAGACAACAAAATATATGTATAATATAATAATTAGGGAAGCTAAAAATATGCAAATGCATATTTAGACCTAAAATGCATATTTACGGTCAAAATGCATTTCGTGCTTATTTTGGCATTTAATCGAGCAATATCGAAAAATATTAAGCTGGAAACATCTTATCTGTGGTTAAGCTGATTCCACATAAAACTTTTTCCGCTTTGCGTTACGCCGCTTTCTATGTCAAACAACGCAAAACTCAAAAACTATGCCACAATGAACGCTGCAACATCACTCAAAAAATATTTATTTTCTGAAAAATCTCTCATTCTCCGTTTTATTTAAAAAAAAGTAAATAAGAAAATAAAAATCTATTAAATTATTTTTCAATTGTGTGAAATTTAAATTTGTTTATTTACATTTGAATTAAAGTGAAACTGAAAAAAAATTTCAACGCCCCTAAAAGTTGATTTGGGCAACTTTGTGCTTTACGTAACTTCGGCGTTGCGTTACTTTTTGTTATGTGAGAAACCTCATACAGTTAGAAACATGTATTTTAATCTCAGCTGTCACACAGAAAGTGTCACGTAGCGCAACACAAAGTTCTATGTGGAATCAGCTTTAATTCAGATAGTTGCGTAACAATAGGTCTGTTCGCTGAACGCACTAGAGTACTCTAGTGCAGAAAAAAGCGTTCGATGAAAATTTTTTTGCACTAAACTGTTCAGAACTCAGTTTTTTGAGTTAGCACCAACTTACACTTTACTGCACTAAACTACACCATCTTCTTAGCTGGTGTAAGTTTGTGCAGCATATGAACTGAGCTGTTTTTAATAGTTAAAGCGGCAAAATAATAGAAAACCAAAAGTAAAGAAAGCAAATTTTAAAAAAATATAGGGGAAAGCGAAAAATGTGGCAAGTTACCCGATCAAAGATGGACGATTTGAGTAAATTTAATAGCTATAAATTTGACCATTGAGAATTGTTTGTTTACATAAATCAGAATGTTTTGTTTCCATAAATCAGATGGTTTGCACTAAATCACATTTTCGTTAGTTTTCGTTCGTTGACGCCTTTGCACTAAATTGCTCTGACAACTGTCAGATGTTGTTCTGCCCTACACTGTTCTACACTTTCAGTGCACTCACCGAACAGACCTAATGCTATTTAACTATTGATCTGGGCCCCGGAGCGGAGCATTTTCCCTTATAAAAAATCACCACGACAAACACTAAGGCCGGTTTCACCAACGTGACTAAAGCTACAACTAAGTTTTGACTTAAGTTAGCCCAGATTTGGGGCTAACTTACTTTTGGGTTTCACCAAATAGTCTAAGAAAATAGTTTTGCAACCAGCAACCCTGCCAGCTTTTTTGCCAAATACTGTTTTTTTGGTTGTTTTGGTTGCTGTATTGGCTCATTTTTTTTTGTCATATTCGCTCTTTTGGTTGTTGAATTTGCTAAAGCGACTCAAATTCTTAGTTTAGTTTTAGTCAAGACAAAAGCTGACTAACTTGTGACTTAGCTTAGTCGCATGGTGAAACTGAAAACGTAAAAAAATCGGCTTAACTAAGTTGAGACCGGTTGGTGAAACCGGGCCTAAGTTCTTGTATGCTGATCAGAGCCTAGAAGCAAACCCAGAGTAAAAAAAAAATTTACTCGATGCTACACGGTCAAAATTAATCGTTTTCCCATACAAGAGCTTTTTCTCGGAAAACCGCCAAAAATTCATACTGGAAAATATAGTAAAGCATACGATAGTACAATGCAACCCTTCGCAATATTAATGGAATGGTTTGGTTTGCTTTGTAAAAATATCTCATGTATTTACATAAATACAAATCTAAAACAAGCAACCAAAAAGCATTTTATAGTATTTAAAAACAAATTTTTTAAATGGGGAAAATGTGAATTGTACGTTTCAGTTCTTATATTATTATTACTTTAAAAAATTCGATAAATAAAAATCTGAGCTTGAAATGAAATACATACACACAGAGAAAAACTATTGTAAAATCACCTTAAAATCGCACATAACCCAACTTAAAACTTAGGAATAATTTACTTACTAAGTTTTTTCGTCATTTTAACGAAAATAACTTAGTAAAAGCTTGGCAAAGTTTCTACTTGGGTAATTTTGACAAAGTCTTGTTTAATTTTCCCAAGTTGGCTTAGGCAAATTTTAACCAAAATACTTAGTCAGCTTATTCTCTGTAATTTGCGTAATATTCAACAAAGTGCCTTTGGCTGAGTGAACAAGTATCCTAGTTATTTTAACTGCCATAACTTAGGTAATATTTCACCAAGAAACTTTGGAAACTTGAAAAGGAACCTGCGTAATATTCAACGAATTCCCTTTGGCAGATTGCACAAGTATCCTAGCTATTTTAACTGCCATAACTTAGGTAATATCTTATCAAGAAAGTTTGGTAACTTGAAAAAGCACTTTCATGAAAAACTTATACCAGAACTTAAGGAACAAAAATAATGTGTAGCAGACATGTGTAACACACATTATTTTTGAGCTTAAGTTGTGGTATTACAAGTAAGGAAGCCTAAGTTCGAGTGGAATCGAACATTAGATACTCAGCTCTATGCTTTCATTGTTTGTTTGTGTTTGTTCGATATAGGGTGTATTTTATATAAAGCGAGTGCCGCATAAAGTGGGCGTAGCCACGCCCATTTTCAACATTTTTATCAGTCATCCAACTAAGCATATGAATATTATTCTTTGTGCAAAATTTCATTCCTTTATGACTTCTAGTTACAAAGAAGTCTTGTTACAAATTCCCAAAGGGTGTTCCAGAAATATCTTTGTTAAAAAGTAGGCGTGGTCATAAACCGATTTCAATAAATTTTTGCGTGTCTACTAACACAAGTTATAAAAGTGTATAAACCAAGTTTCGTCATAATATCTCAATTATTTGTCGAGTTATGGGCTCCGAAATCTCGTTGATTCCTTTGTCTGAAAAGAGGCGGTGCCACGCCCATTTTCCGAAATTTTTCTATTTTTTGGTTCCGATCTATTGTAGAACTCATGCCACAAAATTTCAATGAATTATCTTTATATTTGACAAAGATATCGATTAAAATGTTTTTATTAGGCCACTTTATGATACCCATATATAAAAGTGGGCGTGGTCGTCAACCGATTTCGCTAAAATTTTGAACATGTATTACTACAAGTAGTGAAAGTGTATAGACCAAGTTTCGTCATAATATATCGATTATTTGTCGAGTTATGGGCTCAGAAATCTCGTATATTCCTGCTTCTAAAAGGAGGCGGTGCCACGCCCATTTTCCAAAATTTTTGTATTTTTTGTTTTACGTCCATAGTTGGACACCTTCCATAAAATTTCAATGATATATCTTTATATTTGACAGAGATATCGCTTAAAATGCTTTTATTAGGTCACTTTATAATACCCATATATAAAAGTGGGCGTGGTCGTCAAACCAATTTTGGCAATTTTTCGTCCAAACGTTTGCCTAAGTAAGTAAATCACGCCTACCAAATTTCATCGATATATTTCAACGGTTTCTGAGTTATGACTCATAAAACTTTCAATGTTTGCCCCTTAATAAGTGGGCGTGGCACCGCCCATTTTCCAAAATTTCACCATATTTCTTCATAAGGGCCTGAGCTCAATACGTGTGTAAAATTTTATCACTCTAGCTCTATTAGTGACTGAGATACAAAATTTCCGATTTTTACCATATAGGGGAGGTGGGCGTGGTCATGGTCCGATTTCGCCCATTTTCAATACCATCCGTTCCTGTCTTGATACCAACTTACATTTCAAATTTCACCAAAATATCTCAATTTTTGCGCGAGTTATCGTGCTCACAGACGGACAGACGGACAGACGGACATGGCTCAATCGATTTCTCTTTTCACCCTGATTATTTTGATATATATAAGTCTATATCTATCTCGATTATTTCATTCTGTTACAATCCACCGTTAGGAAATCAAAACTATAATACTCTGTGTACTAGTACAGCTGAGTATAAAAAGTATATGTTTAGACCTGGAGTCTAAATATTTCGGACCACCCTCATGCATATGAATTTCTCAATATGCATATGTAGGTCTACACATACATATGCAGTAAAACTGCATTTCCAAATTTTTAATATATATTCACATACACACGCATTAAGAAAGCCGTTGACTGGACGGAAGTCAAATGTGCCGGTCTTCGCTTTTAATTTTCTTTTTGTATATTTCACTTGCGATTTTCTATCCAGCCACAGCGGTAAGTTTCTTAGTCCTTACAAATTTGCATATAATTTCCTTGCTTATTTGTAACCATACTAACAGGTGTACACATTTATTTGAGACAAAGAATTATAATTAAATAGTTGAAAATATTTAATACATTTGGTTTTCATTTTATTTCTTTTCACGCCAATACACCCCCTTTATCTTCTTGAGTGCCGCTGCACCCGGGAAGATTCAGTATAGCTGAAAAACGCTAAGTTTTTCACGAAAGTGCTTTTGCTAGTCTTAACGTATGTAGTTCGTTTACAAATATAATGAAATACTTTATTTAAAAGTTTGTTATGCATAAATGACATTTAAAATTTGGTGCAAAGTTTTCTTCCATTTTTTTTATGATAATATCCCAATCTGTGATATGTTCCAGTTCACCGCTTTCATGTTTGCGCGTAGAACGTCTTTATGCATTGGCGGCTTTCCGAAAAACGTACCTTTTCAGAGATCTCGGAACAAGTAAAAATTTGCCGGAGGTATTGGTTGTTAAATCTGTAAAAATAAAAAAAAACACCAAAACTGCGCACTATTATCTGGGAAAGGCACGTATAAAAACGAAGTGTTCAAAAAATAACCCTCAGCCGGCAGAAATATCTCTTTTTGATAATATCTACCCTTCCAACTTTAACAAAATACTGTAGATCGCTTCACAAATATAAATAAAGAGAATTCTGCCGTCTGAAGGTTATTTTCTAAAGCGCGACCAAAAGTAATGAACAATTTCTTTTGTACAATTACACTTTTTTTCACTCGCGATACATTCTTTATTGAAAACAAAACACTTAATGACGAAGCGACCTCCTCGCAGCTCACTTAGTTTTAAATATTACAAGTACTTTGTTAGATTACAAAAGTGTCTTAGGTGAAAGTTCAAGCTACATAAGTTAACTTAGTAAAATCAAATAAGAACTTTGTGAAGTTTAATAAGTGGCTCTTAAAAATTACCTAAGTACTGTGCTGCTAACATAAATTACCCAAGAACATTTTGTTGAATTACACAATGTCATGTCTAACAGGTATTACTCCAGTGATGTGATACGTAGGGAAAATTCCCTAAATGTAGGGATTTTAGTCGGAAAAAAGTGACTGTGGGGAAAAAAGGACAGATTTTTATAAAATAGCTAAGTGTAGGGATTTTTTGGCAAAACTGACTGTCGATGTGAATAATGAAAACGCTGTGAAGACGAGTTAAATCGCAAATCCTTTAATGGCGTAATTGGAGACAAGCTGCCATATCGTGAAGACAAGATTTAAGATCTTTAATTGAACTATCGGATAACACGATACTTTTTATCCGTGCATCGGAGCAAAAGATTTTTTTATTATATTACTAGCTGTACCCGGCCAAGCTTTGCTTTGGCCCACTTCCTATTATAGGTACTTGAAGTGAAAAACGGCACACTTTAAAATATATTGGAAGTATCTAGAAACCAAAATTACATCGGGCTGCAGAGCTCAGCACAATTCAGATAAGTTTAAAAAAAGTGAAGAAAAAAATTGATATTTTCAAAAGTTTGCCCTCTTCATGTTCTTATCCCATTTTTCTTCGTATTAGTCTCCAACTGCCTTTCCCCTTACTTTTCTCTTTCTCTTTCTCTTTCTCTTTCTCTTTCTCTTTCTCTTTCTCTTTCCCTTTCCATTTATCTTTCCTATCATTTCCGTTTCCTTTCCCACCGCTCTCTCCTACCTCTCCTTTTCTGTCTTTCTCCTTTTTATGCCCCCCTCTTATTCCTTCTCTAATTCCCTGTCTTACTGTCTCTCTCCCCATCCTCTTCATTCCATTTTTATTATATTCTCCCTTTCCTTTTGCGTCCCTTTGTCCCAGATGTGGGTCAAGATGTGATTCCGGATGGCCGCGGATAATTTCTCAGCGATATTGTTATTTAATCACGGCGCATGATGATTCCGGGATATATCTTAGGGATATTGGTACCAAATGAAAGGTTTTGAGCGGACTCTCATGTAGGGCCGTACCCATTACGATTTCTTGGTCATGTCTCCAGATACCGTACCCATTATGGTTCCTAGGTCAAGTTACCAGATGTGGGTCAATAAGTGGACCCGGATGAGCCCGGGATGCTTCTGAGCAATACTGACATAAAATGAAAGGTGTTGACTGGGTCTGCTATATAGAGATATTTTCATAGTGATTCTTAGTCCCGATACCCAATTATGGGTAAAAGAGACGATTCGGACGCCACGGAATGTTTTTAAGCAATGAGAAGTGGAATGCAGGGTATGTTATGCTAAACCCAGTTCCCTAGGGAAAGGGGAAGAGTAATGAGACTGGGAAAGGCGAAGGCAAAGGGACGGAAAAGGAGAGGGAGAATATAATAAAAATGGAATGAAGAAGATGGGGGGAGAGACAGTAAGACAGGGAATTAGAGAAGGAATAAGAGGGGGGAATAAAAAGGAGAAAGACAGAAAAGGGGAGGTAAGAGAGAGCGATAGAGAAAGGGAAGCGGAAATGTGACGGGAAAGGAAAAAGGAAACGGAAATGAAAGGAAAGATAAATGGAAAGGGAAAGAGAAAGAGAAAGAGAAAGAGAAAAAGAAAGAGAAAAGTAGAGGGAAAGGGAGTTGGAGACTAATACGAAGAAAATTGGGATAAGAACATGAAGAGGGCAAACATAAACATTTGGTTTTCGTTGTTATGTTCGGCTAACTACGAGCCGATGCAGATACATGAATTGTTCGTTTGGGGTATGTTAGTGATAACTTTAAAATGGACCATATAATCCAATGATTTTTGTAGGGTGGTATTCCGGGAAAATTGTGATATAATTAACCATGCCCGGAAAAAGTCTCATCGGCCGGAAGCCTATAGTTTAGTGGGAAAATTACAAAAAAAAATCACTTTTCGCACTTTCAAGCAAAATGCCAATATGCTCAATGTTTTCAAATGAACTTGAAACAATATAAATATTCCCTTTTTTCATCTAGACTTTAACGGAGTTAAGATACTCTGAATAATAGATTTTTACAAGTAGGTACATAATTATAAAATCTTAACGAAGTTTTGCCAACATTTAGAAAAATGAAAGCAAAGCTAAATGAGATCTTTATAATAGCAACTGCTATTTAGTGGACCTTATTTAAATTAAATTGCATAACTAAAAACACTGATTTGCAAAAAAATGTCTTATTGGTATTAATTAATCAGGTTTTAAGGTTATTTAGCAAAACTTTTATTTGGCAAAGTAGCCTAGGTCTTCCTAGTTTCTAACTCATATTTTTTATCGTTTCGTGCAAAACGAAAAAGGTAGCGAATGGTTACATTAGACATTAATGCATAAGTTGTCATAAATATCAAGTTAAATATAACTTAATTAACTAATTAGGTACGAACTTATTATCGAAAAAAATATGGATTTTTGCGTCATTTACTTAAGACCTAATTTCTGGTAAATTGGTGCCACGCCCACTTATTAAGGGTCAAACATTGAAAGTTTTATATGTCATAACTCAGAAACCGTTGAAGATATATCGATGAACTTTGGTATGCGTGATTTACTTACTTAGGCAAACGTTTGGACGGAAAACTGTTAAAATCGGTTGACAGCCACGCCCATATCTCTGTCAAATATAAAGATATATCATTGAAATTTTATGGCAGGAGTCCAACTATGGAAGTAAAACAAAAAACACAAAAATTTTGGAAAATGGCAGTGGCACCGCCTCCTTTTGCAAGCAGGAATATACGAGATTTCTTAGCCTATAACTGTACAAATAATTTATATATAACTAGCTGACCCGGCAAACTTCGTTCTGCCCAAAATAGATTTTTTTATTAATTTCATTTCAAAAATTGTTATTACACCAGTATTGTTTTTAATAGAAAGTTAACGATTTTTCACTACTTCATTGTGTATACAACTTCAAAAATATATAATTTTAGTATTCAGTTTAAGGCTGCACGATATACAACATTTTTAGTTTTCTGTTCCGGATATTTATTTTCACTGAGTATTGGCTATTTGAACCAAGTAAGTAAGAGTATTGATACGTATAGTATACCTCCATAATGGTTTTCAGGCCCTTCCTCCAACCCTTTTAGATATATTCAGCCTCAAAAGTTTAGTACGTATGGGAGGTGCAATGCCCCATTTTTCGATAAATCTTTTCTTTTTTTTTTGGGTGAAAATGGTATTGATATCGTATATATGCATAGTGATTTCTATATACATGCCATGAACGCTTTTAGGGATATTAGCCTTAAAAATTAAGAACGCATGGGAGGTGCCACGCCCCCCTTTCCCAAAACTGCTGTTTTTTTCATAAGCATGCTATTGATATCGTTAATCTCCTGATCAATTTTCAGGTCCCAACCTTAAACGCTTTTATAGATATTCAGCTTGAAAATTTAAGTTTGTATGGGAGGTGCCACGCACACCTTTTCCGATAACCTACAATTTTATGCGCAAAAATTGTTTTGATATCATATAGCTCTGTACCAATTTCCAGGTCCCTGACTTTAATCCTTTTAAAGATATTCAGCTTAAAAAATTAAGTGTTGTTGGGAGGAGCCACGCCCCCTTTTCGTATAACTCCTATTAGTTTGCGTTAATATGGAATTGTTATCGCTTATCTCCACACCAATTTCCAAGTCCCTGGCGTAACAATTTTAGAGATATTTATCATGAAAAATTAAGTTTTAGAGATATTCAGCATGAAAAATTAAGTTTGTATGGGAGGTGCCACGCCCCTTTTTCCGATAACCCCAACTTATATGCGTGGGAATGGTTCTGATATCATTTAGCTCTATACCAATTTTCAGGTCCCTACCTTGAAGAGTTTTAGAGATAATCAGCTTTAAAAATTAAGGTTGTATGGGAGGTGCCACGCCCCCTTTTCTGATAACCCCCACTTCTCTGAGTGAGAAGGGTTTGGATATCACCTACCTCTATTCCAATTTTCAGCTCCCTACCTTAAACTGTTTTAGAGATAATCAGCTTTAAAAATTAAGGTTGTATGGGAGGTGCCACGCCCCCTTTTCTGATAACCCCCACTTTTCTGGGTGAGAAGGGTTTTGATATCACCTACCTCTATACCAATTTTCAGCTCCCTACCTTAAACTGTTTTAGAGATAATCAGCTTTAAAAATTAAGGTTGTATGGGAGGTGCCACGCCCCTTTTTCCGATAACCCCCACTTTTATGCGTGGGAATGGTTTTGATATCACCTACCTCTATACCAATTTTCAGCTCCCTACCTTGAACTGTTTTAGAGATAATCAGCTTTAAAAATTAAGTTTGTATGGGAGGTGCCACGCCCCTTTTTCCGATAACCCCCACTTTTATGCGTGGGAATGTTTTTGATATCACCTACCTCTATACCAATTTTGAGCTCCCTACCTTGAACTCTTTTAGAGATAATCAGCTTTAAAAATTAAGTTTGTATGGGAGGTGCCACGCCCCTTTTTCCGATAACCCCCACTTTTATGCGTGGGAATGGTTTTGATATCACCTACCTCTATACCAATTTTCAGCTCCCTAACTTGAACTCTTTTAGAGATAATCAGCTTTAAAAATTAAGTTTGTAAGGGAGGTGCCACGCCCCTTTTTCCGATAACCCCCACTTTTATGCGTGGGAATGGTTTTGATATCACCTTCCTCTATACCAATTTTCAGCTCCCTACCTTGAACTCTTTTAGAGATAATCAGCTTTAAAAATTAAGTTTGTATGGGAGGTGCCACGCCCCCTTTTCTGATAACCCCCACTTTTTTGAGTGAGAAGGGTTTTGATATCACCTACCTCTATACCAACTTTCAGCTCCCTACCTTGAACTCTTTTAGAGATGATCAGCTTTAAAAATTAAGGTTGTATGGGAGGTGCCACGCCCCCCTAACATTTTTAAATTTTTTCTTCGACTAAACCTTCGCGAGGTAACAACAAACAAACCCCCCTAAGGAAGTATTTGATTTGGTTCAGCCGTTTTCAAGTTTTAGCGTTTCAATTAAATACCAAATCATTTTTATATATATAGATGACGAAGCTTGGTTTATACTCTTTTAATACTTGTAGTAATACATGTTAAAAGTTTTAGCGAAATCGGTTGACGACCACGCCCACTTTTATATATGGGTATTATAAAGTGACCTAATAGAAACATTTTAAGCCATATCTTTGTCAAATATAAAGATAATTCATTGAAATTTTGTGGAATGAGTTCCACAATAGACCGGAAACAAAAAATGGAACAATTTTGGAAAATAGGCGTGGCACCGCCTCTTTTTAGACAAAGGATTATACGAAATTTCTGAGCCCATAACTCGACAAATAATTTATATATAATGACGAAACTTGGTTTATACACTTTTATAACTTGTGTTAATAGACACGCAAAAATTTATTGAAATCGGTTTATGACCACGCCTACTTTTTAACAAAGATATTTCTGGAACACCCTTTGGGAATTTGTAACGTGACATATTTGTAACTAGAAGTCATAAAGGAATGAAATTTTGCACAAAAAATAATACTCATATGCTTAGTTGGATGACTGATACAAATTTTGAAAATGGGCATGGCTACGTCCACTTTATGCAGCACTCGCTTTATATAAAGTACACCGTGTTTCCATCAAGCGCAAACAAACAATGAAAGCATACAGCTGAGTATCGATTCCACTCGAACTTAGGCTACCTTACTTGTTTTAATATTAACTTTAAATTATTTATTTTTTTTATTGAAGCTGAAGGTAGAAGTTGCGTTGTTGTTATTTAATATACTTAAAAATTACGTATTTTAATGTTTATGAAAATTCCTCTTCGTATTATTAATTTCTAATACTCTTTTCGGAATTAATTTTGGGGTACCTTGTGACCCCACGCGACTAGTTGCGTGATCTTCTCCACGCGACTAATTAAAGGATTAAAGACGTTCATAAAGTTAATGAATGAAAATTCATAAACTTGGCGTAGAACAAAAAAATTTAACAGTTTTTATGGATTAGGAACATTATTTATGAACGCTGTTCAAAGAATTCATTGGACGAGTATCCTTCTTCGTTAATTTGTCGACGATTTTGCATATTTCTGCAATTCCCAGACGATAAGTGAAACACTTAGTGTAAAGAGTTTATTATTTACATCTTCACTTACTTAGATAAAATGAAATGTTGCCCTTTGTTTGGTACGAAAGTACCAGTTGACTAATTATATTTTTCAGATCCCTCCGTCCTTTTTCCTTTTTATTTATTTATTTTGCATTTTAAATGGATAGTTTTTAAATTTTTATTAAAAAAAATTAAATTATAAAAAAATTCAGTCGCCTTGACATCGACGACTCTCGAACCTAGGTCGCTCGATTCCAAATCAGATGCCTTACCAGTGGGCCATCGCACCACTTGTATTGAGCATGTCAAATGCTGCACTTCCATTTTTCTATTTTTCTTCAACTATAAAAAATAAATTCATAAAAAAGGATAAAATCCATGAAAAAATTCATAATATTTTTTGAACCCGTTTTGAATGTAGGTACACTTCCAATGTGTAAAATGCAGCTATTATGGAAGGCAAACCGTTGCCTACCTTATGAGACGTAAATTCACACATATTTTTTAATGCGTACATATGTACATACATACGTAATATATATTTAGATGGTTAAGGGGTAAGTTTTTGCTATGCCAAACAAGTTTCCACTCTTACGGTCATTATTCTTTTGATTATTGTACATGTTGATTTATATAGAATGTTTCACTTTCTACTCCTCCTGGGGACAAGTTTTTCAATCTCATTCAAATTGCAACATATTCCTATCCAACCGAGTAGAGATTGGTATGCGTAGGTACGATTACCCTTGCTGTTAAAATATATTCATATATGTATGTATCTATGTACACTCTTATGTGCACATTTTTTTAGTTGGTAGCGGCGGTACATACATACATATGTATATAATTGAATGTCATACAGTGCAATTTAAATTTTTTTGTTTGGGAAAACAAAAACACACACCAATGGTCAGGAATATGGAAACTCACATGCAAAAAAAGGATGCAAAGAGCAACAGGGAGCGAGACTAAACGGCAAGAAATTTATGATCGCGATTTTAGTTCCCAAAATATAAACAATACGCACAGGTACCATGAAATCTAGGAAAAAATAAATAAGAGGTAGAAAAAGAAATATGAAAATATGAAAAAAAAAACTTATTACGATAAATGTAAGAAAAATTTATTGAAACGAAGCAGGTGGTCGGCGTATCCTATTGATATGTATGTAGGGAAATATTTTCGAAAGACTGATTTACGATAATGGAAGCCAGTAAGGCCAAGCTGCACACTAGTGAAACAAAGGCGAATTTTTCCCGTAGTCGATTGCCACCCAAAGAGTGGCAAACACGGCAGATTGCGTTTTCACCCCTTTAGCGACACCAAGTGAGCGTAAAGTCAAAATAAAACAAGTAAGGAAGCCTAAGTTCGAGTAGAATCGAACATTAGATACTCAGCTGTATGCTTTCATTGTTTGTTTGCGTTTGTTCGATATAGGGTGTATTTTATATGACACGAGTGCTGCATAAACAGGGCGCAGCCACGCCCATTTTCAAAATTTGTATCAATCATCCAAATAAGCATATAAATATTATTGTTAGTGCAAAATTGCATCCCTCTATGACTTTTAGTTACCCGAGCTTCTCTCCCAATTCGAGGTGTGCTCCTTTTTGTTTTTTCCTACTAATTGGGTGGACCTACAGTTTTATGCCGGCTCCGAACGGCGAATGCATTTTTTGTGAGAAGCTTTTTCATGGCAGAAATACTCTCGGAGGGTATGCCGCCCACTGCCGAGAGGTGACCGCTGCTCTTAAAAAACCCAATAATTGGATTTTTACTAATTAGAAAAATTTGTTTGGCTCGGACCGTGGTTTGAACCCGAGACCTCTGGCATAGCAGGCGAGCACTCTACCCACTGCACCACAGCGGCCAACTAACACATGTTATAAAAGTGTATAAACCAAGTTTCGTCATAATATCTCAGTTATTTGTCGAGTAATAGGCACGTAGATTCCTTTGTATAAAAAGAGGCGGTGCCACGCCCATTTTCCAAACTTTTTTATTTTTTGTTTCCGGTCTATTGTAGAACTCATGTCACAAAATTTCAGTGATAGATCTTTATATTTGACAGAGATATCGCTTAAAATGTTTTTATTAGGTCACTTTATAATACCCATATATAAAAGTGGGCGTGGTCGTCAACCGATTTTGGTAATCTTTCGTCCACACATTTGGCTAAGTAAATATATCACGCGTACCAAATTTCATCGATATATCTTTAACGGTTTCTGAGTTATGGCTTATAAAACTTTCAATATTTGCCCCTTAATAAGTGGGCGTGGCACCGCCCATTTTCCAAAATTTTTATAATTTTTGTTTTATTTCCCTAGTTGGTCTCCTGCCACAAAATTTCAGTGATAGATCTTTATATTTGACAGAGATATCGCTTAAAATGTTTTTATTAGGCCCCTTTATAGTTCCCATATATAAAAGTGGGCGTGGCCGTCAACCGATTTTGATAATTTTTCGCCAAAACATTTGTCTAGGTAAGCAAATTACGCATACCAAATTTCATCGATATATCTTCAACGGTTTCTGAGTTATGACATATAAAACTTTCAATGTTTGACCCTTAATAAGTGGGCGTGGCACCGCCCATTTTCCAAAACTTCAACAAATTTCTTCATAAGGGCCTGAGCTCAATACGTGGGTAAAATTTTATCACTCTAGCTATATTAGTGGCTGAGATACCAAATTTCCGATTTTTTCTATATAGGAAAAGTGGGCGTGGTCATGGTCCGATTTCGCCCATTTTCAATACCAACCGTCCCAGTCTCGATACCAACTTGCATTTCAAATTTCATCAAAATATCTCAATTTTTACGCGAGTTATCCTGCGTACGGACGGACGGACGGACGGACGGACGGACGGACGGACGGACGGACGGACGGACGGACATGGCTCAATCGATTTCTCTTTTCACCCTGATCATTTTGATATATATAAGTCCATATCTATCTCGATTATTTCATTATGTTACAATCCACCGTTATGAAATCAAAATTATAATACTCTGTGTACTAGTACAGCTGAGTATAACAAGTAAGGAAGCCTAGGTTCGAGTGGAATCGAACATTGTATACTCAGCTGTACGCTTTCATTGATTATTTGCGTTTGATGGAAACACGGTGTATGTACTTTAAAAGCGAGTGCTGCATAAAGTGGACGTAGCCACTCCCATTTTCAAAACTTGTATCAGTCATCCAACTAAGCATATGAATATTATTCTTTGTGCAAAATTTCATTCCTTTATGACTTCTAGTTACAAAGATGTCACGTTACAAATTCCCAAAGGGTGTTCCAGAAATACCTTTGTTAAAAAGTAGGCGTAGTCATAAACCGATTTCAATAAATTTTTGCGTGCCTATTAACACAAGCTATAAAAGCGTATATACCAAGTTTCGTCATAATATCTCAATTATTTGTCGAGTTATAGGCTCAGAAATCTCGTATATTCCTGCTTCTAAAAAGACAGGTGCCACGCCCATTTTCCAAAATTTTTGTGTTTTTTGTTTTATGTCTATAGCCGGACTTCTACCACAAAATTTCAATGATATATCTTTGTAATTGACAGAGATATCGCTTAAAATGTTTTTATTAGGGCACTTTATAATACACATATATAAAAGTGGGCGTGGTCGTCAACCGATTTTGACAATTTTCCGTCCAAACATTTGCCTAAGTAAGTATATCACGCATACCAAATTCCATCGATATATCTACTACGGTTTCTGAGTTATGACTCATAAAACTTTCAATGCTTGCCCCTTAATAAGTGGGCGTGGCACCGCCCATTTTCCAAAATTTCACCATATTTCTTCATAAGCTGCTGAGCTTCAACGTACAGATATTTTCATTGTTATTTTTTAAGTCGGCTTCCCACAGATGATTCAAGTAGTGGGCCCGGGTGGTGAAGGTTGGTCCCGGTAAAGGGAAATGTAAAGGCAAAGGTAAAGGTAAAGGTAAACGTGAAGGTAAAGGTAAAGGTAAAGGTAAAGGTAAAGGTAAAGGTAAAGGTAAAGGTAAAGGTAAAGGTAAAGGTAAAGGTAAAGGTAAAGGTAAAGGTAAAGGTAAAGGTAAAGGTAAAGGTAAAGGTAAAGGTAAAGGTAAAGGTAAAGGTAAAGGTATAGGTATAGGTAAAGGTAAAGGTAAAGGTAAAGGTAAAGGTAAAGGTAAAGGTAAAGGTAAAGGTAAAGGTAAAGGTAAAGGTAAAGGTAAAGGTAAAGGTAAAGGTAAAGGTAAAGGTAAAGGTAAAGGTAAAGGTAAAGGTAAAGGTAAAGGTAAAGGTAAAGGTAAAGGTAAAGGTAAAGGTAAAGGTAAAGGTAAACGTAAAGGTAAATGTAAAGGTAAAGGTAAAGATAAAGGTAAAGGTATTAACAACTGTCTTACCAGCTACAACCGAGCATTGTTTTTAGCTGCTAGCAGGGTTGGGCACAGTGCATTCAATTTTGATTGCATTCAGCCTTGCATTCTCCATTCACTGATGAGTGGTAGTGAAAATTTGATTTGCATTACCATTCACTATTGAATGGTAATGCAAATGTGGCTTGCACTACCATTCAGTAGTGAATGGTAATGCAAATGTGGTTTGCACTACCATTCAGTAGTGAATGGTAATGCAAATGTGGCTTGCACTACCATTCACTATTTAATGGTAATGCAAATGTGGCTTGCACTACCATTCAGTAGTGAATGGTAATGCAAATGTGGCTTGCACTACCATTCAGTAGTGAATGGTAATGCAAATGTGGTTTGCACTACCATTCAGTAGTATTTTTTTACCTACGTGTTTAAAAGAAATTTATGAACAACCTTAAAACCTATTGATATACACAGGACATATTGCAATGCCGCGTTGGTTTCCAATGAGTTTTATAAGCCTTATTCTATGTGTAGAATATCCCATAAACTTCCTTCTCGTTATTAAATAGATTTGCCACTTAATACCTAAACTACGATCATAGGTTTTCACAAATCATACTTGTAGTGGGAATGCAATGAATGGTAGTGCAAACCACATTTGCATTCGCATTCACTACTGAATGGTAGTGCAAGCTACGTTTGCATTACCATTCACTATTGAATGGTAGTGCAAGCCACATTTGCATTACCATTCACTACTGAATGGTAGTGCAAACCACATTTGCATTACCATTCACTACTGAATGGTAATGCACTTTGAATGGTAATGCAAAAATGCCCATCCTTGGCTGCTAGCAAGGTTAAAAAAGCAAAAAATTTTAAATATTTGTGGTTGAGTAACTCAAGATTGCTTTTAAGAAAATCGGAAAATGATAGACCTGTCGTTATAAATACATTTGAAGATCTAGATGATCTTTCTCTTTAGTTTTTTATAACTTTATTGTTTAATCGTTAAATGAATAATATATCTTTTTTTATAGACGACAGGCCTGTCATAAACGTTATTCACGATTTAAACCTTTTAGCAGTAGGAAAAAGCACTTTAACCGTTGTACATCAAAATATAAGAAGTCTGCGGCAGAATTTCGAATCATTATGTCTGAACCTTAAAGCCTTTGGATATCTTCCAGATATTGTATTTGTATCAGAAATTTGGATCTTCTCCTATGAGATTGAAGATTACCATATTCCTGGCTATAATTTTTTCGCGAACTCTAATGACTCGTACTCAGCTGGTGGTGTAGGAGTTTTTATAAAAAATATATATGAATGCAATGTAACACGTATTTGTCTATCGAGCGCGGATATTTTAAAAATAGATGTCTACATAAAAAAAGAGCTAGTTAGCTTCGTTTGTGTCTACAGATTTCACTCAGTTTCCATGCAAGTATTTCACGAGGAATTCGCATCATTTTTAGATAAGGAAAACGCACATAATTTAGTCTTATTAGGGGATTTCAATATTGACCTATTAGGCTCCAATGCCGCAACAGATAATCACTTGGAGCTGATGGCAAGTCATGGCTTGACATCGTATATTAATTGTAGTACTCGGCCTGATTCTGGCACCTGCATAGACCATATTTATGGACGCTTCGATAAGTGTGGTGTTAGCCCTTCTCTTGGCTTAAATTTTGATCTAGGGATTTCCGATCATTGCATGATCGGCCTGCAATTCAAACAAAATAGTGATCAGCGCTATAATAAAAAGGGTCTCCCACTCATTAATAAAACAAATTTTGGGGCTCTTTATGAGTTACTTCGATATGAGAAATGGGAAACGGTCTATGCAGAAAAAGACGTTACTAGAGCGTATAGTTTATTTTTGTCTATACTAAAGGCTCACATAACCAAATCTAGCTACGTTATTTCCCCAAAACATTCGCAAGTCATTCTCAAGCCCTGGATAAATCGAAATTTATTAAAAAAAATCAAGCTGAAAAATAAATTACGCATAAAGTGTCGTAAGCACCCAACGAACATTCGCCTTCGGAAGCATGCGAATCGTGTCACCAGCAGATTACGCAAAGAAACTTCTTTATGTCATGATAATTTTTATAAGAATAGGTTTATTGCTTCGAATGGTGACCTTAAAAAAGAATGGAATGTAGTAAATGACATTCTTAATCGTAAGTCGGAAAGACAAGATAATACTATTACCTTGGAAAACAATGGGGTGCTTGTTTCGAACCCCTCACATGTTGCTAATCAGTTTAATGAATTTTTCTCTACTATTGGAAATACTCCTGTTCCACAATGCTCATGTAACCACCGCCCAGTTTATTCTGAAAATAGTTCTTTTGGAGGTAGTTTTTTCTTTGAACCCATCTCTGGATCAGAGATCTTAAGCTTAATAAATTCTTTGAATAATTCTGATTCATCTGGTAATGATGATATCTCAAACCGTACGCTGAAAAGCATAGCCCTCTATGTGGTTGATATTGTAAAGCATTTATTTAATAGCAGTATTGTTGAAGGAATATTTCCAGAGGATTTAAAATGCGCTATTGTTATACCACTTTATAAGAAAGGGAATAGAAAAGACAAAAACAACTATAGACCTATATCTCTGCTGCCATCGACCTCCAAAGTTTTTGAAAAAGCTGTGAAACGTAGGATGTTGGCATATTTGGAAAAGGTCCAGTATTTCAGTTCAGTGCAATTCGGGTTTCGGTCAGGAGCTTCTACGGAGGACGCCCTTCTTGAAGTATGCTCTTTTCTATATAAAGCAATGGATGACAAGAAAAATTGTGCTGGCCTTTTTGTTGACATTACAAAAGCGTTTGACATGGTTGATCATAACATACTCTTATGCAAATTGCACTCAGCAGGTTTCCGGGGGAACGTTCTAGATTGGTTTAAATCCTACTTAACTTTACGAAGACAGAGGGTGAAAATAGGTAATAATCTAAGTACAACCAGACTAATGGATTTGGGAGTACCACAAGGCTCCGTTCTTGGGCCAATTTTATTTTTGATTTATATAAACTCGCTTTTTTCAATACCTTTTAAAGGAAGAGTCACAGCATTTGCCGATGACTTGGCAATTGCTTATTGCTCTGATAACTCTTTTAATCTTTATACAAATATAAGTCACGATGTGCACCTATTGAGGGTGTGGTTCGCTAACCACAAACTCATTGTAAGTAGCAAGACAAAATTAATGTATTTCAGTCTTAGCAGCAGAGAAATGCCAATTGGTGATATTATTTTTCACTCTGCAGTTTGTATGCGGCACAATCTATCTACTCATGATTGTGCTATGAACGGGTCTCGCGCAGATTATGCACCAGAATTGAACTGTGACACAAAATATTTCAAGATTGAAGTAGTATCCAATTTTAAGTACTTGGGAGTTATAACTGATCAAAACTTTAGTTGGTGTTCTCATATCTCGGCAATGAAACAATATCTACTATCAACTGTACGCTCCTTTTATCGTCTTCATAAGTTATGTTCGAGCAATGTATTGGAAATGGTGTACTATGGACTGATACAGTCCAAATTACAATATGGTATTAGTTGCTGGGGTAGTGCATATACTAGCAAAATTCGTCCGCTCTTGATACTGCAGAAGTGCCTCATAAGAAGAATATGTAAAGCTGCCCGTCTAGCGCATTCTATGCACCTTTTCCGTAGGCTAAATATTCTTCCTGTGAGGCAGTTATACTACTATAAAGTTTTGAAAGTTTTTTTTATGAGATGTGGTTACTTACGTAGTCCCATATGCAACTCGTACAGGTTGAGAAGCAGCTCGCATTCAAATGTTGCTGTTCCTGCCTCTCGCACCACCATGTTTCGTAATTTCTATACCATAGTATCTTGTATGGTTTTTAATAAACTCCCTAATGCTATTCAAGTTATTAGAAGTCTAGCCGTTTTCCTTAAGGCAGTGAAATTGGGGCTTCTCGGGTTTGAACATGATGACATGGAAGTTCTGTTGCGGCCTTTATCATGATCGCTTTTCTACTTAAATAGTGCTAAAAATTGTATTGCTACCCTTCTGTAATTTCTACCTGTTAAATCTAGTTGCACACTGATTTTTTTTTTTTTTTTTATAATATAATATTTTATAATATACTTCTTTGCTTACAACTATTTGTACCCCACAATATTCAACAATTAATTATATATATTAAGAATATTGCGTTATCTCTGTCCATTTATTGGGACACTCAACGCCATTAACTATTATCTTAGTCAGTTAACTATTTTTTTACTATTATATTTGTGAAATTGATGTAATTGATGTAAAAAATTTAATTATTTAAGATAATAATGAATAAAACTTAAACTTAAAAACTTAAACTTAGGTAAAGGTAAAGGTAAAGGTAAAGGTAAAGGTAAAGGTAAAGGTAAAGGTAAAGGTAAAGGTATCAATATCAATATCAATATCAATATCAATATCAATATCAATATCAATATCAATATCAATATCAATATCAATATCAATATCAATATCAATATCAATATCAATATCAATATCAATATCAATATCAATATCAATATCAATATCAATATCAATATCAATATCAATATCAATATCAATATAAACATCAAAATCAATATCAATATCAATATCAATATCAATATCAATATCAATATCAATATCAATATCAATATCAAAATCGATATCAATATCAATATCAATATCAATATCAAAATCAATATCAATATCAATATCAATATCAATATCAATATCAATATCAATATCAATATCAATATCAATATCAATATCAATATCAATATCAATATCAATATCAATATCAATATCAATATCAATATCAATATCAATATCAATATCAATATCAATATCAATATCAATATCAATATCAATATCTATCTCTACCTCAATCTCTATCTCTATCTCTATCTCTATATCTATCATTATCCCTATCCCTATCCCTATCCCTAGCCTTATCCCTATCCTTATTCCTATACTTATCCCTATCCCTAGCCTTATCCCTGTCCTTATTCCTATACTTATCCCTATTCATCGGATTTTGGCTGAGAACTTTCTATTTTTACATTTGAAAAGCCATTAAGGAATAATTTCACACAAAATTTCATACAAAAACTCGATTTTCGATTTTTCCAATTTTCCGACTTTTCTGGAGAAATTTTCCAAAATTACCTTCCGTAAGAACCTTCTCCTCGAGAATATGAACAACTAACAAAAAATTTTACAGAAATCAGCCCAGCCGCTATACATTTTTACACCATTTTTATATATGTACATATATAGAATTAAAAATGTTTATTTTTATTTTAAGCACTATTAGATTTTGAACCAAAAACTTTCGTTTATCATCATATATATTATTTCTAATTGGTATTTTATAAATATCCCTTTTTCTGCTCACATAATTTACCAAAATTAATAAGTAAGGCATCGTTTTAAAGGTATTAATAAGCTATGCATGCGAAACGGTGTTTTATTGGGCGTGGTACTTTTTTTTAAATAGTATTTTGCAAAAATAAAATGTTTAAATTTAAACTAAGGGATTTGCGCCTAAAACTATGCCTTCAGAATTATTTTATTCTATCAATTCAAATCTCAAATGCAGATGTCGCTCCATTTTAACAGTCGTGTATATTTTAAAACACTTTTATAAGCTTCAGCTGTATGTTTGTATGTAAACATTATATTATTTTAGGCGAACACGTATGTATTCATGCCTATGCTAAATGGGGCTTTTCAGTGTAGGATATGCTGTACGTAGTACATACAATATATGTATGTATATGTATGTATACTTTTGATCACATAACGGTTGTACGTAAGACCATAAAATAATTGAGATAGATATGGACTTACATATATATATCAAAACGATCAGGATGAAAAAAATGTTCGTCCGTCCGGCCGTACACACTCTAACTTGCGCAAAAATAGAAATATTTAAATGAAATTGGGTACACAGATTCTAATGGGAACAGAGAAAGTTGGGGTTGAAAATAAGGCATATGGATGTATTTCGAAAAACACGTAAAACATGATAATTCAGTCACTAATAAAGCCCGAGTGATGAACTGGCGTTATGCCGTTATGAGGAAACATGCTGAAATATTGATAAATGGGCCAAGAGGGGCAAATTTTCAAAGATTTATAAGTAAAAACTCAAAAACTGTAGCAGATATCTCGATTAAGCTTGGACCACTGATTTGCTTGCCAAGGCAAACGTGTGGAAAAAAAAAATTACCCAAGTCGGCAGGGACCACATACATATATATAAAAATATATGTAAAATATATAAACAAATTTAATACACAACTACTTATATATATATGTATGCATGTAGGTACAATAAAAACATTTTATGCGATATGTTTGTCAAACATATAAGTAATTCATTGAAAGTTGCATAAGTTCCACTGTAGATATAAAACCAAATAGATATGTTTTTTTTAAAATGGGCGTGACAGCACAAACTATATCGACTGGCGCCACGTATGTTTTAGTCATCATCATATATATTCACCCCGATTCTAAACGAAAAATCCACAAGGATTTTTCCGCTTCTCCCTGTTCCCTTATTCTAACTGCTTGCCCAGAATGTTGTACTACAGCTACGGACTACATAGCTTACTACATCAGCTGATGACTGATTTTGTGGTAACGCTCGAAAATGTGAACACAATGGTGTAGCTCAGTGTATCTCATATATGTCATCTTTTTTATATTTTTGTACAGGGGATTCCTTAAATTCCATAAAAACTCTTTATTTTTTACAAGTTCAATTCATTTTTTCAGTTTCTTCGTCCTTCATTTCGAATTTCCGTCATTAAAAAATTGAGCAGTCACACTGTAGCGCGCTACAAAGTTAAAGTTAACTCTACTTCTACTACAGCCACAACTACACGCTACAGACACAGCTACACATTGTAGGCATTGCAATGCATTTGTACTGTTTTAACTTTTGACAGCTCTTACTACGTACTACAGCCACACCATTCTGGGCAAGCAGTAAACACAAATTCCTTGTGGATTTTTTCGCTTCTCCCTTTCCGGCTATTCTAAATGATGTTCGAAAAAGTGAAAAGCGAACAAGGAAGAAAAGTAGGTATCATGAATGAAAATAAAAGCGAGAATTTATGCAATTATTTTGTGAGATTTTTCACAAGACAATTTTAAGTGAATGTTGAACAAAATGTGAGTGAATATAACTTTTGTTAATAAAAAATACATAATTGAATTAATTATGTACTGGTTTGTTTATTTTTATGACGGAAAGTATAAACAGCAAATAGATATTTTAGTAAGTTTATTGAAAGGGCAGCCGGATATTTCGCGGCTTGTAGGCTGTAGTATCCCTTCCGGTTGTAGTAAGGGTGCTTGTTTTGATATGGAGCGATGATACGGACATGTGTTCCATCAATACATTCAAGGACACTAGAGCTGTCGTAGTTTTAAAAACCGCACTTAAAAACTTTCTTTTTCGTCGCTGTTCATAGCTTTATGAATCCAAATCGGATACAACTCATTTTCAAAAATTTCAACAACTTTTAGAACTTTGCTGAAGGTGGATTGAGCCAATCAAACGTCAGAATTTTTTTTGATATCCGTCTTCAAGCAAAAAAACGGAAGAATGCGCATAGTTTTATTATAGGAGAGATTGCAAATAGTTTCTTTGGCTGCTGTGTATGTGATATTAAAATGTCCAATAAATATTTGAACGCAGGTTTATTAATTCTATAGTATTTAATAAATCTGCAAATTAATAAAATCAATGCAATACTCTCAAAAAACTTTTATTTCTTATAAAGATTCCGTCAAACAGATTCGTACCATCGCGCAATCTTCCTCTTATAGACCTCTGCTACCTTCGAAAAGCAATACCATGCATATTCACTCTTAATTTTGTTAAATTTGCAATTTTTTAACAAAAATGCAAAATTTGTGGGGAAATTTCGATACGGGCCAGGCCCCTGAATTTTCGGTTTTTTTTATTTTATGGTAGGGGGGTCATATGGATCACTAAATGCAAACGAAATCTTGGGAAAACTTATAGTTTATTAATAATAAATTATTTTTGCGTAGTACACCCTAATGCGTTGGCGGCCTTCGGCCCTCAGCCGACAGAATTCTCTTTCTGGAGTAAAATCTACGGACCGATCCACAGTTGTTTTGAGTAGAAAAACATTTTGCGTTTGCGGCCTTCGGCCTCGCTTCAAAAAAAAATTACCCTCAGCCGGCGGAATTCCCTTTCTGGATTTATATTTCTGGAGCAGTCCACAGCATTTTTGCATAGTGGGGTTTTAAAATTTGTAAAATTAACATTCACATAACATTTCCAGAAAATTTTATTGAAAAATTCTTAGTGGTTTGAAAATAAATACGGCATTCGCATAATATCGAAGGCGACACAGGTAGGCGCATAGGCAAATTCCGAAGCTACTTTTTTATTTACAAAGGTAGAGTGTACTGTAAAAATCAAAGCGAATTCACATCATGGCCCAATAGGAATGGGCCAGTCCCAAGTGAATTCAGGTTTTCACCAAGGCGAAATATCATTTTGACACCACACTACCAAATACAATAACAAAATGCATCGGAAATTTCTGAATCCGCTTATGCGCCTACCTTCCTAGATCTGCCTTGCAACAAAAAAGCTGACTTCGAAAATCCGATCACATGTTCGAAATTCTGTTCGCCAGTTTTTCTTCTCGCTAGTGAAAGAGAATAGGAGGAAATTTTCCTGGTGAACAAAAAAATCCACAAGGGCTGAGATCCTGGCGGATATTTAGAAACTAGAGTGCTGCCTACTGTCGAAACTCGACAGTTTTTCTAGATGTTTACTTATGACTAAGGTGAACCTATAGTTTTTGTATAATTGTTTGTTGTTATTGTCACTGTTACTATTTTGTTGTTGTTCCTGTTGATGCTGCTCCTTTTGTTGTTACTGTCACTGCTACTCTCTTGTTGTTTTTGTTGTTGGTGTTGTTGTCGTTAATCGTTTTCATCAGGGACGTAACGGTTATAAGAGAAATGGGGTAAAAGTCATATTTAACCATTATCATGAGAAAAAAACCGTTTTGGGCCTGAATAATATAATAATAATACAATGGCGCTATTATAACTCTGACGAGTTTTATGGCCGAGCTTCTCATGGCCTGAATAACCGTTATAAAAACCACAAAACCGTTTTGGGCCTGAATAACCGTTATGGCAACCAAAAAACTGTTTTGGGCTTGAATAACCGTTATAGCAACCAAAAAACTGTTTTGGACCTGAATAACCGTTATGTCAACCAAAAAACTGTTTTGGGCCTGAATAACCGTTATTAAGATTTTTATTTTTTTTTGGTCAGCTATAAAGGTCAAACCTATTTATTTGTCACTTTCCCTAAATATTTCTGGACGATATGGTACCAAATGAAAGGTGTTGATCAGGACTTTTACATAGAGATGTATTGGTTATGATTCCTAGGTCGGGTCCGCAGATATGGGTCAAAATGCGGACCTGGATGACCCCAGAAAAAATCTGAGCGATATTGGTGTCAAATGAAAGGTGCTTTGCAGGGCTTTTACATAGGGATGTATTGGTTATGATTCCTAGGTCGGGTCCGCAGATATGGGTCAAAACGTGCACCTGGATGACCGCAGAATTTTTCTGAGCTATATTGGTATCAAATGAAAAGAGGAAATCAGAGCTACAATATAGACCTCTATTCGATGTTATGTTTAACCCAGTTCCCTAGGGAAACGGAAAGGAAAAGGGACGGAAAGGGAGGGGGAAAAACAAATGAAAATTGGATGGAGAGAGTTGGTGAAAGAGAGAGAGGGTAGCACAGGGAAGGAGAGAAGGAATAAGAGCGAAATGGAGAAAGGACGTGTAAGAAGAGGTAAGGGAGAGCAGTAGAGAAAGGCAAAAGGAAAGGGAAGGAAGGGGAAATGTGACGGCAAACAGAAAATAAAACTGATACGGAAATGTAAGGGAAGGGGAAGGAGAAAGGAAATAGTAGAGGGCGGGAGACTATAGGACATGAAGAGAGGCGAACTTTTGAAAATATAAATTCTTTCCTTCACTTGTTCTGTAACTAATTTGATTTTGCTGAGGCCTGTAACCCGAGGAAGGATCGGTCATCTAGGCATTTTCATTTTTATAAAGTGTGGCGTCGCTTGAATAATGAAACAACGTCTAATCTAAAGTGCGGTTTCGAGAAAAGCGAGTTTAAAGATTTTAAAACCTAGAAAGCAACTTCAAATTTAAATTTTACAGTTTTTACTGCAAATCTTGTCATTTTAAATCGACCACACTTTTCACTGATTTATTCGTTGTTATTCCACACAGATATATTAGTGGGGTTTACTAAGGTATACAACTTTATGCCATTTTTCTCAAACCATAGTAAGAAGTTAAATTCTATCATGTGAACTGTGCTACACGCGGTTTTTTTTTTATCATAGTTCAGGACCCGGTGAAAATTCAATATTAATGAGTGGTGATATATGTACGAAAATAGGGACTGTTTGAAAAAACATTTTAAACTTGATATTCTTATTTTGCTCTTGGTTTGTTCGGTCACATAAGATTTGAGAATCACTGCACTAAACTGGATAATTCCTTCTGAAAGTTGGTTCGTAATTACCTCGAATCGGTTCCGGAAAAAAGTGGAAAATATTGAGGGGCGTGGCACCTTCCATACAAACATAATCTTTCATGCTGCATACTCTGGAAGTATTTTCCGTAGAATATCTAAACTTAGTGGCAGAATAGAGTAAAGTCGGGTATTATGGAATACCTTTTTTTTTTTGGACCATAACTGGAAAAGTAAGCACTAGAAGCCTTTCCAATTTTGTATACGATATCTCTGAAATATTAGCTATACTAATGGCTAACATTAATTTCACTAAAATATATGGCAAAAAAGGTATACACAAAAATTTGGGAAAAGTCAAAAAGTAGCACTTTGAAAAACCTGCGGGTAATATGGTACACTCTGTCGTTTAATATGGTATATATATACCATATTAGCAGCATATTATTTCTATTAAAAAAAGTATATATAGCATTTAAAATAAATCTCTCCAAATCATTAAATTTATTGGATATATTATTTTTCTGGCCAATTTGGAATGCCAGTGACCTCACATCTTGTTTTGTAAGCCTTCAAAAGTGAGACCCCATCTTTAAACAAAATTTTACCAGCCCCTCTCGATTTCTTGGCTAAAAACTGGTCTCCTTCCAAGATTTGTTCAAAGCAGATCCTCTGACGGTTTTTCCCTCCTAGCCATACGCTATAGTATGGTGTGTGGGACGTGGAATATTTTCGACGCCAGTCAATTCTCATTGTATCTTTTTTACAGCTGTAATGGCCTTATGCATGTTTTCCAAGTCCAATTGTCTCCGTACACCACTTTTTGGCATGTATCCTGTAAGATTCTACCATAAAAATAATATCCTAACCTCTGAAAATATATGCGGGATATATGGTCACTATACCAAATTGGCCTCTGACAAGTGTACCATATAAGCCGCACCTCCCATTTTCTGATTTTTGTTTATTTTTTTACTCAAATCATTATGTTATTTAAAAATTACCCTTTCTTAAATAAAATATAAACACACGGTAATCAATTTTAAAACGAATTTTGTTCATAAATCTTTTTTTCTAGCGATAACAACCATTTATGTTACCATGTATTATAAAGTCGACCATGTGCAACCACGGCTTTTCAGCAATTGAAAGTGAACTAGACAGCCGCCACAACTGAAACTTTTTTCTTTTTATCTTTCTAAATTTAACAGCAGTTGGTATGGTACGCGTTTCCACAGTGTTAATAGTTTGTGAGAAAAGTGGGTGTACCATATTAGCCGCCTATACCATAATACCCGACTTTACTCTAAACGAAATCAATGCATAACCTATGATAGAAATTTTGAGTTATTCGAAATGGGGGCGTGGCACCCCTGAAAGTACATATGTGCGGTAGAATATGAAAACAAGACATAAAAATGAAAATAACTCTAACATTGGTTAAAACCTCCTATTTGATATTGCATATGTATTCGCAATTATAATTTTAGTGGTTGGTTTATAATAGTTTATTCGTTGAGAAAATTTTACAGAATGAAAAAATGAAATTTTTTTATATGATATAACAATCTAAAAACATTTGATTAAATTCATTTTTCTATACAGTTATAAACACAGTAAAAATATTACAAAGTAGAATACAGTATTTAATTGATAATTCTAACATTTGATAAAAATATTATTTTAAAAAATAGGGATGGGGATTAGGGCGGAGTGAATTGGGGCTTTTCTTGAAATAATTATTGCTCTACCTGCAGCAATTTCCAAAATTTCCAAAAAATTTTCAATTTATTTTTATAAAAAGTATTTTATTTAGATGAACATTTTATGTTCTTAATTCTCTGAAAATAATATTAGAATGAACAATTATAACTAAATATAACTAAAAACACATTAACAATTTTACATTATAAATATAAAGTATTATTTAAAAAAGGTAGAATATTTATATGTATATATATAAATAATCCACTACAGTATGTAAGTGGCTTAGTAAAAAATAAATAATAGCTTAAAAAAACTAAAAAACACGCTTTAATCTTAAAAATCATACTAAAAATTGAGAAATAATTTAATTAGAAACAAAATGATGAACGAAAATATAAGTATTTAAGGAAAAGTGTGGGGTGCTCAGTAGACCGGGTCGAAAAAAAAAGTTTGCAATTATCCCCCCCCCCCCCCCCTAGGATGAAAGATGACCCTGCGGTGAATTTGGGATGATAAAAATTTTCGTCCTGCGAGAGTCCTAAAAACAGCCAAAATCGATTTTTATTCACAACTTTTTTATTTATAATCCGATTGCAAAGTTTGATATATCGTTGAATAGGTATTTTTTAGTACTACATATCTCCCGAATGTCCTTTCACTCAAAATAGACCCTAACCCGACTTAGATCGCGTAACCCGATTTCTACCTACCTAAATACAACTTTTCTCTTTATAATAATAAACGTCTCAGCAAGCCATACACTTGTTGTCTTTGAAGCAAAAAAAATATTAGTAAACAAAGAAGTTACGGTGACCTGAATTTTAATTGCACATATATGTAACTTCTACACATAAAAATATTTACTACATATGAGTGTATGTGTATGTCCATGTAAAATTAATTGAAGGAGGTGCATATTCAGTAGAATATTCAGTATGAAAAATAACCTGAAACTGAGTTCAAAATTCATTGCTGAAAAAATAACTGAGCACGAAGTGAAGCCATCAGGTGTATTGAAATATATGCTATGGAAGTTCTCCCTGCGTATTCAGGCCTTTTTTCATACAGAAACTCTCCCTTCTCGTTCTGCAGTTTTCAGGTAGTTGATTTTCGACGCCACCTTTATATAAAAACGAAAGAGAAAGTTCAGATTTTAGAACTATATCTCTACTGAATATTCAGTAGGAAATACGTGCTGTTTTCCAGCTGATAAATACTGCTGGGAAGGTATACTACACGTTTCAAAATTATCAACATCACACAATTTTTAAATTAAATTTTGACGAGACTCAAGCAGACTGTAGCGGCACCTGCTTTCCAGTTTTGAAAAAATATGGCCCAAGCGATTATGATCTGTAACTGCTAGCGCAGATTCACTAACAACACGAACGAAACGTTCCGTATTTTGCGAATGGCATAAGAATTCTGCAATAAACCATTCATTAGAAAAAACTCAGTCTCTTGTTACAAAGTTTTACCTGGTAATTTTATAACTTCAGCTTCAGAATATTGATAAAAAGTCAGTTGTTCGTCAGTGTAAAACTGCAAACAGGGTGGCTCTATGTTTTCAAATTGTTCCCATTTTATCATTTGCGTATAAGTATCACTATTGAAATTTAAGGGCCTTTTCACATTACTCGGTACGACATCAGATCGACATTTTTTGCTCGGTATTTTCAGCTTATCGAAACGATTCCGCGTTGCTGTGTTTTTCACACTTGTGGGAATACTTTCGGTGCGTTATCGTAGAAAATAGGGAAACAAACTTCGAAAACCTTCAACAAATCACTCAATAATAACAATAATGTCTTCTAGCGAAGACGAAGACATTATAACTTGCTACATTTATAGCCGAAATGAGTTTTTTACTGACTTTGTTCTTCTTCTTTTTATACGCCGCAAAAATTTATGCAGTAATTCCTCAAATTTTACTGACCGGTCTTACCGCGCTGCGGTATACCGAAATTAATCCGCTCCGATTTCATGTATGCAACACTAATGTGAAAGTGCCAATTGAAATACATGTGGTCGGTAAGGTTTCGGTATACTTTCGGTAAAAACCAAAAATGTCGATCCGATACCGCACCGAGTAATGTGAAAGCGCTCTAAGATTCCTTGTTTTGGTAGATAAAATACACGGAGAACTGATTGCTGATCGCGCCGAGCGGCTCTTATTTTTTCATACGCTTCAAAACGTACAGTTTGGTCTGAATCCGTTATCATTGACAAAATAATGTTTTCCGAATGGCAATAATAAGCGTTGTATTCTACAACAGGACGAATTATTTTCTGAACATCGTCTGGCAAATTTCGCATCCAACAAATATATTTAAAAACGTGACGGCTTCCATGTATAGATTCTCTTTACCAAAAACCAGAATGGTGCGTAAACCTTAACAACAAACTCCACGGCTTTTATTAAGGAAGAGCTGGGGTGCTTTTTGGAAACGTATAAACGTAGAAGTCTTGACGCCGTAGATAACCAGCGTGCTGTACTTACAGGACCAGGTTTCTCCCTACTAAGTTGATCATTACATACACAACTATCAATCGCTTTAACCATGCGATATAGGTAACGCTGATCCACTCCTCAATATTTTCAGGCATGACGCCCATTGCGATTTTTTATAACCTTCGAAGACCTACAAACAAACAAAATTGAACAAAATGTACCCCCAAATATGT
The DNA here is from genome assembly GCA_960531455.1 of Urophora cardui. Lineage (NCBI taxonomy): Eukaryota > Metazoa > Arthropoda > Insecta > Diptera > Tephritidae > Urophora > Urophora cardui. The sequence continues at coordinate 84,377,840 of OY482672.1, read as the reverse complement.
ATAAGAAAAGCCTACCTTATAATTTTCGCATGTGAGGATTTCTGTTCCTTCTTTGCTCGGCCACAATCCAGAACCTTTTTGCGATCCGAAAAATTTTTTTAACAACGCCTTTAAAGGCAACTCGTTGAAATGCAGCAAACAAACATTCCATTGCAATGGCCGCTGCAAATATCGTTCCATGCAAACAATTACGCCAGTCTTATAGCCTGTGTTAACTGCGGTACCATCACAATTGATAGCGACTAAATGGCTCAAGGAAAAATTTTGATAATTTAAAAAATTTACTATTGATTGCTTAATTCCCTCTCCGGTGCTTAAAATGGGTGTGGTATATCCAATAAATTTGGATTCTGGCTCCTTTACTAGCGTTATATGTTCTTCCACTGATCTACTTAATCGCTTTTTGTTATTAATCTCGGTATTCTTAAGGGTAAGGTCTCTTTTTCCATCAAAGGAAATACCTTGCAGAAAAGAGTTTTCTTTCACCGAAGCTTGGGCTTCTTTTCGAAATTTTGAGTTGGGAATGTACTCATCCGAGAGCACTGAGGGGTTAACGCATTCAGTAGTGGTATGAGATTCCAGTTCGCAAACACTTGTTGCTTCTCCTTCTAGAGAACCAATTTGTTTCAGTCTTATACTGCACTGATCTACTAAAAACTGCTTTGCTGTGTGTGAGGTTGGAAGACCAGCAGAACAATTACAACTCCCAATATCCCCAATACTACACCTGCTCTTCGAAATTCGAAACAGATTGTTCCATTCGTCCTTTTTAATTCGTATTGGATGTCTGGTAACATCATGATACTTTTTTATAATATTTAAAAATTTTCGTTTATTAGGGGATGCAGTGATAACAGGAATTCCTGTTCGATGCCACAATTTTAATATTTCGGCTGCCACAATTCCCGCATAACTTGAAAGCTTAAGGGTTTTCTGTTTTTTTTTTTGATACCATAGTTCTTTAAAAAGAGTAAATACTCAACTACGTCGCGCTCGGTTGGTAACACTGATTTATTTAAATTACTTTTTTTTAAAAAACATGCTTTAATTTTATCGTATGTCACAAAATTTAATAATGCACAATGATACACAATGATCGTGAAAACAAGTTTTAACGGTAAATCGACTGTAACTTTTTTGTTTATTAGAATTTTTTGTTACTTCAAAGGCGAGAATTGCATAGCTGACTGACTTGTTTATTAGTATGAAGAGAAAAGTTTTATATAGGGGGGTAGAAATCGAGTTACGCGGTCTAACTCGGTTTGGCGTCTGTATGTAGTACTAAAAAATACCTATTCAACGATATACCAAACTTTGCAATCGGATTATAAATAAAAAAGTTGTGAATAAAAATCGATTTTGGCTGTTTTTAGGACTCTCGCAGGACGAAAATTTTTATCATCCCAAATTCACCGCAGGGTCATCTTTCATCCTAGGGGGGGTAATTGCAAACTTTTTTTTTTGTATGGGCACCGACCCGGTCTAGTGCTCAGTATGTCAAAAAATATTTAAAATCGGTGTTTTTTTACTAATAATTTTATTTTGACTTTTTTGAGATTTCATATATCGTACTCTTTAATTTCGCAACTAGGTATATTTTTGTACTAGTTGTACGAATCGAATATTTTCATGTTCAAATATTATTGAGCACCCCCACGCTTTTCCTTAAATACTTATATTTTCGTTCATCATTTTGTTTCTAATTAAATTATTTCTCAATTTTTAGTACGATTTTTAAGATTAAAGCGTGTTTTTTAGTTTTTTAAGCTATTATTTATTAAATTTGAAGTGTCATGCAAGGCCTAGCACTGAAGATGGGTAATAAAAGGAAAATGAAGAGGAAAATGAAAGGGACGGATATGACGAAAGAAAGGAAGCGAAAGAGGAAAGAATACGGAAAATAAAATGGATAAAGGGAAAATAAAGCGAAAATAGAGGGGAACAACGACAAAACAGAAAGCTTGTTACACAAAACACAAAACCAGTTCTTGCTCTGCATACGTATGTATGTATGTACATTGTACATGCGGTTGATTTCCTTGCAAATACAACAAACCCAAAACAGAAAGCTTCAAGCTTTATTTTTGAGTGAATTTATGCATTGAGTTTTTCGCCATCGCTATGAGTGATCGCTGGCTGTTGTGCGTTAGTTCGCTCGCTATTTGAGTGGTTCTACGTTTTTCTTTGAACATTTGTTTGTGATTTGAGAAGAATGTATTTTTGAGCGTTCGTGAGTGAGTTTTTCCGTACCCTGCAAGCTTGTTACTTATTGGCTTGTATACGGGAGTGAATTGAAATTCATAGAGGCTATTTTGAAGAAAGGTAACATAAAAGCCGCAATGAAGCATAAAATATAATGTTGAGTGTCCTACTATATGATGCCGTTGGGCTGTTGATGTCATGTTTGGAATCCGGAGGAGAATAGAAATAATAGAGAGAACACAAAAAAGTGAATGTTTGAAAGATAATAATAATTTAGTTAAATGTTGCAACTTTTAGGATGGGATGAAGTTACATACATACATACATACATACATACATACATACATACATACATACATACATACATACAGGTGAAGCTAATAAAAGCGTGTTAAAAATAGTCCTGCTGAGCAACTACAAAATTTGACTGCGCCTAAAACATGCTACAAATGCTGCCGTTTTTTTCGACGACAAATACCTTATTGTGCAAAAACATATATTACTATATACCTAAATTAGATATCCGAAAAATTAAAACGTTGTCTTCAAGAGAAATGGCCGAGCTTTCAATAGCTTTAATCAGTTTTTAAAATAAGTAAGTAATTTAAAAGATATTGAGGGGCGAATATAGCCATAAAACGTGTTTTTCTCCTCTTTGGGCATGAATATCTAAAAAACTGTACGTATTACAGAAAATCAGACTTCAGATTCGGATTCAGCGCACCGAAATCCTTTAGAAAAGTAATATTTTATTTCTGTAACAAAAATATGTTGAAATTTTGTCGACCAGTGTAACCAGACTGAGCGTATAAATCTTATGCAACATACAGAGTTTTTATAAGGGGCATTTTTTTAAATATATTATTGAAAAAGTAGGCGTAGTTATAAACTGATTTCACCAAGTTTTTAAATATACATATATTACCACAAATGATGAAAGTGCGTGTATCAAGTTTCGTCATAATATCACAATTACAATTACACTATGACAAAGATTGAGGGTGGTTCTTTGGTGTCGGAATAATTCCCACAGAGAACGAAAGGCCGCCAAACCGTTTTGATCCCTGAGGTTAATATTTTTATACTTAGATGCACTAGTACACAAAGTATTATAATTTAGCTTTTTTATATTTTTCTGCCCCAAATGTGCTGTCGCACAGTTTTATTTATCGAGTTACGGGCTCATAAGTCTCGCAGATGCCTTGTCTAAAAAGAGCCGGTGTCAGGTCCACTTTCAAAAATGTATACATATTTAATAGCCGTTTCAACAAAAATATCGTAAAATATTTTTTATTAGACCCATATAAAAATGGTCATGGTCATCAACCGATTTTGTTAATCTTTGGTCCTATTCAACACTTCATTTGATACCAAGGAATTTTCTGGGGTCATCCAGGTCCGCATTTTGACCCATATCTGCGGACCCGACCTAGGAATAATAACCAATACATCTCTATGTAAAAGCCCTGCAAAGCACCTTTCATTTGACACCAATATCGCTCAGATTTTTTCTGGGGTCATCCAGGTCCGCATTTTGACCCATATCTGCGGACCCGACCTAGGAATCATAACCAATACATCTCTCTGTAAAAGCCCTGATCCTTACCTTTCATTTGACACCAATATCGCTCAGATTTTTTCTGGGGTCATCCAGGTCCGCATTTTGACCCATATTTGCGGACCCGACCTAGGAATCATAACCAATACATCTCTATGTAAATCAACACCTTTCATTTGATATCAATATCGTCCAGAAATATTTACGGAAAGTGACAAATAAATAGGTTTGACCTTTATAGCTGACCAAAAAAACATAAAAATCTTAATAACGGTTATTCAGGCCCAAAACAGTTTTTTGGTTGCCATAACGGTTATTCAGGCCCAAAACAGTTTTCTGGTTGCTATAACGGTTATTCAAGCCCAAAACAGTTTTTTGGTTGCTATAACGGTTATTCAAGCCCAAAACGGTTTTTTTGGTTGTTATAACGGTTATTAAGGACCAAAAAAAATTTTCTCTTATGATAATGGTTAAATATAACCAAAAGAAGATAAAGGTTATTTTTGCGTAACCTTTTCACCACACTAGAAAAAATAACCGTTATTTTCAGTCCCTGGTTTTCATAATTCTTCTACCTACTTCTTTCTTTCTATTTTTGCTCTTTTCTTTCCTTAATTTCTTTCCTACTTATTCTTTCTTATCCTTCTTATTACTTGACCTTATGTTTTTGTTGTAGTGCTTTTGCTAACTTTTTACGTTTCTACTTCTTTGAAACTACACACCACATCCAGCCAAACATGTTCAGAATTGCATGTTAAGTTTGGTGAAAATGCACAAAGTCAGCTACATATGCTTGCGCATTGATACAGCTCTGTTGTGTACAAAGACATGCAACAACAACCACACGGCAATTTTCCAACGACGATTGTGGACGCATTTTCCAACCAATTTTCATGAAAATTGGCGCAGTTCTATTTGAGAGCAATACCTTTATAATGGTGTGCTTAGTTTTAAAATCGGTCCAGTAGTTTCGACGGAGAAGATGGAACAAAATTTATGTTAGCGTATTAATAATATAGATATTAATAATATAGATAAATATTACAAATGATTTTGAACCATTTTGAACCTAACCGGTGGTTCAGAGGTATCCTGAACCGGTTCTTGTCCGGTACAGATTTTTTCTAAGTGGTTCGAACCGCATCGATTTTTGGAGTAGTTTGCAACCCTGGATGAGATATTTGATGTGTGTATGTCAAATTGTCAAATATCACTGAAACGTGATTTGATCATGTAAGGGCCCTATAATGCATTTTGTTAAAATTGGGTAGTGAATCGCACTACAGGCCTGTGTAATTGACGATGAATCTAACCATATTCCATTTTATACTCAAGTATTTGTATATTCGGCTGTAGGATGGATTTCTTAATTTTATTTACATTTTTTTAGGTCCCAATGGTTGTCCACGTCGTCGTGGTCGTCAAACTTATACACGCTTCCAAACACTTGAGCTTGAGAAAGAGTTTCACTTCAATCATTATTTAACACGGAGGCGAAGAATCGAAATCGCGCATGCACTTTGTCTTACAGAACGTCAAATAAAGATTTGGTTTCAAAATCGACGTATGAAATTAAAAAAAGAACTGCGTGCAGTTAAAGAAATCAACGAGCAGGTAAGTAAAATTTAATTAATTAATCAGTTTATGCTAATATGGAATCCTATAGTAGAAACTAAGCTGGATACAAAAAATAAACACCCTAAACTAGGCTTGTTATTCAAAGAAGCTAACAAATGCAAGCTTTTTTATTGTAAAACTAAGAATAAATCAATGTAAGCTGAACAACATTTTTTATATGCAGAAAAAAGTTGACTTAAATGTGTTTTTAGCCTTGTAAGATTGATGCATCAGGTAGCATGACTGCCGCCTTACCGAATACTACGAAAGGAAATCAACCACGGACCAGAACACGATCCCCGAACAAAATATATATCCGAGGAGTTGGAATACATTTCTTGTTAACTATGCGTCGCCGCTGAAGATATTGTTAATACCAATATAATACACTGGCACTAATATAATTTTAACGGGCTTTAAGGCCGATCTTTTCTCCCAATTCGAGGCGTTTTGCTTATGTGTTCCCCTACAAATTGAGTGGACCTACAGTTTTATGCCGGCAAGGGCAAATTCAATTTGTGAGAAGCTATTTCATGGCATACCCTCGAGGTATGCTGCCCACTGCCGACGGGTGGCCGCTAACAACTTGATCTTATTAATTAATAATTTCAATTTGGTTTTGCTCCAGGCTGAATTCCAGGACCTCTGGCCTCGCACGACAGGTACTTTATAACTGCACCATAGCGACAGCAGCGCCGCGATTCACTAACTTTAATTATTAACTTTAACTTTTAACTATTTTTCAATTAATATTTTTAACAATAACAGATGGGGCTATCTTTGCCTTAACAACAATTAACAGCCATTGTTTTGAATTTATTCAAAATAAGAAAGATGAGATAGATTCCTTTACTTCGTTTTTCCTTTACTTAGAGTGATATTTTCTTTTTCTTTTGGATCGTTGTGATTTTCTAATTACAAAGATGTCAGGTTGCAAACTCCCAAAGGGTGTTCTATATTTTCGGAATTTGTTGAAAAGCAGGTGTGGTCATAAACCGGTTTCCCGCAAATTTTTGAACATGTTTTACCATAACCAATAAAAGTTTGTGCACAAAGTTTCGTCATAATATATCAATTATTTGTCGAGTTGTGGGCTCAGAAATCTCGTATATTCCGGCTTCTAAAAGAAGGCGGTGCCACGCCCATTTTCCAAGATTTTTGTGCTTTTTGTTTTATGTCTGTATTTGAACTCACGCTACAAAATTTCAATGATATATTTGACAAAGATATCGCTTAACACGTTGGCTGCCAGTGTATCACCGGTGATCACAACAAAAAACCACTCACAGGTGCCAGGAATAAAATTACTTTTGCTTTTTTGTATTATAACGGGATTTTTTACCCAGAGTAAAAGCCATGCTGGCGACGCATCTGAGCATTCTTTTAAGCTGTGATGACCCCGCGAACATCTGCTTTTTTATTTTAAAATGTTGTTTAAATTTTAAGCGCCTAGGCGTGTATCACCGGTGATACACTGGCACCTGGGGTGGTTTTTCGTCGTGATCACCGGTGATACACTGGCAGCCAACGTGTTAAAATGGTTTTATTAGGCACCTTTGTAATAATAATAATATAATACAATGGCGCTATTATAACTCTGACGAGTTTTATGGCCGAGCTTCTCTCCCAATTCGAGGTGTGCTCCTTTTTGTTTTTCATACTAATATGGTGGACCTACAGTTTTATGCCGGCTCCGAACGGCGAATGCATTTTTTGTGAGAAGCTTTTTCATGGCAGAAATACACTCGGAGGGTATGCCGCCCACTGCCGAGAGGTGACCGCTGCTCTTAAAAATCCAGTAATTGGATTTTTACTAATAAGAAAAAATTGTTTTGGTGTTTTGCTCGGACCATGGTTTGAACCCGAGACCTCTGGCATAGCAGGCGAGCACTCTACCCACTGCACCACAGCGGCCACGTCCTTGCACTTAAAAGGACGAAACTTGTCACCTAGTTTAAAAACATAATTCTACAAACATACACCAAATTTCATTTCATTCTGTTTGAAATTGAAGTTGAAATCACAATTTTAAAATTAAGGATATATGGGAGGCAGTGGCGCACACAGAAAAATATTTTGGGGGGGTTTTCAATATCCAACGGAAAATTAAAAAAAAAAACATTAAAACTCGTCCAGACAATTTTTACTTAAATTTATGTTTGGGGAGTGGAACTACGTATGCACACATTAAACAAATGCACCTTTTAAATCTCAATTCATTGCATTTTCTCTGTATTTAAACTAAAACTAACAAGCAAGGGAGCCTAAGTTCGAGTGGAATCGAACATCAGATACTCAGCTGTATGCTTTCATTGTTTGTTTTCGTTTGTTCGATTAGGGTGTATTTTATATGAATCGAGTGCCACATAAAGTGGGCGCAGCCACACCCATTTTCAAAATTTTTATCAATCATCCAACTAAGCATATAAATATTATTAGTAAACCCGGCCACGCGATGCTGTGGCTTTCAATTACACTGTGCGACAATTTGAGGGTTTTTTTATTTTCTGTGGACCTAGATTTTTTATACAACGATTTTGTCCGAGGAGCCCCATAGTGAAGTTTTGTGCCGAATATTTTTCTAGACTATGGTAACTTTAAAGCGACCTCCAAGAGTCCATTTGTCGCGCTCATCTTTTTCGTTCTAGTTCTCTTTCTCTTCCCCTTTCCCCTCTATTTTCGCTTTATTTTCCCTTTATCCATTTTATTTTCCGTATTCTTTCCTCTTTCGCTTCCTTTCTTTCGTCATATCCGTCCCTTTCATTTTCCTCTTCATTTTCCTTTTATTACCCATCTTCAGTGCTAGGCCTTGCATGACACTTCAAATTTAATAAATAATAGCTTAAAAAACTAAAAAACACGCTTTAATCTTAAAAATCGTACTAAAAATTGAGAAATAATTTAATTAGAAACAAAATGATTAACGAAAATATAAGTATTTAAGGAAAAGCGTGGGGTGCTCAGTATGCCAAAAAATATTTAAAATTGGTGTTTTTTTACTAATAATTTTATTTTGACTTTTTTGAGATTTCATATATCGTACTCTTTAATTTCGCAACTAGGTATATTTTTGTACTAGTTGTACGAATCGAATATTTTCATGTTCAAATATTATTGAGCACCCCCACGCTTTTCCTTAAATACTTATATTTTCGTTCATCATTTTGTTTCTAATTAAATTATTTCTCAATTTTTAGTACGATTTTTAAGATTAAAGCGTGTTTTTTAGTTTTTTAAGCTATTATTTATTTTTGACTTTTTAGTGAAATTTTTCATTAAAGGATGTTTTATGCGGACGCAAGAATAAAAGTAAAAAGAAGTCTGATGGGATGTGGTGTTCTCCGAAATAGATCTACATACATATGTATATATAACTTCTACCAAAAATCCCAATATGCAGTGAAGTAAACTAGCTTATTATGCAATATTTTCCAAACCCTTTTATTCAAGGTTTTCCAAACTAGTTTGGAAATACAAAATTTCCCAAACGTTTTGTTATATTTTACAATCAGAAAGTGAAGAGAAGTTGAGGTGAAGCATTTGAAAAGAACAAAAAAAAAAGAAACCTGATTGAATAAATTCGAATTTAGACAATAAAGCTGAGAATACGTTTGTAGCGTAATGGTGAGGTATGCTGCCTACGGACCAAACAGCTCAGGTTCGAGTCCCGAGTAACGCATTTTTTATTTTTTTTTATTTTTATTTTTTATTTTTTTATTTTTAGAGAAATTTTTTTCACCTCACGTTTACAAAACATTGTATAAAAATGTAATTAGGGTTCCTTTTCGTTGATTCAGCACTTACTATTAAATGAATTACAAACAAAACCAGTTCTTGCTTTGCATACATATGTATGTACATGCGATTGTTTTTATTGCAAACACAGCAACGACAAAACAGAAAGCTTGTTACCATATATATATATAGTATTATATATATGCTTGTTACACAAAACACAAAACCGGTTCTTGCTCTGCATACGTATGTATGTACATTGTACATGCGTTTGATTTCATTGCAAATACAACAAACCCAAATACAGAAAGCTTCAAGCTTTATTTTTGAGTGAATTTATGCATTGAGTTTATCGCCATCGCTTTGAGCGATCGCTGGCTGTTGTGCGTTAGTTCGCTCGCTATTTGAGTGGTTATACGTTTTTCTTTGAACATTTATTGTGATTTGAGAAGAATGTAATTTTGAGCGTTCGTGAGTGAGTTTTTCCGTACCCTGCAAGCTTGTTACTTATTGGCTTGTATACGGGAGTGAATTGAAATTCATAGAGGCTATTTTGATGAAAGGTAACATAAAAGCCGCAATGAAGCATAAAATATAATGTTGAATGTCCTACTATATGATGCCGTTGGGCTGCTGATGTCATGTTTCGAATCCGGAGGAGAATAGAAATAATAGAGAGAACACAAAAAAGTGAATGTTTGAAAGATATAATATTTAGTTTTTAGGATGGGATGAAGTTACATACATACATACATACATACATACATAAATACATACATACATACAGGTGAAGCTAATAAAAGCGTGTTAAAAATGAGATAAACTGTAGCGTAAAAATGGATTTTTGTAAAATTTTTTATAAATTACTCATTTCCATGCCAAGCCTTTTCATATGACACCTCAAATTTAAAAATCAAACAAACTATAGCGTAAAACTGAATTTTTGAAAAGGTGGCAACCCTTTTTGTAAAATTTTTATTAAATTACTCAATATCAGGTCAAGCCCTTTCATATGGTACCAAAAATTTTAAAACAAAACAAACTATGTAGGAAAATTAAATTTTCAAACAGCTGGCAACCCTTTTCAAAAAAATTAAACCTTCCTGCACATCTACAGGTCAAGCCCTTTCATTTGACGAAAATCGGTATAACGGGGTAAAAGTTATGGTGCGTACAAAAAATCGCTTAGCGTAATATATATATGTAAAGATTGTTAGTGCAAATTTGCAACTTCTAATCACGTTACAAATTCCCAAAGGGGTTTCCAGAAATATCTTTTTTAAAAAGTAGGCGTGGTCATAAACCGATTTCGCTAAATTTTTGGGCATGTATTACCACAAGTTATTAAAGTGTACAAACTGATTTTCGTCATAATCTTTATATCTGTGGCAATTTGCAATAATCGCTTAAGTCGAAAAATATGATTTCGAGATAAATTGATTTTTATATTCGAAGGCGTTTCTTAACAAATCATAAAAATCGATTAAAAACTGTGGACGCAGAATCAGTCAGCCATCCACAATATTACGATCAAATTTTGTAAATAAAACAAAGTGTCATGAAAAATTTTATTAAGTAAATACGTCTACTTTGGCTGCTATAGCAAGTTTAATATACCTCTATTGTAAGTTAAGCCTACATGTTTTTATTTATACCTTTTTATTGAATTAAGTTATAAGATTGGGGGTTTTACAGAAATATAGAGTTATAAAAGGAGAATAATGTGGTATATGTAACTCAAAATCTTCCTAAGTCGACTTAAGCGGTTATTGCTTGTGGCCACAGATATATATTACGCTAAGCGATTTTTTGTAAACACCATAACTTTTACACCGTTATACCGATTTTCGATAATGTGGTGTCAAATGAAAGGGCTTGACCTGTAGATGTGCAGGAAGGTTTAATTTTTTTGAAAAGGGTTGCCAGCTGTTCGAAAATTTAATTTACCTGTATAGTTTGTGTTTAAGCTTTGATGGGAGAGGGGAAGGCGACTTGCTTTTTTGGAGGGAATTGGAGTGGGTTTGGCTACGGGGAGATGTAGCATCTTTTTTTGGGTAGAGTGGGGGTGGCTACGGGGAGGTGTAGCATCTTTTGTTTGAGTGTGTACATACATATGTACGTGTATATGTACAAATGTGCATATATTTGATGTATATATGCACATACATACATTGTGTGTAACCCTTGTATTTATTCAGGTGGGGAGGAGCGTGATTGCGGCTCCAAGGTTGGGCGAGAGTGCCAACCTCTTTTTCGTTTGTGAAAAATCCCGAGTACGATTTGCTCCTTCATGCTATATAGCTCGAACAATGCATAAGACGGCTGAGAATTACCGCAGTTTTTCACAGCCGCATGCAAATGCACGAACGAAAGCTATACAGCATAAGTTGCATAAACAGTTTGTTTGATTTTAAAATTTTTGGTACCATATGAAAGGGCTTGACCTGATATTGAATTCAATAAAATTTTTACAAAAAGGGTTGCCACCTGTTCAAAAATTCAGTTTTACGCTACAGTTTGTTTGATTTTTAAATTTGAGGTGTCATATGAAAGGGCTTGATCTGCTAATGAGTAATTTAATAAAATTTTTACAAAAAGGGTTTCCACCTGTTCAAAAATTCAGTTGAACGCTAAAGTTTGTTTGATTTTTAAATTTGAGGTGTCATATGAAAGGGATTGGCATGGAAATGAGTAATTCATTAAAATTTTTACAAAAAGGGTGCCACCTGTTCAAAAATCCATTTTTACGCAACAGTTTATCTCATTTTTAAATTTGGAGTGTGATTTTTACAAAAAGGGTACACTGAAGATGGGTAATAAAAGGAAAGGGAAGAGGAAAATGAAAGGGACGGATATGTCGAAGGAAAGGAAGCGAAAGAGGAAAGAACACGGAAAATAAAAAGGATAAAGGGAAAAGAAAGCGCAAATAAGGGGGACTGGGAAGAAAAAGAGAACTAGAAAGAAAAATAGGAGCGCGCCAAATGACCTTTTGGAGGTCGCTTTAAGGTTACTATAGTCTAGAAAAATATTCGGCACAAAACTTCACTATGCCCCTCGGACAAAATCTGTGTATAAAAAATCTAGGTCCACAGAAAATAAAAATAACCAGTAACTATGAAGGTATATCAAAGAATTTTCAAATGTGGCAATAAGTGGTCTTCCACCCTCAAATTGTCGCACAGTGTAATTGAAAGCCACAGCATCGCGTGGCCGGGTTTACTAGTATCAATTATTTGTCGAGTTATAGGCTAAGAAATCTCGTATATTCCTGCTTCTAAAAAGAGGCGGTACCACGCCCATTTTCCAAAATTTTCCTGTTTTTTGTTTTATGTCTATAGCTGGACTTCTACCACAAAATTTCAATGATATATCTTTGTAATTAATAGAGATATCGCTTAAAATGTTTTTATTAGGCCACTTTATAATTCCCATATATAAAAGTGGGCGTGGCCGTTAACCGATGTTGGCAATTTTTCTTCCAAACATATGCTTAGGTAAGTAGATCACGCGTTCCAAATTTCATCGATATATCTGCTACGGTTTCTGAGTTATGACTTTAAATGTTTGCCCCTTAATAAGTGGGCGTGGTACCGCCCATTTTCCAAAATTTCACCAAATTTCTTCATAAGGGCCTGAGCTCAATACGTGGGTGAAATTTCATCACTCCAGCTCTATTAGTGACTGAGATACCAAATATCCGATTTTTTCTATATAGGAAAAGGGGCGTAGTCATGGTCCGATGTCGCTCATTTTCAATACCAACCGTTCTCGATACCAACTTGCATTCCAAATTTCATCAAAATATCTCAATTTTTGCGCGAGTTAGAGTGTTTACAGACGGACGGACGGACATGGCTCAATCGATTTCTCTTTTCACCCTGATCATTTTGATATATATAAGTCTATATCTATCTCGATTATTTCATTCTGTTACAATCCACCGTTATGTGATTAAAACTATAATACTCTGTATACTAGTACAGCTGAGTATAACAAACCAGAGACCATAACAATTATAACAAATAAATATAAAAATCACTCATAACAATTATTGAGCAATGGAAAAAATTTTCCATCATCAATAACAATTATTCAAAGATCGATATTTTTTCGATCATATCATAATTGTTATGAGAGATTGATATTTTTTTCGATCTTAAATAACAATTACTGGATGATCGATATTTTTTAGATCAGCTCATAATTGTTACTAGCAATTGTCGAGTTTTCATTTCGATATATTAATCGATAACAGAGTTATCGATAAAAATGTGGTGCATAACAATTTCAATTAATGCACACAAAATGGGTATTAAATCGTTATCGAAATTAAAACTCGACCCTAGCCAAGCGCTTTAATTTGATACCCATTTTGTGTGCATTAATTGAAATTGTTATGCACCACATTTTTATCGATAACTCTGTTATCGATTAATATATCGGTATTCTATATTCGTATTTCGTATCCATATTTACCCGCTTTTCCACAATTATGGGCTGATCTAAAAAATATCCATCATCCAGTAATTGTAATTAAAATTCAAAAAAAATATCAATTGCTAGTAACAATTATGAGCTGATCTAAAAAATATCCATCGTCCAGTAATTGTTATGGAGGATCGAAAAAAATATAAATTACTCATAACAATTATATGCCGATCGAAAAAATAAAAATTGTCTAATCCCGTAATTTTAACGATTGTCTATATTAGGATAATTGTTATTTTGGGTCTCTGTAACAAACCTCAGCTAATATCCACAGCATACTTTTAGGGAAATGTCTCCACACTGCTTGTTTATAAACATAATCAGTAGTTGTTGACAAACATAGATTCATAGATTTTGCAACATGTATTTACACAAATATTTGTGCATGTACCATCTTTTATAAAATTATTTTTTTTATGGTGTCAAATTGGGGGGTGGGGGTTTTAACCCCAAAACCCCCCTCCCCCCCCCCCCCCCCCCCTTGAGTGCGCCAATGATGGGAGGTAGTTATATCCTTTCACAAAAAATAATGAAACTTGTCACCTAGTTTAAAAGCATAATTCTATAAATATATATCAAATTTAATTTCATTCTGTTTGAAATTCAAGTTGAAATCACAACTTTAAAATCAAGGACATATGGGAGGTAGCATTGGCGCACTCAAGGGGGGGATTTTGGGGTTAAAACCCTCCCCAAAATTTGACAGCACACCATAAAAAAATAATTTTATAAAGGATGGTACATGCATAAATATTTGTGTAAATAAATGTTGTAAAATCTATGAATATTCGTGGATGTACATTGCCAATGTTTGTCAACATCTACTGATTATGTTTATAAACAAGCAGTGTGGAGACATTTCCCTAAAAGTATGCTGTGATATTAGCTGAGGTTTGTTTTAATTTAAAATAATTCACCAACGCACACTGGTCACATTTGTATGGAGAGTGGGACAAAACTCAGTTTCTTGGAAACAGATGGACCTACCGAAACCAAAGTTTGCAGATTGGTGTCCCACTAAACGACTCATCTTTTAGAAAAATTAAAAGCATATGTTGTAATCCACGCCCACCACTAACGCTAGTTTACAGCAAAAAAAAAAAAATAAGAAAACCAGGAATGGGGGAGGATAGGAATTGACCTGCTGAGCTTGGAACTATTTTTTTTTTTTAATTTTTTGTATGGTTAGGTTTTTGAGACAGCGGTAATTTTGTGTTTTTTTGTTATCACTTCATTCAAAAATTATTTTCGCTGGAGTTACAAATGCGATAAACAAAAACAGTATCTCGTTCGAAAGGCAATTAAAATACGCTTCAAATGACATACAACTTGTAGTGGTCTAATAAAAACTCGCGATAGCTGGTAAAAATTTTGTGCATTTTTTACGATTTTTTAAAAAATTTTGATTTTCAAAGTAAGTTTTTTACAAAAATTTGTAAAAATCAGGAAAGTTTTATTCTTTTAAAAATTTGCCCATTTAATTGCAAAGACTTTAAGCGTAATATCAGAGAGATCCGATGAATACTTTATTTTTGGCGATTTTTTTCTTGTCAAACAAAAAGGATATTTTGGATGAACAACTGGGTTAGGTGACTTAACTATGTGAAAATGACTTCATAGGTCAAAAGAACATTAGAAGGATATATAGAGCTTCCAAAGACTAGACTAATGACATTTGAATTTTAAAAATCCGATGTCAAATAACAAAGTTACCATTAAAAAAATATTTCCGCGTTATTTCGCGGGATAAAAAAAATTGTATGGAGAGTGGGGCAAAACTCATTTACTCAGATTTTATCGAAAATAAAGTTTTATCGAAAACAGTCGACGTACATATGTACAAAAATACGTAAAAGGAGCATCTTGGGCAACAATATTTTTTGTAGACTAGCTACATCTAATATGATATTTTAAGAAAAAGGGAAAAATGTATAAACAGGCTTAACAAGACAAGACTTGAAACAACTCAAATCTGCTTATAAGACCTGGTCCAGACTGATCCTTAGTTGTTAAAAGTTTAAATGAAAATGCTAATGCTTGAAAATTACGCTCATAGAAAAACTAAGATTTCTTCATCTTGTATTTCGCTAAGAATCATGAAACATACCTTTTCTTGCGTTTCAATAGTTATCCGCATTGTTTTAGAACTCAAACTTGAAATCGCGCAAAAATCATAACACACTTATTTGCACAAACTTTTTCCAGAATATTTTTTTTATCAAATGTGTTGACTTTAGATGAGCCAAAGTAACGTTTAATGGTGTCTATTGCGTATGAAGGAGGTTTTCCATAAAATTCAATATATTTCCCACGGAAATGCATTACAGAAATTTCTTTTTGAAACACCAACATTTTTTACTTTTGTTTACGGGGGCTGACCAGTGTTCAACGATGTGGACTTAGCGAATATTTAATTCACCATAATCCAATTCGTTTCACTAAAGCTACAATATAGCTGCTACATGACGAAAAATATGAATTCAGTTGCAATCATGACGCAATAATACAGCTGAACTTTCCTTTTTATACTCAGCTGTACTAGTACACAGAGTATTATAGTTTTAATCACATAACGGTGGATTGTAACAGAATGAAATAATCGAGATAGATATAGACTTATATATATCAAAATGATCAGGGTGAAAAGAGAAATCGATTGAGCCATGTCCGTCCGTCCGTCTGTAAACACTCTAACTCGCGCAAAAATTGAGATATTTTGATGAAATTTGAAATGCAAGTTGGTATCGAGACTGGGACGGTTGGTATTGACAATGGGCGAAATCGGACCATGACCACGCCAACTTTTCCTATATAGAAAAAATCGGAAATTTGGTATCTCAGTCACTAATATAGCTGGAGCGATGAAATTTTACCCACGTGTTGAGCTCAGGCCCCTAGGAATAAAGTTGATGAAATTTTGGAAAATGGGCGGTGCCACGCCCACTTATTAAGGGTCAAACCTTGAATGTTTTATATGTAATAACTCAGAAACCATTGAAGATATATCGATGAAATTTGGTAAGCGTGATTTACTTACTTAGGCAAACGTTTGGACGGAAAATGGTTAAAATCGGTTGACGGCCACGCCCACTTTTATATATGTATATTATAAAGTGACCTAATAAAAACATTTTAAGCCATATCTCTGTCAAATATAAAGATCTATCATTGAAATTTTGTCGCATGAGTCCAACTATGGACATAAAACAGAAAACACAAAAATTTTGGAAAATGGGCTGTGCCACGCCCACTTATTAAGGGTCAAACCTTGAAAGTTTTATATGTAATAACTCAGAAACCGTTGAAGATATATCGATGAAATTTGTTATGCGTGATTTACTTACTTAGAAAAATGTTTGGACGAAAAATTTCCAAAATCGGTTGACGGCCACGCCCACTTTTATATATGTATATTATAAAGTGGCCTAATAAAAACATTTTAAGCGATATCTCTGTCAAATATAAAGATCTATCACTGAAATTTTGTGACAGGAGTCCAACTATGGACATAAAACAAAAAACAAAAAAATTTTGGAAAATAGGCGTGGCACCCCCTTTTTTTTAGAAACAGAAATATACTAGATTTCTGAGCCCATAACTCGACAAATAATTTATATACAATGAGGAAACTTGGTGTGTACACTTTTATTACTTGTGGTAATACATGTTCAAAATTTTAGCGAAATCGGTTTGACGACCACGCCCACTTTTATACATGGGAACTATAAAGTGGCCTAAAACATTTTAAGTGATATCTTTGTCAAATATAGAGATAATTCATTGAAATTTTGTGGCATGATTTCTACAATAGACCGGAAACAAAAAAAAAAGAAACATTTTGGAAAATGGGCGTGGCACCGCCTCCTTTTAGACAAAGGAATCTACGAGATTTCGGAGCCCATAACTCGACAAATAATTGAGATATTATGATGAAACTTGGTTTATACACTTTTATAACTTGTGTTAATAGACACGCAAAAATTTATTGAAATCTGTTTATGACCACGCCTACTTTTTAGCAAAGATATTTCTGGAACACGCTTTGGAAATTTGTAACGTGACATCTTTGTAACTGGAAGTCATAAAGGAATGAAATTTTGCACTAACAATCATATTTATATGCTTAGTTGGATGATTGATAAAAATTTTGAAAATGGGCGTGGCTACTACACTATATGCGGCACTCGCTTTATATAATTAACACCGTATTTCCATCAAACGCAAACAAACAATGAAAGCATACAGCTGAGTATCTAATGTTCGATTCCACTCGAACTTAGGACGTGACCGGGATCAATCGCAAGGGAGCATGCGACTAATACAATTTTACATCCCCTCATATGGAGTGAATTGATCGCATTTGTTCGAGCATGTCCTATGAAGAGACTAATTGTGCTTTCAGCAACAACGGGGACAATTGTAGATTTTTCAAAGTTATTAGCCAAGGCTATTTTTTATAACAATCTTTATAAAATTGTAAATGTTCATGCATATTTAAATAAAGATTATACAATGTTTTACCTTTTTAAAAAAATCTCAATAAATAAATAAAAAAAATCTAAATTTTGAGTATATATCGTCGGTCTCCTGTCAGAAACACGAATGTGAAAATTTTTTTAAGTGCGATGTCTGCTCTTTATCGGGTATATCTTCTATCTTATATTATAAATGTGAAATGGAAATTGTGTTTAAACTCAATTGGCGAGAAAACCGCTGAACGGATCCTCACGAAGCTTTGCACACCTAAGTATTTTCACCCGGTAATTGCTATAGGCATATTTTTAATCTGATTAAAAGTCAGGGATGGGCACCTCCCATACAAAATTTTCCTTTTTTTCGTAATATCTCTTGAAATATTTGTACTAGAATAATGAAAATTTTTGTGAAGGAATTATACAAAAATATATACTCAACGGATAAACAATTTAGATCTTGGTAAAGCAGGGATGGGCACTCTCCTCCCATATAAACTGAAATTTTCACATCGAATATCTCTGGAAATATTTCTAGTAGGGTACTGAAAACTGGTGTGAGGGCATATGAGATAACTATGTATTAAACGGGAAAAACACTAGGTCTTGGTAAAGCAGGGATGGGCACCTCCCATACAAACTGAAACTTTCACAGCGAATATCTCTGGATATATTTGTAGTAGGGTACTGAAAACTGGTATGAGGGCATCTGAGATAACTATGTATTAAACGGGTAAAACTGCTAGGTCTTGGTAAAGCAGGGATGGGCACCTCCCATACAAACTGAAATTTTCACATCGAATATCTCTGGAAATATTTGTAGTAGGGTACTGAAAATTGGTGTGAAGGCATGCGAGATAACTATGTATTAAACGGGTAAAAACGCTAGGTCTTGGTAAAGCAGGGATGGGCACCTCCCATACAAACTGAAACTTTCACAGCGAATATCTCTGGAAATATTTGTAGTAGGGTACTGAAAACTGGTGTGAGGGCATGTGAGATAACTATATATTAAACGGGAAAAACACTAGGTCTTGGTAAAGCAGGGATGGGCACCTCGCATACAAACTGAAACTTTCACAGCGAATATCTCTGGAAATATTTGTAGTAGGGTACTGAAAACTGGTGTGAGGGCATGTGAGATAACTATGTATTAAACGGGTAAAAACGCTAGGTCTTGGTAAAGCAGGGATGGGCACCTCCCATACAAACTGAAATTTTCACATCGAATATCTCTGGAAATATTTGCAGTAGGGTACTGAAAATTGGTGTGAGGGCATGTGAGATAACTATGTATTAAACGAGTAAAAACGTTAGGTCTTGGTAAAGCAGGGATGGGCACCTCCCATACAAACTGAAACTTTCACAGCGAATATCTCTGGAAATATTTGTAGTAGGGTTCTGAAAACTGGTGTGAGGGCGTGTGAGGGCATGTGAGATAACTATGTATTAAACGGGTAAAAACGCTAGGTCTTGGTAAAGCAGGGATGGGCACTTCCCATACAAACTGAAACTTTCACAGCGAATATCTCTGGAAATATTTGTAGTAAGGTACTGAAAAATGGTGTGAGGGCATGTGAGATAACTATATATTAAACGGGAAAAACACTAGGTCTTGGTAAAGCAGGGATGGTCACCTCGCATACAAACTGAAATTTTCACAGCGAATATCTCTGGAAATATTTGTAGTAGGGTACTGAAAACTGGTGTGAGGGCATGTGAGATAACTATGTATTAAACGGGTAAAGACGCTAGGTCTTGGTAAAGCAGGGATGGGCACCTCCCATACAAACTGAAATTTTCACATCGAATGTATGTATGTATTTATGTATCTTTTATTGCTACATTTCTTCTTCCTATGTCCCTGCTTTATTTTTGTATTTATCAGTAATACATGTTATGTACTTTTTAATGTAAGGTTAGCACAACTATCTCTTGATTTTTTATATTCCCCTGTTTTGAACCTTTGTCTTAATGTTGCTTATGGCTCTCGTTTTGTTATACGCTATGGTGTTGACAGATAACAAAACGTCTAGCGTTGATGATCGTAGTCTGGCTATGTTAATGGTTTTGTGTAATCGTAGTAATGGTTTGGAAATTGTTCACATAAATGCGCGCAGTCTCAATGCTGATAAAATGGATGTGGTAAGAAATGTATTTGAATACTCAGGTGTGGATATAATTTGTGTCTGAAACGTGGTTCAAAAATGACATTGCTGATGCTCATTTCGACATTAGAAATTATAAAATGCTCAGAAACGATAGGATAGGGAAAAGAGGTGGCGGGGTAGCTATTTACTTTAAAGATTACCTAAAAGTGAATCTTATAGGTCAGTCAACCAGTGGTAGTGTAGAATATTTGTCAGTTGAATTATGTACTGTCATGTCACGGACCCTTATCTGCTGTGTTTACAATCCTAGTAAATATTGTAGTCCCAGTGAGTTCTTTGAATACTTGTTGTCTGTCTCTGCTGACTTTGACAATGTTATTGTCTGTGGTGATCTTAATATTAATATGTTGCGTACGGACTGTTATAGCTCCAGCCTAGCTGCTGATGTTTCCACTGTTGGTATGTCTTTTGTCAATGTGTCAGTACCCACAAGGTTTGGAAATAACTGTTGTCCTAGTTTACTTGATTATTTCATTGTGTCTGACCTAGCCATCGTGTTAAGATTTGATCAATTCTCGTTTATATCAGACCATGACTTGATCTTCTGCTCGTTTGATATTAAACTTGACCACAGAAATGACTCTCCTCGGACGTATAGCTTTCTAGATTATCGATCTCTGAATATTAACTCTCTCTCTACGTACCTTGCGATGGTTGACTGGTCTACCTGCTGGAGTTTCAGCTCTGTGAATGAGAAACTGTCCTTTTTAAACCAGATAGTTCTGCAAGCGTTAAATGACCACATACCAACAAAAACCGTGCTTAGCAGATCATCTTCCTATCCATGGTTCAACAGTACAGTTCGAGCGGCCATTAAAAACCGTTCGAAAGCCTACTCTGCTTGGAAAAGAGATCGAACGGAAGCCAAATGGGCTAACTTTAAAATAATAAGGAATGAAACAACACTGACAATCCGGCGTGAAAAAAGAAACTACTTCTCCAAAAAGCTTAGTCCTACCTTGCCTAATAAAATCCTCTGGCGCAACTTAAAAGAGTTACGTGTTCATGTTAGTGATAGCCCAGTGTGCACGCTTAACCCCGATAGCCTGAATGATGCTTTTGTAAATAATGTCCCGCCTCCCTGTTCCCGTTCTCCTATATTTACAGCTTGTATTGATTCTATTACCCCATCTTCTATGTTTGAGTTTTGTGCGGTGTCAGAGTTTGATGTAGAAAGATGTGTGTACAAGATTACCTCAAATGCGACTGGTGAAGATGGCATTCCCATTAAGTTCATAAAAATAATATTGCCGTTCATCTTGCCAACCCTTACACACATAATAAATCATTGTTTCACTACGTCTTGTTTCCCTGATGTGTGGAAAGTTGCTACTGTACTTCCAGTAGCCAAAAATAAATCATGTAATAGCCCCAGTGATTTCCGCCCTATCAGCATATTGCCTGCTTTGTCCAAAGTGGCTGAGTCACTAATGTCCGAACAAATATACCATCATGTTAATGAATCCAACCTTTTGTCAAGGTTTCAGTCGGGGCTTAGAGCCAAACACAGCTGCTCTACAGCTATGATTCAAATATTGGATGACATTAGAGTTTCCTTTGACAAAAAATACATTACGCTGCTCTGTTTGCTTGACTTCACTAAAGCCTTTGACTCCGTTAACCATGAATTTCTTTATAATAAATTGCGCAGGGATTTTTATTTCAGTTCGTCTGCAGTGCAATTGATGAGGTGCTATTTGAATGGAAGATCTCAACGAGTGAAAGTTGATTCAAAGGTGTCTTCATTGCGTCCAATGTCGTCTGGTGTTCCCCAAGGCTCTATCTTGGGGCCACTACTCTTTAGTTTATTTGTAAATGATGTCTTCTCTCAATGTCAGTATGCCCGTATTCATGCCTATGCAGATGATGTCCAACTTTATATGTCTAGTCCTCTTGATCAGGCCACGGACTTGTGCAATAACTTTAACAAGGAGCTTTCTTCCATACACACTTGGGCTTCAAGAAATGGTCTACGTCTTAATGTTAGTAAATCTTATGTGTTGCCTATATGTAGAAAGCGCCTCAAGCCTACTGATATCCCATCGTTATATATTGGCGAGCAAGAAATCAAATCGGTTACTAAAGTTAAAAACTTGGGATTTGTTATTAACGGTGATCTTACGTGTACTGATCACATATATTCTGTAGTTGGGAAGGTATACTCCACGCTGAGTAGCCTTCGAATATCTGCCCCCCATACGCCGATTGACATACGACGAAAACTCGCTATCCAGCTCATTATGCCAATAATTTCCTACGCAGAGCTAGTGTACAGTAAGCTAGACTCCAAGTCCGCCCACAAGCTTGATGTAGCTTTCAACCACAT
The DNA here is from genome assembly GCA_960531455.1 of Urophora cardui. Taxonomy (NCBI): domain Eukaryota; kingdom Metazoa; phylum Arthropoda; class Insecta; order Diptera; family Tephritidae; genus Urophora; species Urophora cardui. Next base: position 84,355,271 of record OY482672.1, on the reverse strand, counting down.
TACGCGTTATGTGTTCGGATTATCGAGATTTGAGCATATAACAGCGTGGAGGAGTAGCCTGTTAGGATGTGAACTTGACGATTATCTTAAACTTAGAAATTGTACCTTCCTCTTTCATCTCATGAGTGATAAGACACCAAGCTATCTTTACGAGAAACTAAATTTTACTAAATCTGCCCGTGTAAGTGACCTTATAGTTCCACAGTATAATTTTCTCTCCTCGTCCAGACTATTCTTTGTCAACGCTATACGTATATGGAACTCTGTTCCTGCCATCATACGTAGTAGCCTAAATAAAAGCAACGTTAAGACTGTTTTGTTATCTTATTTTCTTAAAAGAATGTGATAGATGTGCTATCTATGTTAATTTCACTATAATACTAATCTTCTTTCCTTTTTCCTTTCCTCTCTACACTTTATTTTAGTCTATACTATCCTTGAATAGGGAACAAATATAAATGTTTTTAATTAGTTATAAGTTTAGTCTTAAGCTATTGTCGTATACATGTTGTTATGTTTTGCTTAATTATTATTGTTGTGCTACAAAAGACTTACATAAGTACTTATTGCACTAATGTTTAAATTAATAAATGAAATGAATATCTCTGGAAATATTAGTAGTAGGGTACTGAAAAATGGTGTGAGGGCATGTGAGATAACTATATATTAAACGGGAAAAACACAAGGTCTTGGTAAAGCAGTGATGGGCACCTCGCATACAAACTGAAATTTTCACAGCGAATATCTCTGGGAATGTTTGTAGTAGGGTACTCAAAACTGGTTTGAGGGCATGTTAGATAACTATGTATTAAACGGGTAAAAACGCTAGGTCTTGGTAAAGCAGGGATGGGCACCTCCCATACAAACTGAAATTTTCACATCGAATATCTCTGGAAATATTAGTAGTAGGGTACTGAAAAATGGTGTGAGGGCATGTGAGATAACTATATATTAAACGGGAAAAAACACAAGGTCTTGGTAAAGCAGGGATGGGCACCTCGCATACAAACTGAAATTTTCACAGCGAATATCTCTGGAAATGTTTGTAGTAGGGTACTCAAAACTGGTGTGAGGGCATGTGAGATAACTATGTATTAAACGGGTAAAAACGCTAGGTCTTGGTAAAGCAGGGATGGGCACCTCCCATACAGACTGAAATTTTTACAGCGAAAATCTCTTGAAATATTTATAGTAGGGTACTGAAAATTGGTGTTGGGCATATGAGATAATTACGTACTCAACGGACAAAAAAAAATAAGAAAACTATCTTTGACGTCAAGAATGATATTTTTCTATGTAACTTTTTTGGACTAACTCAATATGCTAATATTTTTAAAAGCACGTGGTGTGAAACCCGCGGGTAACCTCTAGTATTGATATAATAGCAATTAATATTTGTATATATGCTTATGTACATACAAGTACATATTATGTATGTACCCAGTTGGAAAGTGCGGAATGCATTACCTTTTTCAAATATGAATTCATCAATGGCAATATACGAAAACATGCATACCTATGTAAACGAAGAGGTAATTTCTCTGAACATGATTTGAAATAACTCAATTGTATTTTTGTCGCTTGAAGGTGACAGCTTAAAAAAAATAATAAAATAAAACAAAGTAAAAAAATTTTTTTTAAAAAAGCTTTTATTTAATATTAATATAACAATTTACTAAAAAGGAAAAAAATATTTTTTTTATATTTTTGAACAAGATTTATATTAGTCCTTAGTTCATTTGGATCTTAATTTCAATCTAAACATACATTTAACGTATTCCTTCAAAGCATTTCTGTATATGTATCAACATATGTAAATAAAAGCGCGGGTGTTCTTTACGTAATGCATATCTTACGTAATTGGAATTTAAAGTTTTTATCGCTTCCTTCCATTTCGCCAATACGGTTTTATAACATGAATATGTAATGAGTACCCGCGCTTTTATTTATGTTGATACATATACAGAAATGCTTTGAAGAAATACGTTAAATGTATGTTTAGATTGAAATTAAGATCCAAATGAACTAAGGACTAATATAAATCTTGTTCAAAAATATAAAAAAATTATTTTTTTCCTTTTTAGTAAATTGTTATATTAATATTAAATAAAAGCTTTTTTAAAAAAATTTTTTTACTTTGTTTTATTTTTGCCTTTTTAGTTTTACAATGCATATTACATCTAATATCTGGTTTTACTATACTCTTTTGTGAATAGATTACTTCGTAATACGTGTTCAAAATAGGAACAAATCTGGTTCATAAATACTAATTTTCTAAATATCTTGACACTAGCGCCACCTAGCGGCGATTTATTTCCACGGATATATTTACTTTCTCATAGGCAATATATATACCGAATATGAACAAATTCGGTCGGTAAATACGAATTTTACAAATATCTTGACACCAGCGCCACCTAGCGGCGATTTTTTTCCTCGGATGTATTTACTTTCTCATAGGCAATATATATACCGAATATGAACAAATTCGGTCGGTAAATACGAATTTTACAAATATCTTGACACCAGCGCCACCTAGCGGCGATTTTTTTCCACAGATGTATTTACTTTCTTATAGGCAATATATATACGGAATATGAACAAATTCGGTCGGTAAATACGAATTTTACAAATATCTTGACACCAGCGCCACCTAGCAGCGATTTTTTTCCTCGGATGTATTTACTTTCTCATAGGCAATATATATACCGAATATGAACAAATTCGGTCGGTAAATACGAATTTTACAAATATCTCGACACCAGCGCCATCTATCGGATTTTTTTTTATTTCACATTGCATTGTCTTCGGGTCCTGAACTATGTTCCAAATTTCAAGTACCTAGCTCAACTAGAAGTATCTTAAATGTTCGTTGCAAAATTCCACGACATACATACAAAAAGTGAAGTTAAATAAAAGCTTGTAAAAAATTAAATTGGTGAAAAATATGTACATATGTACATGCATAATTCTGAAAATGTATCCCAAACGCCATTGGCGATGAAAGATACAAGAAATATTTGTGGTCCAAACATTAGTATGAGCAACGAGAGTCCTAATATGTATAGCAACTTAAATGTATAAATATTTCATGGAATTTAGGTATGATGTCTTTTCGTATACGAAGAGGTAATGTACAGGGCAATGTATTCTTTTATATACGAAGAGGTAATGTATCTTTTTATATACGAATGGGTAATGCAAAAGGTAATGTGTCGCTTTACCTAAAGCGACACATTACTTTCGTAGGACATTTGCTGTGTTAGGAATCATGCATGTTGTACTGTATAAATGATGGTAGAGATAGATTACTTTGTGCATTACCAAACATATGTAAGGGTATGTTTACACAAGAATTTATACAAATATAAATTGTAATTACATCAATATATACCCGGTAAAGAGCAGACATCGTGCTTAAAAAAATTTTCACATTCGTGTTTCTGGCAGGAGACCGACGATATTATGTGAGCGTAATGTAAAGAATTTTTCAAAGAATATTTTAGGTAAAATTTTGTTAAAATTATTATTCATCATTGTTATTAAAAGAAAGTGTATTCAATTGGTTTCACCTACTGTTATAAAATTTTTTAAATGCATTGCATATTTTTGTAAAATTCCTTCCTTTAATGAATCTAGATTTGTAGCCGTTCTCAACGAAAGCGATTAATCTACATTTACCTCCATTGGGGATGAAAGTGATTTATCCACATTTTTACGCCTTCCCTCTTTCGGGATTAATCGCAAATTTTTTTACTGGGTACATTCTGTTTCTATAGGAACCTATCCTTTTGTTCCCAAACAAAAGAAAATATGTATGCAAAAGTATATGCTGCACCCATTAGAAACCCTGGGAATTGAGTTTTTATGAGCAAAGAGAGTACAATGTGTGGCGAACGTAAAAATTATCTCATTTCGATATAAACATATGGATGTACATACATGTACATTAGACCGTATCGCAAAAAAGTTCGCCGTAAGCTCCCGCATATGATGTCTTTTTGGAAAACATTTCCGGAAAATTTTTTAATTTTTTTTGGACGCCGCTAGATGTGGCTACAGTTTATTTTTCTCATATCTTCGGTATTTATAGGCCGATCTCTCAGTTTAATACAGCAATGTCTTTGGCTTGAAAGGACGGTTTATACGATGGAATATTATTAACCCTATGTGCGCCATTGGGGTCACGACCACCCAGTACTTAGTTTATACCACCCTAATGTACTTTTTTATGTCAGCATGTTAAACGTAGTCAAAAATCATTAATCTTTTGCAAAATTATTATTTCGGTTGCTTGAGCAGAACCCGAAATAAAACACGTTCAACATTCCGAGGAATATAGGTTTTTCGGTTCCTTTGGTCTTTTAGGTTAATTTTACAGAAAAATTTTATGCCGAATAATTTTCTAGAACATTTTAACCCTCTAGCGACCTTAAAAATACTATTTTTCCTCATTTTCTAAAAAAAAGGGGGTCAAAATAACCCTTTATTGGCAGTTCATGCAATGACGTTATGCCGTTATGAGGAAAAACGCTGAAATTTTGAAAAATGTGCCAAGAGGGTCAAATTTTAAAAGATTTGTAAGTCAAAACTCAGGAAACTCGACAGATAAATCGATTAAGCTCGAGGCACTGATTTGCTTGCCAAGGCAAACGTGTGGAACCACATTGTATATATAAAAATATATGTAAAATACAGAGTTCGCAAATAAACTGAACCCTACGGAAACGCTACGTCAAAAAGAACGCTAAACGCGCACGCTACGATAGCGTTTGTGCTCATGTAAACAAACACAAACCGAACCCTAAACGAGCGAAAGAACACAAACCTAACGCTACCTATTTCGTGCTTCGCTGGCAGCGAAAATGAACACTACGCTAATCGTAGCGTTCATTTGCATGTTTATACCAGAAATGCGCATATGTAGCTGATATCTTTTCGTTCTGAGAGGCAAAGGCCAAGAGCTGGTCCAAAAAAAATTGGAAACGAACAAATTGCGGAATATGGCTGTTTTGATGCTATTATTCATAAACAATAAGAGTTCTATTTTTTGCAAAGCATTTTTGCATGCATAAGGTGGTCCAAAAAATTAGAACCGAAAAATCATTGTGGGACAAGGCGATTTTATTTGATGAGAAGAAACTTTTTCTTGTTGACTAAGGCCTTACCAAAAAATATGTAACATTACTAATGTAAAAGAAGGTGGACATTTTAAGACATTTTCTTGACCTCTAAATATGCATGTTTCGGGAGAGCTTTATTTTCTTCATATTAATATGAACAACCCAAGAATTATCTAAAGAAGGATATCGCAGTAGATAAGCTGATTGGAATTGTGTATGTATACTAAAAAGTGTGAATGTCAGACAAAACGAATTGGCAAAAATTTTTCCTTTTCTTCATTTCATTCATTTCTCTTCTCTTTCACATTGACATTTTTAAAGAAAACACACACATAAAAACGGAAGTAATATAACCTCTATTTGGATAAGCCTTGGAACAACCCCAATGTACATAGGAATGTGTATACATCAGACCGCAGCAAAATTATGAGAGGGATTGTGTAAGAGAGCGCAGAGCGATATGTGTCACAATGGCGGTCTGATGCAAATGTCCACAGCCATATATATGTATACCCTACAAAGAATTTCAAATTAATCCGGGATGCTCTCGGGAACACAAAAATATCTGAACAGCTACCTAAACTTTAAAAAACCATTTTTTGAGTTGCATTTGCATTAACACGAAATTCAATGTAATTTTTCTCTGACAACAAAACTGCACAGCCCACCAAAAAGTAATAATTTACGGTCATTAAAATTTTAGGCCTGTCAATACTTAAATATGGGCATATGTATACATACGTATAAATGCTTATACATACATACAATTTATTAAAAATTATTAATTATGAACAACGGCATTTAGATAAAACTAAGAATAGTCGCATGCTACATTGCGCGAGATCCCGAAAGCATCCCCGATTAATGTGAATTTCTTTGTAGGGTATCTATATGTCTATGAATGTTGCACAAATGATCTGCGATCTCCCACTATGGAAATATACATACATATACATATATGTACATATCGCAGGATGATGGTCCATTATGGCAATTTATGTTAATTTGGTACGCACTGTTAACTTTTCAATTATGTTTTTTAGAATGACGAATTTTTATTCACAAAATAATTTTTACAATTTTTAATTCACTGCCTACTTTAACTATTTTAAACATTTTATAACAAGTAGATTCTGCTACAGTGCGTACCACTCTAACCACGCATATTATTAATGCTCCAAATCGCCTTGGTATCCGACATACATACATATATTCATTTGCATCTAACTTGGCCTTTACTCTTTGCCACTCAGGACGAAAAAAATAGGTACCTTTTACTTGAAAAAAATCTAAAAAATTTGGAAAATTTGTAAGACTTTTTTATAATTTCAAAATGAAATAATAATTATTCTACATCTCTGGAAAATATATACATACATACATATGTACATACCCTGCAGTAAAAATCCGCAATGAATCCTTAATGAATCACTGACACAATTCACCTATGACGAGGAGGCATCAGTGAATACTTTCATATAAATACTGATGAATTTTTCATATAAATGGTTTGCTTTCCTCAGAAATAAAAACAAGAACAAATAAAAATATACTGAGTTACGACGACAGTGATGAATATTAAACAAATAATCATCACTGATCCTTCAGCAGTGAAACAAATTTACTGCAGGATATGTGCATCTATTAATGAAAAACATACATTAGTATATACATACATACATATAAAATATGTATACATACATGAAACGTCGATTTGCACAACTAAATTTGCAAAATTTAAAAAAGAACACTGAACACTATAATAAAAGAATGCTAAGTAGGGTTCATTTCCACTTAGCGTACTTCCACCAGCTACACTACGCGTAGTGTTCTGTTTGTGTTCATTTTCACAAACTTAAACGTAAACACTACAAGTACCGTTAGGTTTGTTAGGGGTTGTGTTCGTGTATATCGTTGTCGCATGAACGCTACGCTACGTTATTGAATGTTATCGTAGTGTTTAATTTCGAACGCTGGTAAAATATATAAAAATATAATACACTAGCAAATACCCGTTGCTTCGCAATGAGGAATAATAGTTAACCAAAGTGAAGTCAAGTCAAATCAAGTCCATTCAAGTCAAGTCAAGTCAACTCAAATCAAGTCAATTCAAGTCAAGTCAAGTCAAGTCAAGCCAAGTCAACCCAAGTTAAGTTAAGTTATTTCGGGGTTATCTGGGTCCACTTGATGACCTTGTCTAGCCATCACTACAGCTCTATATTGAAGCCATTCCCAACACATACCAATATCACTCAAAACCTCCGGGTCCGCATTTTGACCGATATCTGGGGATCCGGCCCAGGAATCATTATGAATAGAACTCCAAGTAAAAGCCTTGTTCAAAACCTTTCATTTCATACCAATATTGCTCCGAAACATTCCGGGTTAATCCGGGGTCACATTTTGACCCATATTTGGGGACCCGGCCCAGGCATGACAAATAACATAATTCTACGTCGAAGTCCTCATCAATATCTTTCATTTGGTTGCAATATTGCTCAGAAATATTCGAGGGTCATCCGGTCCACCTGTTGACCCTTATCTGGAGACGCGGCCTAGGCAGCACTATTAAAATAGCTCTATATTGAAGTCCAGATCAAGACCTTTCATTCGATACCAATATCGCTCAGACACATCCCGACGTCATCCAGATCCACCTTTTGACCCATATCAGGAGACCCGGCATGGAAATCACAATGAAAATAGGTCTGTGTTAAAGCCCTGCTCAATACCTTTAATTTCATACCAATATCGTTCAAAAACATTCCGGAGTCATCTGGGTCCATATTCTTACCCAGACTGGGGAGGATGTCTAGGCATCACTGTGAAAATAACTCTATGTTGAAGTCCTGCTCAACACCTTTCATCTGATACCAATATCGCACGTGTAGGTGCAGGCGTTCTTGAGTTATAGCACAGAATAAACAATATACGTATATAAGTATTGTTTGTTGCATAAAACTTGAAAATCTACCTACATATGTGTGCTGGTTCGGATCCTAAATACTTCGTGCATTTTTGTTGAGACGACAATTTTTCCACCTCACCACATTGTATAAAAATGTTTACTATCAATTGTTTTCCAAACGTGAAATACAATTGTAGAATCAGGGTCCCTTTTTGTTTATTCGACAATTATATGTAACAACATTTATGGTAAATGTCTTCCAAATGGCTTGCTTACTGAAGTAAGTTTATTGTAAACTTACAATAGATGTATTTTGCATATTGGGTTATTAATTCATTCAATATGTATGTATGTATTTTTATACTCAACTGTACTAGTACAGAGAGTATTATAGTTTTAATCACATAACGGTGGATTGTAACAGAATGAAATCAAAGAACGTAAATTTTATAAGAAGGGAGAATCCGCTCACGAAAAATGTAGCGAGTAAATTACGAAATTGGCTGAAATTTCAATCCAGGTTGAATTTCTGTTTTGATTCTTTCATCCGTAATTTCGTGGCGAAATAAAGTTAACGCCATTTTTGTTTCAATTTTGTCTTTGTCATTTGCTTTCCTACCCAATGCGAAATTTGAAGAGCCATAACATATGTTCAAAATCAAAATATTTAGCTTATTATTTATATTAAGTATTATTTAAATAATAACTAAATATATGTTTTAAGTGGTTCTACAATATATATATATATAATTAATAATAACATGTTTATCTCTATACATTAGGTGTTGTTATCTATATATATAAAAATGGTGTAAAAAATGTTACTAACCTCATCAGATGAGAACGGCTGGGCCGATTTCTATAAAATTTTTTGTCAGTTGTTCGTATTCTCGAGGAGATGGTTCGTACGGAAGAAAATTTTGGGAAATCCCTCCGGAAAAGTCTGAAAATTGGAAAAATTGGTGTGTATGTGTGTGCATCTGGGGATGTGTGTCCTTTACAAACTCCCAAAGTAACCAGCCGTTCTTTATGAAATTTTCACAGTATATTCATGTGGTGTTAGTGCACATAGTAGTGTATAGAGAATTTCTAAAAAGAGGAAGCTTCTCGGAATATAGGCCTAAATGAGGACCCAGATCGATCCAGCAAGTCTTCGAGCAATATTGGTATCAAATGAAAGGTGTTGAACAGGCCTTCAACATAAAGTTATTTTCATTGCGATACCTAGGCCGGGTTCCCAGATATGGGTTAAAACGTGGGACCGAGTGACCATGGAAAGTTTCTGAGCGATATTGGTATCAAATGAAAGCTGTTGAGGAGGACTTCAACAAAGAGCTTTTTAAATAGTGATGCCTAGGCCGGGTTCCAAGATTTGGGTCAAAGCGTGAACCCCTGAATGTTTTCGAACGATATTGGTAGCAAATGAAAAGCGTTAAGCAGGCTTCCACATACAGCTATTTTCATTGTGATATCTAAGGCTGTTTCCCAGAGATGGCTAAAGTAGTGGGCCCGGATGTTGATGGAAGGTCCCGGTAGGTAGCTATAGGGATAGGGGTAGGGATAGGGATAGGGGTAGGGATAGGGATAGGGATAGGGATAGGGATAGGGATAGGGATAGGGATAGGGATAGGGATAGGGATAGGGATAGGGATAGGGATAGGGATATGGATAAAGATAGGGATAAGGATAGGGATAGGGATAGTGATAGTGATAGTGATAGTGATAGTGATAGGGATAGGGATAGGGATAGTGATAGTGATAGTTATAGGGATAGGGATAGGGATAGGGATAGGGATATGGATAAAGATAGGGATAAGGATAGGGATAGGGATAAGGATAGGGATAGGGATAGGGATAGGGATAGGGATAGTGATAGTGATAGTGATAGTGATAGTGATAGTGATAGTGATAGGGATAGGGATAGGGATAGGGATAGGGATAGGGATAGGGATAGGGATAGGGATAGGGATAGGGATAGGGATAGGGATAGGGATAGGGATAGGGATAGGGATAGTGATAGTGATAGTGATAGTGATAGTGATAGTGATAGTGATAGTGATAGTGATAGTGATAGTGATAGTGATAGTGATAGTGATAGTGATAGTGATAGTGATAGTGATAGTGATAGTGATAGTGATAGTGATAGTAATAGTGATAGGGATAGGGATAGGGATAGGGATAGGGATAGGGATAGGGATAGGGATAGGGATAGTGATAGGGATAGGGATAGGGATAGGGATAGGGATAGGGATAGGGATAGGGATAGGGATAGGGATAGGGATAGGGATAGGGATGGGGATAGGGATAGGGATAAAGATTGAGATTGAGATTGAGACTGAAATAGAGATAGAGATTGGATAGAGATAGGGATCGGGGGAAGTAGGTTTGTCGCGGCGAATATAACTATAACTTTTATTCAGAGAATAGACAATTTTTCATTATTCGCAGTCATTAAGATGAACTCTAAGATAATGGTTAGCAATACGGTAATCAAAGACTTTTCTTTAGGCTTCATAGGAATAAATTTTAGCAGAACAACGTCTGCCGGGTCAGCTAGTATATGTATATATTGTTTATGACAATATGCAAATTTATTGATCATATACATTTTTTGAACATTCTAACAATGGATGTTATCGAAATCAGAATTTATGGTGTTTAAATTTCGCAATATATCAAATAATTATGATTTCCATTTTTATTTTGTGTCTTTCCAAATGCTGATTATGCGCACAGGGCATTCTGACTGCACAAAGAAGAAAATGCGAAAGAGCTACGCACACAATCTTACGTAGGCCACATATGTATACAGACAATTTTAATTGCGTTGGTGTCCGCGGTTTTTTTTGCGATGTTGACAAATAACATGGGCTTCGATTGGCTGCTTTTGTTTTTGTATCACCACCATCTGCTTCTTCGCTGTTCTGTTCTAGTGACATATACCCAATTCCAAGTTGCCTAACACATTACAACTTTTGAACGACCAATACCACAATTTGTACACAATGCAAACTGATTTACAATGTGCATAAAGAAGTGTATAGACTTCACAAACATTAATTTTGTTATTTTTTGAGTTTGGTTATGTTTGTGAGGTTTGTATATGTACATATATGCAAACATCGTCTATTCTATAATCTACATTTTCGCTGTTGGGTATATTCGTAAATGCTTTGCATTTTTGGTTCTAATGATGACGATCTTACTTCTTTGGCAAACCAGTTATGCCTATGATTATTTATGTATGCATGTACGTAAGTTTCTATATCCAACTGGCAAAGACTCGAATTTAACATTTTGTATGAAAGAAATGCGATTAATTCGGGACGTGTTCGGGATCAATCGCTCACATCCCGAAGGTTGCAAATGTAGTTTAATCTCCTTCATTCAAAGCTATAAGGCTATTTTTTGTTATGAAAATTTCTAAAAATGGTTAATTGTTATATGTATATGTATATTAGAACAAAGTTTATTCGATTCGTTTCCATCTCGTAGTGAAATCTTTTAAATTAAAATTAAGTATTTTCTCCAAATATTTTTATAAATCAGTCATGAATATTTAAATAAAGATTATACAATAAGTTTTAAATAATATAATATAATATAATATAATATAATATAATATAATATAATATAATATAATATAATATAATATAATATAATATAATATAATATAATATAATATAATATAATATAATATAATATAATATAATATAATATAATATAATATAATATAATATAATATAATATAATATAATATAATATAATATAATATAATATAATATAATATAATATAATATAATATAATATAATATAATATAATATAAAATAATATAATATAATATAATATAATATAGTATAATATAATATAATATAATATAATATAATATAATATAATATAATATAATATAATATAATATAATATAATATAATATAATATAATATAATATAATATAATATAATATAATATAATATAATATAATATAATATAAAATAAAATAATATAATATAATATAATATAATATAATATAATATAATATAATATAATATAATATAATGTAATAAGTTTTACTTTTGAAAAAATTTGCCTACATTTATACCGGGACAAGCCCTTTCGGGATTAATCGCATATCTTATGGAGGTGAATCTAAAATCCTGAAACTTATTTGAAGTTAGGCTTCTAGATGACGAAAAGGCGTTGTTTGAACAACAAACCTTGATTCATAATTTTGATGCACCAGGCGCACATCAAAAATAAAAATAAGCGCCGAATTAATTTTGGATACGTATATATGTAAATATGTACCCATATTTGCATGTCCATACATACATATGTACATATGTATGCCAAATGTATGCATGCATAAGTCAGAGATTTCTATTTTCTATTCTTATTCGTTCTTATTACTTATTCGCGTCGAAAAACCAAAATAAAAAAGTCAAGTGAATTTGGGACGCGAAAAATAGTGTGAGGCAACTCGCGCATACTGGATTGAAATTTCAGAGCCGATTTTATCGAACTCGTCCAAAATAACGAACATTCCCTTCTTATAAAATTTACGTTCTTTGATGAAATAATCGCGATAGATATGGACTTATATATATCAAAATGATCAGGGTGAAAAGAGAAATCGATTGGGCCATGTCCGTCCGTCCGTCTGTAAACACTATAACTCACGCAAAAATTGTGGTGAAATTTGGAATGCAAGTTGGTATCCAGACTGAGACGGTTGGTATTAAATATGGGCGAAATCGGACCCTATATAGAAAAAATCGAAAATGTTGTATCTCAGTCACTAATAAAGCTGAAGAAATTTGGTGAAATTTTGGAAAATGGGCGGTGCCGCGCCCATTTATTAAGGGGCAAACATTGAAAGTTTTATGAGTCATAACTCAGAAACCGTAGCAGACATATACTTACTGGGGCAAATGTTTGGACGAAAAATTGCAAAAATCGGTTGATGACTACACCCACTTTTATGTATACTATAAAGTGGCCTAATAAAAACATTTTAAGCGATATCTCTCTCAAATATAAAGATATATCATTGAAATTTTGTGGCAGGATTCCAACTATGGAAAAAACCAAAAAACATAAAAATTTTGGAAAATGGGCGTGCCACCGCCTCCTTTTCGAAACTTTGTGTATAAACCACCTGTGGTAATCGGGCGAAATCGGTTTATGACCACGCCTACTTTTTAACAAAGATATTTCTGTAACACTCTTTGGGAATTTGTAACGTGACATCTTTGTAACCAGAACTCATATAGGATTGAAATTTTGCACTAACAACAATATTTATATAATATTTAGTTGGATGATTGATACAAATTATTAAAATGGGCGTAACTACGCCCACTTTATGCGGCGCTCGCTTTATATAAAAACACCGTGTTTTCATCAGATGCAAACAAACTATGAAAGCATACAGCTGAGTATCTAATGTTCGATTCCACTCTAACTTAGGCTTCATTACTTGTTTTATTTTAATTTGACTACATTTTCTGGTTTATTTTTCTTAGGCCCGACGCGATCGCGAGGAGCAAGAGAAAATGAAAGCTCAAGAGTCCATGAAATCCGCCCAGCAAAATGCCAATAAACAAGTACAGCAACAACAACAACAGCAGCAACAACAGCAGCAGCACCAACAGCACCAGCAACAACAGCATGATCATCATTCGATCATTGCACACAATCCAGGGCATTTGCACCATTCAGTAATAGGACAAAACGATTTGAAGCTGGGATTGGGCATGGGAGTTGGTGTTGGCTCGAGTGTGGGTGTGGGCGTAGGTGGCGGCATCGGCAGTAGCTTGGGAATGATGAGTGCACTAGATAAGAGTAATCACGATCTGATGAAGGTAGTCAGTAAGGTAACATCATAAATTCATAGATCGGAAATTAAAAACAACAGCAATAGATTTTTAAACATATATGAATGCGACAGTACAGTGATAAAATATATTCATTTGATTTGGATCATTGCTTTCAAGGTGATTTTTGACTTAGGCAGTATGAGAGCATAAACCAAACGAAAGATGATAACTTAAATACGTAAAACATTTTACATGGTGAATTAGTTGTATAAGTTTACACATGAATAACACACACATACGTATGTACTTATGTACACATTTACTTACAAATCAAATAAACATACATACAATATACAAATTATACAAGTATATAAATGTATATATGTATACATATATATACGGCATAATAGAAATACGAAAGCTTAAGAAGAATTAATGCATACCAACATATGTACGTCCATAATTATGTAGCTACATATGTATGTAAGTAAGTAGATACATTGGACCAAACAATAAGAAATATTTCGTCGGCTTCGTGAGCAAATGTGCTAGGTCCATATATTGTAACTTTTCAGGAGAGGCAAACTTTTTTGTTGTTACTATTTCAAAAATCTGAAATGTATGTATGTAGTTTTCTTCCTCGGATGGTCGTGCTAAAATACCAGTTATCCGCACATTTTAAATAAAATAAAGTTCGTACAAAGTTATGAGCTTCTTTGGGACTTAGCACATTTTCTTTCTATGATTTTGTTTTTTAGGCGGACTTAAGTACATATCGACGCTTCCAAACAATACTCTACTAAGCCGACTTAGTAGATACAGTGATGCCAGATAATCTACGCTAAAATTCCCACAGAATTTGGAAAAAAATCCCTAATTTCCCACATTTTAAATAAAAAAATCCCACAAAATTCCCACCGAATTTAAAGCATTTATTTCGGTAATATAAGAATATACAAAAGGCTAATACAGTTTTTTTTTAATAGCTAAAAGTATCAGTTGTACAAATTATTTGCATTTTGCAAGTGGATATGATTTTTGTTGATTTTAAAGTTGAAGCAATTGATATACAATTTCACATATCACTAGATAGTTTGTTTCGCTTTTTTACATTTAACATCCGTTACAATTGAAAATATTCTTTTTGATTCAGCGTTTATTGTCTCCCAATTCTCCAAAATTCTTTCGATACAAGGATGTAAAGAAAGCCAACGTGTGCTTGCAGGTTTAAGAATTTTTTTGCTTCTACGCCGAAATATTCCTGAAATTCTCTTAGGAGTTTTTCAGTGCTTATTTTAAGTTATACTATAAAATATACATATGTATGTAGGTATGTAAAGAGTTCTGCAACCAAAAAATCCCTTTTTTTATATGGACGACAACAAAATGTCCCTTTTTTCCCTCTTTAAAAATTTTGCAGTGAAATATCCCCCAAAAAGGGAAATTTCCCTCAATCTGGCACCACTGAGTAGATACATTTTCCCTTTTTTTTCAAGTATTACACTCAGGGAAAAACAGCATTTTAAAATCAAAAATAAAATTTTTGTTTTCATAATGCACGTTGTAAATCAAACCACTTTTATTTTAACAACGAAAATTTTTAATTTAAAAATGAAATATTTGAATTAATAATGAAATTTTTGAAGTAAAAATGCATTTTGGATTTAAAAAGAAACATACTTAAATTAAAAATGAAAATGAATGTTGATTCAAAAGCTCTCTCTTTGTTCAAAATTTTTTTGTGAGAAAATATTTTTTTGTGAGAAATCCAACAAAAACAATAATGAGAATCGATTTTTTTTTTAAATTTTGTTTTTACAATGATTCTTATAATTCATGGATTCTTTTTTAGGAAAAGGGAAGTATAAATAGGTTATTACAATTCAATACAATGTTTCATGTTCCACTATGTGATGGCGATGGATTGAATTTCCGGTAGATGTCATGGTTCGAATCCGGAGGAGAATATAAAATAAAGAAGAAAATGAGAACAAGAAATAAAGATAGCAAACAGTTAAGGCGAAGTAGAAAAGAAGAGAAGAACAAGCGGAGGCTATATTTTTGTAGTTGGGACTCGGATTGAGAGAAGATGAAGAGAGTGCCGTTGGATACAATTTCGAATCCGGAAGAGAAAATGATATAGAGAACACTGCAGCTTTTTTTTCTCATAGTGCTTAAAATAAAAATAAACATTTTTAAATTTAAAATGTTTTTTGTTGATTTAAAAATTTTACAATGAACATTTTTAAAACAAAAATGTTGGTATTTACATCACTTTTAAATACGTTTTTGTCCATTTTAAGCACGTTTTCATATGTTTTTATAATTTTTTTCCCTGAGTGCACGTATCTTAATTTAGATGCTCTCCAATTTTGATATCAATCGGACAATCCAATCAAAAGTTATAAGAAAACGTGTACATATGACATAACTCGAGATTTTTACAGAATAAAAACATTGAAAGCTTGCCATGAAAAATAACGTAGAAAGTTTTTACTTTTACTTAATATGACCAAGGGGTTGCATTATTTTTGTTTCATATATCACATGAAAAGTGCAACATTTTCTTAGGGCTCAGGGCGCATGTTGATAATGTTGCCTTGTAATAATGCAGCATTTTGGTTCAGAATCGAAAACGCTATTAGATGGTATCGAGTTTTGGTATTGACCTTTCAATCCAAATAGAA
The DNA here is from genome assembly GCA_960531455.1 of Urophora cardui. NCBI lineage: Eukaryota > Metazoa > Arthropoda > Insecta > Diptera > Tephritidae > Urophora > Urophora cardui. The sequence continues at coordinate 84,338,736 of OY482672.1, read as the reverse complement.
GTTACAAGCGAAAATATACTTAACATACAACTGAAGTTTCATATCGAATTTAACCTCTGAGAGCTTCCCCTGCAAAACACAGTTTTCAGACTTAGTACAGTATTGTTTGGAATGGTCGATATTTTGATAAAATTTGGTACACAGGTTCCTAACTAGAGAGAGACTGTTGGTATTGAAAATTGGATCGGATTATAACGCGCCCACTTTCCCTATATAGTACATATCGAAAAACACACAAACAGTGATAATGGATGAAATGTCATCATGACGTTTTAAGGAAATAAATTGAAATTTTCGAAAAACCCTGAAATTTTTATAAGTCATAACTCAGAAACCGTGGCAGATATATCGATGAAATTTGGTAAGCGTGATTTACTTGAAAATACGAACACTTGGAAGAAAATTTGTCCAAATCGGTTGACGACCACGCCCACTTTTATGTGTGGGAACTATAAATGGGACTAATAAAAACATGTTAAGTGACATACTTGTCAAATATAAGTCCAACTATGGGCAAAAACAAAAAATTATGACGAAACTTGGTGTACGCACTTCTAATACTAGTAGTACAATTTTAGCAATATCGGTTTATAACCGCGCCTACTTTAAAAAAATATTTCTAAAACTACCTTCGGAGATTTGTAACGTGGTATCTTTGTAACTAAAAGTCATTCTAACGTAATATTTATACGCTTGGTCTGATGGTAAATAAAGTTTTTTAAAATGGGTGTGGCCACGCCTACATTATATTGCACCTTCTTTATATAAAATAGGTACACCGTGTTTCTATCAAACGCACACAATTATAATAACAATATAAGAAATACTGCAAACTAGTTTGTAAATTAAATTGGTGGGAAAGCTAGCTATTCCACGAAATTATTAACGTTTACAGTCCTAAGCCATGCTTATTAAAGCCATATAGTAATAATTGTTTATCATTCTGCGAAAAATATTGAAAAAAAAACGAATAAATTCTTATTTTCTCTTGGACTTAACACGTAGATTAAAAAATTTTTTTTTTCTGGACTTAGCACATTTGCATAACACTATATTACAACATGAAAAACAGACATTTTGGTAACTTCTTTCTGGCAGACGATGTAGTTGTACCATCTTACTGCATTAAAATCTCAGTTGTCATAAAAAGGGGACATGTACTCACGAAACCAATGATTAGTGTACAGTGCACACCCTCAGAAACATACATACATACATACATACATATTTAGAGGATACAAATGCTTCTTTTTTGAAAATGATTTTTTGTATGTACATACATAAGTATTTAGTCATTCAGTCATTCATAGGAAATAATAACACTGTGAACGAGACAAAAATCAACAGAGATGAGACCTACCAAGTAAAGATAACTCGGGCACGCTGAGCACGATGGTGCTATTAATATTTCTAGGTTAGCTCTCGTTTAGGAGATATTATAAGAGCCTATACACACTTGCGACTCAATCGATTTAGTCGAATGTTGATTTGCATGGGAATGTATGGAAGCATTCACACTACATTCAATTAGTTGTACAACTGAAACAGTTGGATTTGCAGCCCAATTTCATTCCAACTGAAACAGTTGTACAACTGCTTGATCAGCAAGGCGCCCTTCTACGTATTCACACTTGAGACAATTTAGTCGAACGACTACAACAACAACAGTGATATTCGTAGTGGAAAGAGTTGCCATGCTGACAGCACTACTTTTATTTCACTTTTGGTAAATTGTAGAGATTGAATATTTCAATTAATATTTTCAAAATGTTTAAAAACAAAAGGTTCGTTTCTTATTAACTACACCATTTCCAGATGGATTTTAGAAAGCGTTAACTGGATTTTAGAAAGGGGAAATTGGATTTTAGAAATGTCAATTGGATTTTAGAAAGGGGAAATTGGATTTTAGAAATGTCAATTGGATTTTAGAAAGCGTTAAAAGGATTTTAGAAAACAAAATTGGATTTTTGAAAGCTTGAATTGGATTTCAGAATGTGCGTTTAAAATAAATTTTACACAGAATTTTTCGAATAGAAATTCTTTATTGCGTATGAAAGTATAAATTAATAATTATATAAATTTTCGAAAATCCAATTTACAGTTTCTAAAGTCCAATTTCCTTTTTCTAAAATCAAATCGACATTTCTAAAATCCAATTTTCCCTTTCTAAAATCCATTTGGCTATTCTAAAATCTAATTTCCCCTTTCTAAAATCCAATTGACATTTCTAAAATCTAATTTCCCCTTTCTAAAATCCAATTGACATTTCTAAATTCCAATTTCCCCTTTCTAAAATCCAATTGACATTTCTAAGATCCAATTTCCCCTTTCTAAAATCCAGTTGACGCTTTCTAAAATCCATCTGGAAATGGTGTAGTTATAGACAAGAATTATCTAACTAAGGATATTTACTTCCGTTTTCATATGTTTCTTGATATTGTTGTTCTCTTCAAGTGTCATTAATCGCATTTTAAAATAGAAATAATGAAAATGAAATTTCATGAAAATTATTAATGGCTGATTTTTACTATTTTTCCGTTTCTTGTACTTCTGTTCGTTTCGCCTTTATGAGCGTAATTCCTTCCGTTTTTCTCTTTTAATTTACTTGACAGCTAGTTGCTAGTTTAATAAGAAACAAAGCCAAACAATGTATGCACTTTTTGTTTATTTTATTGTTTTTTATTTATTAATCAAGTTGACAGCTGACAAGAAGGTGCTTTCATGTAAGAATGCAGATAAACTTTAACAATTTAATACTTCATCACTTTATATGAAGACCACTAATGTAAAATTTGCTGAGTAAAATGTGAACATTGGCAACACTATGTCATTGTCAATCGCACGACTATTTAGTCTCAAGTGTGAATAGCTGCCACCGATTCGACTAAATAGTTGGAGTAGTGTGAATACAACAGTCCAATTCGACCAAATCGATTGAGTCGCAAGTGTGTATAGGCTCTAAATTGAATTTCTGTCCATCTGTACGTATAGTTCGTCGGTTTGAATGCAAACTAAATACATATTCCCTTAATTTGTGAGATATCAAATTCAAATTCGGTATACGGGTATATTATTATGTACAATTGATCATTTGTCGGAATCGGTCAAATCGGACCACTATAACATTATATCATCTAGCTCCCATACAACCGATTGTTCAGATATCGACATTTTGGGGTATAACTTCTCCATTTAAACAGCTAAGGACATGAAACTTTGTAGTATGTGTACTCACATCAACCCAAATATGATGAATTTCATATCAAAGGCTGAAAAAAACGAACATTTTGAACCGACCCCCTCAGAATTTAATGAAATTTTGCGTAGAGGTACATCTTACCTACCCAAACCAACCCCATTTTTAGAAATTGCATTTTCGAAAAATTGTGGGCGTGGCAAGGTATCGAAATATTCGAAAATACTCGAAAAATTACGATAATAGGTACTTTTAAAGTGTGATTACTAGAGAATGGCTTTACCGATTTCAAAGATCTTCATACCATTAGAAAGGTATTGAAATTAGCTTTCAAAAAATACACTGTAAACTTTTTTTGTTTTAATACACTGAAAAAAAATTGTTCTCCAAAATAAAATTTGAAACTGAAAAAACACTTCAAAGATCAAGCGATTTTGAAAAATAAGACTTTTTGTTAGAAAGGTCTATTTAATATATATAACATATCTGAAAACTAAAATGGCCTTTTTCTTTATTTTTTTTTAAATTTATTTAAGTAAATGCATCTCTTGGCTTTCTTATATTTTGATATCACGCGTAAACTAATCAACCGATTTCAAAAACTTTTATACCGTTAGAAAGGTATTAAAATCAACTTTTGAAAACATACACTGTAAAAATTTTATATTACACTAAAAAAAAATGTTCAAATTTGAAATTTTTTTTTCAAACTGGGGAAACACTTCAAAGACCAATGGTATGAAGATCTTTGAAATCGGTAAAGCCGAATGGCTAGTAATCACACTTTAAAAGTACCTATTATCGTAATTTTGCGAGTATTTTCGAATATTTCGATACCTTGCCACGCCCACAATTTTTCGAAAATGCAATTTCTAAAAATGAGGTTGTATTTGGGTAGGTAAGATGTACCTCTATGCAAAGTTTCATCAAATTCAACGCATATTGGGTTTGATATGACATTCATCATATGTCTAGATCTGAACAATCGGTAGTATGACAGCTATATGTTATAGTGGTCCAATTCAAGGAAATGATCAAATATACATTATAATAACTCGTATACCGAGTTTCAATTTGATATCTCAAAACTGAGGGAATAGTTTGCATTCAAACCAACGAACTATATGTACAAACTGACATAACTTTAAAGGCAAATATGTATCTCCTGAACGAGAGTTAACATAGGAAAATGAATGGTACCATCGCAAATCCGAATTATCTTAGGTATCTACACTCAAAAGAAAAATTGCTCAGATTATGGAAAAGTGGGAATGATTCGGCGCTAAAGACAATTTTCATTGTTTTGGTGTACAATTTTCTTTAAAACGTGGTTTTATTCCTTGATTTGAAGAAAATTGTACATCAAATCAATGAAAATTGTCTTTAGCGCCGAATCATTCCCACTTTTCCATAATCTGAGTAATCTGTTGAAAAAAGTTCATTTTTCGCGCACAGTGTAATTGGTCCAGTAAAAGTCGGTGCAAAGAAAATAAAAGCCAATTCCAATAATGAGTGTAGATTTAGTCGAAGAGCAATGCAATTGTGCTAGTTAATTTAGTAATCAGCTGGATATACATACATATGTATATATGTAAATGCATTTGCGACTGTATTAGTTAATTAAAATGTGAAAACTTAATATTTAAGTTTGCTTTAGTATTTAAAAAATGTGTTTTTTATGAATGTAGAGCAAAAGGCTGCACCGAAATGATACTCTCATTTTTATCAAGGGTAAACACTAATTTCAATGCACAGGTTTCGCAAACATTATTTCATATCTGTAATTTCAAAATTTTCCAGCGAAAATGGTTAACTTTTGTAGCAGCGTAATTAAAAAAGCTTTCATTGAGGACCACTGTGTACTAAAATAACGATACACCAATTCAAAATTAATTTTCCACGAATTGAGATATCGCGCTTTTGAGTTATGAATTTTTTGCAATGCCATATGTTAGCAGTAAAATGTTTGATTCAATATCTTTACGCACTACAATACCAATACCAACAATTCTATATAGCAACGTACTAGAGTTCGTGAAAATCGATTAATCGAATATTCGAATTATTCGAATACCATGACAATCAATTTACAAAATTCGATTAGGCAAATTCGAATAATTGCTCAATGTCGCTTATTCGAATAATCGCTCGTTTTCAACTATTCGAATAATTGCTGTTGAACGATTATTCGAATGTTTAAATATTTACATAGGCATATGGATATAAAATTTTAATGTGTTCCATTTTTAGAAATTTTTTATTATAATTATTACGGAAAAGCAACAGTCTGCCTATTATTTTTTGTTAATTTTTACATGTTTTAATTCACATTGAATGCATAATACAGTTTATATCCGGAAACCCATTTATATAGTAGCGTCAATATCGTTCATGAAGCGCTTATTATTATAAAACCAATAAAGACCGCTGTGGTGCAGTGGGTAGAGTGCTCGCCTGCTATGCCAGAAGTCTCGGGTTCAAATCACGGTCCGAGCCAAAGAAATTTTTCTAATTAGTAAAAATCCAATTATTGGGTTTTTTAAGAGCAGCGGTCACCTCTCGGCAGTGGGCGGCATACCCTCCGAGAGTATTTCTGCCATGAAAAAGCTTCTCACAAAAAATGCATTTGCCGTTCGGAGCCGGCATAAAACTGTAGGTCCACCCAATTAGTAGGAAAAACAAAAAGGAGCACACCTCGAATTGGGAGAGAAGCTCGGCCATAAAACTCGTCAGAGTTATAATAGCGCCATTGTATTATTATTATATTATTATTAATAAAGACAATGGATTCGCCTCGTATTCGAGAAGAGTTCGGTTCTCTGATTATATTATCATAGCGATAATTCGCGACTATAGATCAGCGAATCCGAATTCCAGGCGTCATTTGTCATTAGTGACGCACGCGAGATTTAGGCTTATTAGCGAATACATTCAACGAATCGAGTTCGAATTAGCAACGATGGCATCCTATCTTTTTAGTTTCTTGAGTAGATGATTAAATGGTAAATTTAAGCCTAATAGGGAACTTTTTCGTGCAACCCAGGATTTAACAAAATAATAAAATACTATTGCGAGAATTGGGTCTATCTTGAACTCGACACGATATCACCCTCGCTTTTGTGTTTATCTCCTGTTATAGAACAGAAGCAAGTAACTGCTTGTTTATTTGTTTTTTTTTTTGTGCTCATTATTTTTGGAATTCTCATAAAAAACATCTATTAGGGACTTTAATCCGTTAGTATCTTAAACTAGACAAAAATATAATCAAGTAACTTTAAATGCACTGATGGCTTAAAATGAGCCCACGACAAAACCAAGTAACTCTTCTATGACAGAACAGAAATAATACAATACATCAAGTTACATTCTTTTTTTCTAACACACAAAAAAATATCGCACGTTTTATGCAATAGGAATTTAACTAAAAAAAAATTTTTTTTGGGAAAACAAAAATAAAGTTTTATAATTTCAAATAGTTTCCTTCTACGGCTAACTACAAAATCACTTTTATTTCCGCCATTTTTATCTTTTTGAGTATTTTATAAGACTAGACTCAAACGCACGACCCAGTTATTGAAATATATGGCAAAATCCCAGAAATCGAAAATTTCGAGTTAAATCCCTATTGCATAAAACGGGCGATATGTACTTGTGTAAAGAAATAAAAATATTCCGACACGTATTAGCCTTTGCGAAAAACTTTTCATACAATACCCATATTAAAAGAATTTGATTTGTCGTTTTCGTTATTGTAATCATCTAAAATAGGCTGAAATCGTCTAATAGTGATATATTGGAACTGCATTTGTAAGTTCATTATATTTGACGAAGATAAGAACAGCTACGCAAATCCTTAATTTCCTACGAATTAAAAAAAAAAAAACTAGTTACTTGCTTCTTTTCTATAACAGGAGTTATTGGGAAGGAATGCTAAAAGACTTACATTTTGCGTTAATAAACAACTTAGTAATGGGGTGGCGTGGCAATATATCCCGCTATGGAAAAGGTTTGCTCTGGCTCCGCGAGGAGGTAGACTTGTAAAAATTTAAAACAGATCCACAAATGGGGCGGGAAATTTGTTTGCCTACACGGATTTTTATAAAAAAAAGCTCCAAACCTTCCTTTAATTTGTTTTAATTTTAACAGAAAAAAAAACAAAACGCAAACAATATATTTTTCTTACGAATAAAGCTAGGTTTAAAAATCGATTATTCGATTTTAACAAGTTATTTGAATAATGGTGGAGCTGCGAAGTCAGAAGAAGCCAACTATTCGAATAATGAAATACGATTGGCAATCGTACAAAAATTGAAAATCGAATATTCTAATAATCGATTAATCGAATTATTCGAATAGATGTGAGAGCTCTAGTAGGTACTATACATCTTAATGAGATTTATTTACAATTAAATCTCATAATTGATAAGCAAATAACTTCATAAAATTATAGCGGTATTATAAAAAATGTTCAATAAATTAATTGATGGTTACTAAAATATGTAAGAGCATTTTTAACAAATTATATATGTATATGTACGTACACAGAACAATTAAAAAAGCTATATCTATATACATACAAATGTTTTCCAGTGATTAAATATAAATTCAAAACCTGTGCTATCTTAAAAGTTTAGCAAAACAATTATATAATTACTTATTAATAACAGAAATGATATTTTTAAGCATTGATGTAAAATCACATCAAGTCAATCTAAATAATCCACCAAGTTATAAGTAAATTTTTGCAGTATAACTGTAAGTTTCATTGGAACATGCTGCATATTAAATTTATTTAAATTTGATAAAAGAGCGCGGATGATTAGGAAATAACCTCTCAATATACGTACTAGTTGTAAGACACAGCATAAATGTACTATTTACATATATACAAACTATTTACTAAAATAAATATATATACATATATATAGTAAGTATATATATACATGTAGATATAAACACATGAAACTTATCCAATACAGTAAGACGATGTAATGTTATACTGTTTTCAGACAGAAAATTAATGGAGTACATTGTATTTATAATTTAATAATACATTTTCGTATTTCTCACACACTCAATCAACAATATGTCAGCTTTCATAAAAACATTTTTTGTTATTGACAAGAATTTTTGTTTATTTGCAAGCAAAATAAATGAATAAACGTTTAAGCCAATACTGACCGAAAAACTTGCATATTTGCACCATACGCTGAAGAAAGTTCACTATCTATGGAAGGTCGGTGGCTTTGCGTAAAAAAGGAAGGAAAACAATTTCATAATTTCAAATTCATGCCAAAACTAATTGACGGTTGACACTGAAAACATCAAAATTAAAGAAACGAACTCACCTACAGGAGTTGTATTGCATTTTTATTCGATTAAAAATTCAATTAATTAGCGATGGAGGCATTAGTAATTGAACTTCTGTATGGAAAATCGAGCTCCATAATTAACAATGAAGAAAACGTGAATAATTACTCCATTAACGGCCTGTGTGAAAATAGTGTTAAACAACTACCGTAATACACACATAATTATAATAAAACTATGACAAAAAGTATTGTAAAATTGAAGTTGATTGAATATACTTGTAAATACATACATATGTATATATGTACATACTTATGACAGTAAACCATGTGAAACATTTTAAATTAAATTTGACAAAGAGTTAAATATGTATGTACCTATGCATGTATGTATGTTGTAAAACGCGAATCATCAATATCCAATAAAATTTGTCTTATTTTCTGTTAAAATTTCATAAGAATTCTGTGAACGGATTTTATTTTCGTAGAATGTGTATATACACACGTTCATGCATACTTTCGTTGAAAGTCAAAGTACTTTTGGTTTTATTCTTACCTTTTCTAATTTATTATACATACATTTGACCTTTTCAAAATTATAGCTGTCTCGGATGTTTAACCGCTAAGGTGGATGTGAGTCAAATATATGTAGATCTTTTGCACCTGAAGTATTGTAACTATTACAAAAAAGGTCCTAATACTTTTATAAGCCATTGTACTTAATCTTTCGCTTTTATTCGAACGTCGTCCAATGAAATTGGGAGGGATTTAAAAACGACACAAAAACGGAATACAAAAAAAAACAACTATATAAAAGTTAAATACTCAATAAAGTTCACAGAATATTCACATCCTCTTCCATTTTTTAATTGTGTTGATTTGATTAATTTTGTTAAATTAAGTTTGTTAATTATAATTAAAATCGTTCTCATTTTATCAAAAAAAACTTATTGTGTTTGTCTAAATAAACAAAATATATTGTAAGTTTCTTGTTATATAATTTAGGAATTGTTCGACTTGCACATTTTAATAAAGTAAATAAATGCTTTTAAAGTATACATGCAACGTATTGCAAAAAGATTTTGTTGCTTTAAAATGGAAAACTACTATGCTATTATAAAATGAATATCTATAAAAAGTACATACATTTTTTGACTTTAATTTCGTATTTTGATAAGCGTCTGTATATACTATTTTTGATAAAGCGGTTGGTTTGTTTGGTTGCCTTTCTTTCAACTTTTGTTTCCCGCTCTTAATTTCCTTATAATTTAGTTTTTGAACTCAACAAATTTATTTCTTGTCTTATATTTAAGTACTGCCAGACGATGCCATGAAAGTGCTTTCGAAATTACTTTCAGAAAATACTTTTCGATTGCGCACACCATGAAAGTGAAACGAATTTTTGAAAGTAGTTGTCTGATTGAGTTAGGGTTGCCAGATACCTTTCCCGAAAAAATCAGTACATTGCCTTCCAAAAAAAAAAAAAAAAAAACACAATATATGCAAAGAAAATCGTCTTTATTACTGTCTTTTGTTTCTGTTTCCGTATCGTTAACTGTCAATCATGTTTCTATGACATTTAACGTTCGCGTTGCTTCTTCCTTCCTAATTTTTTCATGGTTATGCTTACGAGCAAAACACCGATGAAATTCGGACAAATTTTCGTCATCGTTGAGAGGTGGTTACGCTTAAATCGATGATTAGAGCGCACATACACAACATAACACATTATTACCCCGAAACCTCGGCGTGCTGGGTGCTTGTTTCACCCAGCAAATTTGTTCGATATGAGAGTCCAAAAATTCTCTCACTCGTCGGAGTGCATAACCACAGCATTACAAACGTCAAATTAAAACATTTGGAAAATTAAAAATAGTGCAGGGTCATAAAAATGGTTTTTTTAGTGTCGGCTAAAAATCAGTACAAATCAGTACAAAATTCAAAAAATCAGTATTTCTTAAGGTTTTTAAAACCATCAGTACGGGGCACGAAAAATCAGTATTGTACTGATCAAATCAGTACGTCTGGCAACCCTAGATTGAGTTCAAATTCAAACATGAAACTGTAATTTGAATTTTTGCAAATTTAGTTGTAAAATATAATAATAACGATGCGTAAACGTATTTTTTTATCTCCGGAAGATATTTATTACATAACTACTTACATAGCTGTACCCTGCTACGCTTTGCTGTCGCCCACTCCCTATATCTGCATTAGAAATGGAAGTACCTGGCTGACCGAGTCTTCCTTGTGCTGCATTTTTTTCACAGTCCTCAGCAAAAGCCAAATCAATAATTAAAGAAAAGTGAGTGAAAAAATGGAAAGTGAAAAGTATTTCCGGAAAGTATTTCTCTTGCACCTAGACGATGCAAGTTGTTCTCAAAAAAGTAATTTCTGAAAGTTCAGAACGCACTTTCAGAAAGTACTTTTTCGGTGGCTACACAAGAAAATTTTACTTTCTCCCTTCCACATCTGGCAGTAAGTGATTTTTCATAGATCATATATGTACATACATATGTAGATACTTATTTATGAAAAAACAAATTAATTTACATAAATGGGTCGTTCTTATCCAAAACGTATATGGCTCGAATTTTTTTTGTTTTTTTTTTTAAGTATTTTATATATATCCCTTGAAACCGTTTACGGACGCGAAAATCTATGTAGAATACGATACTGCTTTTAGGCCCCCAACAAAATTTGTGTTTTTCTAATTTTTTTTAATTTTTGTAAAAAACTTTCCAGAATGTCACTTTTTATAAAAGTATGTTAAAGTAATATTAGTGTAAAGAAATATATTACAGTGATGCCAATATTCTTGGACCAAAAATCCCTACGGCATGCCAAAAAATTCCCTATTTTTCCCTACGCTAACAAAATTTTTCCCTACATATTTCCCTACGCCGTATTTTCTCTATATTGAAATAAACACACACAATTGATGCAAATAAAGTTTTTATTCAAAAAGCCACGTGACCTAATCAATCCTTATTACGTTTTTTTTAATAAAATTCTGAGTCAGCTTATAAAATATTTTAGTTGACTCCAAATAAATTTCATGTATTAACGGCTTTTTGGCTTGAAAAAGTGTCGGTTACCCCTAACTGCAAACCATCTAATGGGTACGGAAACGCATAACACCCTGAATTGGATTAGGGGTTTTTGTGTGGGCGAAGCTGAAGAAACAAAAATTTTGCTCCGAGGCCCTGTGAGCAGGTAAAAGAATATATTGCCAGATCAGAATAAAGTACAATTATGAAATATTAGGCATGGGTAACACTGCGCTGCGCGGTGCAATTGTGCTAGCGCCAACTCTAGCGCTATTGCGCTAACTCCGATTTGGAAAATGCGCCAACTTAATATAGCGCCAACTCTAGCACCGGCTCCAATATAGCGCTAGTGTAAAATTGGGCCACCACAACGCCAATAGCCGAGTTCCCGTGGCAGTGATCCAGATCCGGATAAGAAGTTTGCATGCAAATGCAACAAGAATTCTGTGATCCTGGCGTTTATCTGTATCAATTTCGGATCCGTATAGATTGTAATAGGTTGTTTTGATCCATATAAATACCAGGATCACAAAATTGTTGTCGCATTTGCTTGCAAAATTTGTATCCGGATCTGGATCACTGCCACGGGAACGAAGCTAATAACACACAGCGTATACGACACCGTCACAATTATGTATGTATGCTAACGACAACGCCGAACCATCGCTAATACTATGTTCATGCTGGATTTGAAACGCAACATTTTGCATTTTCGAAGATGGCTTTTCGAAAAGTGTTCATGCTGCCGCGTTTTGTAAATGCGCATTTGAGAAGTTCGAAACAAACGGAGCTAATATCCCAGATTACGCAATCAGGTGTTGAGGTTTATTTTTTTGTTTTGTCTAATTAAAAAAATAGAACAAGAATTTGCAAAATATGTAATAATATAATACACTAATTTTGCAAACCAAACGTACCAACCGCTTTGGTATTAATTTTGATCTCTGTTTTGTTTACTTTCGTGCATTACATGTAGAGTGACGTCATCATGGAGCTCGTGTGCCCATGCTCATGCTGCTCTATATGCGTAATCTTGTAGGTATTTCGTTCTTGTATTGCCAGAGTGTTGCCACTATTTTCCATTCGAATGGCAAATTTTTTCGAAGATTTCAGGGTTGCTTTCTGCGTTAGCATTCAAAACGCAAAAAAATAGTTGCGTTAAGTTGCATTTTGTTGGTGGCATTTGTATGGAGAAATGTAACATTTAATGTTGCGTTTTGGACTAAACGCAAAAATGCCTCCGAAACGCAAAACGCAGGCTCACCATGAACATGCTATAATACGAAAGGGTATTGATATTTTACTTTCACAAAGAAAGAAGACAAAACTGACATTATCTGTAAATAAGAGAGAAATATATAATAAAAAAATTAAATAACATATTTATTAGCATATAGTATAATTATTTTTGTTACCCATGGTAAATGGTAAGGGGAAATTTCGATATAATGCGCTCGGACCCGGAATTTTTCTGTTTAATAGGGTGGAGCCGACCCTCGTATTCCATAATGAAGATGCAGCTAAACGAAGACTCCAGCATATTTTAACAAATATATGCAAATGATTTTTAAAACTAAATTTAATTGTGGCACAATCATTGTGACCACGTGTATGTAATCAGAATTGCGCCAAAAGAAATAAAACGGGGATATCAGACAGTAAGAAGCGAACAAGTGTTATTTATCGATTATTCCATGTCAATTGCGCTAAAGGTGTTATTGCGCCAGAACCGTGCGCTAGCGCTACAGTTGGCGCTGGTATTATTGTATCAGCGCCAAAAAAATTGCACCATTACCCATGGCTATGAAATATTGCATTCAAGCATGCAGAAACATTTTAATTGTAGTTATTAAAAAATTTTAGGTTCTTAGAAAAAAATAATTCGTTGCAAAGGAAACGAAAATTTTTAACTTCAAAAATTCCCTACATTTAGCTAATATTTGAAAATCTGTCCTTTTTTTCCCTACACTGCAAATTTGAGGTCGAATTTCCCTACATGTAGCCTCTTTTCCCTACACTTGGAATCACTGATATATTATAGTGCGCGACGGAAATGTAAAAATGAAGACTTTGGAAAACTTTTGTATCGATTCCTCAGTGAGGACGTAGGTATGTTTGGATGGAGGGAAGTATACTCATTTCCAAATTGTATCGGAGTGGTAGACTGTGCCAATTCCGAAGCCAGAAGCATATGGTAACGAGTATGTCAACAGAAAAAGAAAACTATATAAGCTGTAAGACAGACACGCCTGAACCTTCAAACGTTTTTTCAACTGTTATCGCAATTTGACAAAATGAACGAAGGTAAAAACTTAATAGAATTCAAATCGCCCTACCAACAGGAAAAACACCTGCTAGTTTTGGTAAGAAAAGCCCAGAAATGGCATTTATCTTACCTATTTGCATAACGATGTTGTTGTAAAGTTGATGACGTTGTTGTTGTTTGTGCGAAACCAGGGTTGCGTGATTTTGATTTGGCTGAATCACGAATCAAAAATATTTTCTGATTCTTGATATAAAATATTTTCAAATAAAAGATAATTTGGCTAGCGTAGAACTAAACTGGTCTATCTAACATTTTTTCAGAAATCTAGTTATGTACATTTTTGAACTTGAAAATCATAAATTTATCCGTGCAAAATTGATGTAGGTCTTATTTCTGCACCAAAGTATCCAAACGCCAAAAATGTCACTTTAGAATTCACGTCCTTTTGTCATTTCAAGAAATTCTAAAGTGGTCCAACTAGCATAGACTACCATACACCAGTATGATCTTACACCAGATGAGTGGATGGAATTGGTTAAAAATTGTAGAAAGCATGCTCTTTTTGATGTTAATAATATGGTGGGGAAATTTAAGTCATTTGACGAACTATGGCCAATGTTCAGGGACTACCAAAGTATAGTAGACGACGGCGCAAAAGTTTCCCAAATGCGAAAGGCAAAATTTGTCAAGGGTGAATCTGTGATGCAGTTTAATGATGATTATTTTGAAACATAAATCCTTAGATATAAAGAAATCAAGCGTGAACCTACATGATTTCATGGAGTTCTTGCAGAATTTTACACCAGATCAGGGCAGCGACATACGCGTTTTGAAATTCAAAAAAATGCAGGACATAAAACAAATGTTGAAATTTGTACCACCGATTCATCACCCCTTTTACCTGTCTCTCCACATGTAAGCCGCAGAGATGAAACAGAAAACAATCTAGAAGAATTTCTACCAGCCCGCCGTGGATAAAACTAGGTTACTGTTACTTTTAATGCAGAGGTGATCATTTACGAACATGTGTATGTTATTTTTGTAATTAAAGTACTTCCTTTCACATATTTTTTGTTGTTTTATTCATATAATTTCCAATTTGTAGTTCAAACTTCCTTAAAAATTAAAAATTCTAAAGTGGTCTATGTAACAAGTTTTGTTGTTACAAACAAATATTATATAAAAAACGTTTCTATAATAATTTTTTTTTTAATGCAGAATGTTAAGTTAACTATTAAGCTAACATAATAATTTACAATATTCACTTAACATACATTAACAATCGCACACCGCATTAAAACGCGTTTCATCTGTTTTCTCCACTTTTGTATTTTGTTAGATAGACCAGTTTAGTTCTACGCTAGCCATTTTTATACTCAGCTGTACTAGTACACAGAGTATTATAGTTTTAATCACATAACGGTGGATTGTAACAGAATGAAATAATCGAGATAGATATAGACTTATATATATCAAAATGATCAGGGTGAAAAGAGAAATCGATTGAGCCATGTCCGTCCGTCCGTCCGTCCGTTTGTAAACACTCTAACTCGCGGAAAAATTGAGATATTTTGATGAAATTTGAAATAAGTTGGTATCGAGACTGGGACGGTTGGTATTGAAAATGGGCGAAATCGGACCATGACCACGCCCACTTTTCCTATATAGAAAAAATCGGAAATTTGGTATCTCAGTCACTAATATAGCTGGAGCGATGAAATTTTACCCACGTGTTGAGCTCAGGCCCCTAGGAATAAATTTGATGAAATTTTGGAAAATGGGCGGTGCCACGCCCACTTATTAAGGGTCAAACCTTGAAAGTTTTATATGTAATAACTCAGAAACCATTGAAGATATATCGATGAAATTTGGTAAGCGTGATTTACTTACTTAGGCAAACGTTTGGACGGAAAATGGTTAAAATCGGTTTGACGGCCACGCCCACTTTTATATATGGGTATTATAAAGTGGCCTAATAAAAACATTTTAAGCCATATCTCTGTCAAATATAAAGATCTATCATTGAAATTTTGTCCAACTATGGACATAAAACAGAAAACACAAAAATTTTGGAAAATGGGCGGTGCCACGCCCACTTATTAAGGGTCAAACCTTGAAAGTTTTATATGTAATAACTCAGAAACCGTTGAAGATATATCGATGAAATTTGTTATGCGTGATTTATTTACTTAGGAAAATGTTTGGACGAAAAATTTCCAAAATCGGTTGACGGCCACGCCCACTTTTATATATGGGTATTATAAAGTGGCCTAATAAAAACATTTTAAGCGATACCTCTGTCAAATATAAAGATCTATCACTATCTTGTGACAGGAGTCCAACTATGGACATAAAACAAAAAACACAAAAATTTTGGAAAATGGGCGTGGCACCGCCTCTTTTTAGAAACAGGAATATACTAGAGTTCTGAGCGCATAACTCGACAAATAATTTATATACAATGAGGAAACTTGGTGTGTACACTTTTATTACTTGTGGTAATACATGTTCAAAATTTTAGCGAAATCGGTTTGACGACCACGCCCACTTTTATACATGGGAACTATAAAGTGGCCTAAAACATTTTAAGTGATATCTTTGTCAAACATAGAGATAATTAATTGAAATTTTGTGGCATGATTTCTACAATAGACCGGAAACAAAAAATAGAAACATTTTGGAAAATGGGCTTGGCACCGCCTCCTTTTAGACAAAGGAATCTACGAGATTTCGGAGCCCATAACTCGACAAATAATTGAGATATTATGATGAAACTTGGTTTATACACTTTTATAACTTGTGTTAATAGACACGCAAAAATTTATTGAAATCTGTTTATGACCACGCCTACTTTTTAGCAAAGATATTTCTGGAACACGCTTTGGAAATTTGTAACGTGACATCTTTGTAACTGGAAGTCATAAAGGAATGAAATTTTGCACTAACAATCATATTTATATGCTTAGTTGGATGATTGATAAAAATTTTGAAAATGGGCGTGGCTACGACACTCTATGCGGCACTCGCTTTATATAATTAACACCGTATTTCCATCAAAAGCAAACAAACAATGAAAGCATACAGCTGAGTATCTAATGTTCGATTCCACTCGAACTTAGGCTTCCTTACTTGTTTTTTATTAAAAATAACTTACTAAGAACAAAAGTAAAGCAACTTTTTTGCTCGAAGATGCATTTTTTTTACTTTCGCGATTTTATGATGAATTTATTTGCTATTTAATTTCTCACCGCGGAGGTTACGTGTAGGATACGAAATAATCAAATGCGCTTCAAAAAGTTAAGTAAAATATATATACTTTTGCAGGGAACATGGAAAAAAGAAAAGTGACATTCAGGAATTATTGTGATATTTAGGAAAATATAGGTGGGTCTAGTTGAGTGTTGCGAGAAATTCATAATTTATCTATTCATGTCTGATCTTGACAAACTCAGTAAGATAGTGCAAGTCATTATGGGCACAAATATTGAAAATTCTCATGTCCTTAGCTGTTTAAATGGATAAGTTTTAGCGAAAAATCTCTATATCTGAACAATCGGTTGTATAGCAGATATATGTTACAGTAGTGTGATTCGGCCGATTCCGACAACTAATTAATTGTACGTAGAAAGAAATTCACATACATATTTACCAAATATCAAGCAGATATCTTAAAAACGACGAGTTTGCTATAATAAATATTAGAGGTGCCATAACTTCCTTGTTTATTAATTTAGTAAAACCGTTTGAAAGCAACATTATCCTAAATTTCGAAGTACTTTCTCTTGGCAAAACAAAATGGATAATTTAGGGACGTACAGCTAGGTTAGCTGACCCGACTATGTGAAAATGACTTCAGAGTTCAAAAGGACATTAGAAGGAAATATAGAGTTTCATAAGACCAAGATAATGACATTTCAATTTAAAAAATCGGGTGTAAAATAACAAGGTTATAATAAAAAAATCATTTCGGCGGTATTTCGCTGGATCGAAACACCTTAACGCCGTCAACATAAGTTTCAAATTAGGGGCGGTCTTTTATAACTTTTTATTTCGTATGGGAGTCAAACCAATCTCACGTATATCCTTTAATATTATTAAAAAAAAAGATATCAGGCATAATATTGGTAACATAATACATTTTCCTTACATAAAACTCATCAGAAGTAAATGCATATGTTCTACTTTGCAAGGAATACGTTGTTAAAGTTTTGTTTTTTTTAAGCTTATTTATTGCAACATTCACAAAAGGATATCATCAAGAATCCTTAAAAGAATCAACAAAAATTTTGATTAATTCCATTTTTAATATTTTTGTCGCTAAAAAGCCACGTGATATTCCGGAAATATGTAGCAGTACATACAATGGTGCCATAATAAATCTACTTAAATTCACAAAATAACTTCCTTTACGAAAACGCTTCTATTGCAGATTGGTTATCAATTTACCGTACTTTTCAACTGCAACTCACTTTTAGAAAGCAGAATGGTAAATATTAAGTTAACGCTAAAATTACAAAAATGTGACATTCTGGATATTTTGTGGGGACAACATTATAATAGAAAAAAATCCGATATTTATTGAACTTTTCCAGACAAAGATTAAAGAAACACAGAAAGCGAATGCATTCATCGCCAAACAGCTAAATTTTCTTGCACAGTTCCCTTGCTTTTAACGTCACTTTGAATATCGAAAAGTGAAATGGGGGACAAAAATTTGTATATGAAAATCATGTAGTTTATCAAATAAAAACCGCTCTCACAAGTAAAGAAACCGACTTTAAAGAGTAAAAAATACATTAAAATATGGGTCGCGCTATGCTGCTTCTCATTTCCTGTTTTCCAGACAGTAACCTAATTTAAATTAGGGGGGGGCAACAAATTAGCGTTTCGTTTGAGAATGACCCACATATGTATCAACCGATATACGTACATAGATAAATATTCAAATAAAGCTTGAGGTTATAGAATATATAGAATATATTATATATATATATATATATATATATATATATATATATATATATATATTATATATTATTATGGAAATATTGATCCAAATATGTATGTACATATATGTATACATATATACAGTTGCGTGCACTTAATTAGAAACAAGGTGGCATATAGTATTATTTGTAATAAATTTTCTTTAATCCAAAACATATTATATTAATTAACACTCCAATATTTACCCGAAATGTTAATAAAGCTTATATTCAAAAACGTCATCCGTAAAGGAGAAAAAAAAATCATAATATTTATGTACATACATATATGAATATAATTAGAAACGTTCGTCAAAAATGCATTAATCTTAGTCCTCAAGTGTCTGACTAAAAAGTTCTCCATATGTATTTATTGCAACAATCCTAGGTATATAAAAATATGGTATTTACTGCAGTTTATCATCTTAAAATACATTCCGGTTCTGTATTTTCCGGTTCTGTACATGTCACCCTTCTCAATAAAATAATAAAACAAAGTAAAAAATTTTTTTTAAAAAGCTTTTATTTAATATTAATATAAAAATTTACTAAAAAGGAAAAAAATAATTTTTTTATATTTTTGAACAAGATTTATATTAGTCCTTAGTTCATTTGGATCTTAATTTCAATCTAAGCATACATTTAACGTATTTCTTCAAAGCATTTCTGTATATGTATCAACATAAATAAAAGCGCGGGTGCTCTTTACGTAATGCATATCTTACGTAATTGGAATTTAAAGTTTTAATCGCCTCCTTCCATTTCACCAATACTGTTTTATAACATGAATATCTAATGAGTACCCGCGCTTTTATTTATGTTGATACATATACAGAAATGCTTTGAAGAAATACGTTAAATGTATGCTTAGATTGAAATTAAGATCCAAATGAACTAAGGACTAATATAAATCTTGTTCAAAAATATAAAAAAATTATTTTTTTCCTTTTTAGTAAATTTTTATATTAATATTAAATAAAAGCTTTTTAAAAAATTTTTTTTACTTTGTTTTATTTTTGCCTTTTTAGTTTTACAATGCATATTACATCTAATATTTGTCAACACTCCCACTATCAATATAGTCCAACAGTTTTTAATATGAAGTGCACTATGTTTAACATTTTGATGGTTTCTGCTCAGCCAGTTTTTTTTATTATCCAATTCCTGTGGAGTCTTTTAAGTGGTTTTACTATACTCATTTGTGAATAGATTACTTCGTAATACGTGTTCAAAATAGGAACAAAATTGGTTCATAAATACTAATTTTCTAAATATCTTGACACTAGCGCCACCTATCGGCGATTTATTTCCACGGATATATTTACTTTCTCATAAGCAATATATATACCGAATATGAACAAATTCGGTCGGTAAATACGAATTTTACAAATAACTTGACACCAGCGCCACCTAGCGGCGATTTTTTTCCACAGATGTATTTACTTTCTCATAGGCAATATATATACCGAATATGAACAAATTCGGTCGGTAAATACAAATTTTACAAATATCTTTACACCAGCGCCACCTAGCGGCGATTTTTTTCCACGGATGTATTTACTTTCTCATAGGCAATATATATACCGAATATGAACAAATTCGGTCGGTAAATACGAATTTTACAAATATCTCGACACCAGCGCCATCTATCGGATTTTTTTTTTATTTCACATTGCATTGTCTTCGGGTCCTGAACTATGTTCCAATTTTCAAGTACCTAGCTCAACTAGAAGTATCTTAAATATTCGTTGCAAAATTCCACGACATACATACCCCAATACATACAAAAAGTGAAGTTAAATAAAAGCTTGTAAAAATAAATAAGATCTGATCTAGTACAAAAGTGTGTACTTATCGTTCGATAAATTTCCCAATACACCAAGGGTATGTAAAGCATTTTAGTGGCCAATAAATTAATTTCAATTTCTAAAGATAACATCAACAAGCTCTGATACAAATCCGTTTCAAAAAATAAATGCGGCGTATGCTATCGAAAACAGCGCATTGCAATTTTTTTTGAAATCCCCTTCATATTGTGAAAGTTTAGAGGATTCTTCATAACCTGAGGGAATATACATATGTAGCTCAAATCAAGGTCATTCCCATTCAAAATTAAAACGCCTCCGCGCTTTGTTTACAATTTTTAGAAATAAAAGCTGTCAAATATAACTGAAGATTCGACATTTTATTCACTTTTCACAAATTCACAAATAAATTTGATCATCAGAAACGACGACAAGAACAGGGATTCGACTGACTAGTGATTTTCCATTATTGATGCACCTTTTGGTACCCCGAAATAAGTCCCAAATGAAATAAGTCCCAAAAAAAAATGAAATAACTCCCAAATATTTTCCATACAAATTGGGACTTCTTTCATAATGAAATAACTCCCAATGCATTAGGACTTATTTCATAATATTTTGTTGGGACTTATTTCATAATGAATTAACTCCCAAATGAAATAACTCCCAACGAAATTCCGTTGGGAGTTATTTCATTATTTTCCAGCTTTGGGAGTTATTTCATATTTGTTGGGACTTATTTCATTTCTCTTAAAAATGCATTGGGAGTTATTTCATATTTCTTGGGAGTTATTTCATTTCTCTTAAAATTGCAATTTAACAAGCTTCGACGTTTTTGTAACGTTATAAAGTAACCGAAAGCCTTATTATACATTTTTGGCCGAATTAAAAACTGTCGAAATGAGGAAAATGACCGAAAAAGGCCGAAATTTGTATACTTACATTTTTATCGCCGCCGCCCTTGTGTACCACGCAGAAGGACATCACCGTGGCTGTAGCCACGGTTAGGGCACACGTCCGGACGGATGGCGTAGCCCAGGGTTATTTTTTATAAGCGCGGCCGAAGGCCGCCAACGCAGAAAAGTGTTCGGTGCAGTGAAATAACGCCCGTGGAAATAACGCCTGCGGGCCAAACCCCATATTAAAAAAAACGAAAAATTGGAATTAAAAATCGCGCGATTTTTTATTTCAATTTTTCGCCTGCGGCGCCTTTTCCAATAAAACAAACACCATATTTAAAAAAACCAAAAATTGGAATTAAAAATCGCGCGATTTTTTATTTCAATTTTTCGCCTGCGGCGCCTTTTCCAATAAAACAAACACCATATTTAAAAAAAAAACCAAAAATTGGAAATAAAAATCGCGCGATAGATGTCCTTCTGCGTAGTACTTTTTGGGAGATATTTCATATTTCTTGGAATTTATTTCATTTGGGAGTTATTTCATATTTCTGGGACTTATTTCATTTGGGAGTTATTTCATATTTTTTGGGATTTGGGGCCTCATTATGAAATAAGCCCCAAATATTGGGACTTATTTCATTTCCTTCTTTGGGAGTTATTTCATTTCTAAAAGTTGGGAGTTATTTCATTTTTATTGGGACTTATTTCATTGGGAGTTATTTCAATGGGAATTATTTCATTTGGGACTTATTTCGGGGTACCGCACCTTTTTATACCTTTCATGGAAATGAAATGGTATTATAACTTTGTGCCGAAATAAAAATCTTGAAAGTACCAGAAGGAGGCGTGACAGACCCACTAAAATATATACCGATATGATCAGAATCACGAGCTGAGTCGATTCAGTCATATCCGTCTGTCCGTCTGTGTGAACGTAAACTAGTCCCTCAGTTTTCGAGATATATGCATGAAATTCGTAGTGTGAGTGTATTTTTAGGAGAAGCTGATAATTTGTCGGAATCGGCCGAATCGGACCACTATAACGTATAGTCCCATACAACCGATTGTTCAGATATGGACATTTAACTTCTCCATTTTAACAGGTAAGGGCCATATGGACCTAAATAATGTCTCTGAAATTTGTCACGATTGGACTACTATAGCATATAGCGCCATACAAGCCATTGTTCAGATATGGATATTTTGGGGTATAAGTTCTCCATGTACACAGTTAAGCGCACGATACTTTGAAGTATTTTTACACATATGGACCTAAATAATGACACCGAAATTTGTCAAGATCAGATTACTATAACATATAGCTGCCATACAACCGATTGTTCAGATATGAACATTTAAGCAGCTAAGGTAATTAAACTTTGGATTATTTGTAATCATATGGACCGGTACGGCCGAAGACAGCCGCGCTCTTACTTGTTTAACACTCCAGTAGTCCCGCCTCTATTTAAAGCTGGGGTTATAGATACTTAACGTAGCATGGAACAAGTTGAGAAACGGGCCGCTTTATGCGCGCTCTGTAAAAATCTAAATTGATCAGACTTCTATGTTACGCTAAGTGTGAGTAATCAAATGTACTCAAACCCCATTTAACAGAAATTTTGAGTGAGTTTGTTCATGCTACGTTAAGTACCTATAACTCCAGCTTAAGACATATTTAGTCGTGCGCTGTATGTATGTAGAACATTTTTAGTATAATGTTTTCAAAGGAAATCTTTATAAATTGCAAAATATTTTTAGGTAATAATAAGAAATAATTTATTATAAAACTAAGGGCCGATTTCATAATTAAATTTAAAGTTCCTTTAAAATTTAAAGGAGCCTTTAATTTGCTGATAGTTTTCATAGTCTTTTTGAAGATAAAAGCGCCTTTACAGTTACATAAATACCCAAAAGCGGTCATTAAATGTTTAAAGGTCCATTTGCCGAAAAAAAAAGATATTTATGCAGTTTGTCAAAATCAAATATCAAGAATTTTGTTAGTTGTTTTGTTTGTTGGCTCCTATAATGCAATATTCATCTTCTTACTCTTTTCTGCCTATATTTTCCGTACTGGGTTTCCATATTATGTATATTTCTTTTTTTTTCAAAAACATTAAAACCATAATCAAAAAGTGTATTTACATATTATCAAAAATAACAAATGTTAAATTTTAATACTTTAATACTCAGCTGTACAAGTACACAGAGTATAATAGTTTTAAACACATAATGGTGGATTGTAACGCCATGAAATAATCGAGTTAGATATGGACTTATGTATATCAAAATGATCAAGGTGAAAAAAGAAATCCATTGAGACATGTCCGTCTGTCCGCCTGTGCGCACTCTAACTCGCGCAAAAATTTAAATATTTTGATGAAATTTTTAATGCAAGTTACTATAAAGACTGCGACGGTTGGTATTAAAAATGAGCGAAATCGGACCATGACCCAAGGCTACACAACGATATCAACAAAAAAAATTTGCTTTGTTGAATATCAAATAAAAATTAACAAAAAAGTTTTGTTTTGCTGAATATCAAATAAAAATTATCGAAATTATTTCGTTTTGTTGATTATCAAAAAAAAAAGTTAGCAAAATTTTTTCGTTTCGTTGATCATCAAAAACAAAATATCAAAAAAAAAATGAATTTTCTTCTTTTTTTATTAGCGTTATTTTTTTGATAATTTTTTTTTGTTGGCTACTGAAACGAAATTTTTTAATATATATGTATTTTTTTGTTGATAATCAACAAAACGAAATGCTTTTTGATAATTATCAAAACAGTATTTTTTTGTAAAGCATTTTACGATAAAATTTTTCAAATTAACGTCAATGAGCAGCCCTGCCAAGACCACGCCTACTTTCCCTATATAAGCCGTATTCGTTTCGGCAAGAGTTCAGGGATGTGATAAGTGGGCTTTTCCTACCAAAACTGGTCGGTTTTTTTCCTGTTGGTCGGATGGTCGCACGATTTGAATTTTGGTAGGTTTTTACCTTCCTTCAAGTAACATCACTGATTTGCTAGATTTTGCCACAACACTGTTGAAAGAACGTTTGAAAGTTCATGTATTCATGTCTCTTTCTCGCAGCAACAGTTTGCTTGAATACTTTTTGTGTTTCTCTTCGGCAGAGTTTTGTGTAAAGTGGATAAAATAAGGTGAACGCATACGCATGAAAACCCTTTCTTCATTTTTTAGTTTGATGAAAAATGCGCTTAATGAAAATTGCTTTGGCGGGCTCACAAAATTTATTTTTAATCTGCTTACGCTTCCACACAGCTCTGCTGCACCGGGGCGCAGATTTTCTACACTTTCTTTAATAAAACCAAACTCAGAAACAAATTAGAAATAAGCACTATGCACAAAAAAAGATCTTAGATTCAATTTTGATATTTAATTAAAGTTCTGATCTCATTTGTATACCTACTTGGACGTACCTGTTAAACCATAGTCGTAACTATTTTAAAAGGTTAACATAGATTACATACAAAAATTAATGTACATACATATGTATAAACGCATTCGTATATTATTATTTTAAGCTAAAACATGTGAAAATACTTGAAGAGTGATATGTATGTATAAGTTCCTATATATATACCAGTTAAATGAATATATAATAAAAATAGGTAAAAAAAACTTTTTAAGTTAAACGGTTTTATGTTATACATACATTGCAATGTTTAAGATAAATGTACTAAAAACCAAAAAATAATAAAATAGATACAGTCGTGGGAATTATAAACATTTGCATAGACTAGACTAAAATAAAACCGTGGGGCACGTCAATTGTCTACAAATTATCGACTTAA
This sequence comes from Urophora cardui, assembly GCA_960531455.1. Taxonomy (NCBI): domain Eukaryota; kingdom Metazoa; phylum Arthropoda; class Insecta; order Diptera; family Tephritidae; genus Urophora; species Urophora cardui. Next base: position 84,313,409 of record OY482672.1, on the reverse strand, counting down.
TGTGCGATAGAAGAATCGTTTAATTCGTCGTTAGGCAGTTGGCCCGCAGACGGTGAGGAAATTACTTACTATTTTCTTGCTCATGGAAATTCCAATAGTTATACACTCCATGTTAATAAAAGAGATGTTTCAACTAGTTTATCGTTGGACATTCACACGAGGAATCGTTTCACTGCTCGTAGTTTGTCTTTAATCGACAAAACATATTATAAAAGTACTACTCGCTCACCACTATGAAACCCTAAAATTCGCTTATAATCGAGCTTGCTAGCTTTTTTCCACATTCTAGCCCTACTTATCACACGTCCATCGTTGTCGGTTGAACAACTGCCTAATTATAGTGTAACATTACAAAACAAACATTTTAATCAACGTGCCCCACAGTTTTATTTTAGTCTAGTCTATGCAAATGTTTATAATTCCCACGACTGTATCTATTTTATTATTTTTGGGTTTTTAGTACATTTATCTTAAACATTGCAATGTATGTATAACATTAAACCATTTAACTTGAAAATTTTTTTTTACCTATTTCTATTTTCTAGTTTTTAGTTTTTATTTCGCATTCTGTTTAATTCATTTAGTGCTTCATTATTGCAAGGTTTCTTGCCCGTTAGTTTATTGCAGTCCAACGCCTCTATACGTAGTCCCTGCAAAGTTCTTACTCTACTAAGAGCCAAATCGGACCATAAATGCGATTTTTGTAAATATAGCGACCCACGCGCCACCTATCGGAAGTTTTTTTTAGGAAAATATTTCAGCCAAATCGGACCATAAATGCGATTTTTGTAAATATAGCGACCCACGCGCCACCTAGCGGAATTTTTTTTTAAGAAAATATTTCTTTTCAAGGTAGTAATACATGTTCCGAATTTCAGCCAAATCGGACCATAAATGCGATTTTTGTAAATATAGCGACCCACGCGCCACCTAGCGGAATTTTTTTTTAAAGAAAATATTTCTTTTCAAGGTAGTAATACATGTTCCGAATTTCAGCCAAATCGGACCATAAATGCGATTTTTGTAAATATAGCGACCCACGCGCCACCTATCGGAATTTTTTTTCATAATATTGCATTGTCATCGGGGTTATACATGCGTACAAAATTTCAGATTAATCGGTTGGCAGGAAGAGGGTGAAATTTGAATTACTAAATTTGACCCAAGAATAAAACAAACGCACACTGGGGCCGAGCGTGCTCAAAATTCAGTTTTTAAATAATGAGTTTTTCAACAAAATAAAAACGCAGTATTGTTCCCTATAAAATTCTACACTTCTGGCCCAATTTTCAGCTTTCTATCGTTTTTCAGTTGGGAGTTATCCATACACAAACATGGCAAATTTTCCAAAAAATAATTTTTTTCCAAAGTGTGAAATTTTAATGTGTATTTGAAATATTTGGTTTAAGAGAAGGATATACAATTTTATTATTCTGCTTTTTCCATATCATTAAGTGAAGCTTACATAATCGATGAGCGTTTTTTTTTTGAACTAGATGTTTTAAAAAAATTAATTTTTAGTATAAAACTAAACGTACCTCTTTTTATACCTCATGAGAATGAAATGGTATTATAACTTAGTGCCAAAAATTTTTTGTCGAAAGTACCAGAAGGAAGCGTGGGGGATCCACCAAAATATATACCGATATGATCAGAATCACGAACTGAGTCGATTAAGCCATGTCCGTCTGTCCGTCTGTCCGTCCGTCCGTCTGTGTGAACGCAAACTAGTCCCTCAGTTTTTGAGATACCTGAATGAAATTCGGAATACAGGTATGTTGTTATATGCAGCTGATCATTTGTCGGAACCGGCCGAATCGGACCACTATAACATATAGAAAACAACCGATTATTCAGATATACATGAAATTTTTGGATGTAATTTGTGCATAACTTCCCCATTTAAACAGCTAAGGACATGAAACTTTGAAGTAGACGTGCCCATTTTGGCCCAAACAAGGTTACCGAAAATTGTCAAGATCGGACCACTATAACATATAGTTCCGCAACATCCGATTATTCAGATATACACATTTTGGTGTATAAATCCTCCATTTTAACAGCTAACGGCCTGAAATTTTGAAGTATTTGTACCCATATGGACCCAAACGGGATTGCCGAAAATTGTTAAGATCGGACCACTATAACCTATAGCTCCCCTACAACCGATTGTTCAGATAAACACATTCTGGTGTATAACTCCTCCATTTTAACAGCTAACGGCGAGAAATTTTGAAGTATTTGTACCCATATGGGCCCAAACGGGGTTACCGAAAATTGTCAAGATCGGACTATTATAACATATAGCTCCCATACAACCGATTGTTCAGATATGGACATTTTGGTGTATAACTCCTCTATTTTAACAGCTAACGGCGTGAAATTTTGAAGTATTTGTACCCATATGGGCCCAAACGGGATTACCGAAAATTGTTAAGATCGGACCACTATAACCTATAGCTCCCCTACAACCGATTGTTCAGATAAACACATTTTGGTGTATAACTTCTCCATTTTAAAAGCTAACGGCGTGAAATTTTGAAGTATTTGTACCCATATGGGCCCAAACGGGATTACCGAAAATTGTCAAGATCGGACCATTATAACATATAGCTCCCATACAACCGATTGTTCAGATATGGACATTTTGGTGTATAACTCCTCCATCTAAATAGCCAAGACACCATTTTTTCTAAGAAAAAATCTTTCCATAAATAACCCACAGAATTAAAATTATAAATTAAACTTAATCCGGCTATGTACATATATAGGTAACTTTTCATTTCCCCACTCATGAAAGGTATGAAGTCTTCGGTACGGCCGAAGACAGCCGCGCTTTTACTTGTTTTAAAATATTTTTTTTCAAAATGGATTTTTTTTAATTTGCGCAAAAAAGTAGCAAATGTAAAAATGCAGCAGTAAAATGTGGTCCTTTGTGACAAAGAATCCGAGTTCAGAACCAAAAGCAAAGTGCGCATTTTAAAAAAAAGTGAGTTTAAAGATTGCATTCCAATTTTAGTTAAAAAAAAACACCTATATCTGGTTGAATTTGATTCTGTTCTATCTTAAATTTAGTTGATCCATTATTTACTGGTTACTTTAATTACAAGTTGTGGTTAAGGCAGGGTTTGAAATTGCTTAGCTACTTTTGCTGCATTTGCTTTTGCTTTGCTTTTGCTAACGAAAAGTAAATTAGCAAACTCGGCCAGCCGAGTACAAAACGAGAACACGATTCATTCGCTTCAGTTTTCAGCTGAGCCGTGTTTGCTTGTATAGTTAAGCAAAGCAACGCGATTTGAGGGATTTCATTTTACTTCCAGCAATTAGTTGTATCTTTGCATTTTTTCTGCTTTTGCTTATTTTGCTGAAACGATTTGTTTACGCATATTTCGATTTTTTATACATATTTACTTATGTATGTATATATGTACACATAATATGTATGTATGTCCATTTGCAAACATCTTTTCATGTTGAATTTTGCTTAAAAACTAGTTTCAGCAAAATAAGCAACTGTTAGCAAAAATTTACCACTCAACTAATTGCTGGAAGTAAAAGCAACCCTCTCAAATTGAGTTGCTTGGCTTAACTATACAAGCAAACACGACTCAGCTGAAAACTGAAGCGAATGATTCGTGTTTTCGTTTTTGGCTCGGCTGAATTCAGCAATAAGCAAAAAACATCGGCTATTGCTATTTTGCAGCAAGCAAATTCAAACCCTGGGTTCAGGTTACTTGTCAACCCAGGTTTCTTTAATTTAGACTTGTAAGTTGTATTATAATATGAGTTCTTTGAAGCACAAGTTGTGTTACTCCAATTTTGTTTTTTTTTATGTTAGGCATGAAAATGTGTGGGGAACAGGGCCGTGCGCACGGGGGGGTTTTGGGGGTTAAACCCCCCATGACCAAATCTAAGTTGCAATGATTTTGCAAAAATTTTCAAAACACAGTTTATAAATTTTGCATTGAATCTTGACTCATAATTTTTGACAAAATTAGTACAATAATTTTACGGAATATGAAATCCCGGTCCAAAAACCAAGATTCGCTGGAAAGCAAACACACCGATGTAACATCGTAACCGACGCGGTAGAAGATTTCTATCGAATAAGTACATATATTCCATACTTGGATCTATTCGTCACACATCTCAAAGATCGGTTCTTAAATCAGCGAAATATTCTGTGTAATTTTGCTTGCCTTTTCCCCAAAAGAATGCAAAATTTTGAGGAAGCGGCTTGCACAGAACTGTTTAAATCATACGAGACTATATTACATGATATATTTCCCGAAGCGTGGATAAGCGAAGTTCAGCTGTGGAGGGAACGTATTGCATCTATGGATATTCAAAATCCACTAGAAGCTCTTGAAATTTGTAAAATAGATGCTTTTCCAAATGTTCATCAAGTGCTTCGTATCATGGCCGCTTTACCGGTTACCACAGCAACAAATGAACGTACTTTTTCAAAGCTGCGACGATTAAAATCTTACTTGAGGTCAACAATGAAAGAAGATCGTCTTAATGGACTCGCGTCCTAGAATATACATCGCAATGTGAATGTGGACATAAATTCAGTATTGACAGAATTCTTTTCCGTACCTCGAAGAAGCCATGTATTCATAAAAGTGCGAATAATATGCCACCATATCACAAATTCTCTATCAAATACAGAAAAATTTTTACAACCAAAAAAATTTCTTGGGTATAATTTTAAGCATCAGAGTATGCAGTTTCAGAAAAGTTAGAGACATTTAAATTTATGATGTATGGGTCTGGATATCTGTTTCAGCAAATATGTTTATCTTAGCGAAAAATGTATGCGAATGCAAACCAAAATTAAAAACCCCCCCCAAGGCTAATTCCTGCGCACGGCCCTGGTGGGGAAATACGTGTTCTGCTTAAAACGCTAACGGTGAAACTCCTAATTGCCATATAAACATACTTGTGACCACAGAAAATTTTTAATATCTCGAAACAAAAAATTGGAGAAAACCATTTTTGTATACATATATATGTACCTGCACCTGCATATTTCATCAATGGGTTAATAAATAGCCGCTAATGGGTTAATACAATACACATTGGCTATTTTTGTACAGACATACTAATATAATAATAATATAATACAATGGCGCTATTATGACTCTGACGAGTTTTATGGCCGAGCTTCTGTCCCAATTCGAGGTGTGCTCCTTTTGTTTTTCCCACCAATTGGGTGGACCTTAGAGCGTATCACGGTGTATGGAGGAAAAAAAAGTTGAAAATGTTCCCCCCCAGTTTGAACACTTACCTTATGAGGTTTTCAAAAAAAACTTTTTTAATTTTTTTGTCACCCTGTAAAAACAGCGAAATTTGTTTTTTTTTCTATAATTTCTATATTTTACGTTCGATTTTCAAAAGTGATACATTTTTAGAAAGGTATTCACCAAGGCAATATTTCATCCATAGAAACTTTTAGCCCATCATGCCAAGTTCAGCTTTTATTCTATTTTTACTAAATCCAACACCCTGTATTTGGAAAAAAAAATTGTTTCCTGAATACTAAGAAAAACAAGTAAGAGCGCTGACTTCGGACGTACCAAAGACTGCATACCTTTCATGAATGGGGAAATGAAAAGTTGCATAGTCTGATATTGTTTAATTTATACTTTCAATTCTCTGGGTAATTTATACAAAGATTCCTTAGAAAAAGAAGTGTCATTATTTAGATGGAGAAGTTATACCCTAAAATATATATATCTGAACAATCGGTTGTATGGCAGCTATATGATATAGTGGTCCGATTCGGCCGATTCCGACAAATGATAATAATATAATACAATGGCGCTATTATAACTCAGACGAGTTTTATGGCCGAACTTCTCTCCCAATTCGAGGTGTGCTCCTTTTTTGTTTTTCCTACTAATTGGGTGGACCTACAGTTTTATGCCGGCTCCGAACGGCGAATGCATTTTTGGTGAGAAGCTTTTTCATGGCAGAAATACACTCAGAGGGTATGCCGCCCACTGCCGAGAGGTGACCGCTGCTCTTAAAAAATCCAATGATTGGATTTATACTAATTAGAAAAATTGTTTTGGTGTTTTTTCTCGGACCGTGGTTCGAACCCGAGACCTCTGGCATAGCACGCGAGCACTCTACCCACTGCACCACAGCGGCCACAAATGATAAGCTTCTCCTAAAAATACACTCACATTCCGAATTTCATGCAGATATCTCAAAAATTGAGGGACTAGTTTGCGATTAAACAGACAGACAGACAGACGGACATGGCTTAATCGACTCAGCTCATGATCCTGATCATATTGGTATATATTTTCGTAGGTCTGCAACGCCTCGTTCTGGTACTTTCACCATTCGTGTTTCGGTACAAAGTAATAATATCATTTCATTCCCATGAATGGTATAAAAAGAATATTTACCTGCATATAATGAGGAAATAAATGTAATGCATTTATGCTAAATCTTTTCTTGGATCTAATTTTCTGTAACGTTCTCGGCTACTTACTTTAGCGAGTATATAACCTAGGCGTTCCTCGTCGGCAACTTCTGTACAAGAATCACTTACTACCTGTTCAAATCGCTCAGTATTTAGAGAATGGCATAGAAAATCTAAGTAAATTAATAGGTTATTATTAGTATAATTAGTATCAATCACTGCTGTTTGGAAATATTAATCAGGTATTTTTATAACATCATTAGAATTTTGTAGTTCCTGCAAGTCCGTATCAGAATAAAATTGCAAGCATGGTGGCTCTGTAATTCTAAATGAGCTCCAATCGATCATTTGAGTGTACTATGTACTTCTTCATGGCATTTCTGCTCTGAGTTGCTCTATGTTGCTCTATTTCGACAGCTGCCCTACTTTGCTCTGCTCTAACCTGCTCCGAACTTTTTTTGTTCATTAAACAGAGCTAATATTAATAAGTAATAATCTTTTTTACTCATATAATGATGTCAAAACTAAATTCAAGGCTAAATTTACTTTATTCAAAAATTTTTTTTTAATACAGGGTGTTGGTTTTAAATAAATTTTAATAAAAGCTAAAGTTGGTGTCGCAGGTTAATGGCTTATATGGACGAAATATGACACGGGTTAAAACCTTTACAACAATATATTGCTCGTTAAAATCAAACACCAAATAGAAAAGTTATAAGCAAAAAACGAATTTCGCTGTTTTTACAGGGTGCCGAAAAAAAAATTTTTTCCATTTTTGAAATCTCCAAGGAGTAAACATTCGAACCAGAGGGGAACATTTTAAACTTTTTTTGGCGATACGCTCTAGTGGACCTACAGTTTTATGCCGGCTCCGAACGGCGAATGCATTGTGAGAAGCTTTTTCATGGCAGAAATACTCTCGGAGGGTATGCCGCCCACTGCCGAGAGGTGACCGCTGCTCTTAAGAAACCAATAATTGGATTTTTACTAATTAGAAAATTTTTTTTGGGTTTTGCTTGGACTGGGGTTTGAACCCGTGACCTATGGCATAGCAGGCGAGCACTCTACCCACTGCACCACAATGGCCACCATACCACAGACATACTAATTTTGATTTAAATAATTTGTTTACAGATCTTAAAAAAACTGGTCACCAATGGGTTAAGATTCCAAAGATTACTAGTTTTAGTGTAGATACAACTAATATGATTTAAATATTTTAATCTAAGAATTAAGTGAAAAAATTTGGTTAAAAATGGGTTAATGCGTGGTCGTTAAGGGGTTAAAATTCTTGGGATTTACTATTTTAGTATCGATATACCGATTCTGATTCAAGAAAATTAAACTCGAAACTAAAATAAAAAACATAGGTCACCAACGGGTTAACTCATGACCGTCAATGGGTTAAGATGCTATAGAATAACTGCTTTAGTGCAGATAAAGCGATTCTGATGTAAAAAAGTTGATTTCAGAATTTTGAGCGTCCTCATATATATAAGTGGCCCCAGTGTGAAACGGGGTGAGCTAAATAAAACCGTTTAAAAATACATAAATTTTCAAAAACCAGCTTAAATGACGAATTTTGTGAAAAAAATTTTGGTCGGCTGAAAGCTATTTTGGTAGGTTTTTGAGACGAATTTGGTCGGAAAAAAAATTTCAAAGTGGCAACCCTGCAAGAGTTAGAGAATTGCGAAAAAAACAACCACTGGTATAAAAACAAGTGAAAATTATAGGACCGTTCGTTAAAGTAAAGGAATTGGAAAAAAGGTGTGTTTATTTGATGAAATTTCTTAAAAATTTTTATCGATAGATGTCTCCCTATCTTCGAATCTTGCCAAGACTCAATGTAACACCGTTCGTTAAAGTACGGACAAAGAACGTATGTTGTAAAATATACGTTCTTTGTTCGGAATTGGAGAAAATTTTCTAACGAACGGTATTGCGTTGAATTCAAAGATAAGGGAGATATCTATTGACTTATTCACAATAGAAAAAATTGGCATAATCAGTAAAGATCAGTTTAATGAGTAGCTGGCATAATCTCTAAAGGTCTCTTAAAGTCTCTAACATTTTGTATGGAAATTGTCAGCCAAGAGAGCAGAATCGAGTATAAGCGAGCAGAGAAGTGCCCAGTAAAACACTCCTATAGTATCTATATATCGTAAATTTGATATCTCAGTCCCTAATATAGCTAGAGTGATAAGATTTTACACATGTAATAAGCTCAGGCCCTTATGAAGAAATATGGTAAAATTTTGGAAAATGGACGGTGCCATGCCCACTTATTAAGGGGCAAACATCGAAAGTTTGATACATATGTATGTCATAACTCAGAAACCGTAACAAATATAACGATGAAATTTTGGCACGCGTGACTTACTTGCTCAGCCAAATGTTTGGACGAGAAATTGCCAAGATCGGTTGACGACCACGCCTACTTTTATATATGGGTATTATAAAGGGGTATAATAAAATCATTTAACGCAATATCTGGAAAGAGTCCAACTATAGACATAAAACAAACAAAACAAAAATTTTGGAAAATGGTCGTGGCACAGCCTCCTTTTAGAAAGAGGAATATACAAGGTTTCGGAGCCCATAAATCGACAAATAACACTATTCGACAAATCTTCATCAACTTTAACCACCAAAAATGAAATAATACTTTTCTAAATAAGCGAAATTTTACGGTGATTCCGAATCCCATACAAAAAAAAACGCATCTATATATATATGTATATCGTAACAACATTAATAAAATATCATAATTAAACTTAAAACAAATAAGTATCGACGGTGTCATACGATTAGTCGCATATCTGTTCGATGTATTTACGCAAATATTCAATCATTAAAATATTTTTTAATTATTTCTCGTCATCAAAATACGCCAATGGTGCATGCAACTCTATATTCACACACATATGAGCCTTTCTCTTACAAATCGGGCACCTATTGTAACCTTACACCTCCGATTTGCTTGAAACTCGGATATATGATCTAGCAAAGTTTTTATTTTTTAATGAATTAGGTAAGTCACGTACATATTCAAACCCATATATCTCGGCTTGTAGTCATCGTAGAGACTTCATCTTTGCACGGTTTGAAAGCTGAAGAAACAGGCAATTTATTGTTTAATATGAGATTATTTTCATTGTCTTAAAGTTTTATTAATTGCAAACAGGTATATTTTTTGGGCCCGATTTACCTCGTGAATACTAGTAAATTAAGGATTTAAAATTATGCCATCATAATCCTTGTTAAATTATCTATAAAACCAATGGTTGAAAAGAATGGAGGATTTACAAAAACTATTTAAAAAAATTTTTTTACGACGACTGGCTATATTTTATCTAGGCTGCACAACGATATCAACAAAAAAAAATTGTTTTGTTGAATATCAAATAAACATTATTGAAATTATTTCGTTTCGTTGATAATCAAAAACAAAATAATAATAAAAAATTGTTTCGGGCTTATGACTTCATTTTACTTTGAATTTTCTTCTTTTTTTATTAACGTTATTTTTTTGATAATTTTTTCGTTGGCTACCGAAACGAAATTTTTTCAATATTTGTTTTTTGATAATCAACAAAACGAAATTCTTTTTTATAATTTTTTTTTGATAATTATCAAAACAATATTTTTTTGTTAAGCATTTAGCGTTAAAATTTTTCAAAGTTGAATTGAAAACAAAATTTTTTGTCGGTTATTGATAAAAAATAACGTTAATGTGCAGCCCTGTATTTTATACGATTTTTTTTTAATAAGATGGAGTAGCTCGGTGTGGTTGATAAGCGGAATGAAATTTAAACTTCGTAACTTACGGTTTTCAAGCGCTGATCTGTTTTGCGACAAAATTATTAACAATTTCAAGGCCGTGGATCAAACGCATTTATAGGAACTAACTAAATTAAAAATATATCTTACCTTAATTGCGCGTTTTAGGCTAAACAAGAAATATTATATAAATTTTTGTATGAGCCAATAGTTTTATTTAAGAAAAAAATTTTTGGTAGAAGTTATGTATCCATTTCGGAGATTACCACATCTCTTCATCAGACTTCTTAGGCGGCCTCAACTTTTTTTTTTTTATAGTCAGCTGTACTAGTACACAGAGTATTATAGTTTTAATCACATAACGGTGGATTGTAACAGAATGAAATAATCGAGATAGATATAGACTTATATATATCAAAATGATCAGGGTGAAAAGAGAAATCGATTGAGCCATGTCCGTCCGTCTGTCCGTCTGTCCGTCCGTCCGTCTGTAAACACTCTAACTCGCGCAAAAATTGAGATATTTTGATGAAATTTGAAATGCAAGTTGGTATCGACACTGGGACGGTTGGTATTGAAAATGGGCGAAATCGGACCATGACCACGCCCACTTTTCCTATATAGAAAAAATCGGAAATTTGGTATCTCACCCACTAATATAGCTGGAGCGATGAAATTTCACCCACGTGTTGAGCTCAGGCCCCTAGGAAGAAATTTGATGAAATTTTGGAAAATGGGCGGTGCCACGCCCACTTATTAAGGAGCAAACATTGAAAGTTGTACAAGCCATAACTCAGAAACCGTAGCAGATATATCGATAAAACTTGGCACGCTTGATTTACTTACTCAGGCAAATGTTTTGACGAAAAATTGTCGAAATCGGTTGACGACCACGCCCACTTTTATATATGGGTATTATAAAGTGACCTAATAAAAACATTTTAAGCGATATCTCTGTCAAATATAAAGATATATCATTGAAATTTTATGCCAGGAGTCCACCTGCGGACATACAACGAAAAACACAAAAATTTTGGAAAATGGGCGTGGCACCGCCTCTTTTTAGAAGCTGGAATATACGAGATTTCTGAGCCCATAACTCGACAAATAATTGAGATATAATGACGAAACTTGGTGTGTACACTTTTATTACTTGTGGTAATACATGTTGAAAATTTTGGCGAAATCGGTTGACGACCACGCCCACTTTTATATATGGGTATTATAAAGTGGCCTAATAAAAACATTTTAAACGATATATTTGTCAAATATAAAGATAATTCATTGAAATTTTGTGGCAAGAGTTCCACAATAGACCGGAAACAAAAAATAGACAAATTTTGGAAAATGGGCGTGGCACCGCCTCTTTTTAGACAAAGGAATATATGAGTTTCTGAGCCCATAACTCGACAAATAATTGAGATATTATGACGAAACTTGGTTTATACACTTTTATAACTTGTGTTAATAGACACGCAAAAATTTATTGAAATCGGTTTATGACCGGAATGAAATTTTGCACAAAGAATAATATCCATATGCTTAGTTGGATGACTGATAAAAATTTTGAAAATGGGCGCGGCTACGCCCACTTTATGCAGCACTTGCTTTACATAAAGTACCTACACCGTGTTTGCATCAAACGCAAACAAACAATGAAAGCATACAGCTGAGTATCTAATGTTCGATTCCACTCGAACTTAGGCTTCCTTACTTGTTCTTAAATAAAACTGGCCAATAGCTCATACAAATATTAACATAAAAGTAATTATAAGAAATAAACGGCCATGTAAAAACAAACATAAGAAATATTATATTTTGTTTAAATATTATTTTATTTCATCCGTAGTATTTTCATATAAAGAACAAGTAAGGAAGCCTAAGTTCGAGTGGAATCGAACATTAGATACTCAGCTGTATGCTTTCATTGTTTGTTTGCGTTTGTTCGATATAGGGTGTATTTTATATGAAACGAGTGCTGCATAAACAGGGCGCAGCCACGCCCATTTTCAAACTTTGTATCAATCATCCAAATAAGCATATAAATATTATTGTTAGTGCAAAATTGCATCCCTCTATGACTTTTAGTTACAAAGGCTTCACGTTACAAATTCCAAAAGGGTGTTCCAGAAATATCTTTGTTAAAAAGTAGGCGTGGTCATAAACCGATTTCAATACATTTTTGCGTGTCTATTAACACAAGTTATAAAAGTGTATAAACCAAGTTTCGTCATAATATCTCAGTTATTTGTCGAGTAATAGGCTCGTAGATTTCTTTGTATAAAAAGAGGCGGTGCCACGCCCATTTTATAAACTTTTTTTATTTTTTGTTTCCGGTCTATTGTAGAACTCATGTCACAAAATTTCAGTGATAGATCTTTATATTTGACAGAGATATCGCTTAAAATGTTTTTATAAGGTCACTTTACAATACCCATATATAAAAGTGGGCGTGGTCGTCAACCGATTTTGGTAATCTTTCGTCCACACATTTGGCTAAGCAAATATATCACGCGTACCAAATTTCATCGATATATCTTTAACGGTTCTGAGTTATGGCTTATAAAACTTTCAATATTTGCCCCTTAATAAGTGGGCGTGGCACCGCCCATTTTCCAAAATTTTTATATTTTTTGTTTTATGTCCCTAGTTGGACTCCTGCCACAAAATTTCAGTGATAGATCTTTATATTTGACAGAGATATCGCTTAAAATGTTTTTATTAGGCCCCTTTATAGTTCCCATATATAAAAGTGGGCGTGGCCGTCAACCGATTTTGATAATTTTTCGCAAAAACATTTGCCTAAGTAAGAAAATTACGCATATCAAATTTCATCGATATATCTTCAACGGTTTCTGAGTTATGACATATAAAACTTTCAATGTTTGACCCTTAATAAGTGGGCGTGGCACCGCCCATTTTCCAAAATTTTTGTACTTTTTGTTTTATGTCCGTCTTTGGACTCCTGCCACAAAATTTTAGTGATAGATCTTTATATTTGACAGAGATATCGCTTAAAATGTTTTTATTAGGCCCCTTTATAGTTCCCATATATAAAAGTGGGCGTGGCCGTCCACCGATTTTGATAATTTTTCGTCCACACATTTGGCTAAGTAAATATATTACGCGTACCAAATTTCATCGATATATCTTTAACGGTTTCTGAGTTATGACATATAAAACTTTCAATGTTTGACCCTTAATAAGTGGGCGTGGCACCGCCCATTTTCAAAAATTTTTGTATTTTTTGTTTTATGTCCGTAGTTGGACTCCTACCACAAAATTTCAGTGATAGATCTTTATATTTGACAGAGATATCGCTTAAAATGTTTTTATTAGGCCCCTTTATAGTTCCCATATATAAAAGTGGGCGTGGCCGTCCACCGATTTTGATAATTTTTCGTCAAAACATTTGTCTAAGTAAGCAAATTACGGATACCAAATTTCATCGATATATCTTCAACGGTTGCTGAGTAATGACATATAAAACTTTCAATGTTTGCCCCTTAATAAGTGGGCGTGGCACCGCCCATTTTCCAAAACTTCATCAAATTTCTTCATAAGGCCCTGAGCTCAATACGTGGGTAAAATTTTATCACTCTAGCTATAGTAGTGGCTGAGATACCAAATATCCGATTTTTTCTATATAGGAAAAGTGGGCGTGGTCATGGTCCGATTTCGCCCATTTTCAATACCAACCGTCCCAGTCTCGATACCAACTTGCATTTCAAATTTCATCAAAATATCTCAATTTTTACGCGAGTTATCGTGCGTACGGACGGACGGACGGACGGACGGACGGACGGACATGGCTCAATCGATTTCTCTTTTCACCCTGATCATTTTGATATATATAAGTCCATATCTATCTCGATTATTTCATTATGTTACAATCCACCGTTATGAAATCAAAATTATAATACTCTGTGTACTAGTACAGCTGAGTATAAAAATGCTTTGCAGCTATTTTATTTCCTGACAGTGGAACTATACAGTTGAGTTTTAATGTACTCTTTTATAAACGTGCCAGTGTATTATTATATATTAACCACTAATGACTTTTTAAAACGATCTTATAATAATTTTTCTTCCATTTCATGTTCTTCGCTTGTAGGAACTGTTTGGAGTTTGAATTGGATTATTAATGCGTTGTAGGCTAGCTCTAGCTGCCAACCTCTTCAGATTTCCGTCCAAACAGTCACATGAAATTGGACAACACAAAAATGAAAAAAATTATAAATTTGACTCAGTGTTGCCGCTCAAAAATTTCAGAAAGTGGCCCAAAAAATTAAAAAAAAGTGGCCCCCATTTTTTTTTTAGCTAAAACACATTTTTATATATTTTTGTGGTTTACTGCTTGCCCAGAATGGTGTGGCTGTAGTACGTAGCAAGAGCTGTCAAAAGTTAAAACAGTACAATTGCATTGCAATGCCCACAATGTGTAGCTGTGTCTGTAGCGTGTAGTTGTGGCTGTAGTAGAAACAAAATGATGAACGAAAATATAAGTATTTAACGAAAAGCGTCGGGTGGTGCTCAGTATGTCAAAAAATATTTAAGATCGCTATTTTTAACTAATATTTTTATTTTGACTTTTTTGAGATTTCATATAACGTACTCTTTAATTTCGCAACTAGGTATGTATATTTTTGTACTAGTTGTACGAATCGAACATTTTCATGTTCAAATATTATTGAGCACCCCCACGCTTTTCCTTAAATACTTATATTTTCGTTCATCATTTTGTTTCTAATTAAATTATTTCTCAATTTTTAGTACGATTTTTAAGATTAAAGCGTGTTTTTTAGTTTTTTTAAGCTATTATTTATTTTTAACTTTTTAGTGAAATTTTTCATTAAAGGATGTTTTATGCAGACGCAAGAATAAAAGTAAAAAGAAGTCAGGCAAAATCGCTAATTTTGATATTTGGCTGCTTTTGATTTTAGCAATATGAAATCAGCGCAAAATCAAAATCAGGCAAAATCGTTCATTTTGAAATCAGGCCGCTTTTGATTTTGAGCAATATGAAATCAGCACAAAATGAAAATCAGGCAAAATTGTTCATTTTGAAATCAGGCCGCTTTTGATTTTGAGCAATATGAAATCAGCGCAAAATCAAAATCAGGCAAAATCGTCATTTTAAAAAGCGACGAATATCAAAATCAAATAAAATCAAACATTTCACGACTTTTGCTAATTCCGACTGCAGTTTTTTAAACACTGGTTTGAAATTGCTTAGCTACTTTTGCTGCATTTGGTTTTGCTTTGCTTTTGCTAACGAAAAGAAAATTAGCAAACTCGGCCAGCCGAGTAAAAATCGAGAACACGATTCATTCGCTCCAGTTTTCAGCTGAGCCGTGTTTGCTTGTATACAAGCAACTATAGTTAAGCAAAGCAACGCGATTTGGGGGATTTCATTTTACTTCCAGCAATTAGTTGTGTCTTTGCATTTTTTCTGCTTTTGCTTATTGCATCCTGTTAACGTTACCAGAGTTGAGTGATGGTGAATTACAGATTTGAGAGAAAAGTTGAAAAAATTAGCAGCGCGCTGTAGAATGGAATGTTACTTTACATTTGTTCACATCTGCTGATATTCTTAATTTTATTCACATACACCGATTTCACCAATGCACCAAATTCCTAAAACAGCAAAGTAATTTTAAAATTTTCTTTTCGAATTTCAATTATAAATAAATTTAAGAATTAAAAAAAAACAATTTAAATTAGTTTCAATTTGACTTTGCTG
This sequence comes from Urophora cardui, assembly GCA_960531455.1. Classification (NCBI taxonomy): domain Eukaryota; kingdom Metazoa; phylum Arthropoda; class Insecta; order Diptera; family Tephritidae; genus Urophora; species Urophora cardui. Next base: position 84,297,450 of record OY482672.1, on the reverse strand, counting down.
GGACTCGAACCTGCGCCTCTATGTGCATATCTTTCTGTATTAAAAAATTATAATTCAATAGATGCTTTTGTGTACACAACAATATTGTTATTGTTGTTTTTTGATATGTTTGGGGGACAGTAGGATTTTCGTTGATCAGTCATCAGAGTCTAGCAGCTGCTGTGCCCCGATACACCAAGGTGAATGGTGAGGGTTTTGATGCAGCCACCAATTTATTATTGCTCAATAGATGTACATATGTATGTACATACCGGTGAGTATTTTTACAATTTCCACATCGATTTGTTCAGAGAGGGTGACAATTAAATTTCATTGGCATAGGTATAGAGATGGTTGATCGTTGCTCATCAACGAGGTTGATGGGTTGGCCATCAACAAGATGAAATGGACAACAAAATGTTTTTACATTTTCAAAATTTCGAAAATTTTAAAATAATTAAAAAATCGATGTGGAAATTGTAAAAATACTCACCGGTTGTAGCAAACTGGTGCATTGTTGTATGGTTTTTAATACAGAAAATGCATTGATGCGCAAGTTCGAGTCCCAGTAAAGTCAAATTGAAATTAATTTTAAATGATTTTTTTTAATTTATTTATAATTCAAATTCGATAAGAAAATAGTTAAAATACCAGCGGTTTTGGGAAATTAGTGCATCGATGGAATTGGTGTATGGGAGGAATAATGAGCAGATGTGCAGAAATTTAATATAACATTCCTTTCTACAGACGAACTCGCTCTACTTCTGTTATTTTAACAGCCAGCTGTGTTGAATTAAAATTTTTTATTCACCAGATGCACTAACAGAATTTTGTTGGCTTCCACGATTATTCGTAGTTGCAACTTCTCTGTTCATCTACGTTCTCTGTTATTGGCTTGCATACGGGAGTGAATTGAATGAAATTCATAGAGGCTATTTTGAAGAGAGGTAACTTAAAAGCCTCAATGAAGCATGGAATATAATGTTGAATGTCTCACTATATGATGTCGTTGATGTCACGTTTCGAATCCGGAGGTGAATAGAAATAATGGAGCAGAGAACACAATAAAAGTAAAGTGAATGTTTCAAAAAAATAATAATTGAGTTAAACGTTTGCAACTTTTAGGATGGGATGAAGTTATATACATACATACATACATACTAAAGGGCTGCAAAAGTGCTAAAAAAGTTAACTCTGAGCTACACTAAAAAATTTTGAACTTGAACGCACACAACAATGCAGGCCACGCACTCAAATGTTTGAGTAAAATAAATACGAGGCGTCTGAGTGAACACGACAGCAGTGTCCGCTCAACTCGTAGCACTCTCACAAGTAACGATCCACTCTTAGCAGAACACGTGTTGAAATGAACTTCATTGTTTCTGTGTGAATGAATGCTGTGCAGGCAAATTTGTGTGCGAGTGAATGAAGTTTATGAGTTAACACTGTTAACTCTGTCGACTGCTATGACTTGACGTGCGTCATTGCGTGCACAAAAGCAGTGGCATATACATACATATGTACATATGTATGGACATCTGTATGAATGTGTTTTTCACAGAGATTCAACATTAAAATTCCTTTGGGTTTTTCACAGACAAAAAATCATATATATAATACTTCTATATTGCTAACAACCTATCTACTCAATGTGTTTCAGTTCTGGTCGCGCTGAACTCGTTTCTCACTGCATATGTAATTTGTGCGCATGCGTCAACACAAGCAAAAGTCGTATATGTGAATATATGTCACACACACATTTATAAAATTGTAGTAGCATTACAAAAAAAAACAGAAGGGGGACTAAAAGGGGTCGTTATTCCCTTCATATAAAACTTTCATGGTCGTTATAAAAACACAAAGCAGTAGATTAAACAATGAAATGCCAATCTTTCGAAAACAAAATTGTACACATGTATTTATTATTTCAACGTAGTTCACAACCAAATAACTTATGTATGCATACCTACATGCTAAAAATAAGGCAGATAATTTATATTTTCGTAACTTAAATAAAGTCACAATATATATATCGTCGTTTAAATTTCATAACCGCCTAAGTGAAATTGCTAACCGCCTAAGCGGCACTTGTGCCAAAAATAAAATTTGCCAATAATTCAATATGTTCCTACTTCTATACGAAGTTGATACTTTAGTCAACAAAATGATATACATAACTATTTAAATTTAAGTTTATACGCAGAAATAAGTTTGAAATGAAGGAGTTTTATGCTCTTCTGTAAAATTAATTCTCATTTACTTCAATAATATCATAACGTAGGATAGGCGGTTATACACAGCGACTATTCTTGTTTTCTGCGGTGGCGATAAATTCATACATACGTACATTCAACAACGAAGAATGCCTCACACAAATTTACGAATGCAAAAGAATATTCGCGAGCGTTCAATGAGCGCCAGCGGTGAAATTCATTTTATGCGCTCGTGAGCGTTCAATGAGCGCTCTTTGAAAATTCATTTTTATTCATGCATATGTATGTAGGTACATATATTCATACCCATATCTTTGTTAAATAAAATACCTACCTACATATGTATTTCATAGTATCAAATTTTTCTGTAGTCCCCCTTGTCTTTGAAAAGAAATGTTTAACGACACCCATGGAATCTTGCTTCCCTTTCTTACAGTATATCGTTACTGTGAAGTTTGACCAACAAAACAATTGAATAGCAGCAATATAGAAGTATTATATATATGCAAAAAATAAAACTTTATGTTTGTGATAAAAAGGTGCTTTTGAAATCATTTATTTCTGCTTTTTGGTGACAAAGAATTTCGATTTGTAAAACAAGGCGTTTTCTGCCGTCATGTGTGGCTAGTCTAAATCACACTTGCATATAAACCGAACTCAATAACAAAAATTGATAGGTACTGAATATTTTTTTCTATCACCAATTTTTTTTTGTTATAAATAAAACTAAGAAGAACACGGAAAAAATTAAAATTACTCCCTGTCGAAAAAAAAATTTGCCGTTTTAAATCACACACATACATACAGTTTTGAAGTGTAGTTATTCACCCTTGCTAATAAATTGAGTACAATCAAGCGGCAGTACATGTTTGATCTCTGATCTGCGATCATACAATTATAAATTTGTAGATTTTTTCAAAATAAAACTAATATATACATACATGACCCAGCTAGTATCTTTGATAAAAAAATATACAAAGATATTCATGCCCAGATGATTAAAAACGATCAGATTAAAAATAATTTTCTATTTCTGTGTGAGGAAATTCAAAAATGTATGTAAAAAGCATCAAATACTACCTATTCGTCGTGCATTATTTCGTTAACATTCCCGTATAAAACATTTCATTTTCAGCTTGATCAAGATTATTTGCTGAATTTTTGGGCTGAATAAATCCAAAAACAACAGTCGTTCTGTATTATTTGAGAGAGGATTTGGAGAACTAATTTCATTATTGCTTTGATTCTGTTCAGTAATCATTTCTTCTAACCTATTTTTGCAATAGAGTTTTATCTCGATCTTTTTTCGCTTGTATATTGCAGTAATCTCTTGATTGGTGGAAACAAAAACAAAGCAAGTTTGTGAAAAATTTATTAGTTTTTAATTACCACATCACCTATCAATTTGCTGAGATGAAGTTTAAATGATTTTATACACTCTAACTCACCATTACTAATTCCGTCACACTTTCGTTTTAAGAAGTAAACGTGCACAATCACTAAATTTAAAGTCGGGTACTTACCTCCTTCTAGTTCTTTAGATGATTTTTTTTTGTAACTGAATTACTTACATTCATTATTTTTATAAAAAATCCAAAGTCCGGTTAAGAAATTTAAGCGGTCTGTATACGTGGTCAGGCCCGCACAGAGTCGAGTCGGGCCCCTGGGACAGTTCGCGTTTAAGGGCCTCCCTAAAAAATAAACTCAATCTAGTAAAAAAAACATAAAAAAAATGTATCAATTAAAAAGTAAATATTTCTGAGAAGCTTGGTTCACCACCTTACCAATCGCGTACTTTGGAAACTCTAAATCAAAGTCGATTCTCCTCAATTTCAACTCACTTTTCTATGTATAAAAAAAGGTAAATATTTGATTGGATGCTTATAATTTTAGTTTGGTGATTTGGTTAAGTTAATCAATCTCTGTTTTCACAATATAAATGAAATATTTAAATGTTTGCTAACTTTATACATATACGTATATGCATTTACATACATACATACATATGTATGTATATACATTCATAAATACATAACAATAAGTCAATCATCCACGGCCGGTACAGTACATGCAAACATACAGGCGGAAAACCCTGCATTTTTCTTTGTTTGCCTAGCTGAAAAAAAAATGAATGCACCCAAACTTTGAGTTCACATAACATTGAGTGATTATAACTCGCTGTTCAAGTTTTACCATGTCTCCACATAACGTGTTTCGCTCTTTTTTTCTGCATTTTCTCTCTCAATCTTGTTTCGACACGGAAACCAGTGCCGAAACTCGCCAATTTCCATACAAATTTCTGAGAGCGAGTGAAGATTGAAACACTGTTTCATTCTGAATCATCTTGCCAACCTCGATGATATCGATGTCTTCTCTAATTTTGTATCGAAAACCTATCGAAATCTTACACAGACCAAAACAAAAACGCAAAATATAAGCAAATATACAAACATTTAAGAAGAACAAGAAAGAGAAATGTCAAACTGAATCACGATTAGCCACGTGGAGACGGGTTATTGAGCGAGATGTTTTGCTACACGTTTCTCTGGTGAATCAAGTTATGTGGAGACGGGCTTTTAAAGCCTTGCATTCATGTCTGGTTTATGGTGTTATTGCGAGTCGTGTTTATGAATGCGACGAATGAATTGAGTTCGGCGTCAGCGAATAACAATAACACACAACATCGTCTTTCTGTTTGTAGTCTATTTATTCGCACACATCGTCGCCGCTGAACACGAGTTAAGAGAACGATGAAAGAATTCTGCTGTGCATTCATAGCGTATGTTAACTCTTGCAACCAACCCTTTAATACATACATACAGGTGAAGCTAATAACAGCGTGTTAATAATAATTAGGGCATGGAAATCTATGCAAATACATGTTTTTCTTAGATTTAGGTAGAGCAAAATAAATAAACAATCTTTGCGAATCGTGAAATTGTCTTAAAAATGGCATTCAAATGTTTTTGCATATTTTGCATATTTTGGTCATATATGCATATTTTTACATATTTTGCGTTGTTTGCATTTTTTTATTACATATTTCGCATTATATTGCCTATTTTTGTAATTTGCTAGTTGACAGTTTATTATACAAACGAAGTTCATGCATAACAGCCATCTGACGACGAATATAGTTTCGTGTGAACACGGCTATTATTAGTATTTTCGATACGGTGCATACCTGTCCACAAAGAGCCGTTTTCAAACATGCTTCTATTACCTCTGTGGGTGTAGAACGTTCGTTTTCTATGTATAAGAGCTTTTTTCGACCGAATCGGCAAAGTTTTCTTTTTGAGAATATGAAAAAATATTTCATTGTGTACGCTAATGAATCGTTGAATAAGGATTAACCTTTACAGATTATTAAATGTTCAAGACTGAATTTATGTATACATATATATATATAAACCTACATATGTATAAATGTACAACGTAAGAGCAAAATTGAATTAAAAAATATTTGTACCTAATTTATTTAACTATTGTAACTTCAATAAACATGAATTATCTGAAGCTGAAAAATTTGAATTAATGCATTTTTTTTTGATTTTTCATGCATATTTCTCAGTTTTTGTTGCATTTTTTATGCGCATATTTTTTATTTTTTAGTACATGAAATTCCATGCCCTAATAATAATATTTAAACAAAATAATAATACTTCTTGTTAAGCCTAAAACGCGCAATGAAGGTAAGATATATTTTTAATTTTGTTAGTTCCTATCAGGGATGTAAAAGAATACATTCTTTTGCGAATAATTATTCACTTGATTTATCGTAAAACGATTGCAGCCATTTTTCGAATTCTTTGACTGGGACTTTAAAAATGAAGTCACCATTCAGACTTCATTTTGTGACTTCGAATTCTTTTTTTCATTCATTTTTTGGTTATTCATGTATTGCATTCATTGAATAAAAAGTCTCACTGAAGTCAATTGAAGTCAGTTGGAGTCATTTGAAGTCAATTTACCTCTACCATTCTGCATTTCCCGATCGATCTATCTCTTCCTCCCCCTGTACTACTCTCTCTCCCGTCAAGAACTTTCCGTGGCCATCCGGGTCCACCAATCGGTGTATATAATGATTACTACTATATTTTGATAAAAATATTGCTCACAAATTTTTCGAGCTATTCCGGTTCATGTTTGGGCCTCAATCCCGGGAACCAATTAAGATATAGCGTATAGCGTTAAATATATATGGAAACTTTGAGCAGCACTTTCAATTTGATGCCAATATTGCGCAAAGATATTTGGGGTCATCCGTGTCCACGTTTTGGCCTCTATCTTGAGAAACGACTGGAAAATTGGAATGAAATTATTTCTCTATTGAAGGTCTGATTAACATCTTTAATTTGATACCAATAATGCTCAAAAATATTTCGGGGCTATTTGGGTCTATGTTTCCCGTTAACCGATTGAGATATCCGTATAATGTAAAATATACATGGAAACCCTGATCAGCACCTTTAATTTGATACCAATATTGCGAAAAAAGTTTAGGGACATCCAGGTCCACGTTTTGGTCCCTATCTGGAGAACCGACTAGAAAATTGGAATGGAATGAACTCTGGATTGAAGCCCTAATTGATACCCTTAATTTGATACCAATATTGTTCAAAAATATTTCGGAAGCATCTGGGTCCATATTTTGGCCCTATATCTCGGGAAGGGGTTGAGATACCAGAATTAAATGTGGTCATAATTTTAATATACCAGGTGATCATGTGAAAATTTGAATGTGATCGGCCCTGTAGTTTCGGTTTCCATAAGGAATAAACAAACAAACAAACAAACAAACTTTCATCCTTATATACATATATATATATATAGATTATAAGTAGTTTGTATAAATTTTGTTGCAAATAGTTAGTGACCACTCAAAAAATGAAGTCAGTACGTGACTTCTCTAAATGACTTCAAAGTCGTGACTTCAAAAAGACTTCAAACTTATTTTTTTTTTATTCTTTAGTCAGGGGCGGATTTACCTCTAGAAGCGCCCTGGGCAAACAAATCAAGCCGCGCCCCAATATTTCCAAAAAAAACCGTACTTGCCTTCGTGTGGTGACATTTCATTACTGATGTATTTTACGGATTGAAAAAATTTGATTCGATTCTTATATAGGTACCACAGTTTTTCCATTTTCTAAACTTCAAAATGATCTGATCTTAAACCCTCATTATTAGGTGGCACAGATTTCGCAATATCATTAAATTGCAGTTCATCATACCAATCTGAAAAACAATTTTATAGTGAAAATGTTTCGTACTGAAGTTAAACTCACAATTTTTGACAGTAGGGTGCCTCCCAGGTAGCGAAATCTGGCTTTCTGGTCCAGAATCTACCTGGGCTAACCTAGCTGTCGATCAATTGACTTATGCATTTTTACCTTTTTGGTTATGATCAACAACGGAGTCATTTTCTTTTCGAGGAGTTTGAAAAAAAACAATCAAGTTTAGGGATTTTCGACAGTAAATCTTTGTCTTTCTGCATTTTCTGGGCGGACGTTTTTTCTTTGCTGCGCCGCTTAACTTTTTCATATTTGCACTCATTCTTCTATTTTTCACAAAAACATTAATTCACTGACACGTTTTTGATATTTTTAACTCGGAACGACTTTTAAGATTACATAAAATGTACGCAGCGCATTGTATAGAGGCGCGAACTATTCAAATTAACCAGAAACAGAAAATATTCAGATCTTATGGCGTTTTCTTTTCTCGAAATAACGTTGCCCTCTTTGATTTTCTTAGCCATTTTGTAAGTTTGTCTGGTCCTTTCACCAAATATTGATCTCTAACTAAGTAAGAGGGCACTCTTATCTACAAATTCAGCCATTTTATAGAAAGTCAGGATACGTAATAAAAGTTGTGAATTTTGAAAAGTGAAAATGCAGCAAATGAGCGATATGTAAGTCCCACTGGGGCGAAGGTTAAGAACTGTACCAATGTTCTGAAATGTACTTTGATTAATTTTTTCTCTGTAAAAAATTGAAAAAATCTTTCATTCTTGTTGTAATATTCAAAAAAAAAAAACTTTTTTTTGATAAATAAAAAAAAAATTTTCCTTTCTCTTAGTTTTGGCGCCCCTATTGAAACGGCGCCCTGGGCAGCTGCCCATGTTGCCTCTATGTAAATCCGCTCCTGTCTTTAGTCAAAAAGCTAGTTAATGAGTGCATTCGAAATTGGAGTCATGGAATTTGACTTCAACTGATTTCATTCGCATATGAGTGCATTCTTGTACAACCCTGGTTCCTATAAATGCGTTTGATCTGCGACCTTGAAATCTATACTAATTATATAAAATTGATTATATGCAAAATGTATGTAACGCGATAAGTCGAAAAGTACTGGACCGATTTTAATAATTCTTCTTTTAAAATGTCATAAATGGTAAATTCTCGACAACCATGTACTTTTTTTGCGCATTTCTGAGACTTAAATGCCTTTTTCCCGGTTTTAAATTTCGAAAAACTCAAAAAAGCGCAAGCATACACTGAAAAAACAACTTACTCAGATTATGGAAAAGTGGGAATGATTCGGCGCTAAAGACATATTTCCATATTTTGATGTACGATTTTCTTCAAATCAAGGAATAAAAACCACGTTTTAAAGAAAGTTGTTCATCAAAATATGGAAATATGTCTTTAGCGCCGAATCATTCCCATTTTTCCATAATCTGAGTAATTTTTTTTTTGAGTGTAGATAAATTCGTTTGGTCATTTGCCGTGTTGAGTGGAGGCGTCGCAGTCGTGCCAGGCAGGGCAGCGCAGGCAACTCACATGTTTGTTTTTGCACAGTTTGTTGTTTGTCTCGGTGGCAATTAAAAACCTATTTATGCATGCATACCTACTATGTTGTAAATCAAGAACGCCCTACAACTGCGATATTGGTATCAAATGAAAGGCGTTGAGCAGGACTTCAACATAGAGTTATTTTCATTATGATAGCTAGAAATCCTCCCCAGATATGGGTCAAAACGTGGATTTGGATGACCCCGGAATATGTCTGAGCGATATTGGTATCGAATGGAAGGTCTTGATCTGGACTTCAATATAGAGCTCTTTTAATAGTGATGCCTAGGCCGGGTCTCCAGATAAGGGTCAACAGGTGGGCCGGATGACCCTCGAATATTTCTGAGCTATATTGTTACCAAATAAAAGATCTTGATGAGGACTTCGACGTAGAATTATGTTATTTGTGATGCCTGGGCCGGGTCCCCAAATATGGGTCAAAATGTGACCCCGGATTATGGTATGAAATGAAAGGTTTTGAACAAGGCTTTTACATGGAGTTCTATTCATAATGATTCCTAAACCGGGTCCCCAGATATGCGTCAAAATGCGGACCCGGATGTTTTTGAGCGATATTGGTATCAAATGAAAAGTGTTGGGAACGGCTTGAACATAGAGCTGTAGTGATGGCTAGACAAGGTCATCAAGTGGACCCAGATAACCCCGGAATAACATAACTTAACTTAAATTAACTTGGCTTGACTTGACTTGACTTGAATTGACTTTAATTGACTTTAATTGATTTGAGTTAACTTGAATTGACTTGACTTGAATTGACTTTAATTGATTTGATTTAACTTGAATTGACTTGAATTGACTTGACTTGACTTGACTTTAATTGATTTGACTTGACTTGATTTGAATTGACTTGAATTGACTTGACTTGACTTGACTTGACTTTAATTGATTTGACTTAACTTGAATTGACTTGAATTGACTTGACTTGACTTGACTTGACTTGAATTGACTTGAGTTGACTTGAATTGACTTGACTTTGATTAACTATTATTCCTCATTGCGAAGCAACGGGTATTTGCTAGTTCTTAATAATTTTGTAATGGACCCTGTTTCCAGGGTCGGCGCATGAAAGCCATAAGTCGCGACGTTTGAAATTCGGTATTCACAAGGTAAATCGGGCCCAAAAACATACCTAGTTGCAATTAATGAAACCTTAGGTTAGGTTAGGTTAGAGTGGCTGCCATGGGGGCACACTTAGGCCAGTGCAGAGGCCCATTGTGATACCACAAGAAGAAAACAGATTACTCCTCCTTTTTAAACCAGTTTGATACCCTAATGAAATTCACCAGGTCCTTTATGTTGACAACCGCGACCTTAGATAGGCCATCCAGGAAAGGTGTCCCAAGAAAGCGTCGTCTGGCGCTGTTAAGAGCCGGGCAATGGCAAATGAGGTGTTCGATTGTCTCCTCTTCCTCATCATCTTTGCAGCTTCTGCAGCATCTACGGTAGGGTACACCCAGTCTCTCTGCGTGTTTCCCGATAAGGCAGTGTCCTGTGAGCACCCCCACAAGGTTCGAGATTTCCTCTCTCCTTAGAGTACATATTTGACGAGATCGCTTGTGGTCCCAATTCGGCCAGGTTTGTCTTGATGTTCGACATACTGGGTTCTGTTGCCATCTATCGCTTGCTAGTTTATAGATATGCTGTTTAAGCATTAGCTTGCATGTGGCAAACGGCATACCTATGCGTTCTTTGTCAGGAAGAACCTGCTCGGTAGTGCCTTGCCTTGCAAGCTCATCTGCCCTACAATTTCCCTCGATATCCCTATGTCCCGGGACCCACACGAGGTGCAGACGGGTCTGTTTGGCCATCTCCTGCAGAGATCGGCGACAGTCCAGTGTTAGTTCAGAATTGAACGAGTTGGAGCCGAGAGACTTAATTGCTGCTTGGCTGTCGCTGAAGATGAATAGATCCCTGTGGATAGGTTCATGTCCTATACGGTTGACAGCCTCCATTATGGCTGACACTTCAGCCTGGTAAACGCTGCAGTGGTCGGGTAACCTAAAAGCTAGCTGTAGATTCAAGTCCTGTGAAAAGACTCCACCTCCAACTTTGTTGTCTAGTTTCGAGCCATCGGTATAGATGGAAATGCTACCTGGGGTTGGGTAGCACCGATTTGGCTCTTCCCACTCGTCCCTTTCTGGAATCCTTGTTTCGTAGTTGCTGTCTGCAACTATTGTAGTAGTACAGCGGTCCGTACTACCGGGTAGAAAACCTAATTTGCTTAGAATGCTAGAGTGTCCTGTGGCTTTTGTATGCCATCCGGATGACTCCCTTAAACGTAGAGCTGACGTAGCCGCTACTTGAAAACCTGCTAAATCTAATGGCAAGATATCTAGGATGGCCTGCAGAGCTTCACTAGGCGTCATCCTGAGTGCGCCACTTATGCTGATCATGCTAGATCTGTGGACTCTGCTCAGAACATTAAGGTTTGACGCCTTGCTCAAAGCAGGCCACCATACTACGACCCCATATAGCAGGATTGGTCGAATGATCGCAGTGTAAATCCACCTGCAAATGCTGGGACTAAGTCCCCACTTTTTGCCTATGGCTCTTTTGCATGTGTATAAAGCAATATATGCTTTGTTTTGGCGCTGAATGATGTTATCCTTCCAGTTCAGCTTTTTGTCCAGAACTAAACCTAGGAACTTAGCCTTGTCGGCCAGGGTCAGGCGAACGCCATTTAGTTCTGGTAGATTTAACGGTGGTATTTTATACCGCCTAGTATAGAGGACAAGTTCCACCTTATTTGAATTGACACTGAGCCCACAACGAGAGGACCACGCTGAGATCTCTCGCAGTGCTACCTGCATCAGATCACATAAGGTCTGTGGGAACTTCCCTCTGTATGCTAAAGCAAGGTCGTCCGCATATGCCACGACTCTCCCGCCGCCCCAAACTGCGTCTCTTTTTAGAAGTGAGTTGACAGTGAGGTTCCATAGCAGCGGGGAGAGGACACCACCCTGGGGTGTGCCTCTGAAGACGTAGCGTGTAGATTTGACCTCGCCCATTGATGAGAGTACAATCCTTCCCCTCAAAAGTTGATCAATCAACCCAATCAGAGATACGTCAACGCCTAAGTGACTTAAAGCGTTGCTTATCGCCTCTGGGGTGACATTGTTAAAAGCGCCTTCGATATCTAGAAAGGCCACAAGGCAGAACTCCTTATCGGTCAAGGATGATTCAATGGTAGAAACCAGACTATGTAATGCCGTTTCGGTTGATTTCCCTTTAAGATATGCATGTTGATATCCAGAGAGAAGTTTACTATCAATTGTAATAGAGAGGAAATTACTTATTATCCTCTCCAGCGTCTTGAGCAAGAAGGAGGAAAGGCTTATTGGCCTAAAATCCTTCGGCTCATAGTGCGAGGCTTTCCCAGCCTTAGGAATGAATATAACCGAGACGCGTCTCCACGCATTCGGGATATGATTGAAAGCAAGACAAGCAACGAAGATGCGTTGAAGCCAGCTTGCTGATGTCTCCAGGGTATATAGGAGTTGTGCAGGAATGATCCCGTCTGGTCCCGCAGCTTTGTAGGGTTTGAAGCTTTTGATTGCCCACCTAACCCGTTCCTCAGTCACAGGTATATTAACAGCGATACCCGTTGATGATATCGCCAGTCCGTTTCGCGAGCTACCAGGAAAGTGTGTGTCCAGCAGCAGCTCTAGAGTTTCCTTTTCCGAATTGGTCCAGGATCCATCAGGCTTCCGAAGGTAGCCCAATGACGTTTGTGTCCTTGAGAGCACGCATCTAAGTCTTGCCGTCTCATCGACGCTTTCGACTCCGGTACAGAAGTTCCTCCAAGAGGTTCTCTTCGATTGTCTCAGGGCTTTTTTATAAGCCCTTAGATTTTCTTTATATTGCAGCCACTCGGGCTCATTGTCGAGTCGTTTGGCTCTATTGAATTGCTTCCTGCAAGATTTTCGAAGTGAGTCCAGATCGCAGGACCACCAATGAGGTTTCCGCTTGCCACGCGGTCTTGGTTCCGGACAAGCTAAGTTAAAAGCGTTTGAAAGTGCATTAGTGAAGGTACCGACCAGATCCTCCAACTCCCCTGTCGATGAGGGATTACAGGGTGGAAGATCCGGTAGCCCCTTAACAAATAGTTCATTGTGAAGATCCCAGTTCGTGTTACGTGGGTTCCTTTTTAAAACGGATTGTTGAATGGAGAAATCTAAGATTATTTCAATATATCGGTGGTCAGAGAAAGAGTGTTCATCAAGAACGCGCCAGCCTTTGACACCCTCATGAGTTTTTTCACTACATAAAGTGAGGTCTAGTACCTCTCTTCGATTTTTTGTAATAAATGTTGGTTCATTACCTATGTTACACACTACCATGTTAGTTGTCAAAAGGTAATAAAAAAGTGACTCACCCCTTTCATTTGTGTCAGAGCTGCCCCATTGTACATGATGCGAATTTGAGTCCGCTCCGATGAGTAGATGGCCGGGGCAATATTTGGCCACCAGGTCCATCATCAAGCCTTGTGGTGGAGGTGTGTGTGAATCATAGGGCATATACACCGATGCCAGAGTTACCGGTGTGCCCTTGATCGTTGTGCTGGCCGCAGTAATGTCGCCGTCGCTGAAGTTAGGCAAGAGAAACATTGTTAGCTCGTACTTAACCAATATACAGGTTCTTATATTACCTTCAACACAAGCTCGGATGAGCCTGTAACCAGTGGCCCCCAGTCCGCAAATCCACAAGTTATTCACCCAAGGTTCTTGGATGAGGACCACATCAACGTCGCCTTGAGAAAGGCGACTGATGAGAGCGGCTGAAGCCGCTTTAGATCGGTGGAGGTTTATCTGTAGCACTCTCATGAGTATCTACAGCCCCCACCCCCTCAACCACCGTGACGTCGGCAGCCTCTTCGTCGCTGTCCAGCACGAAATCCTCCATTGTCAAATCATGCAGAGCATCTGCACAGTTTGACGTGGCGGACTTCATGCTGTCCACGTCGGAGAGATCCGCCTCCGCTTCGGGCGCCTCGATGTCCGAGTCCACCGAGGTTTCCGGAGCGGCGGCGCGCTGAGCGTCGCCACGGTACACGTGAATTATGACATCCCCGACGCCATAATTCACCCTACCCTGGCACTGTTTAAGTGGCTCGAGAGCCTCTTTATTTAGCGCCAGGACCACCTCCCTTCTCGGGCCCACTGCGTCTTCGACTCGAATGACGCTCCAATTCTTCGTAGGGAGGGATGGGTTCATAACCTGCAGCATCTTGAGTATCCGCTCAGGAGCTGCTGGGGTTACAGGAACCCATACCCTGGCCCTAGGCCGAATCGGAACGTCCTTCCAGTCGACGACCTCTAGTCGCGCACCGGGGTATACCTCGCCGACCCTCGCGACCGCAGCCTTATACAGGCTGACGGTCCTTGCGTCATCGCAAGCGAGCACCTTAATCTGGCCCTGGTACCATCCCGCGTCTCTACCACGTGGGGGTGGTCCTGGAGACTCCAGCACGACGTCAAGGATGGCGTCGGTGATGGCGGCCAGGACCCACAACCACTTGTCCTTCGGGATGGCCCCACGGTCATTTCCGCGGTCCAGGACCCCAACGAGGATCCTGTCCCTGGCAACCTCGGCGAAGGTTGGCTTGGGCACACCGGCGTGCTGCTGTAGCCGCTTCGGATGGGGCTTTAACTCCTCATCCGATCTCTGGCGCTTAAAGGGAGTGACACTTTCCACATTTTTCCCCAACACGTTTTGGAACGATGGCAGCAGAGCTTTCGCCCTAACTACCGCCTCCCTCACGTCCTGGGGCAGCGTGTCGAGTGCCACCCCCCCGTAACGTTTGAGGACCTTTGCGGCCCTCCGTTTATCCCCATATTGGGGTTTATTGTCCAGGGGGAGGCGGCTCGTAGTTTCCCTCGCTGCCGCTCCCCCGGTAGATGTATTAGCTTCGGCTACCTTCCCCTTCGGATCAGCATGGCCAGGTCGTGAAACCACTGCCGCTGACGTCGGGGGAAAAGTTGCCTTTAAGGCGCTTGATGGACCCCTGGCCTCAGCAGGAGCTGGACGGCTCGCCGTTTCCAGCGTTGCCGTGACAGCAGCCCTGCTGGTGCTGGGCTCCATCGTATCACCCTTCAATGTATTGAAGAAGGCTACCTTCTCCTTTGGCGTACTATGGCCAGGTCGCGAAACCACTGCCACCGCCTCTGTGAGAAAGGTCGCCGTACCAACACTCGATGGACCACCCGCAACAGTGAGGGCTGGGCGGCTCGCCGTTTCCAGCGCTGCCGTTCCAGCGTTCCCACTGGAGTTGGGATCCATCGGGCGTCGATCGTCCCTACTTTCGGCTACCTTCTCCTTTGGCTCGGTGTGGCCAGGTCGTGAGACCATTGCCACCGCCTCGGCGAGAAGGTACGCCGTTCCAGCACCTGGGAGGTGTTCAGCATCAGCAGGAGCCGGGTGGTTCGCCGTTTCCAGCGCTACCATTCCGGCGGTCCTACTGGTGCTGGGGCCCCCCAAGCTGCCAGTCAAAGTTGTTGTTGTTGTTGTTTGGTGAGAGGCAAGCCTCCCACCCACGTGGACGCCATGTAGGCGCGAAAGCGTCATTGGCGCTTGCGCCGACGCAGTCCCCCTCCGAGTGGAAGAGGACGAAGGTTTTTTGTTTTGTTTTGTTTTTGTTGTTAAATTTTTGTCCATGCGAAAAGGGCCCCAACTCGAAGCCGCTATCCTTCCCCGTTTCGTGCAGTCACTAAGGATCCCAGGTTATGTGTGAAATCAGGGACAGCCTGGGGAGGTTGGAACCCCCGCCGTCATGTGGGGGGGCCCAGAGTCATCCATGCAAAGACAGGAGTAATCTCAACTGCACCTGCACCGCCAACTTAACGGCGACGGCTGGGAACGTACTCCGAGACTTGCCAAGTTTTAACGGGGCGGAAGACGGTTGCGACATTAGCCTGACAGCCATTTTTGTGGGGTGTCACCCCCACATACTCAGGTGTCAGATTGCCACGCCCGCCAGCCCGAAGCAAACTAATCCGATTAGAGAAGCCAGAGAAAGTCCGTAGACAAAGCAGGGTCAAAATGGAGGAGTGGTCCTCACCTACTTTATCTGTTCCCCGTCCTAGTGGTTGGGGTTAACAGTGCCACCAAACGTGAAGGAAAAGTAGGAGATTGAGAGTGAGAGGTGAGAGGCTTCATTTCCGAGGATCGGCCATCGAGTTAACACATCACTAACCTTTTTGGCACCTAATGAAACCTTAAAACAATGAAAATAATCTTATATAAAACAAACAATAACCTGTTTCTTCAGCTTTCAAACTGTGCAAAGATGAATTCTCTACGATGACTACAAGCCGAGATATATGGGTTTGGATATGTACGTGATTTATGTACCTAATTCATTAAAAAAAAAAAAAATCATATCTCCGAATAAAAATTTTCATAATTAAATCCCCGGATACGTGTATGCTTGTTTTATGTGGAGAACCCATAAACCGTGTTTCAAGCAAATCGGAGAGGTAACATATTATATTTTCCCCCCAAATCCGTCCGATTTGTAAAAAAAATTACTCATATATATTGATACGTAGATATATTGTGTAAAAAAAATAAGTAGCCAACCTATAACAGCAAGAACAATAGGTACATAAGTTTTAGAGATAATATATACATATATGCATATATAGGAGTAATAGCAACAGAAATCTAAAAATACGTAATTTATAAAATATTAATGGCAAGTGTCGAATATTAAAGTCCTTATTAAATGAAAATGAAAAATATGAAAAACAGTAATTTATTACTAGAGATAAGATGCAATATATGTATTTAATGAAATGTTCTGTACATAATAAATCGATGATATATTAATAAAAAAATAAAATAAGTGCAAACATATTTGAGTCAGTGATGTGATACATAGGGAAAATTCCCAACATGTAGGGATTTTAGTCGGAAAAAAGTGACCGTAGGGAAAGAAGGATGGATTTTTATAAAATAGCTAAATGTAGGGATTTTTTGGCAAAGTGAGGGTGAAAACAGAATCGATACGTAACGACACGACGTTGCGACAAACACAGCCTGTCAAATTAAAGCCCATGCATTCTTATGAAAGCAAGTATAATAAAGACGACGCGACACGACGTCGTCATTTTTTCGTAGATTTACACTACAAGTGTGTAATTTACAGTTCTAAACGAAATTTTACGCAGTTTTCAGCAAAAGTGAGCATATCATACGATTTTACACGCATTTTGGATTAAAATTGCATACAGAAATTGTTATTTCAAATCTCGTGCGCGAAATTACAATTAAATGGGGTAAAATTACATAGCGAATTGGTAATTCTGTTTAACTTATATGCGAAATCTTTATATATATTACGCTAAGCGATTTTTTGTAAACACCATAACTTTTACACCGTTATACCGATTATCGAGAATGTGGTGTCAAATGAAAGGGATTGACCAGTAGATGTGCAGGAAAGTTTAATTTTTCTGAAAAGGGTTGCCAGCTGTTCGAAAATTTAATTTTCCTGTATAGTTTGTTTGAATTTAAAATGTTTGGTACAATATGAAATGGCTTAACCTGATATTGAGTAATTTAATAAAAATTTTACAAAAAGGGTTGCCACCTGCTCAAGAATTCAGTTTTACGCTATAGTTTGTTTGATTTTTAAATTTGAAGTGTCATATGAAAGGGCTTGACCTGACAGTGAGTAATTTAATAAAATTTTTACAAAAAGGGTTGCCACCTGTTCAAAAATTCAGTTTTACGCTATAGTTTGTTTGATTTTTAAATTTGAAGTGTCATATGAAAGGGCTTAGCATGGACATGAGTAATTCATTAAAATTTTTACAAAAAGGGTGCCACCTGTTCAAAAATCCATTTTTACGCAACAGTTTATCTCATTTTTAAATTTGGAGTGTGATTTTTACAAAAGGGGTACACTGAAGATGGATAATAAAAGGAAAGGGAAGAGGAAAATGAAAGGGACGGATATGTCGAAGGAAAGGAAGCGAAAGAGGAAAGAACACGGAAAATAAATTGGATAAAGGGAAAAGAAAGCGCAAATAAGGGGGACTGGGAAGAGAAAGAGAACTAGAAAGAAAAGGAGAAGCGCGCCAAATGGCCTTTTGGAGGTCGCTTTAAGGTTACCATAGTCTAGAAAAATATTCGGCACAAAACTTCACTATGCCCCTCGGACAAAATCTGTGTATAAAAAATCTAGGTCCACAGAAAATAAAAATAACCAGTAACTATGAAGGTATATCAAAAAATTTTCAAATGTGGCAATACATAAGTGGTCTTCCACACTCAAATTGTAGCACAGTGTAATTGAAAGCCACAGCATCGCGTGGCCGGGTTTACTAGTTACAATTTATTACTCGATTGGTGTTTAGATTTAAAGTTTGCTTGTGTAGGCTTTACACTTTTATTGTTTAAATTTAAACAACTTATCTGTTGAATTTTTCAGTGTGCGATTTTGCGCATAATAAGGTAGGAAAAAGTAACCTACCTTTTTGTATGCAAAATTACACGAAAATTTCTAAGAGTGTGGCAGCCACGAGCCTTCTGTACGGGCGGTCGTTGCCGGATTTATTATGTTTCAGTCGCTGGTTCCGCACCGACATTTTTACGTCAAGAGACTGTCGTTGTCGCGACGTCGTGTCGTTTCACATTGATTCTGTTTTTACCCTGAAATCAAAACTTCTATTCAACTTTTTTCACTTCAACACTGACTGCCGATCTGAATAATGAAAATGCTGCGAAGACGAGTTACATCGCGAACCCTTCAATGACGTAATTGGAGAGGGAATACCGTATAGTTAAGACAAGCCTTAAAACCTTTTATTGAACTATCGAATAACACGATACTTTTAATCAAGGCATCGGAGAAAAAGATTTATTTGCTCTGGCTAAGCTCTTAGCTTCCAATCTTTTTTGGTCTGAGCTCTGTTGTTGCTACCATTTTTTTTTTTGTTGTGGTGATCAGGGATGCCGTTTGCTTGCTTTTCTTACTAAATAGTATAGGAAGTAAGATATATGCCAGTATCACGAACAACGAACGAACTACCGAAATGCCGAAAGCCACGGTGCCGAACTCGTCGAAAATCGTATCAGCTACCCCGTCGGTTCGAAGTTAAGTGTTGCCAACTATATGAACTATGTTCGAATTAGCGTTACCAAGTGCTGATGCGAAATTGAGCGGGTTTTTCTCAGGTTTCTTATCTTTTTTGATAAAACCAAATACATTTTTAATTGTTGGGGTAAGTGGAAAAAAATTCAACAACTATTTACAGCGAAGGTTGAGTGTATAGCTATTTCACGAAAAACCATTTTCGATCATCAGCACTCTTTTCGGAAGTGGATGCACCGGGGATTGAACCCGAGTCCATTCCAACTTCAGCCGCAATGACCCAACGGATAAACACACTCGGCCATTGAGACTCTGTGCAAGCTGTTGGATTTTCCCCACTTTTGCCTTTTTCATTTTCAACATTAACGTTAGTGTGTATATGCTTTTGCATATATTCTCCACAAACGTGCTGAATTTTTGTTGTAGGCAGTTCGCAATGAACATTGTTGTTGGTATTTATTTTATGTATATACCAAACAACGTTAACAATTTTACTTGAAAGAGTTTTTAGTGCTTAACACGAAATTTTTATTTTTAATTAAATTTTTAATTGTTGGGGTAAGTGGAAAAAAATTCAACAACTATTCACAGCGAAGGTTGAGTGTATAGCTATTTCACGAAAAACCATTTTCGATCATCAGCACTCTTTTCGGAAGTGGATGCACCGGGGATTGAACCCGAGTCCATTCCAACTTCAGCCGCAATGACCCAACGGATAAACACACTCGGCCATTGAGACTCTGTGCAAGCTTTGGATTTTCCCCACTTTTGCCTTTTTCATTTTCAACATTAACGTTAGTGTGTATATGCTTTTGCATATATTCTCCACAAACGTGCTGAATTTTTGTTGTAGGCAGTTCGCAATGAACATTGTTGTTGGTATTTATTTTATGTATATACCAAACAACGTTAACAATTTTACTTGAAAGAGTTTTTAGTGCTTAGCACGAAATTTTTATTTTTAATTCAATTTTTAATTGTTGGGGTAAGTGGAAAAACCGTTATCCGTTGGGTCATTGCGGCTGAAAGTGGAATGGACTCGGGTTCAATCCCCGGTGCATCCACTTCCGAAAAGAGTGCTGATGATCGAAAATGGTTTTTCGTGAAATAGCTATACACTCAACCTTCGCTGTAAATAGTTGTTGAATTTTTTTCCACTTACCCCAACAATTAAAAATTGAATTAAAAATAAAAATTTCGTGCTAAGCACTAAAAACTCTTTCAAGTAAAATTGTTAACGTTGTTTGGTATATACATAAAATAAATACCAACAACAATGTTCATTGCGAACTGCCTACAACAAAAATTCAGCACGTTTGTGGAGAATATATGCAAAAGCATATACACACTAACGTTAATGTTGAAAATGAAAAAGGCAAAAGTGGGGAAAATCCAACAGCTTGCACAGAGTCTCAATGGCCGAGTGTGTTTATCCGTTGGGTCATTGCGGCTGAAGTTGGAATGGACTCGGGTTCAATCCCCGGTGCATCCACTTCCGAAAAGAGTGCTGATGATCGAAAATGGTTTTTTGTGAAATAGCTATACACTCAACCTTCGCTGTAAATAGTTGTTGAATTTTTTTCCACTTACCCCAACAATTAAAAATTGAATTAAAAATAAAAATTTCGTGCTAAGCACTAAAAACTCTTTCAAGTCAAATACATTTTTATTTTATTTTACTAAAAACAATTTATTTATATAATAAAATAATGGATTCTATTGCGATAGCTGCTTTATTAGTAGATAAAGAGGAGCAAAGGATTTCTCTGAACGAAAAAAGTTTTTGAGAGATCATAGCAATCCTTTTACTTTAAGTAAACAAGCGTAAATTTAATTAGAGGCTGAAAATAAAAAGTCTTAATTTTGCGTGAAAGAAATATTTACCTTGTCCTTTTTTCTGTTTTTCATAGAATTTTTTTGAACTACATACATAAAAGCAAATTGTATACAAAAACAGGGGAAAATTTCAATAACAATGTACCCGGCACCGGAATTTTTCGTTTCTTTTTTTTTTTGCGATAGATCACTAAAATGCAAACGAAATCTTGCGGAAACTTATAATTCATTAATAACACAGTGTTTTTGCGTAGAGCACCCTTATGCATTGCGAAGGCCGCCGCGCTTTGAAAAGTAACCCTCAGCCGACAGAACTCCCTTTCTGGAGTTAGATCTGGAGAGATTACAGTCATATCATTCACAGAACTTTTCCTGAAGGATTCACTGAAACATTCTTAGTGGTTTGAAAATAAATCCGGCGGGCGCATTATACTGAAGCCAGCCTTACACCTGCAATATTTATTTGAATGCGTCTTTATTGAGACGAAAGTCTGAAATGGTAAATTGTTGGTAATACACATTCATAATTCGTTAGTTGCTTTTTTATAGTAGTCAAACAATAATTATCAACTTCAGAAAATGCATTATTATTCTTGGCTGAAAATATATTTTAATTTCCAAAACCTACATACACACGTAAATCACTCTTCTTATCATTATTTCAAAATTTTTTCTCTGAAGTTTTTCTTTGCATATACATAACAGCAATTCAATCGCGGTGGAAAATGCAATGGACCCACGAAATGTTTGTGGCTTCTCGCGACCGGTTGATTAATGTATTTACATATAATCACACTCATTAACACTAATTACAACTTCATACATGCATTTTCATAATTTAATTAAACTTTTATTGTAATTTTTGATATTTTGTTAATATCGCCGCAACCAAATACTTGCGGCAAATTTCGGCACGAAAAACTGTCAAAATGTTCGTTCATTCGGTGTTCATAATGCCGATTTACCGAACTTCGAGAGATTCGGCACGCCGTCGGTTGTCATTTGCCGAAAACGTCATTTCGGTACCGCCGACGGTAGAGCTGCAAAACCATCGATAGTCGGACCACTCGATAGTTTAGATAGTCGAAAAAAAACTATCGATACTATCGATAGTTTTTTATGAATATTTCACTACAATAAAAAGATAAAATTTACATTAGAACAAGTAAGGAAGCCTAAGTTCGAGTGGAATCGAACATTAGATACTCAGCTGTATGCTTTCATTGTTTGTTTGCGTTTGTTCGATATAGGGTGTATTTTATATGAAACGAGTGCTGCATAAACAGGGCGCAGCCACGCCCATTTTCAAACTTTGTATCAATCATCCAAATAAGCATATAAATATTATTGTTAGTGCAAAATTGCATCCCTCTATGACTTTTAGTTACAAAGGCTTCACGTTACAAATTCCAAAAGGGTGTTCCAGAAATATCTTTGTTAAAAAGTAGGCGTGGTCATAAACCGATTTCAATACATTTTTGCGTGTCTATTAACACAAGTTATAAAAGTGTATAAACCAAGTTTCGTCATAATATCTCAGTTATTTGTCGAGTAATAGGCTCGTAGATTTCTTTGTATAAAAAGAGGCGGTGCCACGCCCATTTTATAAACTTTTTTTATTTTTTGTTTCCGGTCTATTGTAGAACTCATGTCACAAAATTTCAGTGATAGATCTTTATATTTGACAGAGATATCGCTTAAAATGTTTTTATAAGGTCACTTTATAATACCCATATATAAAAGTGGGCGTGGTCGTCAACCGATTTTGGTAATCTTTCGTCCACACATTTGGCTAAGCAAATATATCACGCGTACCAAATTTCATCGATATATCTTTAACGGTTCTGAGTTATGGCTTATAAAACTTTCAATATTTGCCCCTTAATAAGTGGGCGTGGCACCGCCCATTTTCCAAAATTTTTATATTTTTTGTTTTATGTCCCTAGTTGGACTCCTGCCACAAAATTTCAGTGATAGATCTTTATATTTGACAGAGATATCGCTTAAAATGTTTTTATTAGGCCCCTTTATAGTTCCCATATATAAAAGTGGGCGTGGCCGTCAACCGATTTTGATAATTTTTCGCAAAAACATTTGCCTAAGTAAGAAAATTACGCATATCAAATTTCATCGATATATCTTCAACGGTTTCTGAGTTATGACATATAAAACTTTCAATGTTTGACCCTTAATAAGTGGGCGTGGCACCGCCCATTTTCCAAAATTTTTGTACTTTTTGTTTTATGTCCGTCTTTGGACTCCTGCCACAAAATTTTAGTGATAGATCTTTATATTTGACAGAGATATCGCTTAAAATGTTTTTATTAGGCCCCTTTATAGTTCCCATATATAAAAGTGGGCGTGGCCGTCCACCGATTTTGATAATTTTTCGTCCACACATTTGGCTAAGTAAATATATTACGCGTACCAAATTTCATCGATATATCTTTAACGGTTTCTGAGTTATGACATATAAAACTTTCAATGTTTGACCCTTAATAAGTGGGCGTGGCACCGCCCATTTTCAAAAATTTTTGTATTTTTTGTTTTATGTCCGTAGTTGGACTCCTACCACAAAATTTCAGTGATAGATCTTTATATTTGACAGAGATATCGCTTAAAATGTTTTTATTAGGCCCCTTTATAGTTCCCATATATAAAAGTGGGCGTGGCCGTCCACCGATTTTGATAATTTTTCGTCAAAACATTTGTCTAAGTAAGCAAATTACGGATACCAAATTTCATCGATATATCTTCAACGGTTGCTGAGTAATGACATATAAAACTTTCAATGTTTGCCCCTTAATAAGTGGGCGTGGCACCGCCCATTTTCCAAAACTTCATCAAATTTCTTCATAAGGCCCTGAGCTCAATACGTGGGTAAAATTTTATCACTCTAGCTATAGTAGTGGCTGAGATACCAAATATCCGATTTTTTCTATATAGGAAAAGTGGGCGTGGTCATGGTCCGATTTCGCCCATTTTCAATACCAACCGTCCCAGTCTCGATACCAACTTGCATTTCAAATTTCATCAAAAT
Source organism: Urophora cardui (assembly GCA_960531455.1). Taxonomy (NCBI): domain Eukaryota; kingdom Metazoa; phylum Arthropoda; class Insecta; order Diptera; family Tephritidae; genus Urophora; species Urophora cardui. Next base: position 84,273,471 of record OY482672.1, on the reverse strand, counting down.
ATCTCAATTTTTACGCGAGTTATCGTGCGTACGGACGGACGGACGGACGGACGGACGGACGGACGGACGGACATGGCTCAATCGATTTCTCTTTTCACCCTGATCATTTTGATATATATAAGTCCATATCTATCTCGATTATTTCATTATGTTACAATCCACCGTTATGAAATCAAAATTATAATACTCTGTGTACTAGTACAGCTGAGTATAAAAAGAATCAAATTCACAAATCCCCTTTCTTGACGTCTTGATACATAGGAAAAACAATGACATTATACTTGACTGGTATTCAAAACCTATTTCTTCAGGGCGAATCATAAACTTCTTTTCAGCTCAACCCAAAAAATATAAGATTAATACAGCCAAAAACCTCATTAACAAAATAATTAATATAAGCGATCCTCAATTCCACCAAAAAAACATAAGTAAAATATACAACATCTTGATCAAAAATAGCTACCCAACACACCTTATCAAAACTCTTATAGACGAAAAATTATCACCTACCAACAAAAACCATAATATAATACCCACTACCACAACTAACGACATAACAAAGCAATATCACAGTGTCACGTACATACCGAAATTTACTGAAAACATCGACTATAACATCCGTAAGAAAACACAAAACATCACACTTGCTTATAAATCTAACGACACACTCTCTAAGGTCTTTACTAAAACAAAAACACCAATTAACACTCTCCAAAAATCGAACGTGGTTTACGAAGTACCATGTAAAGGTACATCGGAATCACTTTGCGATAAAATATACATAGGCACTACTAAAAGACCACTGGGTGTACGCCTAGCGGAGCATGACGCGGACATAAGAAAACACAAGACTAATACTGCCCTAGCTCATCACATATTTACACACGGCCACACAGCTGATATAGATAACACAAAGATAATAGACAATAGGGGCATTTCAGTTATTACATCTGGGTCTGGGTTAAGATAAATTTTTACTGAAACAATCCGGCTCATAATGAAAATTGGCTGCACTTGAAAAAAACTAAAAAGAAGAAGAAACATATACAACATATACCCAGCAGTAAAAATCTGAAATGAATCCTTTATGAATCACTGATGAAATTTATCATGAGGAGGCATCAGTGAATACTTTCATATAAAGGCTGCTGAATTTTTTCAAATAAATGGTTTGCTTTCCTCATGCCTATATGACTCCGTTCGGAGCCGGCATAAAACTGTCCAATGGTAGGAAAAACCAAAGGAGCACACCTCGAATTGGGAGAGAAGCTCGGCCATAAAATTCGTCAAAGTTATAATAGCGCAAAAACAATTCCTCTGTACATTGAAAAGAGACAAATACTCCCTCAAAAACAATTTGATTGACTTTAAACTTCAAACTAAATGAAAATAACGATTTCAAAAATTATCTTTTTGGAAATTTGAATTTAAATTACTGAAATAAATTATGAAACTCAAATGGCGGGATAGCTATGTATTCCATGTTAGAAGGAGAAGCCAGTGCGCAGTATAACTTTTATTCCGGACTTGTTCTTTCCCCTTACGGCCAAAGCAGAAGCTTACAAGAGGCAAATTTGAAATTTGTATTTCCATATATTTTTTATTTTAAATATAATTTGTTTTATAGTTGTCAAATTGAAAACTTTGTCAGAAAAGCTGCCGAATGTCAAAAAACCTACCGAAATACAAGCTGGCTCGTTGGTTTTTAACCGCCTAGATGGTATTCGTTTGGTTTTTTCAATATAGCTTGCTCGCTTGCACCAACGCAAAACGATAGTGATGAATATTCAACAAAGAATCATCAATGATCATTTAGCAGTGAAACAAATTTACTGCAGGGTATATCTATATATATGTATACATACACAAATGTCACTTTTCAGTTCTGCCAAATCAAAAAAGCACTGTGCTGCCAAATCAGCACGGAAAAAAACAAATCGAACAGGGCGGATCAAAAATTGACTGGTTTAATCGAGCTGAAATCTTTGTTGTTGCATTTACATGCAAAAATTTTTATCTGGGTTAGGATCACCGTATGTGAAACACGGCTAATGAGAAGAGAGAGAAAACTAGATACATATTAGAGAGTTTACATATACTAAAAAATAGAGAACGGACGGTTAACAAAAAAGAAGACACCGAAGACATTGCTGCTACCTATTTATTTTGTTTATAGTTATTTATATTTTAGTTTGACAAAGTTACCTGTTAAGTAAGGTATCTATGTATATGTATGTATACACAGTGCAATAATTTTTATTTTATCCATTGAAATGTAAGTGATTTCTGTTTTTACTGTGATGGTTTTAAATGTTATAATGTATATATGTATCTGTATATTTAAAAATGTGTACTTATAATATAATGTTTGTTTTATTATGTTTGTCAATAAAGTTTACGCCCCTGAGGATGCCAAGGTGTTTGGCGAAACGTTGGGTAATCAGTGGATGTAACTACATTTTTATGTGACTTCGCACTTGCAACTTCCTTGACCAAAAAAGCCCATTATATGCTCAAAAAAAAAAGAGGGATGGTTTTGTTTACATTTTTCTTTTCAAAAAGTCGCAAAACAATAATTAAATAAAAAATCAAATAATAATTAAATACTTCACTTATGTATATAGCATTTTCAGGTTAAATTAAACCTTAAAAAGAGGATTGTTTTGTAGGAACATTTTATGATAAATGCTAATAATATCCTTAAACGTGCATATACATAATTTTTCTGTTTAAAAACTGTATAGAAAAATTCTCTATGCATTTTGAAATCAAGAGCTAATCCGGACATTCTGAAAACGCCATCGTATTTATTTGTGGTATTTCAGCGTTTTTCTGTGATATTTTTGCCTCCCTACAGTGTAATTAAAAAAACATAACATAATCATAAATATATATGCAAATCTAACTCATAGCAAGAGCATCATCCGCGCATTCATTGCCATCTTCTCACTTGAAGTACGCATTTACAAATGAGATATTCGCACGTTAGTGGGTAAAGGCGACGAGCATGCTGGCGCGCATGTTTGCGAGCATGTTCGTCGTGTGTGGCTGGCTTAACCCATTGATACAACTATGCAGGTAGTGGCCTACCAGCAGCTGATTTTACTTTTTTCATTTTTAATTTCTCCCAATTGTCAAACTTTGTTTACCTTTCGTTTTGTTTACTTCCGGGTTGTTTATGTTTACACGTGCTTAGTTAGTTAGTTAAAAAATAATAGCTTAAAAAACTAAAAAACACGCCTTAATCTTGAAAATCGTACTAAAAATTGAGAAATAATTTAATTAGAAACAAAATGATGAACGAAAATATAAGTATTTAAGGAAAAGCGTGGGGGTGCTCAATAATATTTGAACATGAAAATATTCGATTCGTACAACTAGTACAAAAATATAAATACCTAGTTGCGAAATTAAACAGTACGTTATATGAAATCTCAAAAAAGTCAAAATAAAAATATTAGTAAAAAAACAGCGATTTTAAATATGTTTTGACATACTGAGCACCACCCGACGCTTTTCGTTAAATACTTATATTTTCGTTCATCATTTTGTTTCTACTACAGCCACAACTACACGCTACAGACACAGCTACACATTGTGGGCATTGCAATGCAATTGTACTGTTTTAACTTTTGACAGCTCTTGCTACGTACTACAGCCACACCATTCTGGGCAAGCAGTAAACCACAAAAATATATAAAAATGTGTTTTAGCTAAAAAAATAATGGGGGCCACTTTTTTTTTAATTTTTTGGGCCACTTTTTGAAATTTTTGAGCGGCAACACTGAGTCAAATTTATAATTTTTTTCATTTTTGTGTTGTCCAATTTCATGTGACTGTTTGGACGGAAATCTGAAGAGGTTGGCAGCTAGAGCTAGCCTACAACGCATTAATAATCCAATTCAAACTCCAAACAGTTCCTACAAGCGAAGAACATGAAATGGAAGAAAAATTATTATAAGATCGTTTTAAAAAGTCATTAGTGGTTAATATATAATAATACACTGGCACGTTTATAAAAGAGTACATTAAAACTCAACTGTATAGTTCCACTGTCAGGAAATAAAATAGCTGCAAAGCATTTTTCTTTATATGAAAATACTACGGATGAAATAAAATAATATTTAAACAAAATATAATATTTCTTATGTTTGTTTTTACATGGCCGTTTATTTCTTATAATTACTCTTATGTTAATATTTGTATGAGCTATTGGCCAGTTTTATTTAAGAACAAGTAAGGAAGCCTAAGTTCGAGTGGAATCGAACATTAGATACTCAGCTGTATGCTTTCATTGTTTGTTTGCGTTTGATGCAAACACGGTGTAGGTACTTTATGTAAAGCAAGTGCTGCATAAAGTGGGCGTAGCCGCGCCCATTTTCAAAATTTTTATCAGTCATCCAACTAAGCATATGGATATTATTCTTTGTGCAAAATTTCATTCCGGTCATAAACCGATTTCAATAAATTTTTGCGTGTCTATTAACACAAGTTATAAAAGTGTATAAACCAAGTTTCGTCATAATATCTCAATTATTTGTCGAGTTATGGGCTCAGAAACTCATATATTCCTTTGTCTAAAAAGAGGCGGTGCCACGCCCATTTTCCAAAATTTGTCTATTTTTTGTTTCCGGTCTATTGTGGAACTCTTGCCACAAAATTTCAATGAATTATCTTTATATTTGACAAATATATCGTTTAAAATGTTTTTATTAGGCCACTTTATAATACCCATATATAAAAGTGGGCGTGGTCGTCAACCGATTTCGCCAAAATTTTCAACATGTATTACCACAAGTAATAAAAGTGTACACACCAAGTTTCGTCATTATATCTCAATTATTTGTCGAGTTATGGGCTCAGAAATCTCGTATATTCCAGCTTCTAAAAAGAGGCGGTGCCACGCCCATTTTCCAAATTTTTTGTGTTTTTCGTTGTATGTCCGCAGGTGGACTCCTGGCATAAAATTTCAATGATATATCTTTATATTTGACAGAGATATCGCTTAAAATGTTTTTATTAGGTCACTTTATAATACCCATATATAAAAGTGGGCGTGGTCGTCAACCGATTTCGACAATTTTTCGTCAAAATATTTGCCTGAGTAAGTAAATCAAGCGTGCCAAGTTTTATCGATATATCTGCTACGGTTTCTGAGTTATGGCTTGTACAACTTTCAATGTTTGCTCCTTAATAAGTGGGCGTGGCACCGCCCATTTTCCAAAATTTCATCAAATTTCTTCCTAGGGGCCTGAGCTCAACACGTGGGTGAAATTTCATCGCTCCAGCTATATTAGTGGGTGAGATACCAAATTTCCGATTTTTTCTATATAGGAAAAGTGGGCGTGGTCATGGTCCGATTTCGCCCATTTTCAATACCAACCGTCCCAGTGTCGATACCAACTTGCATTTCAAATATCATCAAAATATCTCAATTTTTGCGCGAGTTAGAGTGTTTACAGACGGACGGACGGACAGACGGACAGACGGACGGACATGGCTCAATCGATTTCTCTTTTCACCCTGATCATTTTGATATATATAAGTCTATATCTATCTCGATTATTTCATTCTGTTACAATCCACCGTTATGTGATTAAAACTATAATACTCTGTGTACCAGTACAGCTGACTATAAAAAAAAAAGTTGAGGCCGCCTAAGAAGTCTGATGAAGAGATGTGGTAATCTCCGAAATGGATACATAACTTCTACCAAAAATTTTTTTCTTAAATAAAACTATTGGCTCATACAAAAATTTATATAATATTTCTTGTTTAGCCTAAAACGCGCAATTAAGGTAAGATATATTTTTAATTTAGTTAGTTCCTATAAATGCGTTTGATCCGCGGCCTTGAAATTGTTAATAATTTTGTCGCAAAACAGATCAGCGCTTGAAAACCGTAAGTTACGAAGTTTAAATTTCATTCCGCTTATCAACCACACCGAGCTACTCCATCTTATTAAAAAAAAATCTTATAAAATACAGGGCTGCACATTAACGTTATTTTTTATCAATAACCGACAAAAAATTTTGTTTTCAATTCAACTTTGAAAAATTTTAACGCTAAATGCTTAACAAAAAAATATTGTTTTGATAATTATCAAAAAAAAATTATAAAAAAGAATTTCGTTTTGTTGATTATCAAAAAACAAATATTGAAAAAATTTCGTTTTGGTAGCCAACGAAAAAATTATCAAAAAAATAACGTTAATAAAAAAAGAAGAAAATTCAAAGTAAAATGAAGTCATAAGCCCGAAACAATTTTTTATTATTATTTTGTTTTTGATTATCAACGAAACGAAATAATTTCAATAATGTTTATTTGATATTCAACAAAACAATTTTTTTTTGTTGATATCGTTGTGCAGCCTAGATAAAATATAGCCAGTCGTCGTAAAAAAATTTTTTTAAATAGTTTTTGTAAATCCTCCATTCTTTTCAACCATTGGTTTTATAGATAATTTAACAAGGATTATGATGGCATAATTTTAAATCCTTAATTTACTGGTATTCACGAGGTAAATCGGGCCCAAAAAATATACCTGTTTGCAATTAATAAAACTTTAAGACAATGAAAATAATCTCATATTAAACAATAAATTGCCTGTTTCTTCAGCTTTCAAACCGTGCAAAGATGAAGTCTCTACGATGACTACAAGCCGAGATATATGGGTTTGAATATGTACGTGACTTACCTAATTCATTAAAAAATAAAAACTTTGCTAGATCATATATCCGAGTTTCAAGCAAATCGGAGGTGTAAGGTTACAATAGGTGCCCGATTTGTAAGAGAAAGGCTCATATGTGTGTGAATATAGAGTTGCATGCACCATTGGCGTATTTTGATGACGAGAAATAATTAAAAAATATTTTAATGATTGAATATTTGCGTAAATACATCGAACAGATATGCGACTAATCGTATGACACCGTCGATACTTATTTGTTTTAAGTTTAATTATGATATTTTATTAATGTTGTTACGATATACATATATATATAGATGCGTTTTTTTTTGTATGGGATTCGGAATCACCGTAAAATTTCGCTTATTTAGAAAAGTATTATTTCATTTTTGGTGGTTAAAGTTGATCAAGATTTGTCGAATAGTGTTATTTGTCGATTTATGGGCTCCGAAACCTTGTATATTCCTCTTTCTAAAAGGAGGCTGTGCCACGACCATTTTCCAAAATTTTTGTTTTGTTTGTTTTATGTCTATAGTTGGACTCTTTCCAGATATTGCGTTAAATGATTTTATTATACCCCTTTATAATACCCATATATAAAAGTAGGCGTGGTCGTCAACCGATCTTGGCAATTTCTCGTCCAAACATTTGGCTGAGCAAGTAAGTCACGCGTGCCAAAATTTCATCGTTATATTTGTTACGGTTTCTGAGTTATGACATACATATGTATCAAACTTTCGATGTTTGCCCCTTAATAATTGGGCATGGCACCGTCCATTTTCCAAAATTTTACCATATTTCTTCATAAGGGCCTGAGCTTATTACATGTGTAAAATCTTATCACTCTAGCTATATTAGGGACTGAGATATCAAATTTACGATATATAGATACTATAGGAGTGTTTTACTGGGCACTTCTCTGCTCGCTTATACTCGATTCTGCTCTCTTGGCTGACAATTTCCATACAAAATGTTAGAGACTTTAAGAGACCTTTAGAGATTATGCCAGCTACTCATTAAACTGATCTTTACTGATTATGCCAATTTTTTCTATTGTGAATAAGTCAATAGATATCTCCCTTATCTTTGAATTCAACGCAATACCGTTCGTTAGAAAATTTTCTCCAATTCCGAACAAAGAACGTATATTTTACAACATACGTTCTTTGTCCGTACTTTAACGAACGGTGTTACATTGAGTCTTGGCAAGATTCGAAGATAGGGAGACATCTATCGATAAAAATTTTTAAGAAATTTCATCAAATAAACACACCTTTTTTCCAATTCCTTTACTTTAACGAACGGTCCTATAATTTTCACTTGTTTTTATACCAGTGGTTGTTTTTTTCGCAATTCTCTAACTCTTGCAGGGTTGCCACTTTGAAATTTTTTTTCCGACCAAATTCGTCTCAAAAACCTACCAAAATAGCTTTCAGCCGACCAAAATTTTTTTCACAAAATTCGTCATTTAAGCTGGTTTTTGAAAATTTATGTATTTTTAAACGGTTTTATTTAGCTCACCCCGTTTCACACTGGGGCCACTTATATATATGAGGACGCTCAAAATTCTGAAATCAACTTTTTTACATCAGAATCGCTTTATCTGCACTAAAGCAGTTATTCTATAGCATCTTAACCCATTGACGGTCATGAGTTAACCCGTTGGTGACCTATGTTTTTTATTTTAGTTTCGAGTTTAATTTTCTTGAATCAGAATCGGTATATCGATACTAAAATAGTAAATCCCAAGAATTTTAACCCCTTAACGACCACGCATTAACCCATTTTTAACCAAATTTTTTCACTTAATTCTTAGATTAAAACATTTAAATCATATTAGTTGTATCTACACTAAAACTAGTAATCTTTGGAATCTTAACCCATTGGTGACCAGTTTTTTTTAAGATCTGTAAACAAATTATTTAAATAAAAATTAGTATGTCTGTGGTATGGTGGCCATTGTGGTGCAGTGGGTAGAGTGCTCGCCTGCTATGCCATAGGTCACGGGTTCAAACCCCAGTCCAAGCAAACACCAACAAAAATTTTCTAATTAGTAAAATCCAATTATTGGTTTCTTAAGAGCAGCGGTCACCTCTCGGCAGTGGGCGGCATACCCTCCGAGAGTATTTCTGCCATGAAAAAGCTTCTCACAATGCATTCGCCGTTCGGAGCCGGCATAAAACTGTAGGTCCACTAGAGCGTATCGCCAAAAAAAGTTTAAAATGTTCCCCTCTGGTTCGAATGTTTACTCCTTGGAGATTTCAAAAATGGAAAAAATTTTTTTTTCGGCACCCTGTAAAAACAGCGAAATTCGTTTTTTGCTTATAACTTTTCTATTTGGTGTTTGATTTTAACGAGCAATATATTGTTGTAAAGGTTTTAACCCGTGTCATATTTCGTCCATATAAGCCATTAACCTGCGACACCAACTTTAGCTTTTATTAAAATTTATTTAAAACCAACACCCTGTATTAAAAAAAAATTTTTGAATAAAGTAAATTTAGCCTTGAATTTAGTTTTGACATCATTATATGAGTAAAAAAGATTATTACTTATTAATATTAGCTCTGTTTAATGAACAAAAAAAGTTCGGAGCAGGTTAGAGCAGAGCAAAGTAGGGCAGCTGTCGAAATAGAGCAACATAGAGCAACTCAGAGCAGAAATGCCATGAAGAAGTACATAGTACACTCAAATGATCGATTGGAGCTCATTTAGAATTACAGAGCCACCATGCTTGCAATTTTATTCTGATACGGACTTGCAGGAACTACAAAATTCTAATGATGTTATAAAAATACCTGATTAATATTTCCAAACAGCAGTGATTGATACTAATTATACTAATAATAACTAGTGACACGAATTTCGATACGATACGATACCAAATCGATATTTTTTGCATTTGATACCGATACTTTTTACTCGATTCTTTTGCAACGATATTTTTTGGTATCGAGTACTTCAACCACGGTATCGAACAAATGAGTACATTCAGTGATGGAAAATTAAAATTGTGTCATATTTGTCCATTTTTCATTTTCATACGATAATTTGACGTTTGCAAATAAAAAATCGTCATTTCAGCGAAAAAATCGTCAATATCTTTTTTCTTTCTAATTTTACTAATTAATGCCCCTATGACACTATGTTTTTTCCTGGTATTCTACAAGGTTTTTTGTGTGAAAGAGGTGGTCAAATACAATTTTCTGTTGGTGCAAGGGAGTAAGCTATGTTGGAAAAAACCAACGAAATACTATCTTGGTGGTTAAAAACCAATGAGCCGGCTTGTATTTCGATAGGTTTTTCGACATTCGGCACTTTTTTCTTATATTTTTTAAATATAAAATATATGGAAATACAAATTTTAAATTTGCCTCTTGTAAGCTTCTGCTTTGGCCGTAAGAGGAAAGAAGAAGTCCGGAAAAAAAATCATATTGCGCAATGGCTTCTCTTTGTAACATGGATTGCACAGCTATTCTGCCACTTGAGTTTCATCATTTTTTTTGTTTCGATAATTTAAATTCAAATTTCCAGAAAAAATCAATGATGGATACATATAATCTCAATGAAAATGAATTGTTAATGTTATTTAAGTTGTTTATTTTTCAAAATACTAAATAGCGGTATTCGCTTTCCTCAGCAAGATAGCACGGATTGCAAATATCCTAGACCAAAATATGCTACACATCGAGAGCACCCCATTGCACAGTCGTAGGAAATTTTAAGAGGCATCTTTTCTTTTTAGCCAAAGGGACGTGTTCATCACTCACTTTTTAATAAATAAATCATTTTATTTTAGTAAATTTAATAAATACACATAAAAAATAACATTTTAAGCAGGACCGTAGCCAGGAATTTTTTTCGAGGGGGGTTTTCATCGCAGATTTTTTTTTTTGCGAAAAATATGTATATAACCTATTTTGTGCACTAAATAAAAATAATAAAAAAAAATCTGGTTTCTAAAGTGCTATTTAGAAGAACAATTTTTTTACAAAACTTGATTTTCAAATTGGGGTTTTTATAAGAAGTTTTAAAAATCAGGAAACTTTTATTCATTTAAAAATTAGACTGCTCCATTGCAAACACGATGAATACTTTATTTTTGGAGATTTTATCCAAGTGAAAAAAAAAATATTTTATGGACGAAAAACTCGATTAGATTACCCAAACATGTGGAAACAAAAACAGCTGCAAAAGACCGGCCCAAGATTTTTAGCTTATGTTGAGACTCTAACTTGTTTTTTTTTGCAACTTTGTTATTTGATATCCGATTTTTAAAATTGATAGATATGTCATTATTTTAGACTTTTGAGCAGGGTTTGAAATTATTTTCAACTTTTTTAAACAGCGCAGCAGAAGTATAAAAAATAAAAAGTTCTACTGTACTGCAACTGCGCAGCAGGGCAAACATAATTTCGAGTTTTTTCAGCACTGTTGTTGTTTTTTTTTTTTTTAATTTATGGGAACACAATCGAAATTGTAATGTAAAAACAAAAAACAATTTTAAAAAGCCGCACTGAAAACTAAAATTCTGTTTATCTGTGCTTTGCTGTCGACTGATCTGTTTGAAATTACACAGTAAAGCAACAGTACAAATAAACAAACAAACATATTCGACTGTTCTGTGCTTCGACTTCAGATATTTTCAAAGGAAATCGAAATTCAAAAGTTCTCAAAAAATTATGATAACTTTCCCAGAACAGCAACAGCTTATTTTTTTAGACTGTTGGTGTTATGCTGGCAAACAGTGCTTGGGAAGCTTTATATTTCCCTCTAATGTCCTTTGATCTGTGATGTCGTTTTCATATAGATAGTTGGGTCACCTAGCCGAGTTTTTCGACCGTAAAACATCTTTTTTGTTTCACTTGGAAAAAATCGCCAAAAAGAAAGTATTCATCGAATCGTTTTAATATTACGCTTAAAATGTTTGCAATAAAACAGAATAGTTTTAAAAAGAAAAAACCTTTCCTGAGTTTTACAACATCTTATAAAAACCCCAATAAAAACCAATTTTTTTCAATAATCGCAAAAAATCAATAAAATGTTGAAAATAGGTGAAATCGGACTATAACAACGCACACACCCCATATATGGGATCTTTCGAAAAATGCACAAAATATTATTATTCAGACACTAATATAACCCGAGTAATGAATTTTCAGCTATGCATTGACTTTATGCAGTTATAAGGAAATATGCTAAAATTTTAGAAAATATATGTAACATAATTTAATTTATAAGTGGTATGTCGTTAGAAGCTTACTTTATCTTTCGAACGGAGTAGATACGGCTTGCAGGTATTTGTAACTTCAGCGAAACGAATTTTTTATTGAAGTTGTAACCAAAAAAACCAAAAATTACGTTATCTCAAAACCCTAACCATAAAAAATGGTTTTGATCTCAGCAGGTTCATGCCAGCCCTCCCCTATACCTGAAATTCTTGTTATTTTCTCAAATTAATTATTTGTAAACTAGTGTTTTCAACATATAGCTTTGAATATGATAGAAGTAAAATGTATCTACCAGAATTTCGTGGGGGGTTCAAACACCCAAAATATGGCCTTGATTTTAAGCAAAACTCGAATGCTCAAATTGCAATTGAAATTAGCAATTGACAAATGTCAGTTATGCAGGGTCGCAATTAATTTCCGACACTTCGTAGCAAATAAATATACAAAGGTTTTGGTGTAGCATATTTTTGAGGTCTAGCTAGGGATTCCAATTTTTCCGATTTTTACGATCCCGGGATTTTCGAGATTTTTTTTCTAATCCCGGGATCCCGGGATTTATCCCGGGATTTGGACATTAATTACACTGGTCGACAAAATTTCAACAAATTTTTGTTACAGAAATAAAATTATACTTTTCTAAAGGATTTCGGTGCGCTGAATCCAAGTCTGAAGTCAGATTTTCTGTAATACGTACAGTTTTTTAGATATTCATGCCCAAAGAGGCGAAAAACGCGATTTTTGACTATATTCACTCCTCAATATCTTTTAAATTACTTACTTATTTTAAAAATTGATTAAAGCTATTGAAAGCTCGGTCATTTCTCTTGAAGACAAAGTTTTAATTTTTCGGATATCTAATTTAGGTATATAGTAATATATGTTTTTGCACAATAAGGTATTTTTCTTCGAAATCAACGGCAGTATTTGTAGCGCTGTTTTAATCGAAATCAAGTTTTGTAGCTGCTCTGCCGAACTATTTTTATTTCAGTATAGAAAATATATACATAGTAGGCCACTGATTGGAATTTTTGTTTCAGTCACGCAAAATTTAGTCGTATTTTCGATAAATTAATATAAATTAATTCACTTATTTCATTCTAACGCTCAGTTTGTTGTTAATATGATAAACTGCCTAAAAGCGTGCTACAAAATTATTATTTGCAATATTGCAAGTTACAAGCAAGATATCCGAAAAAGCAAATCATCGTCTTCAAGAGAAATGATCGTGCTTTCAATAGATTTAATCAGTTTTTAATGAAAGTGAGCAATTTTAAGGATATTGAGGGGTGAATATGGCCAAAAACCGCGTTTTTCGCGTCTTTGGACAAGAATATCTCAAAAAGTGCACCGAAATCCTTTTGAAACGTAGAATTTTATTTCTGTTAAAAAAATTTGTCGACCAGTATTATTTTCTCACATTTGAGGTTGAAAAATTAAATATGTATATTTTCGAGAAACGCTACAACTTTAATATGTAAAGAAAAAATAGATTTTTATTGCCATTTTTTATTATTTTATTACTAACAAAATATAATAGGAACGTAAAATCATGCTTATTATTTAATAACACTTAAGAGTTACTTTAAAAAACACAATCAACAAAGAAAATAAATACATTTGGTGAACAAAACATTTTCCTTTATAGTTGGTACTTTTAGGATATTAGGATAAAAAGGGTTGGCGATCATTTGATAATTTTCAATACAAATTTTTAGAATTTAACGTTATATTCAGCGAATATTTCCAAGCTTGCCGAAAAATTCTGAAAATTAATGCAACTTCCGAAAATATTTAAAATACGGAGGCACATATTTTGATATGAATTCCGAGGATGCAGCTGCGTATTTAATTTTAGTAGAGTAATGTAAAACTATCAAGTCTAATTAAAATTTTGTTTGCATTTTCTTCCATTATATACTTTCCATATGGGAAAATTCCAAAAACCATTTGGGAAATAAATGACCAAAAATCAGGAAATAGAAATTATCAAATGAATTTTACCACAAGAATTCTAAAGGCTTTAAAAATACCTAACGTACGTTTCTTTACAACGCGTACTTCACGACAAAAAAATTTGATTATTAAAAAAAACATCAAAAATATTAATCCTTACTTTGACTAATGGACTTCTTTATTCTGGCAAAAATGTCGCACTTTCTTCGGGCTGTCACATTTTTTTGTTCTCTTCCACACAGACTCAACACTTTTTTAAGGCTGTTTGTTCTATTGACAAAATATAAAACTGGCCCGACTACGGGGCAACATCTTCTGCTCTTAGCACATTGCATTATTTTTGTTTCATTCATCACATGAAAAATGCAACATTTATAGGGCACAGGGCACATGTTGATAATGGTGCAATGTAATAATGCAACATTTTCATGCAGAATAGGAAATGCTATTAGTATACAGGTCTGAGACCACTAAAAATTATATAAAATACAACTTTTCTTTGCTATAATAGGGGAATATTCTGTCTTTATCTTATCCCAAAAATCCCGGGATAAAATTCTAGCAATCCCGTGATTTTCGGGGCGTCCAAAGGGCGATTGGAATCCCTAGGTCTAGCATATTTCTGTGCGCCTGTATTTTGTTGTTGTGCGTTGTAAAACTTTGCAATTCGTGCTACGTGTTATGTTATGTTCAGACACAACCTTAATTGAACATTAAGAGCCTTCATTCAATTTTCAAGCCCAATGATTCTCAATTTACCATACAAAAATTGACCAAGTTAATGCTTCATTAGAAATTAATGAGTTGTTAATGAAGAACAAATCTGCATGCAACCCTGTTAAAAGGCTTGTTTCATAAGTAAAATGAAATGTCATGAAAAGAGAAATGTGATTAGCGTCAGTGTCCACTAAACAGGTTGGTTCGTCAGATCAGCTGCATTCTTGTTCTTCTTCATCACCTATCAAATTTGTTTTTATTTCTCCTTATTTTATACATGCATTCGTGTTTACGATTGGTAAAAATTGTGAGATGAATGTCAAATTATTTCGTCCTCCTTGCAATTTTGACATTTAGGTCACGAGAGTTTGATATTCAGCTCACGGCGTGTATGTGCACCTTCTAGAAAATTACCGCTTTCGATACCGATACTTTGAGTATCGAGTAGTTTAGTTTCGATATTATCGGGTTCGCGATTCTTTTTAACCGATATTTTAAATGAGTACCAGATCGATGCTTTTGATTCGATATCGTGTCCCTAATAATAACCTATTAATTTACTTAGATTTTCTATGCCATTCTCTAAATACTGAGCGATTTGAACAGGTAGTAAGTGATTCTTGTACAGAAGTTGCCGACGAGGAACGCCTAGGTTATATACTCGCTAAAGTAAGTAGCCGAGAACGTTACAGAAAATTAGATCCAAGAAAAGATTTAGCATAAATGCATTACATTTATTTCCTCATTATATGCAGGTAAATATTCTTTTTATACCATTCATGGGAATGAAATGATATTATAACTTTGTACCGAAACACGAATGGTGAAAGTACCAGAACGAGGCGTTGCAGACCTACGAAAATATATACCAATATGATCAGGATCATGAGCTGAGTCGATTAAGCCATGTCCGTCTGTCTGTCTGTCTGTTTAATCGCAAACTAGTCCCTCAATTTTTGAGATATCTGCATGAAATTCGGAATGTGAGTGTATTTTTAGGAGAAGCTTATCATTTGTGGCCGCTGTGGTGCAGTGGGTAGAGTGCTCGCCTGCTATGCCAGAGGTCTCGGGTTCGAACCACGGTCCGAGAAAAAACACCAAAACAATTTTTCTAATTAGTATAAATCCAATCATTGGATTTTTTAAGAGCAGCGGTCACCTCTCGGCAGTGGGCGGCATACCCTCTGAGTGTATTTCTGCCATGAAAAAGCTTCTCACCAAAAATGCATTCGCCGTTCGGAGCCGGCATAAAACTGTAGGTCCACCCAATTAGTAGGAAAAACAAAAAAGGAGCACACCTCGAATTGGGAGAGAAGTTCGGCCATAAAACTCGTCTGAGTTATAATAGCGCCATTGTATTATATTATTATCATTTGTCGGAATCGGCCGAATCGGACCACTATATCATATAGCTGCCATACAACCGATTGTTCAGATATATATATTTTAGGGTATAACTTCTTCCCTTTCCTTTTATTACCCATCTTCAGTGCTAGGCCTTGCATGACACTTCAAATTTAATAAATAATAGCTTAAAAAAACTAAAAAACACGCTTTAATCTTAAAAATCGTACTAAAAATTGAGAAATAATTTAATTATAAACAAAATGATGAACGAAAATATAAGTATTTAAGGAAAATCGTCGGGAGCTCAGTATGTTACAAAATATTTAAAATCGCTGTTTTTTGACTACTTAATATTTTTATTTTGACTTTTTTGAGATTTCATATAACGTACTCTTTAATTTCGCAACTAGGTATGTATATTTTTGTACTAGTTGTACGAATCGAATATTTTCATGTTCAAATATTATTGAGCACCCCCACGTTTTTCCTTAAATACTTATATCTTCGTTCATCATTTTGTTTCTAATTAAATTATTTCTCAATTTTTAGTACGATTTTTAAGATTAAAGCGTGTTTTTTAGTTTTTTGTAGGCTATTATTTATTTTTAAGTTACCTTAAAATGGGGGATGATTTTGTTTACATTTTCCTTTCCAAAGTCTTTATTTTTTTTTAACGCATAACGTTAATTAATTACCAAAAGAAAAACAAATAGTATTCAGTATTCTTCTCTTGGGACAAAACTACAATAGGGATAACCATCGATAGTGGAAAAAACTATCGATAGTGACACGAAAAAAAAACTATCGATACTATCGATAGTTTCATCGATAGTTTTGCAGCTCTAGCCGACGGTGTTCGTGATAGTGGCAATACTAACCCTTTTACTCACAAGAAATAAAAATAAAATTTATAAACCTGTTACAATGGAAAAATTGTATAAAAATACAATTTTGTATAATTGTTAAAACACATTTTTTTTATGAATACCGGTCTAAAAGTATAAAAATCGTCAGTATCGAAAAAGATCGAATTTGTTTCAACAAAAAAGTTATTACGCCAAATATTTGCTCTTGACTGAATATGTACATGCGGCACTGTTGTTTCAAATAGATGTTTGCCTTTTAAATCACAATCAAATGAAAAAAGGAAATGCCTATATGACACTATGTTTTTTCTCTGGTATTTTTGGTTTGAAAACCATACATATTTTATTTTAAATATAATCTTCTTATATTATAAATGTGAAATGGAAATTGTGTTTAAACTCAATTGGCGAGAAAACCGATGAACGGATCCTCACGAAACTTTGCACACCTAGGTATTTTCACCCGGTCATATTTTTAATCTGATTAAAAGTCAGGGATGGGCACCTCCCATACAAAATTTTCCTTTTTTTCGTAATATCTCTTGAAATATTTGTACTAGAATAATGAAAATTTTTGTGAAGGAATAATACAAAAATATATACTCAACAGATAAACAATTTAGGTCTTGGTAAAGCAGGGATGGGCACTCTCCTCCCATATAAACTGAAATTTTCACATCGAATATCTCTGGAAATATTTGTAGTAGGGTACTGAAAACTGGTGTGAGGGCATATGAGATAACTATGTATTAAACGGGAAAAACACTAGGTCTTGGTAAAACAGGGATGGGCACCTCCCATACAAACTGAAATTTTCACAGCGAATATCTCTGGATATATTTGTAGTAGGGTACTGAAAATTGGTATGAGGGCATGTGAGATAACTATGTATTAAACGGGTAAAAACGCTAGGTCTTGGTAAAGCAGGGATGGGCACCTCCCATACAAACTGAAACTTTCACAGCGAATATCTCTGGAACAGTGGCGGATCCACGGGGGGTGTTTTGGGGGTTCAAACCCCCCCCCCCTTGTGGTTTATCATAGATCTCAAATTAATGCCTTTATTGATTCTGCGCCCAAATTTCCCAAACTGAACAAGGAAAACTCTATCATTCCAAAAGCAATGGTTGGACCATATAAAATCCAAAAAAATGTACCTACATGGGAAAAAAGTTCATGTAGGTACCTTTGGACGCACGTGCATAAAATCAAATTTGTCAAATGCTATTCGCAAATTGCCAAATCGCAAATTTATTTTCTTTTCTTTCTTATCCCTATTTTTATCGGGATTGTACAGAATTAATTTGGTCAGAAATGTCTGAATCGTTGGAGAAATTGCCTTTTTCAGAGGCATTTCGCAATTCTTGTTTAAATTAATCTTTTAAAAATTTGAGTATATAAACACAAGAACTTCAATAAAGTAAAAATTCTCTTAAAAATATAAATATAACCAAAAAGTACTACATACATATATTCTTATTTATTTTGGCTTTAAATGCAAGGGCAAGTGAAATTGATGATCAATTTGCCACCAATACCATACGATACTCATTCGCACGTACCAATGCAAAAATATTCATACATACGTTATACATGTTATTTAGAACTTCAATTGAAATCTCCTGCACTTTATGTGATGACATACATATTAGGTCCGTTTATTATTAGCTAGTTATGAATAGTTAGCCAAGTTTCGGCTGGAAAATCGTTTCTTGAGTCAAAAAAAATAGCAGAAGAGAGCTATTGACAGCTCCAAATTTCAGCTAGTAAAATTTTCCCTAGCTGAAATTATTTGCTGCCAAAGTAAGAAACAGCTGTTGAAAAAATAAACAAACGAATACTTTTGATTTTTATTACTTTTGAAATTTTCTGAATTTTTGAAATAGAAATAAAGAAAATTAAATGTTATGATGTTTTTGTTTTGGCCAGCCTTCGTTTTATGATTCTAAGTTTTGTTGAGCTTTTTGGCCTTATTTTAATTAAAAAGAATGTTTTGTATACATGTATGTATTTTGTTTATTTATTTATTATTTTGCCCGACGTTTCGGTAAAACTCCTTTACCATCTTCAGGGGTCGACTTTATTTTTGCAAAATCACACGAACATGGAGATATGAAAGAAAACAAACATTTAGATTTAGATTTCGTGTGATTTTGCAAAAATAAAGTCGACCCCTGAAGATGGTAAAGGAGTTTTACCGAAACGTCGGGCAAAATAATAAATAAATAAACAAAATACATACATGTATACAAAACAAAATTAAATGTTTTTTTTAGAAAAAATAACCATTAACAGTCAAAAAAGGCATTAAAATTACTAATCGCTAATTTTTACTATTATTCCGTTTCTTGATTTTCTGTTCGTTTCGCACTTTATGAGCGCAATTCTTTCCGTTTTGCTCACTTCACAGCTAGTTTCTAGTTTAATAAGAAACAAACCTATTGTTAATTTTGAGGGTTTTGAGTTTGGTGTTTTTAAGGTGCGGGAAATGGCGCAACTAGTATATAGAATAATAATAGTAGGTGGTATTAGTCCATATTTTCACCAGCGCGCATAGGTAGATTTTCAAGTTTTATGCGGCCAAAAATATTTTATTGTCTACATCTATTCCAAATTGCTTGTTTAATGCGTTAAAAGTCGATTTTATTGAAAAATATATACAGTGACTCAAAAAAAATCATACGCCAAAGTTTTTAAATTTATTTCAAAGAGTTCTGTCGAAAATTTTACTTTCTTATTTTAGTTTAAAAATATAGAAAATTTTTCAATAAAAATCGTTTTAAGCAGGATTTCTGAGCTTATGGAAAAAATCTGAAAAATCGGAGAAATTTCTGAAAGTGGATTAAAAATTTCAAAGCAAGGCCATAATTTATAGAAGATTTTGAGGAGATTTCTAAGTGTACTGTTATATAGCCAACCACTTTTAGTGTAAAAAGTGAAATTCTCAATGCTGTGAAAAATTCCGTCAATTTTAGAAGTTTTTTTCTGTAGGGTGTAGGGTGAGACCGTTCCAATTAAAATTTCCGAAAAGCCAATGAAAATTTTCAAAAAGTTGAATGTTGCATATTGTTATATTAAAATTGAATGAATGATTCTTAGCCCCTAATAAGTTTCGACTAGCGGCAGGGACACCCCCGTTGTCTATAAAAGCCGAGAAGACCCGGTCTATTATAAACGTAGAGGGATTTTGGATTTTGTATTTGTACCAATTTTAAAATTTTCAATTTTGGCCGCATAAATTCGTAAAATCTACCTATGTATGTGCAGCGTCTGCCCTTAAAAAACATCTTCCAAAAAAAGAAATTTTCAAAACCCCCCCTTGCCGAAATCCTGGATCCGCGCCTGATCCGCGGGTACTGAAAACTGGTGTGAGGGCATGTGAGATAACTATGTATTAAACGGGTAAAAACGCTAGGTCTTGGTAAAGCAGGGATGGGCACCTCCCATACAAACTGAAACTTTCACAGCGAATATCTCTGGAAATATTTGTAGTAGGGTTCTGAAAACTGGTGTGAGGGCATGTGAGATAACTATGTATTAAACGGGTAAAAACGCTAGGTCTTGGTAAAGCAGGGATGGGCACCTCCCATACAAACTGAAATTTTCACATCGAATATCTCTTGAAATATTTGTAGTAGGGTACTGAAAATTGGTGTGAGGGCATGTGAGATAACTATGTATTAAACGGGTAAAAACGCTAGGTCTTGGTAAAGCAGGGATGGGCACCTCCCATACAAACTGAAACTTTCACAGCGAATATCTCTGGAAATATTTGTAGTAGGGTACTGAAAATTGGTGTGAGGGCATGTGAGATAACTATGTATTAAACGGGAAAAACACTAGGTCTTGGTAAAGCAGGGATGGGCACCTCCCATACAAACTGAAATTTTAACAGCGAATATCTCTGGATATATTTGTAGTAGGGTACTGAAAACTGGTGTGAGGGCATGTGAGATAACTATGTATTAAAGGGGTAAAAATGCTAGGTCTTGGTAAAGCAGGGATGGGCACCTCCCATACAAACTGAAATTTTTACAGCGAATATCTCTGGAAATATTTGTAGTAGGGTACTGAAAACTGGTGTGAGGGCATGTGAGATAACTATGTATTAAACGGGTAAAAACGCTAGGTCTTAGTAAAGCAGGATGGGCACCTCCCATACAAACTGAAACTTTCACAGCGAATATCTCTGGAAATATTTGTAGTAGGGTACTGAAAATTGGTGTGAGGGCATGTGAGATAACTATGTATTAAACGGGAAAAACACTAGGTCTTGGTAAAGCAGGGATTGGCACCTCCCATACAAACTGAAATTTTAACAGCGAATATCTCTGGATATATTTGTAGTAGGGTACTGAAAACTGGTGTGAGGGCATGTGAGATAACTATGTATTAAACGGGTAAAAATGCTAGGTCTTGGTAAAGCAGGGATGGGCACCTCCCATACAAACTGAAATTTTCACAGCGAATATCTCTGGAAATATTTGTAGTAGGGTACTGAAAACTGGTGTGAGGGCATGTGAGATAACTATGTATTAAACGGGTAAAAACGCTAGGTCTTGGTAAAGCAGGGATGGGCACCTCCCATACAAACTGAAATTTTCACATCGAATATCTCTGGAAATATTTGTAGTAGGGTACTGAAAATTGGTGTGAGGGCATGTGAGATAAGTATGTATTAAACGGGTAAAAACGCTAGGTCTTAGTAAAGCAGGATGGGCACCTCCCATACAAACTGAAACTTTCACAGCGAATATCTCTGGAAGTATTTGTAGTAGGGTTCTGAAAACTGGTGGGAGGGCATGTGAGATAACTATGTATTAAACGGGTAAAAACGCTAGGTCTTGGTAAAGCAGGGATGGGCACCTCCCATACAAACTGAAATTTTCACATCGAATATCTCTGGAAATATTTGTAGTAAGGTACTGAAAATTGGTGTGAGGGCATGTGAGATAACTATGTATTAAACGGGTAAAAACGCTAGGTCTTGGTAAAGCAGGGATGGGCACCTCCCATACAAACTGAAACTTTCACAGCGAATATCTCTGGAAATATTTGTAGTAGGGTACTGAAAACTGGTGTGAGGGCATGTGAAATAACTATATATTAAACGGGAAAAACACTAGGTCTTGGTAAAGCAGGGATTGGCACCTCGCATACAAACTGAAACTTTCACAGCGAATATCTCTGGAAATATTTGTAGTAGGGTACTGAAAAATGGTGTGAGGGCATGTGAGATAACTATATATTAAACGAGAAAAACACTAGGTCTTGGTAAAACAGGGATGGGCACCTCGCATACAAACTGAAATTTTCACAGCGAATATCTCTGGAAATATTTGTAGTAGGGTACTGAAAACTGGTGTGAGGGTATGTGAGATAACTATGTATTAAACGGGTAAAAACGCTAGGTCTTGGTAAAGCAGGGATGGGCACCTCCCATACAGACTGAAATTTTTACAGCGAAAATCTCTTGAAATATTTATAGTAGGTTACTGAAAATTGGTGTTGGGCATATGAGATAATTACGTACTCAACGGACAAAAAAAAAATAAGAAAACTATCTTTGACGTCAAGAATGATATTTTTCTATGTAACTTTTTTGGACTAACTCAATATGCTAATATTTTTAAAAGCACGTGGTGTGAAACCCGCGGGTAACCTCTAGTTTATTTTATAGTTGTCAAATTGAAACAATTGTCCAAAGAACTGCCGAACGTGTATAATTAAACGAAATCAATGTGAGCGTAAAATGTAATATATCTTTGTTCATAGGAAAAACCGCTTAAGTTTACTTAAGAGAAATATGAGTTATTAGATAATTGTTTAGCTCATTTATTGAAAATAATTATCATTTCAGTATGTGTTATTAATTCACATGTAACCATTTTTAATGCGTTTATTTTAGTTTCAAATAAACTTAAAATCGATATTATCCAGTTATAACTTTTATGTTTTTCGGAGCATAACTTCGCACAGGATGAAATAAAAAAAAATTAAAGCGTGAATAACGGATATTCATGAACATTGATGTGTAAACTGTTTCGAAATATTCGATATTTATTCCCTTTTCCTTATTTCTTTTTTCTTGGTTTTCTATGGATTAAAAGGCGACTATCGTTTTTGTAATTTTTTGTTGTCATTGTGACTGCTACTATTTTGTTGTTTTTGTTTGTTTTGGTTTTTGGTTTTTGACTTTTGATTTTTTATGTTGTTTTGTTTTGTATTGCTCAGAAACATGCAAGATCATCCGAGTCCATATTTGACCCATATCTGGAGACCCGGCCTAGGAATCATAAAGAGTAAAGCTCCGTGTAGAAGGGCTGCTCAACAACTTTCATTTGATACCAATATTGCTCAGAAACATTCCTGGTTAATCCGGGGTCACATTTTGACAAATATTTGGGGACCCGACCAAGGACTCATAATGAATAGAGCTTCATATCAAAGTCCTGCTCAAAACCTTTCATTTGATACCAATTTTGCTCAGAAACATTCAAGGATCATCGGGGTCCTCCTTTTGGCCCATTTCTGGAGACCCGGCCTAGGGATCACAATGAAAAGAGCTTCATATCGAAGTCCTGCTCAAAACCTTTCATTTGATACCAATATTGCACAGAAAATTAGATAGGTAGATGTAGGTATGCATATCCATACATTTGCATACATGTTCAAACAGGTTGGTCCTTTTTATTTTGCCTATTTGTCGCATTGTTGCAGAAAACAACAACTTCACTTCGCTTCGTTGCTGTTGTTGTTGATATTTGCATTTGCACGGCTATGCATGCAAGCATTTGTAAGTACATGTCTATCTACCTACCTACCACTGACAATGCCAAGCGATTCACACGGACGCAGAAGTGCATTAAGGTCATTTACGTTTACGCGTAAACTTTACCTGTTTTTCGAAATCACTCGTAGCTACAGCAAGGATGTTTACACATCAAAAGTTGCATAAATGATGTTATATATGAAAAATTTAAATGTTTGAATGAAATAATAGTTATTTCATATCCCTGATACATAGTAAACAGATAGCGTATTTTTCAAATAAATGAGAATTTGGGCAATGAAAAAAAAAGTAACGAGTAATTTACGATACATAAAAGCAATTTTTATTTCAAAATTACACCTTTTTACCATTTTTGAACGGATCAACTGATAGCGGGCCAGTGGGTAGTGAACAACTGATATTTTCTGTCATAAAATCCACACAGGCAAACAAAATTGCGACTAAGGCGGCTTTTAGAAAATTGTTTGTGTAAGTAGGAAAAAAAAAGAAAGCGTGAGTAACGAGTACTCATGAACATTGATGTGTAAACAGTTTCGAAATCGGATTTTTATTCCCTTTGCTTTATTCTTTTTCCCCCGGTTTTCTATGGATTACAACGCGGCTGTCGTTTTTATAATTTTTTGTTGTCATTGTCACTGCTACATTTTGTTGTTTTTGTTTGTTTTGGTGTTTGGTTTTTAATTTTTAATTTTTGATTTTTGATTTCTGATTTTGTTTTGTTTTGTTTAGCTCAGAAACATGCAAGATCATTTGGGTCCACGTTCGACCAATATCTCGGGGCTCCGTGTAGAAATCCTGCTCAAACCCTTTCATTTGATACCAATATTGCTTAAAACATTCAAGAATTATCCAGGTCCTCGTTTTGACCAATATCTCGGCACCGGACCTAGGAATCATAAGGAGTAGAGCTCCGTGTAGGAGGCCTGCTCAAATCTTTCATTTAATACCAATATTGCTTAGAAACATGCAAGATTATCCGTTTTGACCCGTATCTCCAGACCCGACCTAGGAATCATAAATAATAGAGCTCTCTGTAGAAGGCCAGCTCAAAACCTTTCATTAGATACCAATATTGCTCAGAAACATGCAAGATCGTCCGGGTCCCCGTTTTGACCCGTATCTCCAGACCCGACCTAGGAATCATAAATAATAGAGCTCTCTGTAGAAGTCCAGCTCAAAACCTTTCATTTGATACCAATATTGCTCAGAAACATTCAAGGATCATCCGGGTCCTCATTTTGACCCATATCTCGGAACCCGACCTAGGACTCATAAAGAGTAGAGCTCTCTGTAGGAGCCTTCCTCAAAGCCTTTCATTTGATAGCAATTTTGGTCAGAAACATTCAAGGATGATCCGGATCCTCGTTTTGACCCATATCTGGAGACCCGGTCTAGGGGTCACAATGAAAAGAGCTTCATATCGAATTCCTGCTCAAAACCTTTCATTTGATACCAATTTTGCTCAGAAACATTCAAGGATCATCCGGGTCCTCGTTTTGACCCATATCTCGGGACCCGATCTAGGACTCACAAAGAGTAGAGCTTCCTGTAGAATCCTTGCTCAAAACCTTTCATTTGATACCAATATTGCTTTCCTTATTCCTTTTTTCCTGGTTTTCTACGGATTAAAATGCGACTATTGTTTTTGTAATTTTTTGTTGTCATTGTGACTGCTACTATTTTGTTGTTTTTGTTTGTTTTGGTTTTTGGTTTTTAAATTTTGATTTTTTATTTTCTTTTGTTTTGTATTACTCAGAAACATTCAAGGATCATCCGGGTCCTCGTTTTGACCCATATCTCGGGACCCGACCTAGGAATCATAAAGAATAGGGCTCCCTGTAGAATCCATACTCAAAACCTTTCATTTGATACCAATATTGCTCAGAAACATTCAAGGATCATCCGGGTCCTCATTTTGACCCATATCTTGAAACCCGGCCTAGGGGTCACAATGAAAAGAGCTTCATATCGAAGTCCTGCTCAAAACCTTTTATTTAATACCAATATTGCTCAGAAACATTCAAGGATCATCCAGTCCTCATTCTGGCCCATACCACGGGACCCGACCTAGACATCATAAAGAATAGACATCCATGTAGCATCCCTGCTCAACACCTTTCATTTGATACCAATATTGCTCAGAAACATTCAAAGATCATCCGGGTCCTCGTTTTGACGCATATCTGGAGACCCGGCCTAGGGGTCTTTATATCGAAGACCTGCTCAAAACCTTTCATTTGATACTAATATTGTTCAGAGACATTCAAGGATCATCCGGGTTCTCCTTTTGACCCATAACTGGAGACCCGGCCTAGGGGTCACAATGAAAAGAGCTTCATATCGAAATCCTGCTCAAAACCTTTCATTGGATACCAATATTGCTCAGAAACATTCAAGGATCATCCGGGTGCTCCTTTTGACCCATATCTGGAGACCCGGCCTAGGGGTCACAATGAAAAGAGCTTCATATCGAAGTCCTGCTCAAAACCTTTCATTTGATACCAATATTGCACAGAAAATTAGATAGGTAGATGTAGGTATGCATATCCACATATTTGCATACATGTTCAAACAGGTTGGTCCTTTTTATTTTGCCTATTTGTCGCATTGTTGCAGAAAACAACAACAACAACAACTTCACTTCGCTTCGTTGCTGTTGTTGTTGATATTTGCATTTGCACGGCTATGCATGCAAGCATTTGTAACAATGCCACTGACAATGCCAAGCGATTCACACGGACGCAGCAGTGCACTAACACAAAGGTCATTTACGTTTACGCGTAAACTTTACCTGTTTTTCGAAATCACCCGTAGCTACAGCAAAGATGTTTACACATCAAAAATTAAAGCGTGAATAACGGGTATTCATGAATATTGATGTGTAAACTGTTTCGAAATTGGATATTTATTCCCTTTTCCTTATTCCTTTTTTCCAGGTTTTCTATGGACACAATGAAAAGAGCTTCATATCGAAGTCCTGCTCAAAACCTTTCATTTGATACCAATATTGCTCAGAAACATTTAAGGATCATCCGGGTCCTTCTTTTGACCCATACCTTGAGACCCGGCCTAGGGGTCACAATGAAAAGAGCTTCATATCGAAGTCCTGCTCAAAACCTTTCATTTGATACCAATATTGCTCAGAAACATTTAAGGATCATCCCGGTCCTTCTTTTGACCCATATCTTGAGACCCGGCCTAGGGGTCACAATGAAAAGAGCTTCATATCGAAGTCCTGCTCAAAACCTTTCATTTGATACCAATATTGTTCAGAAACATTTAAGGATCATCTGGGTCCTTCTTTTGACCCATATCTTGAGACCCGGCCTAGGGGTCACAATGAAAAGAGCTTCATATCGAAGTCCTGCTCAAAACCTTTCATTTGATATCAATATTGCTCAGAAAATTAGATATGTAGGTAGATGTAGGTGTGCATATCCATACATTTGCATACATGTTCAAACAGGTTGGTCCTTTTTATTTTGCCTATTTGTCGCATTGTTTCAGAAAACAACAACAACAACTTCACTTCGCTTCGTTGCTGTTGTTGTTGATATTTTCATTTGCACGGCTATGAATGCTAGCATTTGTAAGTACATGTCTATCTACCTACCTACCACTGACAATGCCAAGGTCATTTACGGTTTACGCATTTACATGTTTACTCGTTTACGTATTTACATGTTTACTCGTTTACGCATTTACATGTTTACGCGTAAGCTTTACCTGTTTTTCGAAATTACTCGTAGCTACAGCAAAGATGTTTACACATCAAAAACAAAGAAAGCTTGAGTAACGAGTACTCATGAACATTGATGTGTAAACAGTTTCGAAATCGAATTTTTATTCCCTTTCCCTTGTTCCTTTAATTAAAATGCGACTATCGTTTTTAAAATTTTTTGTTGTCATTGTCACTGCTACATTTTGTTGTTTTTCTTTGTTTTGTTGTTTGGTTTTTGATTTTTAATTTTTGATTTTTGATTTCTGATTTTGATTTGTTTTGCTCAGAAACATGCAAACTCTTTCGGGTCCACGTTTGACCCATATCTCGGGACTCTGTGTTGAAGTCCTGCTCAAAACCTTTCATTTGATACCAATATTGCTCAGAAATATTCAAGGATCATCCGGAGACCCGGCCTAGGAATCATAAAGAATAGAGCTCTATATGAAAGCCCCACTCAACACCTTTCATTTGATACCAATATTGCTCAGAAACATTCAAGGATTATTCGGGTCCTCGTTGTGAGCCATATCTGGAAACTCGGCCTAGGGGTCACAATTAAAAGAGCTTCATATCGAAGTCCTTCTCAAAACCTTTAATTTGATACCAGTATTGCTCAGAAATATGCAAGATCATCCGGGTCCTCGTTTTGATCCATATCTCCGGACCCAACCTAGGAACCATAAAGAATAAAGCAAGATCATCCGGGTCCTCGTTTTGACCCATATCTGGAGACCCGGTCTAGGGGTCACAATGAAAAGAGCTTCATATCGAAGTCCTGCTCAAAAACTTTCATTTGATCGCAATTTTGCTCAGAAACATTCAAGGATCATCCGGGTCCTCGTTTTGACCCATATCTCGGGACCCGACCTAGGACTCATAAAGAGTAGAGCTCCCTGTAGAAGCCTTGCTCAAAACCTTTCATTTGATACCAATATTGCTCAGAAACATAGAAGATCATTCGGGTCCTCGTTTTGAACCATATCTCCGGACCCGACCTAGGAACCATAAAGAAGAGATTTCCCTGTAGAAGGCCTTCTCAAAACCTTTCATTTGATACCAATATTGCTCAGAAGCATTCAAGGATCATCCGGGTCCTCGTTTTGACCTATGTAGGTATATCTCGGGACCCGACCTAGGAATCATAAAGAGTAGAGCTCTCTGATGAAGCCTTCCTCAAAACGTTTCATTTGAGAACAATTTTGCTCAGAAACATTCAAGGATCATCCGGGTCCTTGTTTTGACACATATCTGGAGACCCGGTCTAGGGGTCACAATGAAAAGAGCTTCATATCGAAGTCCTGCTCAAAACCTTTCATTTGATGCCAATATTGCTCAGAAAAATGCATATCCATACATTTGCATACATTTGCATACAATAGGCGATTGAGCCCATATGGGTATTTACCCGAACGGGTAGCGTCGGCTCATTGCATGGGGATGGTGAAATAGGTAAATGTACCAGCTGGTGGGGAGAAGGACGAACTCAAACTGAGCATATGGTTGCCACACTTGGTAATTAATTCCAAAATAGGTATTTTTTTGCGGTTGGTAATTTGGTAACTATCAAATGATTTTAGTATTTTTATACTCAGCTGTACTAGTACACAGAGTATTATAATTTTGATTTCATAACGGTGGATTGTAACATAATGAAATAATCGAGATAGATATGGACTTATATATATCAAAATGATCAGGGTGAAAAGAGAAATCGATTGAGCCATGTCCGTCCGTCCGTCCGTCCGTCCGTCCGTCCGTCCGTCCGTCCGTCCGTCCGTCCGTCCGTCCGTCCGTCCGTCCGTACGCACGATAACTCGCGTAAAAATTGAGATATTTTGATGAAATTTGAAATGCAAGTTGGTATCGAGACTGGGACGGTTGGTATTGAAAATGGGCGAAATCGGACCATGACCACGCCCACTTTTCCTATATAGAAAAAATCGGATATTTGGTATCTCAGCCACTACTATAGCTAGAGTGATAAAATTTTACCCACGTATTGAGCTCAGGGCCTTATGAAGAAATTTGATGAAGTTTTGGAAAATGGGCGGTGCCACGCCCACTTATTAAGGGGCAAACATTGAAAGTTTTATATGTCATTACTCAGCAACCGTTGAAGATATATCGATGAAATTTGGTATCCGTAATTTGCTTACTTAGACAAATGTTTTGACGAAAAATTATCAAAATCGGTGGACGGCCACGCCCACTTTTATATATGGGAACTATAAAGGGGCCTAATAAAAACATTTTAAGCGATATCTCTGTCAAATATAAAGATCTATCACTGAAATTTTGTGGTAGGAGTCCAACTACGGACATAAAACAAAAAATACAAAAATTTTTGAAAATGGGCGGTGCCACGCCCACTTATTAAGGGTCAAACATTGAAAGTTTTATATGTCATAACTCAGAAACCGTTAAAGATATATCGATGAAATTTGGTACGCGTAATATATTTACTTAGCCAAATGTGTGGACGAAAAATTATCAAAATCGGTGGACGGCCACGCCCACTTTTATATATGGGAACTATAAAGGGGCCTAATAAAAACATTTTAAGCGATATCTCTGTCAAATATAAAGATCTATCACTAAAATTTTGTGGCAGGAGTCCAAAGACGGACATAAAACAAAAAGTACAAAAATTTTGGAAAATGGGCGGTGCCACGCCCACTTATTAAGGGTCAAACATTGAAAGTTTTATATGTCATAACTCAGAAACCGTTGAAGATATATCGATGAAATTTGATATGCGTAATTTTCTTACTTAGGCAAATGTTTTTGCGAAAAATTATCAAAATCGGTTGACGGCCACGCCCACTTTTATATATGGGAACTATAAAGGGGCCTAATAAAAACATTTTAAGCGATATCTCTGTCAAATATAAAGATCTATCACTGAAATTTTGTGGCAGGAGTCCAACTAGGGACATAAAACAAAAAATATAAAAATTTTGGAAAATGGGCGGTGCCACGCCCACTTATTAAGGGGCAAATATTGAAAGTTTTATAAGCCATAACTCAGAACCGTTAAAGATATATCGATGAAATTTGGTACGCGTGATATATTTGCTTAGCCAAATGTGTGGACGAAAGATTACCAAAATCGGTTGACGACCACGCCCACTTTTATATATGGGTATTATAAAGTGACCTTATAAAAACATTTTAAGCGATATCTCTGTCAAATATAAAGATCTATCACTGAAATTTTGTGACATGAGTTCTA
Organism: Urophora cardui; assembly: GCA_960531455.1. Lineage (NCBI taxonomy): Eukaryota > Metazoa > Arthropoda > Insecta > Diptera > Tephritidae > Urophora > Urophora cardui. The sequence goes on along the minus strand of OY482672.1, from coordinate 84,242,920 downwards.
CAATAGACCGGAAACAAAAAATAAAAAAAGTTTATAAAATGGGCGTGGCACCGCCTCTTTTTATACAAAGAAATCTACGAGCCTATTACTCGACAAATAACTGAGATATTATGACGAAACTTGGTTTATACACTTTTATAACTTGTGTTAATAGACACGCAAAAATGTATTGAAATCGGTTTATGACCACGCCTACTTTTTAACAAAGATATTTCTGGAACACCCTTTTGGAATTTGTAACGTGAAGCCTTTGTAACTAAAAGTCATAGAGGGATGCAATTTTGCACTAACAATAATATTTATATGCTTATTTGGATGATTGATACAAAGTTTGAAAATGGGCGTGGCTGCGCCCTGTTTATGCAGCACTCGTTTCATATAAAATACACCCTATATCGAACAAACGCAAACAAACAATGAAAGCATACAGCTGAGTATCTAATGTTCGATTCCACTCGAACTTAGGCTTCCTTACTTGTTCTTTTTCAATATGATAAAATTATTCTGAGGTATACTTAATTTGTTAATGTTAAAAATGTTTTTTTTTTAATTTCTACTAAAGCTATGACCAAAGAAAAATCAAACGAACTACAAACAAAATTCATTCATAGATGTGATTTACGTTTCAGATAATTTTTTTTTGTAAACCAAAAGCAGGTGTACTTCTTTTAAGTTTCTTTTATCATTCGAATTATGAAGGCGATAATTTGTTAGTCTGTTTGTAATTTTTTGGTTATTTTGTTGGGAATTATTATCAACATTTTTTTAGGATAGTGGCAACCAATATCAACCAATATTGAGCGCGCTAATGCATATTCGGTATTGAGAACAAGAGAGCATATATATATATACATATGTACATTAAGGTGGGGCCAATTTTTTTTTTTTGGAAATTCAATTTGTTCCAAAGCCAGAACGGGACCTTCCTATCCCAGAAATAAGCCTGTAAAATTTTATTGACCTACTCGCATGTATTTTCCCTTAAATTTGGTATACATTTTATATATGAAAAGTAAGGTGGGTAAAAGGGGGTTGACCCCCGCTGGGGGGTGTTATGGAACGCACTGTAAAATGTATATGAAATTAAAGGGAATCAAAATACCTATCGAATGATATAAAAATATTCGAAATCGGTTCAGTAGTTTTTAAGTAATTGCAATTTAAAGAATGCATAATATAAACTTTGACCTTTAATAACTTTTGTTGTTGTTGTTTCCAAAAAAAAATTCACTTTAATACTCAGCTTAGCCATGTTTATCAATCCTCATACTTGGTTTTTTGCTTTTATAATTTTCAAAATTTCATATTTGTACCAGATCGTGCTTTCAACTTTGCGGGGCTGGGGGCAGTTCAAAATGTCATCCTATGGCCATAAAATTTTGTGGGGTTCATTAAGGCAACTTTTCATTGGTACGTTCAAAAAAACAAAAAAAGCTCCATATGTTTTCACTCCACCTTAATGTACATGCCAAAAGCACAAAGCACACTTGCTTCAATAACGACACAACACAATTTTCTGAATCGATACTTAGTAGTGAGAATCAGTGTTATTTATTTGTTATGAAATTTTATGGTCATAGATGAAAATTAAGGGCTTTATTTAAAAAATATTGTTGCTTTAGTATAGTAGCTTACTTCCATATATAGCGAAGAAGACATAAATTGGTTTTTTTAAATTATGACACTAATGAAGTAAATGGCATCGGAGTTCGAAAGCAATAGCTAGAAAGAAACTGCAAAATTAGCGATTGTACAGAATTGCCGCTGAGGCCACTAAAGTGACAATTTGAACCTTTTTTAAGAGCCAGGCTACCGGAACCCAACTTTTTGAAAATATGCAATATTTGAACCTTTTTAAACATTTGGGCCACTTTTGGTCCTTTTTTACTTTCAAACCTATAATGTAATAAATATTTTTTAGTTTTTTTCTTAAATATAAAAAAAGCTTTTTTACGTTTGTTTTTACATGGCCGTTTTCTGCTACTGTTGTTGGTATGTAAATTGTAATAAAAGGAAAATTGAGAATTAAGCAAAACAAAGCTGACGGCGGTGGTAGCTCAATGGGATGCTATTGGCTTACCAATCGAAACGACTTAAGTTCGATCCTCGGTTGAGGCCGCCTAAAGAAGTCTGATGAGGGGATGTGGTGGTCTCCGAAATGGATCCATAACCTCTACCAAAAAAATTTTTTAAATTTTTCTTAATTAAAAACTGGCCAATAGCTCATATAAAATTCACATAAAAAAGCCTCTTTGTTACCTTTTCACTTTTCATTAGCAATTCTCCGCTGCGAAGGAAAACCCCGAAAAAGTTATTTGGGAGTAAAAATTTTTAGAATGCAAGAAAATTGTTTTAACAAACCGAAATAGAAGAGTTTTCGCACAACGTGGGGGAAAGAAAAACAACTTAAATGAGAACTAGTTGTGAATTTGTTGCAAATATGTTAACGCTGCCAGCAGTGCATCAGCAGAAAGATTATTTTCAAAACTTTCACTATTTAAGACCAAGGGTACAAACCGCTTGCAAATTGCTTTAAGCATTAAATAAACCACAAAAATATATAAAAATGTGTTTCTAGCTAAAAAAAAATTTGGGAAACACTTTTTTTACTTTTTTCGGCCACTTTTCGAAATTTTTTAGCGGCAACACTGCACATTTTATTATTGGTGAATTCCTCTCTCTATATAAAACAATGTGGTTTTCATTTTTAGTGTTTCCGTACTAGAGTTGGGAAACTATCGATAGTAGCACCATCGATAGTTTTTGATAGTTTAAAAAAAACTATTGATAGTTTTCGATAGTCTTAAAAAAATGAACTATCGATAGTACTATCGATAGTACTATCGATAGTACTATCGTATTTAAATGATTCCTGGAAAAATTTTTTAACCGCCAACAAATTCATATTTTATAGATATTACACGTATGTATGTACACACAAGACCACGGATGCCACTGTTGGTTGTTTCCAACCAAACTTGGTAGTTTTTTTTTTTTTCTGATTTTGAGTTTTTTCAATAAATTTTGGTTTTTTGCAATAAATATGTGAAATTCAAATTTTTTTATTTTGGTTATTTTTTTTACAAGTACCAACCATTCACAAGGCATTCGTACGCCTATGCCCAAAATATTGGAAACGCGACATTTTGACTATGTAGTTTTAGCCAAGGACTCAAAACTTACCAATAGCTGATATTCTCAATTCAGAACTTGAAATAGTAATGTAGATGGAGATGGAGATTTAAAAGTTGTAAAACTATCGATAGTATACATTACCATCGATAGTTTTCGATAGTTTTGAAAAAACCATCGATGGTCTTCGATAGTTTAAAAAAAAAAAAAACTATCGATACTATCGATAGTGCCATCGATAGTTTCCCAACTCTATTCCGTACGCGCTGTGCGATAAACATCACTTAAGGCGGAGTGTACATCAACTTCGATATCGCCTTAGCTCCCCTTTCCCCGGAAATTATGCAGTGCCCACGAAAGCCCATGATCGCCCCTCTGCTGCGTTTATGTGCCTTGCGGCGCACATCCCTGGCATACATGTTCAAACAGGTTGGTCCTTTTTATTTTGCCTATTTGTCGCATTGTTGCAGAAAACAACAACAACAATATTTGCATTTCCACGACTATGCATGCAAGCATTTGTAAGTACATGCCTAGCACCTACCTACCACCGACAATGCCAAGGTCATTTGCGGTTTACGCATTTACGCATTTACATATTTACGCATTTACATGTTTACGCGTAAACTTTACCTGGTTTTCGAAATCACTCGTAGCTACAGCAAAGATGTTTACACATCAATAAAAATTGCGTATGGTTAGTCCTTCATTTATTGCCAAAAAAAATGTATTTTCTTTTACTTATTTTTCCCTTTTCAACAAGAAGATTACAAAATGCATCAGCAATACAACTCTGACTCCTGACGAGGGACAGGACCACACCACTCAAAAAATCATTTTTACCCCGCCGTCTTCTATCAACAATTTTTTATTGCGTTAAAAAATTAAGTTCCACTGCGAATTCGTGTTCATGAGATCAAAACGCGTCGATTGTCACCCCACTTCTTGAAAATTTACCAATTTTCACCATGTCGCCTAAACTAGATAATTACCAAAACTTGGAATACAAAATCCGCGTTTTTTCTTAAAGAAAACAATATATTTAAAAATTTAAATTGAGAATAAATATCGGTATTAAGTTTGGGTATTTCATGCGAAAGTTTTGTGTTTTCCCATTATTTCAAATACGGAAACACTCACACGGCTGTTCAAAATAGAAAACAGCTGATTTTTGTGTTGTCATGCGGGCATGAAATTCGTTCAATTCATTATGTTTACGGGTACTTGATTCGTTCGGTAAACTCGTTGATGGCTGTTAGCTCCCTTAAGCTGAAGGTACATACTTTTTATTGCTGCGTTGACGGCGGTTAATAATTTGCTGTTACACACCTTGCGTTTAGGGATGGCAAAAAAAATGAAATAACCGATTAGCCGCTTTTTAGATTAATCGAAAGCGTTCGATTATTAATCGCGAATAATTGTGGGGAACTAACCGATTATAACAGTTTTTCGATTGCAATTATTCCTTAAAAAAATATATATAATAAACGAAAAAAAAAAATCATTTATTATGAAAAGTCGTCAAAATGACGATAAAATCGTCTATTCGGGAACTGAAGGGAACATTTATTGCGGTTTTTTGGATATACTCACAAAACCGTAGGTAACCGAATTTGGACTCGGATGAAAAGGCGGAAATTCTCAACTTCGATTATTTCCTTTCGATTATTTTCGACTTGAGAGGAAAAAGGTTAATCAAAAAATAATCAAAAGGAAAAAACCGATACATTTTAACCGTTAACCGAAATAAATTAACCGATTATAATCGTTTTTCCGTTTATTGTTGCCATCCCTACTTGCGTTATGACGCACTTAAATTGTGAACAAGCTGTTCAGCATTATTAGAGTATCTTTCGTTTGGATTTTTGAGAAATATAAATAAAAATTAATAATTTTCCATTAAATTTTCTTCCATGATTTTGTTTTTGCCTGTTGCAGCTTGGTTTTTTACACTTTTCGTTGTAAATTTAAAGTGACAGCCGTTCGTAACGCAAAAACTCAGGAAAAAAGTAGCGAGTTGGGCTACTTTCGACGGCGACTGTGCTAACGCATTCGTAACGCCGCGGCGCGCCGTCGTCAGTAACAGCTTTCGTTGTGAATGCACATGTTCAAGGCAGATCTAGGAAGGTTGGCTCGGTGGCGAATTCAGAAATTTCCCATGTATTTTGTTATTGTAATTGGTAGAGTGTAATGTCAAAATGATAATTCGCCTTAGTTAAAATCTGAATTCGCTTGGGAATCGCCCATTCCTATTGGTCATGATGTGAATTCGCTTTGATTTTGACATTACACTCTACCTTTGTAAATAAAAAAGTAGTTTCTGAATTCGCCACCGAGCCTACCTTCCTAGATCTGCCTTGCACATGTTCAATATTTTTTGACAGCCACGGCGTTACGCATTTAACGCCGAACGCGAGTTATGTACCTTCGCTTTTAGAGTATCAATTGAATTGTAGAACACGGATATTTGAAATATAAAAGATCGCCGGTAATAAAAACACGTCCGATCGCTTTGACGCTCAGCATTGCCACTTTGGTTACTTTTTTCCAAAATTCGTTACAATTTTTTCCTTTGGTTACGAGGTTACTTTCGGCCGATTTTGATTACATTCAAGGTCCATGTATTCAGTACACCATGGTTACATTCAATTTTTAGGAATACGCATTTAATTTTTCCAAACTATAAAATACTAGCTGACCCGGCAAACTTCGTTCTGCCCAAAATAGATTTTTTTTATTAATTTCATTTCAAAAATTGTTATTACACCGGTATTGTTTTTAATAGAAAATTAACGATTTTTCACTACTTCATTGTGTATAAAACTTCAAAAATATATAATTTTAGTATTAAGTTTAAGGCTGCACGATATACAACATTTTTAGTTTTCTGTTCCGGATATTTATTTTCACTGAGTATTGGCTATTTGAACCAAGTAAGTAAGAGTATTGATACGTATAGTATACCTCCATAATGGTTTTCAGGCCCTTCCTCCAACCCTTTTAGATATATTCAGCCTCAAAAGTTTAGTACGTATGGGAGGTGCAATGCCCCATTTTTCGATAAATCTTTTCTTTTTTTTTTGGGTGAAGATGGTATTGATATCGTATATATGCATAGTGATTTCTATATACATGCCATGAACGCTTTTAGGGATATTAGCCTTAAAAATTAAGAACGCATGGGAGGTGCCACGCCCCCTTTTCCCAAAACTACTGTTTTTTTTCATAAGCATGCTATTGATATCGTTAATGTCCTGATCAATTTTCAGGTCCCAACCTTAAACGCTTTTATAGATATTCAGCTTGAAAGTTTAAGTGTGTATGGGAGGTGCCACGCCCCCTTTTCCGATAACCTACACTTTTATGCGCAAAAATTGTTTTGATATCATATAGCTCTGTACCAATTTCCAGGTCCCTGACTTTAATCCTTTTAAAGATATTCAGCTTAAAAAATTAAGTGTTGTTGGGAGGAGCCACGCCCCCTTTTCGTATAACTCCTATTAGTTTGCGTTAATATGGAATTGTTATCGTTTATCTCCACACCAATTTCCAAGTCCCTGGCGTAACAATTTTAGAGATATTCAGCATGAAAAATTAAGTTTTAGAGATATTCAGCATGAAAAATTAAGTTTGTATGGGAGGTGCCACGCCCCTTTTTCCGATAACCCCCACTTATATGCGTGGGAATGGTTTGATATCATTTAGCTCTATACCAATTTTCAGGTCCCTACCTTGAACAGTTTTAGAGATAATCAGCTTTAAAAATTAAGGTTGTATGGGAGGTGCCACGCCCCCTTTTCTGATAACCCCCAATTTTCTGGGTGAGAAGGGTTTTGATATCACCTACCTCTATACCAATTTTCAGCTCCCTACCTTGAACTGTTTTAGGGATAATCAGCTTTAAAAATTAAGGCTGTATGGGAGGTACCACGCCCCCTTTTCTGATAACCCCCACTTCTCTGAGTGAGAAGGGTTTGGATATCACCTACCTCTATACCAATTTTCAGCTCCCTACCTTAAACTGTTTTAGAGATAACCAGCTTTAAAAATTAAGGTTGTATGGGAGGTGCCACGCCCCCTTTTCTGATAACCCCCACTTTTCTGGGTGAGAAGGGTTTTGATATCACCTACCTCTATACCAATTTTCAGCTCCCTACCTTAAACTGTTTTAGAGATAATCAGCTTTAAAAATTAAGGTTGTATGGGAGGTGCCACGCCCCCTTTTCTGATAACCCCCACTTTTATGCGTGGGAATGGTTTTGATATCACCTACCTCTATACCAATTTTCAGCTCCCTACCTTGAACTCTTTTAGAGATAATCAGCTTTAAAAATTAAGTTTGTATGGGAGGTGCCACGCCCCTTTTTCCGATAACCCCCACTTTTATGCGTGGGAATGGTTTTGACATCACCTACCTCTATACCAATTTTCAGCTCCCTACCTTGAACTCTTTTAGAGATAATCAGCTTTAAAAATTATGTTTGTAAGGGAGGTGCCACGCCCCTTTTTCCGATAACCCCCACTTTTATGCGTGAGAATGGTTTTGATATCACCTACCTCTATACCAATTTTCAGCTCCCTACCTTGAACTCTTTTAGAGATAATCAGCTTTAAAAATTAAGTTTGTATGAGAGGTGCCACGCCCCTTTTTCCGATAACCCCCACTTTTATGCGTGAGAATGGTTTTGATCAGAGCTGGAAAAAACCAAGTACCAGTACAATTACCATTACCAGTACTCAGTAATTGAAAAGCCCAATTACCAAGTATAAGTATATTATACTGGTACTTGATACTCAGTACATACATTTTTCAATTCTTTTGCAATTATTTTCCAATTACTTTCAATTCTTTTTCAGTTGATTTTCAATTACTTTCAATTCTTTTTCAGTTATTTTTTCAATTCTTTAATTTTTTTATTTCATTGTATATAGTATAAGATAACAGTTTAATAACAAGAAAATGTTAAAACGAGTGCATACAATTTTTCGCTCAACTGAAGCTGATGAAGCTAGTGGTGTGTTTGTTCGTATTTCCACGTCCAAGATTATGGGATATTTTTTTAAACTTGGTAATTACATCTCAGGATCTCGTATATATTCTCTCCCAATTCGATGTGTGCTCCGTAACATTTTTCCTACAAATTGCGTGGACCTACAGTTTTTATACCGGCTCCGAACGGCGAATGCATTTTTTCATAGCAGAAATATACTCGGAGGGTATGCCGCCCACTGCCGAGAGGTGACCGCTATTTACAAAAACCCGATAATTGGGAATTTAATTAATTAGAAACATTTTTTTTTGTGTTTCTCCGGACTGGGGTTACAACCCCAACGTAGTAACGTAGGCGAGCCCTCTACCCACTGCACCACAGCGGCCCATAACATGTACATACAACATAACATGTACAAACATACATATATACGATGGGAGAAAATTTGAAAATTAAAAAAAAAAAAAAAAAAGTACCATATTAAAAAAACCCACCTTAATGTACATATGTCTCTATGTATATTTAATAAAGAGTTCTTATAAGGGAATTTTCCTGCTTTTAGTGGCTGTAATATTTAGTATCCGATGTATCTTATATAGAGGATAGAAGAAAATACAATAGTTAATATAAATTCATTGATTAAACTCCATGTAATTGAAAAGAATTGGTGGTAATTGGTGGTAATTGAAAGTAATTGGTGAAAGAATTGAAAAAGTTGTACTTAATTACCAATTACCAGTACAAAGTAATTGTACTTGATACTTGGATTTTTTAATTATCAAGTAATGGTACTTGGACCAAGTACAAGTACCAAGTATATTCAGTACTTCACAGCTCTGGTTTTGATATCACCTACCTCTATACTAGAGCTCTAGATACCCGGGCATCGAACAATTTGAATTGATCGTTTTTGTTTGAAGCCCGTTTGTTGTTCAAATGCCCGTACAAACATTCGAGCATTCGAGCTTACAAACAAAAAAAAATGTGTATCGAAGAAACAAAAATAAAAACAACTACATATGAAGAAGAAAAAAAATAATAAACAAAAGAAAAAAACAAACTTCAAAATGCCCGAATTGTTCAAATGCCCGTACAAACATACGGGTAATAAACAAACAAACGACTGTTCGAGCATTTGAACAACATTTGTTCGGGCTACTCGAAAATGTTCAAAAAAAATCTGGAGCTCTACTCTATACCAATTTTCAGCTCCCTACCTTGAACTCTTTTAGAGATAATCAGCTTTAAAAATTAAGGTTGTATGGGAGGTGCCACGCCCCCCTAACATTTTTAAATTTTTTCTTCGACTAAACCTTCGCGAGGTAACAACAAACAAACCCCCCTAAGGAAGTATTTGATTTGGTTCAGCCGTTTTCAAGTTTTAGCGTTTCAATTAAATACCAAATCATTTTTATATATATAGATTTGTTATCCAAAATGTTATGTTGTATTTTTTATATCAAATTCCAAATAATTTATTGTTGGGGGCAAATGAAAAAAAACTCAACAACTATTTCCAGCGAATGTTGAGTGTGAAGGAAAAGGCCCACATTTTCAATTTAAAAATGCCCAAAAAAACAGCTTTTTGACTAGTGGCATCAATAAAAAAAAATGACATGAAAGCGCTCTCACGAAATAAATAATTTTGGAATTTATTCCACTCCGCCCTGGAAATTCTGAGGCAGTACATGGAAAATGGGAAGAAATTCTACAGAATCTACACTATGCCATGCTGCCACCCTGCTATAACTATGTTGGTATAAAAAATATATTTTCCTTTGCAACGGAAAGTTTTCTCGGGACGTGTATTTTATAAGATTGATTATATTAATAAGGCAGTAGGTAACGTATATTATGTGTTACTAGCAAATACCCGTTGCTTCGTAATGAGGAATAATAGTTAACCAAAGTCAGGGCCGTGCGCAGGAATTAACCTTGGGGGGGGTTTTAATTTTGGTTTGCATTCGCATACATTTTTCGCTAAGATAAACATATTTGCTGAAACAGATATCCAGACCCATACACCATAAATTTAAATGTTCTCTAACTTTTCTGAAACTCATTATGATTCATCAAAACCTAGTTAACCAGGTCCTGAATAGTACACGGAAAGAATTTTTTACTAGAATCAATGCCGAGGCAAGAAAAACTAGACTTGATTTTGAACTTAGAAAATAATTTCTTAATATCAAGAAAATCCAAGAAAATTGGATTTTAAATAAATAAGTAAAAATTTTCTTGCTTCAAGTGAAATTGGATTTTAAATAAATAAGAAAACATTTTCTTTCTTCAAGTAAAATTGGATTTTAAATAAATAAGAAATAATTTACTTACTAGGGTAAGTGTTTTTTTCTTGTTTTTTGAAATACATAAATAATTAAGAAATTATTTTTTTGTTGCAAGTAAAACTTTTCTTATACGAGCTTAAGTAAGTAAGAAAATATTAAATATTAAATTAAGTAAATATTTTCTAAAAATATTAAAAACTTAAAAAATAAGGAAAATGAAAACTAATCATGAGGGATTAGAAAACCATAATTAGTCTACTAGTATTTTCCTAGGACTTGTTTATTGAAATGACAACATTTTATTTAATATAAATGAAGATGCAAATAGTGAACTCCTTATACCAAATGCTTCACTAACAATCTGAGAATTGCAAAAATATTCAGAAATATGCAAAGCGGATGGCAAATGAAAAAAAAAATACATGTAACTTTGGAAATGCAAATTCAGCAAGAAAAATTTTACTTCGCTCAAGAAAACGTTTTCTTATTTATTTTACATTTTTTTTTGCCGTAGTTTGCTGATATGGTGTTCAAATTGAGCAAGAAATATTTTACTTCGCTCAAGAAAACGTTTTCTTATTTATTTTCAATTTTTTTTCGCTGTATTTTGTTGTTTCAATTCGTCGAAACACAATTTTCTTAAATTCTTCTTGATATTAGCAAAAAGATTTTCTTCATTTAAGTAAATTTAAGAAAAGATGTTCTTATTTATTTAAACATTTTTTTTCAACATTTTTTTGCTATAGATTTTGTTAGTGTTCTTGAATAAGAAAATAATTGTCTCATTTTTGGAAAACTCAATTTCTTATTTCCAGTAATAATTAAGTCAATTTTTCTTATTTCCCTCAAAATTTTCTAAATTGAGTTCAAGAAAGCATTTTTTTGATTCAAGTATACAAATTTCTTTCCGTGTACTGTTTACAGTACTTGTTAATTGAAACTGCACTGTTTTCACAAAATGAACATTTTTTGTTATCAGTGCAATTTTTTTAAAAATGCCAAACGAACATATGCTACACAACTTTGTAATTTCGGAAAGCTCCAAGTGCAATTCAAAGTGCCGAACTTCTGTGTTGGCCAACCTTATTTTTTGCAACTTTCACCAATTTCTTCTTCCGTAAAATTATTGTAACTAATTTTGTCAAAAATTATGAGTCAAGATTCAATGCAAAATTTATAAACTGTATTTTGAAAATTTTTGCAAAATCATTGCAACTTAGATTTGGTCATGGGGGGGGGGGGGGTTTAACCCCCAAAACCCCCGTGCGCACGGCCCTGACCAAAGTCAAGTCAAGTCAACTCAACTCAAATCAAGTCAAGTCAACTCAAGCCAATTCAAGTCAATTCAAGTCAAGTCAAGTCAAGTCAATTCAAATCAGGTCAAGTCAAGTCAAAAGTCAAGTCAAGTCAAGTCAAGTCAAGTCAAGTCAAGTCAAGTCAAGTCAAGTCAAGTCAAGTCAAGTCAAGTCAAGTCAAGTCAAGTCTAGTCAAGTCAAGTTAAGTCATGTCAAGTCAAGTCAATTCAAATCAAATCAAGTCGTCAAGTCTAGCCAAGTTAATTTAAGTTGTTAAGTTAAGTTAAGTTAAGTTAAGTTAAGTTAAGTTAAGTTAAGTTAAGTTAAGTTAAGTTAAGATAAGTTAAGTTAAGTTATTCCGGGGTTATCTGGGTCCACTCGATGAACTTGTCTAGCCATCACCACAGCTCTATGTTGAAGCCGTTCCCAACACTTTCATTTGATACCAATATCGCTCAAAAACATCCGGGTCCGCATTTTGACCCATATCTGGGGACCCGGTCTAGAAATCATTATGAATGGAACTCCATGTAAAAGCCTTGTTCAAAACCTTTAATTTCATACCAATATTGCTCCGAAACACTCCGGGTTAATCCGGGGTCACATTTTGACCCATATCTGGAGACCCGGCCTAGGGGTCACAATGAAAAGAGCTTCATATCGAAGTCCTGCTCAAAACCTTTCATTTGATACCAATATTGCTCAGAAACATTCAAGGGTCATCCGGGTCCTTCTTTTTACCCATATCTTGAGCCCCTGTCACAATGAAAAGCAGGGTAGCTTCACCTGTATGGATGTGTGTATGTATGTATGTATGTGTGTAACTTCATCCCATCCTAAAAGTTGCAACGTTTAACTAAATTATTATATTTTTCAAACATTCACTTTTATTTCGGAGAATATGACAATTTTTATAAAATCTTAACCTAGAATACAATCACGTTACTCCTTGCTACCGCTTCAAATGACATTTGGATGAAAAGAAATTTTATTTTATATAAAATAAAGACATGAATACATTTATTATGTGTATGTGAATGTTTTTGTTTTACCCAACGGGACCTAAAGTAAGCTGCCCCCTAAGTATGAACAAGGGAGCAGTAAAAATATAAAATAAAAGATCAAGTCAAAAAATCAAATCTCAAAAACTTTGAAATAAAAATTCACTCATTACAATTTTGTTGTGTGGAAAATTTGTTTTTCAAAAATTTAATTGAAAATTGCAGTACAATGGCCATAATGACCGAAAAATTGGAAAAAATTAGGTAAATATAACGCTTATACATATGTATGCATACATAAGCAAATACATGTACATATGTTGTTATTTAATAACTGTAATCAATTTCACATTCCAGAAAACCAGAACAAAAAGTTGCAGGAGGAGGTCAAAAACCTTTCAATGATGCTGGCCAAGCAAATGGTGTGTTTAGAAAGGATTTCTATTCACGTTTTTCCAAAGCCATCACATTTGAAATATGCTTTTGGTAAGTCAACCTCTGTATTAAGCATTTTTTTTTTTTTTCATTTTACAAATAAGAAAATGTAATAATCAATTATACGCCATGTCTCGTTTACAAATGCCTCTAAATTTTGAAATTGAAATTATAAAAAAGTATGACTCATCACTCTTGTTATATATTTTACTAGCTGACCCGGCAAACTTCTTTCTGCCCAAAATAGATTTTTTTTATTAATTTAATTTCAAAAATTGTTATTCTATCTGATATATTCAGCTTCCAACGCTAAGTATGTATGGGAGGTGCCACGCCCCCTTTTCGTATAACTCCTATTATTTTGCGTTAATATGGAATTGTCATCGTTTATTTCCACACCAACTTCAAGTCAAAGAGTGGCCGCTGTGGTGTAGTGTGTGAAAGGATCGCCTGCCATAAAAGAGGTATCGAGTTTTATCCGCAGTCCGGACAAACACCAAAAAAAATTTAATTATGTAATTAGAAATCAGAAATAGCGGTCACCTATCGGCGGTGGGTGGCATACCCTAATAGGGTATTACTGCCATGAAAATGCTTCCCACAAAAAATGCATTCCCCGTTCGGAGTCGGCATAAAACTGTAGGTCCACTCAATTAGTAGGAAAAAACAAAAATTAAGGAATGCGCCTCAAATTAGGCAGATAAGCTCATCCTTACAACTCGTTAGAGCTTAAAAAAGATGTGTATTGGGTTATTTAGTGGGAGAAACAATAGGTATGGGGTCAGCGTTGCCACTTCGGTAAAATTCTAGCAAATTTGGTAAAAAATGTTTTGTTCGGTATAAGGATTTTTTAAGATTTTGTGAATTTTTTTTTGGGAATGTATTTTGAGGAAATAAATTACTGGAAAAAGGAGAAAAAGTTTCCGTTTGTTTGATTCAAAATCACAATTTCATCGGTGAATTTTTTTAATAAGAAGAAAATTTTTTTATCGGTTATGGACACATAGATATTTCGGATTTTGTTTGTTCGTATAAATGCGTTTGATCCGTGTATTTTATTGGGCCTTGAAATTCTTAATAATTTTTGTCCCAAAATGGACTTCTTTTTCAGGATCGGCGCATGAAAGGCCATAAGATACAACGTTTAAAATTCATTCCGATCAAAATACACTTTCAACCATACCCAGCTACTCCATATTAATTAAAAAAAAATAAAAATTTGTTTTTTCATATAAAATATAGCAGGTCGTCATACAAAAAAATATTTTCAAAATAGTTCTTTTAAATCGCCCATTCTGTTGAAACATTGGTTTTATAGATAATTTAACAAGGATTATGATGGTATAATTTTAAATCCTTATTTTACTGGTATTCACGAAATAAATCGGGCCCAAAAAATATACATGCTTGCAATTAATAAAACTTTAAGGCGAAGAAAATAATCTTATAAAAAAACAAATAATAGCCTGTTTCTTCAGCTTTCAAACCGGTGCCAAGATCAAGTCTCTACGATGACTACAACCCCAGATATTGGGGTTTGAATCAGTGGTGCCAGATTGAGGGAAATTTCCCTTTTTGAGGGATATTTCACTGCAAAATTTTTAAAGAGGGAAAAAAGGGACATTTTGTTGTCGTCCATATAAAAAAAGGGATTTTTTGGTTGCAGAACTGTTTACATACCTACATACGTACATATGTATAATTTATAGTATAACTTAAAATAAGCACATCTGACACTGAAAAACTCCCAAGAGTAAATATTTCGGCGTAGAAGCAAAAAAAAAATTCTTAAACCTGAAAGAACACGTTGGCTTTCTTTACATACTTGTATCGAAATAATTTTGGAGAATTGGGAGCCACTTAGAAGCTATTTTCGCCTGGCCTCATTTGAAGATAAGCGTTAAAAAGCAGAAACTATTTATGAAGAATTGCAAAGAATTCAAACGATTTTTTAAGTACGTTCTTAAGATTTTCAATGAATTTAACGCATTGTTCCAAAGCCGAAATGTACTTATACACCGACTAGGGCAAGAAGCTAAGACACTTATATTGAAAATTGCAAGAAATTTCTTAAAACCCGACTTTTTTACAATTCCGTGGAAATTACAGCTAAAAGTTTTGGAAATTTCAATTTAATATTTACTTGACGTGCATAACGTTTACGTTGGTCATGAATGCGAAGATATTTTGTCAAATTTAAATTTGGAGGAACAGATTGTGTTAAAAAAAAGTGTTTGCGCTGTTATAAAGCTTCAACTTTTCAGAAAATATAACGTTTTCCATTTGACGGTGTTTTCGAAGAACTGCAGTTTTTAGATCCCGATATTGTTTTTGATTTCTCTAAAAACAATCGTGTATCACTTCTTGCTCTAACTAAAAAATTAAATCTTAATCCTGATCTCGCAGAATCGGAATACAAAAGTATTTGTATGGTTTTAACCGAAACACAAAAAAAACTATTTAAAAAAATTACTTTATGTAATGTGGAGTAAAATAATAAACTTTAAAAACCTATAATGACAATTTTTTGTTTCATAATCTTAAGCAATTGGTTGAAATTGTACTCATGTTACCCTATTCAAACGCTGAATCAGAAAGAATATTTTCAATTGTAACGGATGTTAAATGTAAAAAGCGAAACAAACTATCTAGTGATGTGTTAAATGGTATAAGTAAAGTATCCAAAAATATCAATGGCTACAACTTTAAAATCAATAAAAATCATATCCACTTGCACAATGCAAATAATTTGTACACCTAATGCTTTTAGCTATTAAAAACTTTATTTGCATGTTGTATATTCTTATACATATTACTGAAATAAATGCTTTAAATTAGGTGGAATTTTGTGGGATTTTTTTTATTTAAAATGTGGGAAATTAGGGATTTTTTTCCAATTTCTGTCGGAATTTTAGCGGAGATTATCTGGCATCACTGGTTTGAATATGTATGTGTTTTACCTAATTCATGAAAAAATCAAAAGTTTGACAGATCATATCTCCGAAAAAAAAAATTTCAAAAATATATCCCCGGGTACGTGTAAGCTTATTTTAGATGGAGAACCCATAAACCGAGTTTCAACCAAATCGGAAAGGTAACATTCATTTTTTCCCGAATTCCGTCCGATTTGTAAAGGAATTACTCATATACGACTTTTGCTTGTTGACGCATCCCTGCAAAACCTATGCTGGTCATTTGACCGGTGTTGGTAATATTATATTTTTTAATGGTGGTAGTGCTATTGGTCACACGATTATTTCAGGGCTAGCCAAGTGCAAAACAAATGAGATAGATACGGATAGAATGGAATTTGAAAATATACATACGGGAACAAGATTAATGAAACGGTTACAAAAGTTCCCGACTCAAATTTGACTAACTCACTGAAAAAAAAACACTCAAACTGGACAATCCAGATTATACATAAGTTGCCAAGGGCCTTAAGAATGTGATAGGAAATATCCCAAAACTTTTGGTCATGGCTGCCGGGGATATAACCCGTCAAATGCAATCGGCAGCCGTCGTGCTACGCGTACTTGTGGTCGGCTCGCGGCGACGAAGATCAAAAATTTTTGATATTTGCGTCAATCACCCGACACTCACACATATACACTTCCTCTCAATCCAGATTGTACCCTTCAAAAATTTGAGGACCAGGTAGTCCAATGGGACGGGGCTTTAAAGTAGGTCTGTGTAGGGATATATACTTTAGTATATAATACCTTATATTTAAAATATTTTATTTGTTTAAATGATTTTGTTTATTTGTAATTTGAAATATCAAAAATTTTCTTTGGAGATTTCATTAGACTTTTATCTATCAAAATATGTAAATATGTTAAATAAATTTTAACAAAATAAATTAATTATTTTATATAAAATAAAATAATTGAATAACAACTATATATTGGCGATCCTGCGAACCTACTTATGAAGCATCATCATCATATTACGTTAAAATACAAGAATTTCAAGCAAAATATTTCAATTTTTATGAGCGCTGATGAATTATACATACATACATGAATCATATCGTTGCCATTGAAAATCTCGACTACAATTAAATTTACGAAACAATAATTAATCTGACTAATTAAAAATTAAAAATAAAACAATAATTTAGCAAGAATCTTTATTATATTTATAAAAATTAAACAAATCACAAAAAAGTTTGCTCGTCATATTTTAAAACCGTTGACATATCATTTTACTTACCAGCATTTTATCAACAACACAATCTATCACGCTTAATATCAATAATCACGATTTTTAATTTCATTATCAACAATCAAAAGGCATCAACATCATTGATAAAATACATATCAAAAAGAAGCATTAGAACTAATTACATCGTTTCTCACAAAAACAATTAAAACAACTTTGATTTGGTGAGCTGTATCATTTAATTTTATATTTATGTATTAGCATACATATTTATGTCTTTGTATATTTATTCGCTTATACATAGATATACGTTTATTTAATTTTCTTTCGATAAAGTTTGTATCTTAAGTCTTTTGTTTGAATATACATCATATCATACTTAGTATATAAATCAGAGATGCTTAACGAACGAACGGATTCTATTTCGTTTTGTTAATTCACAATGCTAAATTATCAAAATAGTTTTGTTTCGTTAATTCGCAACGCTAAATTATCAAAACCATTTCGTTTCGATAATTCACAAAACTAAATTATCAAAATGCAACCGGTAACGTTGAAACGAAGTAAATCAACAAAAGGATTGCTTGCACGAGGCGCTTACATACTCAGCTGTCACTCAAATCGTAGCAGTTCGTGTGCATATGCATATATGTATGTATGCGAGTACTCGGCCGATTGTTCGTGACGGAATTGCGAGCGCACTAAGTATTTCAACGTTATAAATTTGGTTATGATAACGCTAATCAACGAAATGAAATTATTTTGATAATTTCTTTTCGCTAATCAACGAAATGGTATTATTTCGATAATTTCATTATCGTTATTTTGCGACTATAAATTATTTTGATAATTGCGTAAACGGTAAAAATCTGAATAGTTTCAACGGAAACGATTGCTTTTTTTCGGTAAACGATAATATTAACGTTACGATGCATCCTTGATATAAATACATTTATATCTACATACGCAAATTTTTAAACAAAAACTTAATTTAAATATTTTACATAATTTTCTTTAATTTGTTGTTTTGGTTACATGTTATGCTGCATAGTAGCACGCGTGAAGCGGCCTAGTTACAGACTTGGTTACACGTTATGCTGCATCGGACCACATCGAATGTAAATTGTCGTTCGCCGCCAACTAATTCGTGGTTGGTCGGCAATTTGGCTCGGTCTATGGTTTAAAACGTGGTCCACTGTAAGCAGACTATTATATGGCCCAAATGGGGTGGTTTTTTATATAGTCTTTTGTTATGCAGAGGTGAAGCAGGGGTGGTCATGTCCAATGACATCGTCATGTTAATGTAACCATGTTTTTTTCATATATTTGGACCATCTTTGTAACTAGTAATTATCACAACGTAAACTGGTTCTGTACTAGCATATTACGTGGTACCACTTTTTGCAGGGTAAGTTGCCAAGGGCCTTTACAGGGATACGAGTGCAAATGTTTTGGTAATATTACATTCTTATAATAGTACTTTCGGTCACACAATTCTTGCAGGGTATATGCTCTTTGGTATTACGAGTACGGGTATATCAAAGAACGTATATTGTTCTTTCGGTACATTGCGATTCAAAATCTTATTAACAGTACGAATCAAAATCTTACTAACAGTACGAATAAAAATCTTATAAATAATACATTTACGAGATTAGACTTGCCAAATAATTGCAGCAAAGACACAACCCAGAAGTAAAGTCTCCAGATGTCGTAAGATCGTAAATCTATTTTACGATCTTATATTTTCCTGGAGACAACTAGCAGCATTAACGAAAAATAACCTCGAAGACGCTAAATACACATACCTGGGAACAAAGAACGTATACGTATATACAAAGTTTCCAATTGGTCCCATAAAAAGACAGCAGACTATGTGCCATTCTCCGAGAGATGGCGCTGAACTTCGCTCTAAAATGTAGAAATACATCTGATCAATTCAGCAAAGAGGTGGATTGGTGGTGTATTTGCGCTATTTTGTTAGAAAGGCTTTTAGGCGCCGGATGTTACAGTAAGGGCTATATTATTGAGAACTTAAATAGTAAACAGACTTAAAACGTAAACTAACCAGATTTTAAAGAAATTCGTAATATGAAATTAACGAAAATATGTACGCAAGCCGAGCTTCTCGGTATTTATGTATGTATATGTTTATATCTATGTATGTACTAGCCATACATGGGCGTAGTTAACCAACTGTCAAGCACACATGGGCGTAGTTAACTAATCCGTGTCACCACTACGTCATTAACTACCACTACTGTCGCGATAGTGGGGCTTGAAAATTTTCCAAACAACTAACGTGACTGGAAGTTGAAACTTTTTCCACTACCACTAAAAATATTAGTGGTAGTGGATAGGGGTTCAGCTTAGTGGGATTGGGGCTTGAAAAATTTCCACTAATTTTCAATTAGTGACTGAAAACTTGTTCCCACTAAATCACGAAATAGTGGAAAAATCATAGATTCCACTATATGTGTAGAATCACTAAGTTTTTATATCGAAATACATATACACTAGTAAACCCAGCCACGCGATGCTGTGGCTTTCAATTACACTGTGCGACAATTTGTGGGTGGAAGCCCACTTATTGCCACATTTGAAAATTTTTTTATATACCTTCATAGCTACTGGTTAATTTTATTTTCTGTGGGCCTAGATTTTTTATACATAGATTTTGACCAAGGAGCCCCATAGGGAAGTTTTGTGCCGAATATTTTTCTAGACTATGGTAACCTTAAAGCGACCTACAAAAGGCCATTTGGCGCGCTCCTCCTTTTCTTTCTAGTTCTCTTTCTCTTCCCCTTTCCCCTTTATTTGCGCTTTATTTTCCCTTTATCCATTTTATTTTTCATATTTCCCCTTTCGCTTCCTGTCCTTCGTCATATCCGTCCCTTTCATCTTCCTCTTCCCTTTCCTTTTATTACCCATCTTCAGTGCTAGGCCTTGCATGACACTTCAAATTTAATAAATAATAGCTTAAAAAAAACTAAAAAACACGCTTTAATCTTAAAAATCGTACTAAAAATTGAGAAATAATTTAATTAGAAACAAAATGATGAACGAAAATATAAGTATTTAAGGAAAATCGTGGGGGTGCTCAGTATGTCAAAACATATTTAAAATCGCTGTTTTTTTACTAATATTTTTATTTTGACTTTTTTGAGATTTCATATAACGTACTGTTTAATTTCGCAACTAGGTATTTATATTTTTGTACTAGTTGTACGAATCGAATATTTTCATGTTCAAATATTATTGAGCACCCCCACGCTTTTCCTTAAATACTTATATTTTCGTTCATCATTTTGTTTCTAATTAAATTATTTCTCAATTTTTAGTACGATTTTTAAGATTAAAGCGTGTTTTTTAGTTTTTTTAAGCTATTATTTATTTTAAACTTTTTAGTGAAATTTTTCATTAAAGGATGTTTTATGTGGACGCAAGAATAAAAGTAAATTTTTCACATACATTTTTTCCTTATAAAAAAAAACATTGGTCATGAGAGCTCAAAAATGAAGCCTAAACGAAAAAATATCAACTAATATGTACTATGTGTATCGAAGCCAAACTATTTCAGTTTTTAATCGGAGATATGCTCTTCTTTATTTGCCTGTGCATATTCACAATGAACAGTCAGCGCTCCAAAATATTCTCATTGTCCTATAATCACTTCTATATTTTTCTTGTATACCAAAAATAGTAAACAACTTCTTGAAAATAAAAATAGCCAAACACATGTGAAAGTTACCAAGAAACCAACAGCGAAAAAATAACCTATTTTGGTAATTACCAAGTTCGGCAACCGTGCTATAATAGAATTTGAACAAACAAAACCAGTTCTTGCTTTGCATACGTATGTATGTACATGCGGTTGATTTCATTGCAAATACAACAACAACAAAACAGAAAGCTTCAATCTTCATTTTTGAGTGAATTTATGCATTGAGTTTATAGCCAACGCTATGATCGCTGGCTGTTGTGCGTTAGTTCGCTAGCTATTTGAGTGGTTATACGTTTTTCTTTGAACATTTGTTTGTGATTTGAGAAGAATGTATTTTTGAGCGTTCGTGAGTGAGTTTTTCCGTACCCTGAGAGCTTGTTACTTATTGGCATGTATACGGGAGTGAATTGAAATTCATAGGCTTTTTTGAAGAAACGTAACATAAAAGCCGCAATGAAGCATAAAATATAATGTTGAATGTCCTACTATATGATGTCGTTGGGCTGTTGATGTCCTGTTTCGAATCCGGAGGAGAATAGAAATAATAGAGAGAACACAAAAAAGTGTGAATGTTTGAAAGATATAATAATTTATGGCGTTTTCTTTTCTGACAAAAAATGTTGCCCTTTAATATCTCAATTATCGAATTACGTAACATGACTTTCTATAAAATGGCTGAATTTGTAGTTAATGATGCCCTCTTACTTAGTCAGAGGACAACATTCGTTGAAATCACCACACAAGCTTACAAAATGGCTAAGAAAATCAAACAGGGCAACATTTTTTCGAGAAAAGAAAACGGCATTAGTTAAATGTTGCAACTTTTAGGATGGGATGAAGTTACATACATACATACATACAGGTGAAGCTAATAAAAGCGTGTTAAAAATGAGATAAACTGTAGCGTAAAAATGGATTATTGAACGGTGGCACCCTTTTTGTAAAAAATTTAATAAATTACTCATTTCCATGCCAAGTCCTTTCATATGACACCTCAAATTTAAAAATCAAACAAACTATAGCGTAAAACTGAATTTTTGAACAGGTGGCAACCCTTTTTGAAAAATTTCTATTAAATTGCTCAATATCAGGTCAAGCCCCTTCATATGGTACCAAAAATTTTAAAATCAAACAAACTATAGAGTAAAATTAAATTTTCAAACATCTGGCAACCCTTTTCAAAAAAATTAATCCTTCCTGCACATCTACAGGTCAAGCCCTTTCATCTGACACCACATTTTCCAAAATCGGTATAACGGTGTAAAAGTTATGGTGCTTACAAAAAATCGCTTAGCGTAATATATATAAAGATTAGAGTGGCCCTTACGCCTATGGAATATTTTTTTTTTACTTTTCTGAGACGTTACCCCCTGAAATGGTTTCATGTACGAAGAAAATATTCCCAGTTTAATATTTGCTCGATTGGTCAACGTTTACCCGTGCCACAATGTGTTGAAATAATGAACCAAGGGTTTTATGGTTCGGTGGACGTTTATATTGGACGGGCGTTATTTCACTGCACCGCCACGCCCCCTTTTCCGATAACCTACACTTTTATGCGCAAAAATTGTTTTGATATATATATGTAGCTCTGTACCAATTTCCTGCCTTAAATCCTTTTAGAGATATTTAGCTTAAAAAATTAAGTGTGTATGGGAGGTGCCACGCCCCCTTTTTCGATAACCCCCACTTTTATGCGTGAGATATAATCTTTAAAATTAAGATTGTATGGGACGTGCCACGCCTCCCTAATATTTTTTTAATTTTTTCTTCGACTAAACCTTTGATTTGGTTCAGCCGTTTTCAAGCTTTAGCATTACAATTAAACACCAAATCATTTTTATATATATAGATATATGTATCATCGCTGCGGAAGAAGAAAGACGCATGTCAGTAATTTGTCGACGAAAAAAGGCGCATTAAAAATATTTCGGGGAAGAAAGACGCTTTACAAAACATGTCGACGAAGATAGATGCATTAAAAAATATTTCGACGAAGAAAGACGCATCAGCATTATTAACTGCGAAGAAAGACGCATTAGCATTAATATTGACAAAGAAAAATAAAAAATCGAATACGTCTTACTTTCCTAAAAAATATTTAAATGCGTCTTTTTTTATAGTAAAAAAAATAAAGCGTCTTTCTTCGTTATCAAAAAAAATAAAGAGTCTTTCTTTCGAAAAATATTTTTAATGCGTATTTTTTTGAAAGAAAAAAATTTTGCGTCTTTCTTCCTCAACAAAACAGTTTGCGTCTTTTTTCTACGATAGCGACGGTATGTATATGAATAAGTATTTATTAAAACTAATAGGTTTTTAAATATTTATCTTTTGAAGAACTTTCACGATCCCGTCCGAGCGGGAAAATCGCTTTCCAAGTTTCTCGGCACAAATTTCAATTGAAAAGCCGATTAATAACGAAAAATACCAAAATTAATAACAACAAGTAAGGAAGCCTAAGTTCGAGTGGAATCGAACATTAGATACTCAGCTGTATGCTTTCATTGTTTGTTTGCGTTTGATGGAAACACGGTGTACTTAATATAAAGCGAGTGCTGCATAAAGTGGGCGTAGCCACGCCCATTTTCTAAAATTTTTTCAGTGATCCAACTAAGTATACGAATATTATTATTTGTGCAAAATTTCATTCCTTTATGACTTCTAGTTACAAAGATGTCACGTTACAAATTCCTAAAGGGTGTTCCAGAAATATCTTTGTTAAAAAGTAGGCGTGGTCATAAACCGATTTCAATAAATGTTTGTGTGTCTATTAGCACAAGTTATAAAAGTGTATAAAGCAAGTTTCGTCATAATGTCTCAGTTATTTGTCGAGTTAAAGGCTAAGAAATCTCGTATATCCCTTTGTCTAAAAAGAGGCGGTGCCACGCCCATTTTCCAAAACTTTTCTATTTCTTGTTTCCGGCTACTGTTGAACTTATGCCACAAAATTTCAACTAATTATCTTTATACTTGACAGAAATATCGCTTAAAATGTTTTTATTATGCCACTTTATAATACCCATATATAAAAGTGGACGTGGTCGTGAACCGATTTTGCTAAAATTTTCAACATGTATTACCACAAGTAATAAAAGTGTACACACCATGTTTCGTCATTATATACAAATTATTTGTCGAGTTATGGGCTCAGAAATCTCGTATATTCCTGCTTCTAAAAAGGGGCGGTGCCACGCCCATTTTCCCAAAATTTTTGTGTTTTTCGTTTTATGTCCGCAGTTGGACTGCTGCCATAAAATTTCAATGATATATCTTTATATTTGACAGAGCTATTGCTTAAAATATTTTTATTGGGTCACTTCATAATACCCATATATAAAAGTGGGCGTGGTCGTCACACGATTTTGGCAATTTTTAGTCCAAAAATTTGCCTAAGTAAGTATATCACGCGTACCAAATTTCATCGATATATCTTCAACGGTTTCTGAGTTATGACTCATAAAACTTTCAATGTTTGCCCCTTCATAAGTGGGCGTGGCACCGCCCATTTTCCAAAATTTTTATGTTTTCTGTTTTATGTCCATAGTCGGACTCTTGCGACAAAATTTCAGTGATATATCTTTATATTTGACAGAGATATCGCTTAAAATGTTTTTATTAGATCATTTTATAATACACATATATAAAAGTGGGCGTGGCCGTCAACCGATTTTAACTATTTTCCGTCCAAATGTTTGCCTAAGTAAGTAAATCACGCATACCAAATTTCATCGATATATCTTCAATGGTTTCTGAGTTATGACATGTACAACTTTCAATGTTTGACCCTTAATAAGTGGGCGTGGCACCGCCCATTTTCAAAAATTTCATCAAATTTCTTCCTAGGGGCCTGAGCTCAACACGTGGGTAAAATTTCATCGCTCCAGCTATATTAGTGACTGAGATACCAAATTTCCGATTTTTTCTATATAGGAAAAGTGGGCGTGGCCATGGTGCGATTTCGCCCATTTTCAATACCAACCGTCCCAGTCTCGATACCAACTTGCATTTCAAATTTCATCAAAATATCTCAATTTTTACACGAGTTATCGTGCGTACGGACGGACGGACGGACGGACATGGCTCAATCGATTTCTCTTTTCACCCTGATCATTTTGATATATATAAGTCCATATCTATCTCGATTATTTCATTATGTTACAATCCACCGTTATGAAATCAAAACTATTATACTCTGTGCACTAGTACAGCTGAGTATAATAATCACGGAGCGATACATTTTGGCTTATGAAGCTGCCAGTGTTGCATGTTAAAATATCAAAAAGTATCTTGCTGCATTGCCGAACATTTTCTAACTTGCCGCAGTTGAAATGTGCCCAAATGTGCTGTTTCAAAGGTGCGAGCGTTGATGATTTAAGTCAACCATGGAAACTGTCGGATCAAATACTTTTGCTTTTAAGTTAACAACGGAGACTGTTGGAAAAAATTTCACTTAAAAATAATTTTTTTTTTGCATTTTACTCTTCATCTTCTCTCCACCCGGGTCCCAACTGCAAATATGTAGGCTCCGCTGGTTCTCTTCTTCTTCTCTCCTTCTTAGCATTTACTGGTTGCTATCTATATTTCTTATTCAGCTTTTTCTTCTTTATTTTATATTCACCTCCTGATTCGAACCATGACTTCAACCTGAAATTCTATCCAATCATCACATAGTGGAACATTCAACATTATATTGAATTTAAAACATCCTTTTATACTTCCTCTTTCCCGAAAAAGCATCTATGAATTATATGAATCGTTATAAAAAGAACATTTAAAAATTTTGTTCCCATTAGGTTTGTTAAAAACGGAAACTGTTGTATCAAATACTTTTGCCTTTATATCAACAACGGAGACTTTTGGAGAAAATTTTCTGCTAATAAGAACCTTCGGTTTGGATTTTTCTCTTCATCTTTTCTCCATCATTATTGTTTTTGTTGGTTTTTTCACAAAAAAATGCTTTCTCACAAAATTTTTTTTAAAAGCAAGCAAGTTTTTGAAACAACAGCGCGTTTTTTTTTAATCAATTGTCGGATCAAAAACTTTGCTGTAAAAACAAATACTTTTGCCGTTGACTCAAATACGGAGATTCAAGAGCCGAAAGTTGTTGATTTAACTACGGGTATTTTTTTTTTTTTCAGAGTACTCAACGTCTTTCATTTGCTACCAATATTGCCCGAAAACATTCAGGGGTTATCCGGGTCGATGCTTTGACCCATATCTTGGAACCCGGCCTAGGCATCACTAGTTAAAGAGCTATTTGTTGAATTCCTACTCAAAGCTCAGAAACTTTCCAGGGTCACTCGGTCCCACAATTTGACCAATGTCTGAGGACCCGGCCTAGGCATCGTAATGAAAATAACTTTATGTTGATGGCCTGTTCAACACCTTTCATTTGATACCAATATTGCTCGAAGACTTGCTGGGTGGATCTGGGTCCACATTTAGACCTGTATTCCGGGAAGCTCCGACTTTTTCGAAATTCTATATACCCTACTATGTGCGTTAACATTACATGAATCTACTGTGAAAATTTCATAAAGGACACACATACACACCGATTTTTCCAATTTTTGGACTTTTCCGGAAGGATTTTCTTCCGTAAAACCTTCTGCTCGAAAATACGAACAACTGACAAAAAACTTTACAGAAATTGGCCCAGCCGTTATCATTTTATGAAGTACTATACATTTTCTACACCATTTTCATATATATAGATTTAGATAAAGAGCAGGTAGTAGAAATTTTGCTTCACTAAGCTTCCTTCCATTGCAGAATTTATTTTTGATGTGTAAACATCTTTGCTGTAGCTACGAGTAATTTCGAAAAACGCGTAAAGTTTCGCGTAAACCGTAAACGACTTTGTGTTAGTACGCTGCTGTGTCGGTGACAGGTAACAAGGTCAACCCGGTCCCACCCGGTTGGGAAATAAGGTCAATTGACATTATTGCGTTTTTGGAAAAGTCAATTGACTTTATTGCGTTTTCGAGCATTTAGCTTCGCATTGGTCCGTGTCGGTTCGCGTCGCTGCTGTTATTAGAAAAGTTAAGCGCCGCAGGCGAAAATTTGGAATAAAAAATCGCGCGATTTTTAATTCCAAATTTTCATTTTTCTAAACTGCTTTTTATGAGAAAAGAAAAGCGCCGCAGGCGAAAATTTGGAATAAAAAATCGCGCGATTTTTAATTCCAAATTTTCATTTTCCTAAACTGCTTTTTATGAGAATAAGTTTCCTAACTAATGTATGTATGTAGATCGTAAATAGCTCTGGTTCGAAATTTATTTTAGACATATGGTTTCTTTGGCAAAAAAAGCTTGAAATTACCCAAATTTTCATAATCGCCATGTGTCCCGTTTAATTTTTTTTTTGAACCCTACCAATTGTCGCTAAGAATAAGTATTGTATTGGTTCTGTTTATGGTTGTGCTCTACTTGCGCTTATTCGCAAACTACAGAAACAAGTAGGTACAGTAATTGGACGGCCGCAAATATTTTGTTGGTTGTTTCGAATCCATTCGTGCAGCCCTCTAGCATGTACTTACAAATGCTTAGACGCAGACATGCATTGTTGCTGTTGTTGTTGATATTTGCAATAAACCCTGCAAAAAATGCGATTAATCCGGGACGTGTCCGGGATCAATCGCAAGGGAGCATGCGACTAATACAATTTTACATCCCTTTATATGGAGTGAATTGATCTCATTTGTTCGAGCATGTCCTATGAAGAGACTAATTGTTCAACTTGTATACCCGAACGGGTACCAATGTAGATTAATCACTAACATACCGAACGGGTACAAATGTAGATCAATCGCTTTCATCCCGAACGGGTACAAATGTAGATCAATCGCTTTCAGGACGAACGGGTACAAATGTAGATTTTTCCTTAAAAAATTGTAAATGTTCATGCATATTTAAATAAAGATTATATAATGTTTTACTTTTGTAAAAAAATCTCAATAAATAAATTTAAAAAATTGTAAGTTTTGAGTATGCATTATATGAGCGTAATGAAAAGGATTTTTTCATAGGATATTTTAGGCAACATTTTGTTAAAATTGTTATTAAAAAAGGTAGTGATGGGCGAGTCCGAGATGCTTAGACAATCGAGAGAATCGCCATCGCTGCAAAATCACAATCGAGTCAAAAGTTGACTCGCTCCTCGCCTACACAATCGAGATGTTCTTGCGATTGTTCCGAGTCAGTGAGTCGGAGGTTGTTTCGATGACATCTCGACTACACAACCGAGATGTTTTTGCGATTGTTCCGAGTCGGAGGTTGTTTCGATGACATCTCGACTACACAAGCGAGATATTTTTGCGACTGTTCCGAGTCGGCGGGCCGGCTGTTGTTTTGATGATTTGCTTTAGTTGATAAAATAAACTGAATGAGTGTTGTTGATGAAGAAAGTAGGATTGTTAATGGAAGTGAGGCAAATACATATGTAAATAAATGAACCAAATTGAAAAATATGATATATATAGACGCTGCATTTTTGCAATCACAATTAAAGAGTGTCGTGCTTAATAAATACAATTAATTATTTAAACATTAATACATTAATAAATTTTCTGAAGTGAGACGCTTACGAAACAAATTAATTTTACGAGCAGTAACAACGGCAATAGATTTGTATCACTGTATACATTTTTAAGCAATTTTGATATTCAGGCGGCAACAACAAATGTTATGTATTTTTTGCAGCGAGTCCGAAATGTAGGGTTGCTTTGAAAACGAGAGGAATCATTGGCGAGTCCGAGATGTTTTAGCGATGGTTTCGACTGACGGCCATTTACGACTTGACTCGAATACGAATGAAAACCATCGAGAGCATTCGAGATGTTTCAACAATCGAGAGAATCGAATAAAACATCTCGGACTCGCCCATCACTAAAAAAAGGGTGTTCAATTCGTTTTACCGGTTGTTCTACAATTTTTTAAATACATTGCATATTTTTGTAAAATGTTTACATTTAAGGAATCTAGATTTGTACCCGTTCGGAATGAAAGCGATTAATCTACATTTATACCCGTTCGGGAACAATTGGTCTACAATTAGTCTACATTTAAACCCGTACGAGAACAATTGGGGACCCGTTCTCGAAAGAGATCAATCGAGGACAAATCTCTTTCGGGATTGATCGCACATTTTTTTGCAGGGAAGCGACAAATAGGCAAAATAAAAAGGACCAATATGTTTGAATATGTATGCAAATGTATGGATATGCAAACCAACATCTATCTATCTAATTTTCTGAGCAATATTGGTACCAAATGAAAGGTTTTGAGCAGGACTTCGATATGAAGCACATTTAGTTCTGATCCCTAGGCCGGGTCTGCAGATATGGATCAAAACGTGGACCCGGAAGACCCCAGAATATTTTTGAGCAATATTGGTATCAAATGAAAGGTGCTGAGCAGGGCTTTCACATAGATTTCTTTTCATTATGAGTCCCAGGTAGGGTACCGAGATATGGGTCAAAACGAAGACCAGGATGATCCTTGAATGTTTCTGAGCAATATTAGTATCAAATGAAAGGCTGAAATCAAGTCTCGAATATAGAGCTCTCTTCGATGTTATGCTCAACCCGGTTTGCTAGGTAAAGGGAATGGTAATGAAAAAAGAAAATAATTTAATGGAATGGGAAATGAAAAGGAAAAGAAAAAGGAAACGAAAATGGAATAGGAGGGGCAAGAAGAAAGAGAAAGCAGGAGAGTAGGAGAGGGAAAAGGAGAATGCAGAGGCGCGGGAGGGAAAAAGGAGCTGTAAGTGAGAGTGATAAGTAATGGAAAGCGGAAGAAAAGGAAACGAAACTGAAAGAGAAACGGGAAAAGAAAGGTAAAGGGGAAAGGGAAAAGGAGCGACAGACTAAGACGTAGAAGAAAGGGAGAAGAATATGAAGAGGTAGATGCCTGTAGGAGTTACTTTGTTAAGTAATTACTTTCCATTATTTGTTAAATACATACTTTATCTTTTATTCATTGAAATTTTGATATATCAAAAAATTAAAATTGTATGATTAGATACATATATCAAAATTTCAATGAATAAAAGATGAAGTATTTAACAAATAATGGAAAGTAATTACTTAACAAAGTAACTCCTACAATGCCAAAACAAAAACAAACGCAAAAACAAAAGCAAAAGCAAAGACGAAAGCAAAAGCAAAAACAAAAAAGAACAAGAACAAAAACAAAAACAAAAAAATTAAAAATAAGTAAAACAATAAAATAGTAGAGAGCAGTGACAATGACAACCAAAAATAAAAAAAATAGTCGCAATTTAATCCAAAGAAAACCAGAAAGGGAATAGAAATCCTATTTCGAAATTGTTTACACATCAACGTTCATGAATACTCGGCATTCACGCTTTAATTTTTTTTAGTCATTTTTTATACAAACACGCTATTTCGATTTGGGTCTTCCGAATGCTTGTATTCAGATAGCAACCAACATTGTATGTATATATGTATATGTATGTATGTATATAAGGGTGGCCCCCAAATGTATGGAGACAAATTTTATATCATATTTCTTCAACTTCACCCCCTAGGTCGTTGCAAATAATTTTTGTCTAAATGGCAGACGGTTAGACGGTCGCACAGGGGTCAAAGTTCAGAAAACTCTATGAAGACTGAAAAAATTAAATTAAATTTTGTATATGTATATCTAATGGCCAAAAGTGATAATCCTGCACTCAATGAAAGCAAATATAAATTTTGGTCCCGATCGATGGCGGTTAAAGGGTGTCGGACAGGGGTCAAAGTTCACATTGCCCTATGTGCTCCTGTGCGATACCCCTTAACCGTCTCCGATCGGGACCAAAATTTTTATTTAATATCTTTGAGTACAGGACTATCGATTTTCGGGCATTGGATATAAAAAAATTTATATTATTTTTTTACTTCCCATAGACTGTTCGGAAATTTGATCCCTGTGCGACACCCCTTCACCATCTCCGATCGGGACCAAAATTTACATGCGATATCTTTGACTGTGCTGTTACCGATCTAGGGGGTAAGACCGAAGAAAATCGCTAATTTGATTTTTAAGGACCACCCTAATGTATATATATATTCATTTAAACAACCCTGTAACGTCTGTATCATAACATCAGTTCCTTCACGCGTGTTCATTTTGCCAGCAACAAGCTTTCCCATTTATTTTCTTAATGGTATAGCTCCCTTGCTTCCTCTTTTCTCACCAGCTTCCACCATCACTTGTTTTCTTGTCTTAGCACTTTCTTAAGAAACCCCAACAATGACATAGACGCGGAGGATGCCATTTAAATAGTTTATTTTGCTTAGGTTAATTTTCTCATTTCCCATTTTCTCTTCCTGTGGCCATTGTAGTAATTCTGGGTGTGCTCGTAAATGAGATTTACTGCGAAGACGCGCACATTTCTTTAGACACACGCACAACTATACTTACACACATTGGCATCCCAGCAGAATATGCCGAGGCCTCGGACGTGAAGAGATAAAGTTCAAATTGAGCACATTACAGCTCAATACATTTAACCATTTTATGTAAATTCTCTGCTCAACACCTTTCATTTGATACCAATATCGTCCAAAAATATTCAGGGGAAAGCCAGGTCCACGTTTTGACCTTTTGACCTATATCTCGGGAACCGACTTCCGGATTTGAAAAATATATATATATAAACCATCTAGGGTAAGGTACTAAGCTGGTGTGTAAATTTGGTCAAAATCCCTCCCCGCGTTTGGGCGAAAGCCGGCGACAAAGAAATGGGCTTGATTTTTATATATATATATAGATAAAATGTTGTCATTTCAATAAACAAGTCCTAGGAAAATACTAGTTGACTAATTATGGTTTTCTAATCCCTCATGATTAGTTTTCATTTTCCTTATTTTTTACGTTTTTAATATTTTTAGAAAATATTTGCTTAATTTAATATTTAATATTTTCTTATGCCTCAGACACACATGTGGTATGAATATTAGAATATCAATATTATGATTTGGCTATGCTATGAAAATTTTCAATTAAACTACAATATGAGGGTGACACATATGTGGTATAGATCGAAATATTATTACTATACTACGATGTGTGTCTCTCGCATTACTTACTTAAGCTCGTATAAGAAAAGTTTTACTTGGAACAAAAAAATTATTTCTTAATTTATTTCAAAAAACAAGAAAAAAACACTTACCCTAAGTAAATTATTTCTTATTTATTTAAAATCCAATTTTACTTGAAGCAAGAAAATTTTTACTTATTTATTTAAAATCCAATTTTCTTGGATTTTCTTGATATTAAGAAATTATTTTCTAAGTTCAAAATCAAGTCTAATTTTTCTTGTCTCGGCATTGATTCTAGTAAAAAATTCTTTCCGTGTACTATTCAGGACCTGGTTAACTAGGTTTTGATGAATCATAATGAGTTTCAGAAAAGTTAGAGAACATTTAAATTTATGGTGTATGGGTCTGGATATCTGTTTCAGCAAATATGTTTATCTTAGCGAAAAATGTATGCGAATGCAAACCAAAATTAAAAACCCCCCCAAGGCTAATTCCTGCGCACGGCCCTGCCTAGGGAGCCAGCATCACTGTCCACCTCATCTTCCCAACG
Organism: Urophora cardui; assembly: GCA_960531455.1. Lineage (NCBI taxonomy): Eukaryota > Metazoa > Arthropoda > Insecta > Diptera > Tephritidae > Urophora > Urophora cardui. The sequence goes on along the minus strand of OY482672.1, from coordinate 84,210,293 downwards.
CAGTGGAGGTCTCCCCTTTCTTCTGCGCTCAGCGGGTTTCGACAGAGATACTTTCTTGGCCAGAGCACTTTCTTCCATTCTCAAGACAAGACCTGCCCAGCGGAGCCGCTGGATCTTTATTCGCTGAACAATGTCGATGTCTGCGTACAGATCGTACAGCTCATTGTTAAATCTCCGTCGATACTCGCCCTCGACAACGCGCAAATACTCCAAGAGCCATCTCATCTGCTTTTGATATAGTCCATGCTTCTGCGCCGTACATGAGGACTGGAACGATGAGTGTCCTAAAGAGTGCGATTTTGGTTCGTCGAGAGAGGACTTTACTTTTAAATTGCGTACTTAGTCCAAAGTAGCATTTATTGGATTTTTGTGCTTACATTAATTTTGGTGTTAATGCTGGTTCCCAAATAGACGAAGTCCTTAGCAGTTTCGAATTTGTAGCTATCAACATTGCCGTGGCTGCCAAGGCGTGCTGTTTCTTTGTGTGATGATAGCAGGTTCTTCGTCTTGTCCTCGTTTACCGCCAAACCCATTCTTTTAGCCTCTTTATTCAGCTTGGATAAGGCAGAACATACGGCGCGCGTTTTAGTGCCAATGACGTAGATGTCATCGGCATACGCCAGCAGTTGAACACTCTTGTGGTATAAGACGCTTCCTGCACCACGAATTTCTGCAGCTTGTATTATCTTTTCCAGCATGAAGTTGAAGAAGTAACACGAAAGGGGGTCACCTTGTCTGAAACCTCGTTTGATCCCGAACGGCTCGGAGAGGTCCTTCCCAATTCTGACGGTGCTGGTGGAGCTAGTCAGCGTTACTTGGCATATCCGTATAAGTTTAGTAGGGAAAGCAAATTCAGACATTGCGGCATTAGGCAATTCCTATTCGTGCTACCAAAAGCAGCTTTAAAATCGCTAAAAAATGGCGTGTGTCGGTTCCTTTTTCATGAGTTTTTTCCAGGATTTGGCGTATTGTGAAGATCTGGTCGATGGTAGATTTACCAGGTCTGAAGCCACACTGATAAGGTCCAATCAGCTTGTTGACGGTGGGCTTCAGTCTTTCGCACAATACATTTGCTAAGACCTTATATACGATATTCAGAAGGCTTATCCCACGATAATTGGCGCATACTGTGGAGTCTCCTTTTTTATGGATTGGCACACTTAAGTTCCAATCGTCGGGCATGCGCTCGTCCGACCATATTCTGCATAGGAGTTGATGCATGCTCCTTATCAACTCTTCGCCGCCATGTTTGAATAGCTCGGCTGGAAAGCCGTCAGCGCCCGGGGCTTTGTTATTTTTAAGCCGAGACATTGCTATTCGCACTTCGTCATGATCGGATGGTGGAACATTCCTACCATCATCTGCTATTGGGAATTCGGGTCGAACATCTTCTCCTTCCGCAATTTCACTGTTGCAGTTATCTAGCAGGGAGGAGAAGTGATCCCTCCATAATTTAAGTACACTCTGGACATCAGTTACTAGATCGCCGTTATCATTCCGGCAGGAATTTTTCCCGGTTTTGAAACCTTCTGTCATCCACCTGACTTTTTGATAAAATTTTCGATCATTCCTACTCGCCAGCATCTCAAGCTCTTCACACGCGCGCCTTTCGGCCTCCCTTTTCTTCATCAGTTAGTGCTCCCATACGCTTAGTGTTGCGCCCGCACGCAATGTAGCCCTGTAGGCGGCATTCTTTCTTTCCGAGGCGTCGTGGCATTCCTTATCGTACCAGGTGTTTTTTCTGCGGGCTCGCTGGTATCCAACAGTTTCCCCAGCGGCGGTACGAAGTGAACGAGCGATGCGATCCCATTCCTCGGATACATCGTTTGGTGGAGGGTTGCCTTCAGAGAGCAGGAGTGAGAGCCGGTTGGAGTATTCGTTGGCTGTCTGCGTCATGCCCAGTCTTTCGACTTCAAACTTTCCTTGCTTCCCTGTTGGCACATTCTTTGCTGCACAGAGGTGAGTGCGTATCTTGGTCGCCACTACCACGGATTGTGCGCACGTCTAGGATGCTGGAGCTGTGTCTGCATAACGTGCTCGATCTGATTTCGCGTTTTCCGATCAGGTGACAGCCATGTGGCTTGGTGTATTTTTTTGTGCTGGAATCTGGTACTGCTAATGACCATGTTTCTGGACCCAGCGAAATCGATCAGCCTCGTCCCATTGGCGGTATTTACTTGGTGGAGACTGAATTTTCCGACTGTGCCGCCAAAGATACATTCCTTGCCCACCCTGGCATTAAAATCGCCAAGCACGATCTTTTTATAGCGGCGGGGGCAGCGGTCGTAGATTTGTTTTAACAGCTCATAGAAGGAGTCTTTGGTCGCATCACCCTTCTCTTCCGTCGGGGCGTGGGCACAGATGAGCGATATGTTGAAATGCTTCGCTTTGATACGGATGGCGGCTAGACGCTCGTTCACTGGCGTGAAAGACAGTACTCGGTATCTATGTACACCTTTTCAAGTCCATGATGAGAATATGTAAGATCGTATTAAGAAATGTAAATTCGTATTGAGATTGTGCAAATTCAATTTCAAGTTCAAAATGGGAAAACCGAAATTCAAATAGGAAAGTATAAATTCATATTGGGAATTTATAAGTTGATATTGAGAAATATAAATTCGTATTGAGAAAACATAAATTCAAAACGTGAATAGGTAAATTCAAAACGAGAAAATTTAAATTTAAAATGAGATTGAATACGGTATTGAAAATTCAACTTTATTAAAGAGATAATATAGGTTTATATTCATACATATGTATATCGTATGTATGCACTTACGTGGACAACGCAGTTTTAAATATACATATCTTATATTATAAATGTGAAATGGAAATTGTGTTTAAACTCAATTGGCGAGAAAACCGCTGAACGGATCCTCACGAAACTTTGAACACCTAGGTATTTTCACCCGGTAATTGCTATAGGCATATTTTTAATCTGATTAAAAGTCAGGGATGGGCACCTCCCATACAAAATTTTCCTTTTTTTTCGTAATATCTCTTGAAATATTTGTACTAGAATAATGAAAATTTTTGCGAAGGAATAATACAAAAATATATACTCAACGGATAAACAATTTAGGTCTTGGTAAAGCAGGGATGGGCACTCTCCTCCCATATAAACTGAAATTTACGCATCGAATATCTCTGGAAATATTTGTAGTAGGGTACTGAAAACTGGTGTGAGGGCATATGAGATAACTATGTATTAAACGGGAAAAACACTAGGTCTTGGTAAAGCATGGATGGGCATCTCCCATACAAACTGAAACTTTCACAGCGAATATCTCTGGATATATTTGTAGTAGGGTACTGAAGATTGGTGTGAGGGCATGTGAGATAACTATGTATTAAACGGGAAAAACACTAGGTCTTGGTAAAGCAGGGATGGGCATCTCCCATACAAACTGAAACTTTCACAGCGAATATCTCGGGAAATATTTGTAGTAGGGTACTGAAAATTGGTGTGAGGGCATGTGAGATAACTATGTATTAAACGGGTAAAAACGCTAGGTCTTGGTAAAGCAGGGATGGGCACCTCCCATACAAACTGAAATTTTCACAGCGAATATCTACGCATTGGGTATGGAACATATGTATGCAAACAGCTGATTAACTTCGTCACGCTTTTGTAGCGCATAGTATTATTCAAATTGCACAATTATCTCCAAAATTCATTTTTTTAAAATATTAAATTCGCAAAAATTAATAAAAACGTTTTCACATAAATCTTCTTATATTATAAATGTGAAATGGAAATTGTGTTTAAACTCAATTGGCGCGAAAACCGCTGGACGGATCCTCACGAAACTTTGCATACCTAGGTATTTTCACCCGGTAATTACTATAGGCATATTTTTAATTTGATTAAAAGTCAGGGATGGGCATCTCCCATACAAAATTTTCCTTTTTTTCGTAATAGCTATTGAAATATTTGTGATGTATTGTGGAACGATTTTCCGTCATCCCTTGTCAAGTTTGGTTTGGAGACAAACCGGTTTCGGCTAATATGCGCCATCTTCAGTGTCTTCTTTCGTTCTGAGTTATTTTCTGTAAGTTCGATAGCATTTATAGTAACTAACTTCCGTCGTTTTGTTCAGGTACTTCGTGTTCATGTGATGTGTTCGTGCATTCGTGCGTTCGGGTGCCGTGTGTGTGTGTGTGAGTCTGTGTTGTGTGTTTAGGTATGCAAATCTATTTTTTTGTCATATTTTCATTATTGTACCCTCATTAAAACAAGCAACCAAAAAGTTAGAAATATTTGTACTAGAATAACGAAAATTTGTGTGAAGGAAGAATGCATAATTATATACTCAACGGATAAACAATCTAGGTCTTAGTAAACCAGGTATGGACACCTTCCTCCCATATAAACTGGAACTTTCACAGCGAATATCTCTTGAAATATTTGTAGTAGGGTACTGAAAATTGTTGTGGGGGCATATGAGCTAATTATGTACTCAGCGGATAAAAACGCTAGATATTGGTAAAGCAGGGATGGGCACCTCCCATACAAACTGAAACTTTCACATCGAAAATCTCTTGAAATATTTATATTAGGGTACTGGAAAATTGGTGTGGGGGCATGACGGCAGAACTTGGGCAGGCAGAAAACGCCGGTTTACAAAAACCCCCGATTTCCTTGTATTTCTGCCAATATGCACATATGAAGACGCGCGTTTTATGGCTTTCTGCCCAAATCTTAGACCAGCCACACATGACGGCTGAAAACGCGCTTCACTTGTACAGAAAGCGCGCTTCAGTTTTCTGTGAAGGCCCACACATGGCCGGTGTTTTTTTTTTTGCGAAAAACAATCGCTTTTCTAGTTCATCAATTTAATCTTCTTTAAAATCGGCAAAAATCATTGGTTTTTGTAGTAAAAATACATTTAAATTAGCACTTACTGAGATCGTCTTGGTATTTAATTTTATTTTACTTTATTTATTTTACCTTTTTTATTTATTTTATTTTAATTTATTTTATTTTATTTTATTTTATTTTATTTTATTTTGATTTATTTTATTTAATTTAATTTATTTTATTTTAATTTATTTTATTTTATATTATTTTATTTTATTTTATTTTATTTATTTAATTTTAATTTACTTTATTTTATTTTATTTTGTTTTCTTTTGTTTTCTTTTGTTTTATTCAATTTATTTCATATTATTTTATATTATTTTATTTTATTTTCGTTTGTTTTTACATGGTCATTTATGTATTTCTAATAATTACTTTTATGTGAATTTTATATGAGCTATTTATTTTATTTCATACTATATCATTTTATTTTGTTATTTTTATACTCAGCTGTACTAGTACACAGAGTATTATAGTTTTAATCACATAACGGTGGATTGTAACAGAATGAAATAATCGAGATAGATATAGACTTATATATATCAAAATGATGAGGGTGAAAAGAGAAATCGATTGAGTCATGTCCGTGCGTCTGTCCGTCCGTCCGTCCGTCCGTTTGTCCATCCGTCCGTCCGTCTGTAAAGACTCTAACTCGCGCAAAAATTTAGATATTTTGATGAAATTTGAAATGCAAGTTGGTATCGAGACTGGGACGGTTGGTATTGAAAATGGGCGAAATCGGACCATGAACACGCCCACTTTTCCTATATAGAAAAAATCGGAAATTTGGTATCTCAGTCACTAATATAGTTGGAGTGATGAAATTTTACCCACGTGTTGAGCTCAGGCCTCTAGGAAGAAATTTGATGAAATTTTGGAAAATGGGCGGTGCCACGCCCACTTATTAAGGGTCAAACATTGAAAGTTTTATATGTCATAACTCAGAAACCATTGAAGATATATCGATGAAATTTGGTACGCGTGATTTACTTATTTAGAAAAACGTTTGGACGGAAAATAGTTAAAATCGGTTGACGGCCACGCCCACTTTTATATATGTGTATTATAAAGTGGCCTAATAAAAACATTGTAAGCGATATCTCTGTCAAATATAAAGATATATCGTTGAAATTTTGTGGCAAGAGTCCAACTGTGGACATAAAACGAAAAACGCAAAAATTTTGGAAAATAGGCGTGGCACAGCCTCTTTTTAGAAGAAGGAAAATACGAGATTTCTGAGCCCATAACTCGACAAATAATTTATATGTAATGACGAAACTTGGTGTGCGCACTTTTATTACTTGTGGTAATACATGTTAAAAATTTTAGCGAAATCGGTTGACGGCCACGCCCACTTTTATATATGGGTATTATAAAGTGACCTTATAAAAACATTTTAAGCGATATCTTTGTCAAATATAAAGGTAATTTATTGAAATTTTGTGGCATGAGTTCCACAATAGACCGGAAACATAGAATAGAAAAATTTTGGAAAATGGGCGTGGCACCACCTCTTTTTGGACAAAGGGATATACGAGATTTCTTAGCCCATAACTCGACAAATTTTTTTTTTAGCATCCAATATATTTTGCCAACTGTATAAATAAAATACATCTAACAATTTTGTGGTTCGTTAAAAGTAATTAGTAATTAATAATGACTTAATAAACATGGTGGGCATGTATGGATTGCTCTCAGTAGCGCATCCATTTATTATAGTGCATCAGCAAAGATCTGTAAATGATTTTCTTTTGAGGCGTACGAAATTGGTTGGTCTTGCCGTCAGGGCTAGAACGAGTGGGTTGGGGTGAGCTAATATTCTCATTTTGTATGATGCAGCATACTTTCTGATTTCTTGAGAGATAGTAGGTATCTTTAGGTCACGATGTAGTTGGTCGTTCGTGACGTAGTAGGGCGCATTTACAATCATTCTAATGGTTTTCGATTGGAATCTTTGGAGAATCTCTATATTTGAGTTTGCTGCGGTTCCCCATAGCTGTATGCCATAGGTCCAGTGGGTTTTAAGATAGCTGAGTAGAGCAGGAGTTTGTTGTCGATTGATAGTTGGGAGTTTCGATTCATGAGCCAATAAAGATTTCTCAGTTTTATACCAAGAGCTTTTCGTTTGGTGAATATGTGGGTTCTCCATATTAGTTTTCTGTCGAGATGCATACCCAGGTACTTTGTTACGTCACTTTGCGGTATATCAATGCCATTGAGTTTTACGGGTGGGCAAGTGTTACGTCTAGTGGTAAACGTCACTTGAACAGATTTTGATTCATTTGACTTTACCCGCCAGTCTTTCAGCCAATGGGTAATTTTATTTAAACTTCTTTGAAGCTTGAGTGAGGCGACGTTAGGGTTGAGGTCTGAAGCCAGTACAGCAGTGTCATCGGCAAAAGTGCCGATAGTGACTCCTTCTGCTATTGGGAGGTCGTATGTGTAAAGTAGGTACAGTATTGGGCCCATTACACTACCTTGCGGGATGCCTGCTAAGCTCTCGTAAAGCTCAGACTGCTCTGCTCCTTCTTTGACGAAAAAGTAACGATTTTTTAGATAAGATTGTATAAATAGAAAGTAGCTTGTAGGGAGAGTATTTTTTATTTTATAGAGCAGGCCGTCGTGCCATACGCGATCAAAAGCTTGGGATATATCTAGAAAGGCAGCTGTACAGTATTTTTTTTGCTCAAAGGCAGAGTAGATTTTCTCGGTAAGTCTATGTACTTGTTCAATTGTTCCGTGTCCTCTTCTGAAGCCAAATTGGTGATTAGGTATAATGTTACGCTCTTCTATTTTGGGTAGGAGTCTTTTAAGGAAGAGAACTTCCAAGACTTTTGAGACAATGGGCAGCAGACTAATGGGTCTGTAAGACGCTGCCGTATCAGGGGGCTTTCCTGGTTTCAGAATCATTTTCATCTGAGCGACTTTCCATTGAGGGGGTATGAATGCAGTTATTAGTACTGCATTAAAAAGTTGGGTGAGAAATTTTATGACTTCGTAAGGTAAGTGTTTTAGTACATTGCCATTAATAATATCGTACCCAGGAGCTTTCTTTGGGTTGAGCATCGCTATTACGGTTTTTACCTCCGATATTGCGAATCGTTTTATGGGGAGGTCCATTTGATAGGGATGACTCAGAGTATTTTTCACTTCTGTTGTTGTGCTTAGTGGGGGTTCAATATCATGTGGGGTGAATACTGATTTTAGGTGGCGTGCAAAAGTATTTGCTTTATCTGCGTCACTTTTCGCCCATTCGTTATTTTCCATTCGTATTGGAGAATTGTAGAAAATCGGCCTTTTTAGCTTACTAGCAGCTTTCCAAAGGGAGTAATCAGTTGCAGCTGTTGCATCAATATTACTGAGATATTGTTGAACTTGTCTGTTGTGTTCAATTTTGAGGATGTTTTTGAGTTCTTTGGTGAGAGCATTCAATCTTTTCTTGTCGTCGGGGTGACGGGTTTGTTGCCATTTTTTCCTTGCGAGTCGTTTTTCTTTGAGCTTAGCTTGTATGTTGTGGGTAACGCTTGTCCTTTTTTGTCTGATGAGGGTGGGAGTTGATTTCCATGCAGCTTGTTGGATGCAGCTGTTAAAATGTTCGACTGCTGCCTCTATATCTTCAGCAGATTTCAGGGCTAATTTGAAGTCAAGATTAGACGTGATGATGTGTCGGAAGTATTCCCAATCAGTCTTCCGATTGTAAAGGCTGCATTGTTCCGCTGCCGGTGTAAAATTTTTATCAATTGTTACCAGGATTGGAGAGTGGTCGGAAGACAATTCAAAGCACGATTTGCAATTTATATCTGAAGAATTCACGCCTTTCACCACGCAGAAATCGATTAAGTCGGGTATTTTATTTTTATCTGTTGGCCAATAAGTGGGAGTTCCAGTAGAGAATGGAGTTAAACTGAGATTGCTAATAGCATTATATAGTTGTCTTCCTTTAGGGGTAATGAGACGAGAGCCCCAGAACGTGTGTTTGGCATTGTAATCGCCCCCAGCTAGAAATCGATTTCCAAGAGTTTTGAAGAAATTTTCATATTCTGCAGTGCTGATAGAGTGCCTCGGCGGGCTATAGATAGCAGAGAGTGTAAGCTGGCCGCTCGGGTCTTCAATGACAATATTTGTGGCTTGTATAGCATTTGTACGGAATGAATTCGTGCTGTAATGTTTAATACTTTTCCGTATCAAGATACCTGAGCCTCCATGAGCGTTGTTACTGGGGTGTTTTGTGTGGTAAAACTTGTAGTTGGGTACTTCAAAGTAGCTTTTGTCAGTAAAGTGGGTCTCAGATATGAGGAGTATATCTATATCGTGGGTCTGAAGTAAAGTTTTAACTTCAAGTAAGTGTCTGGATAGGCCATTGGCATTCCAAATGATAATTTTCAACGGGTGGAAGATGCACAGTTTTTAGTCGTGAGGGTGACGAGGAGGCTCATCATTGATGTCATTTGTTGCATGACTTGTTTCAGTAAGTCTATCATTTCTCGCATTTCGTTAGTGTTTTGCGTTGGGGTGTGGGTTTCATTACTATTTGGAATGGCATTATTAGGGTTCGAGCGGGGTGTTACGCCTTTCTTTGCTGCTTGAGCATATGTGGCTGGGTATTGGTCAATTTCAATTGGGGTTTCAATCTGCATTGGGGTTTGAATTGGCTGTTGTGGTTTCTCTTGGGGCTGTGCAGGAGCTTTTTTCCTCAGAGTTGGGTATTTGGCGCTTTGGATGTTTTTGTATACCATACAGCCTTTATAATTTGCTGGATGGTTACCTTCACATAGAGCGCATTTGACATCTTCAGATCTTGTCTGTCGCTTACAATCAGCGGAGAGGTGGTTTCCAGCACATTTTATACATACTGATTTTCGACGACAGTAGGACTTTGTGTGGCCATATTGCTGACAGTTGGCGCATTGCGGTATTTCACGCTTCGGGTGTGGGGGCTCGAAAGCAATTCTTGAGTGCAGGAGACTTTTAATTTGATATATCTCCTTGTTATTGGAGGCGGGTTTGAGTTCAATGATAAACATTGGGAGAGGATTTTTTTTGACTCTGTGTTTTATGTTCCAAATGTTTGTGACTGAGTGACCGAGATCTTTTAGAGAATCCACAATTTCTTTTGTGTCTATTGTGGAGTGCATGTTTCTGAGAACAACTCTGAAGGTACGTTCTTGTTTTGTTTTATAAGTGTGGAACTCTGTGCCCTTCTGTTCCAGTTGTGACACTATGGTTTTGTAAGCATCCAGGGATGATGCTTGTACTTTTACTTGATCCTTGCCTGTGAGCTTTAGATCATAGGAGTTTGGAGCAACTTCTTGTAGTAAACTCATTAGGGGGGGAATGTTTAGAACTTTGTCTATAAATATTGGCGGCGGCTTGGGTATTTTTTCAGTTGGTGGGTTACTTTCCTCAACTTCAAGGGAGGCAAATCTGTTTTCATTTTCATTTTCATTTGGTTGGCGGCTTCCAAGCCAGTAATAATTATAAAGTTTAACCTGTTTTTTAGAGGCAGTATTTTTACTTGGGCTTTCGCGTTGGCGTTTAGGATTGACGATCTTCCATTGGTCGGTTGGGGTTGCAGTTGTCAAGTTTCCTGCAGTTTGGGGTTTCTGGGCTTGTTGTTGTTGGGCATAGAGAATTTCCAGTTGCCTTTGGAGGGTTTCGATCTGCTGTTGTACGTTTGGTACGTTGGTACTAGGCAGGCGGGATGGGGTTAGATGTTGGGACATTTGTTGGGGTGTACCCAGGGATCTCGGTGTTTGGTGCTGTAGTTGCACTTGGGCTTGTTGGGCATCTCGCACTTGGACTTGTTGGGAACCTCCTACTTTAGGAGGAGTATGGTTGAGGGGCATCTCGCTGGTGCAAACGAATATTTTAGTCTATATTCATTTGTACCCGGCTGCGCTTGTAATATGTACAACTTTTTATGATTGTAATACAATGTGGTTGCAGCTTTTTACAGCTCTGATACTTATGTATAAACTTTACACGAATGGTTTGTGTCCACACTAATTCACCACTTAGTGGTGAAAAAGAGGTTTGTGGTGGAGTTTTGTGTGTGGGAGCTTTTGCTATTGTGCGATCAATGCAACAACAATATGCACAATCACTCAGCAATAACACTTAATTTACGCTTTAGAGTTTAAATAAAGCAGTTTTATATTAATTTGATAGCACAATAAATTGCGACACTTTTTCCGACACTTTTTCACGATATTATTGAGTTAAATTGATCAATTATATATTTTTTTTAGCACAAAAGTACGGAGGAAAAAATTTTTGACAACTTCACAGCGCGACCAGTGTGACCAGAAAGTGACAAATAACTGAGATATTATGACGAAAATTGGTTTATACACTTATATAACCTATGTTAATAGACACGCAGAAATTTATTGAAATCGGTTTATGACCACGCCTACTTTTTAACAAAGATATTTCTGGAACACCCTTTGGGAATTTGTAAAGTGACATCTTTGTAACTAGAAGTCATAAAGGAATGAAGTTTTACACAAAGAATAATATTCATATACTTCGTTGGATGACTGATAAAAATGTTGAAAATGGGCATGGCTACGCCCACTTTATGCAGCACTCGCTTTATGTAAAATACACCCTATATCGAACAAACGCAAACAAACAATGAACGCATACAGCTGAGTATCTAATGTTCGATTCCACCCGAACTTAGTCTTCCTTACTTGTTTCATTCTATTTTATTTTATTTTGAAAGAGTTTTTAGTGCTTAGCACGAAATTTTTATTTAATTCAATTTTTAATTGTTGGGGGTAAGTAGAAAAAATTTCAACAACCATTTACAGCGAAGGTTGAGTGTATAGCTATTCCACGAAAAACCATTTTCGATCATCAGCACTCTTTTCGGAAGTGGATGCTACTGGGGATTGAACCCGAGTACATTCCATCTTCAGCCGCAATGACCCAACGAATTTTCACGCTCGACCATTGAGACTGTGCAAGCTGTTGAATTTTCACCACTTTTGCCTATTTCATTTTCAACATTAACGTTTGTGTGTATATGCTTTTTGCATATATTCTACTCAAACGTGCTGAATTTTTGTTGTAGGCAGTTCGCAATGAACATTTGTTGTTGGTAATTTTTTATATCTCAAACAACTTTAACAATTTTACTTGAAAGAGTTTTTTAGTGCTTAGCACGAACTTTTTTTTAATTCAATTTTTAATTGTTGGGGGTAAGTTTTTTTATTTTATTTTATTTTTATTTTATTTTACTTTGTATTATTTTATTTTATTTTATTTTATTTTATTTTATTTTATTTTATTTTATTTTACTTTGTATTATTTTATTTTATTTTATTTTATCTTATTTATTTTATTTTATTTTTTTATTTTATTTCATTTTATTTTATTTTATTTTATTTTATTTTATTTATTTTTCATACACAGAGCCAAAAAGTTCATCTATAATCAAAGAGACTGCCATCTAAAAAAGCTATTTGGCCAAGGAGAGCGAGAGGAGACAAAATTGAAGAAATTTTTGCTAGAAAATCTTTTAGATCTTAGCTTGAATTTCTTCTTAAATTTATTGAAAACGCTACCGTCTGAAAACGAGGAGATAAATTCTTATTTAATAATTTTTTATGTCATTTTGTCAAAAAAATTAAATTGTTAGAAGAAATCTTCTTGTTTTTATGAGAAAATTTTTATAAAGCAAATCAATAAGGACATCCTCTAAATTTTACTAGAACCTTTTTGAATTTATTAAAAAGGAAAACTTTTTATTTTTAAAAGAGCCCTTATTAATTAAAATTTTGCTATAAACGTCTTTGTTTGTTGTAACCCCGCGAAGGTTTAGTCGAAGAGAAAATTAAAAAATATTAGGGGGGCGTGGCACCTCCCATACAATCTTAATTTTTAAAACTGATTATCTCTAAAAGAGTTCAAGGTAGGGAGCTGAAAATTGGTATAGAGGTAGGTGATATCAAAACCCTTCTCACGCAGAAAAGTGGGGGTTGTCAGAAAAGAGGGCGTGGCACCTCCCATACAAACTTAATTTTTTATGCTGAATATCTCTAAAATTGTTTAAGGTAGGGACTTGGAAATTGGTGTGGAGATAAACGATAACAATGCCATATTAACGCAAAATAATAGCAGTTATACGAAAAGCGGGCGTGGCACCTCCCATACAAACTTAGCGTTGGAAGCTGAATATATGAAAAAGAATAAATGGCAGGATCCTGAAAATTGCTATAGAGCTAAATGACATTAAAACCACTCTCCCGCATAAAAGGGGGTTATCGAAAAAGGGGGCGTGGAACCTCTCATACACCCTTAATTTTTTAAGCTGAATATCTCTAAAGGAGTTCAAGGTAGGGAGCTGAAAATTGGTATAGCGCTAAATGATATCAAAGCCATTCCCACGCATAAAAATGGGGGTTATCAGAAAAGGGGGCGTGGCAACTCCCATACAAACTTAATTTTTCAAGCTGAATATCTATAAAAGCGTTTAAATTGAAAATTGATCAGGAGATTAACGATATCAATAGCGTGCTTATGAAAAAAACAGTTGTTTTGGGAAAAGGGGGCGTAGCACCTCCCATGCGATCCTAATTTTTAAGGCTAAATATCCCTAAATATTCCACTGTTGAACAACAGCAAAGCAGTGCGTACAATCAACTAATAAACGCTGTAGATAATGAAAACGGTGGCATATTTTTTCTCGATGCGCCCGTGGAATTGCATTAGCTCTTGCATCTACCGGAATTGCTACAACACTGTTGGAAGGTGGAAGAGCGGCACATTCAACTTTAAAGCTTCCATGAAACTTGCAAATACACGAAAGTCCTGTTTACAATATTTCAAAGCAATCAGCAATGACACAAGTTTTCAAAAACTGTAAATTGATCATATGGGATGAGTGCACAATGGCCCAAAAACGATCATTAGAAGCACTCGACCGAACATTGAGAGATTTGCGCAATAATGATCGTTGCTTTGGAGGAGTGATATTGCTGGCGGGCGACTTCAGACAAACACTACCCGTCAACAGCGGCGGATGAGATAAACGTATGTCTGAAGTCATCGCATTTGTGGAGGTTTGTTAAAAGCATTTCCTTGATCATCTTTCAAAAGAGCTGCTGCGAATCGGCAATGGACAAGTTCCGATAGATCCTTGCAGTGGATTAATATCGATTCCAACTGCGATTTACCAATTCGCTTCAAGTAGGGATGAACTAATTAGCAGTGTATATCCAAATATCGTTCAATATTATGGTAACTACGAATAGTTAGCCGCACGCGCAATTTTAGCAGCAAAAAATATTGATGTCAACGACTTGAATTGGACGATTCAAAATCAAATTCCGGGAGATCTGCGTTCATATAAATCTATTGATCGCGTTGAAAATGAAGACGAAGTAAATTACCCAGTGGAGTTATTAAACTCTCTGGATTTGCCTGCAATGTCTTCTCATCATTTGCGTCTCAAAGTTGGGTCTGTTGTTATTATGCTACGCAATCTTCATGCTCCCAAACTGTGCAATGGTACAGGACTGATTGTTACGAAGCTAATGGACAAATTAATAGTGGCAAGCATTTTGAAAGGCCCGTTCAAGGGAGAGGAATGCTTACTTCTCCGGATTCCCTTATCTTCAACAGATTTTCCATTCCAATTCAAATGTATGCAGTTCCCAGTGAAACTTGCATTTGCGATGACAATTAGCAAGTCACAAGGGCGGTCGTTGGAAGTATGCGGCATAAACCTACAAATGCCATGCTTTTCACATGGTCAGCTCTATATGGCGTGTTCCCGTGTTGGAAAACCGTCCTCGCTATTTATTTACGCTCCGGGACAGAAAATTAAAAATGTTGTGTATTGTGCAGCCTTAAACTGAATACTAAAATTATACAGTTTTGAAGTTGTATACACAATGAAGTAGTGAAAAATCGTTAATTTTCTATTAAAAATAATACCGGTGTAATAACAATTTTTGAAATGAAATTAATAAAAAAATCTATTTTGGGGCAGAACGAAGTTTGCCGGGTCAGCTAGTTTCCTCTAAAATAGTTAAAAGAGGTACCAATCGACGCGTTCTGACCTCTAGATTATGAATTCGAAAGCGGAGTTAAAAGATTTTTCCACATTTAAAAGATATTTATTGAAACGGTTTAAAGTTGCACCGTCTTCTAGAAAGTTACCAAAAAACGCAAGGAAACTGCATACTGAGGCATACGCATATCGCTGTATTAGTGCTAGTTCCATGGCATAGTATGCCATGGCTGGTTCCAAAGTTTTGATTTTGACGTAAATCCTTTTCCAACTCATAAGAATAGTTCAAGCTGATTAAAAAAATTATACAAGTTTATTAAGTTCTTGAAAACATTTTTTACAAACCAACAGCTTTTACAAAACAACAGGTGTATTTAATGCAATCACAGTTGTAAAAAGATATTTGCAAAATATTTAGTATTTTAAAAAATAAATATCTTAAATAACATTAACAATTCATTGAGATTATATGTATCCATCAATGAATTTTTTTGGAAATTTCAATTTAAATTATCGAAGCAAAAAATGATTAAACTCAAGTGGCAGAATAGCTGTGCATTCCATGTTATAAAGAGAAGCCATTGCTCAGTATGATTTTTCTACCAGACTTCTTTCCCCTTACGGCCAAAGCAGAAGCTTACAAAAGGCAAATTTAAAATTTGTATTTACATATATTTTATATTTTAAAAATAATTTATTTTATAGTTGTCAAATTGAAACAATTGTCAGAAAAAAGTGCCGAATGTCAAAAAACCTATCGTAATACAAGCTGGCTCATTGGTTTTTAACCGCCTAGATGGTATTTCGTTGGTTTCTTTCCAACATAGCTTACTCCCTTGCACCAACACAAAACTGTATTTGACCAACTCTTCCACACAAAAAACCTTGTAGAATGCCAGGAAAAAACGTAGTGTCATATGGGCATTAATGGAAAACAACAGTGGCGTAGCTAGAGAATTTTTCGGGGGGGTCACAGCCAATGTAAAAAATTTACCAAAATTAAAATTACCAAAAAAAAACTACAATTTTTTTTACAAATGATAAAAATCGCTAGCTTATGGCCTGGTTATGCTACCAATCAAGCTGGTCGAGCACCGTGTAATTGTTGTTTTGCACTCCGACGGTGAGAGAATTTTCGGACTCTCACATCCAGCAAACTTGCTGTGTGAAACAGGCAGCCAGAAAACGAGGTTTCAGAGGTAATAATGTGTTATGTTGTGTATGTGCTCAGTAACTATCATGTGTTATGTTGTGTATGTGCGCTCCAATCATCAATGTAAGCGTAACCACCTCTCACCAATCACGAAATGTTTCCGATTTTGATTGGCAATCAAGATTGTAACCATAACCATAGCATTAGAATGCAAATTGTGTAAGTCCTTTTTTAAAACTTTGTAGGAGAGACAAAAAACAAAAAAGAAAAAAAAAATCGAAATGAAAAAAAATTTCTGTTCATATAAATATTTTGGACTTACACAATTTTTTTCGCTTTTTGGACTTACACAATTTGCGTATCACTGAATAACAACCAGTAGAAATATGACAAGTATCTCAGACTTGTTTAGCGCGGTGCGCATTTAATTTTTCTAGCATTCTACATAAAAATACACTTTTTCATAAAAGTGGACTTACACAGTTTGCACTCTAAGCTAGCGAAATGTAATTTTTTCAGACTATAATTTAATATTTTAGTACACAAATATCGCCTATAATACATATATCAAACTGTTAAGGCCCTTGGCCACTTAAAATCTGGAATGTTAAGAAGTGTATACATATGTGTGAGTGTCGGGTGATTGACGCAAATATCTAAAAGATTTGATTCTCATCAACGTGAGCCCGAACAAGAACGTGTAGCACGACGACTGCCGATTGCACTAACACACACAAAAAAACTCACACATACACACTGCTTGACATGCCAGATTGTCAGTTGCCAAGGGCCTTTAACTATACTTCAAAAGTAAGTCTCATATTCTCTTCTGGAAATCTACGCGCATAGGTAGATTTTCAAGTTTTATGCGCCCAAAATTGAATTTTGTAAAATTGTTACAATTACAGAAAAAAAACATACCCACATATTGGAAATAGAATGGGGAACAATAATTCATCGCTTTTTTCCCGACCCCATACTCTGCACTTGCCCCAGATGGTCGTAACTTAGCATATCTGAAGTTAATTTTTTTGTTTTTTTCTTACATATTTTTAAGTGAATATTTATTATTTAAAGCATTTCATTTAAGTAATCGTGATGAATCCTAAAGGTTCAAGTAATTATTAACACTTTTCAATAATATCCTTGGTTTCCAATAATTCTAAGTTTATAGTTTTAAGCTTTTAAAGTTGGGATATTTAAAAAAAAATTATCACTCTTTTTCATGTTAGAAATTGGTTTTGTTATGTTGCTCTGTCAGACTCAGTCAAATTAACCCTCGGACAAGATGTCTAGTACAATTAGTAGTTAGCCGACAAAAAATTACGTCGCACAAAGCCGCACTTCACTACTAGATACAGGGTTTTTCATATGTACCTACAATAATTTTCTTTTTGTGCTTTATATTTAATTTTAACGTTTATATTTCTAACGCATATCTTGGTTAATGTAGGTGATGCTCGAAAGTAACCCAGTTATTTAGCAGCGATTATTGTTAACTTTTTAGGCAGTATTTTTAGTATTTCCAATTTTTCAAAGTTAAGGAAGTACTTATCATAAAAAGGGCTAAAAATTATAAAGCGACATTTTTTAGAAGATTTTTGAGTATGCAATTTTGCAGCTCATTCAATTGTAATATAATAATATGCAACATTCATATAACGCAAACACCCTACAGAAAAAAATTACTAAAATCGACGGAAATTTTTACAGCATTGGTTGGCTACATAACAGTACACTTAGAAATCTCCTCAAAATCTTCTATAAATTCTGGCCGCGCTTTGAAATTTTTAATCCACTTTTAGAAATTTCTACGATTTTTCGGATTTTTCCATAAGCTTAGAAATCCTGCTTAAGGCGATTTTTATTGAAAAATTGTTTACATTTTTAAACGAAAATAAGAGAGTCAAATTTTCGACAGAACTGTTTGAAATAAATTTAAAAACCCTGGCATATGATGTTTTTTTTTTGTCACTGTAAGTATTTTTCAATAAAATCGACTTTTAACACAAATTATTAAAATTTTGCATTAAACAAGCAATTTGGAATAGATGTACACAATAAAATATTTTTGGCCGCATAAAACTTGAAAATCTACCTATGTGATACGGTTATAAATAATAATTTTCTTATATAATTTAGTTTTTTAATATTCCATTTTGACAGACATTAAGTAAAATCTCAAATTCAGATACTCTTATACATTGCATATTTATTCCCATTGTAGTTTATACTAATATTATTTGATTAAGATGATAAGTAATTGAAAGAAAACTTGAAATTTAAATAATTGGCGTTACTTTTCTGTTATTAGCATGTTAATAACAGAAATACCGTATAATAATTGTAGCGCTTATTGAGCCGTAGGGAAGTGCAGGAACCGTAGGAATTTTACCACAAAAGAGCGAATATAATTACAAAGAATGTAAATTGTGGTAAAATTCCTGCGATTCTTGCACACAAATTTCGAATTACCAATTTCGAAAAATTACTATTCTCATTGATTTTTTCCTGAAAAAGCCTCGTTTAATGTGAAAATCAATAAACAGATTTGGGTAACTTCATACAAAAAACCTGACGAAGTAGCCCAAACCTGAAATTATTTCAGCACATTGATCAGACGTATTTTTCGATATGTACCAGTGATTTAAAATTACTCGTGCTTGTGCATTTTTCGGCCCTTTAGGAAGCAGCTTGTTACTTCTGCACACTCGACCGATTTTCAGCACCATTTTGCGTTGCACAATTTTTTGGACAAATATGACACAATTTTAATTTTCCATCACTGAATGTACTCATTTGTTCGATACCGTGGTTGAAGTACTCGATACCAAAAAATATCGTTGCAAAAAAATCGAGTAAAAATTATCGGTATCAAATGAAAAAAATATCGATTTGGTATCGTATTGTATCGAAATTCGTGTCCCTAATTCTAGGAGTCATCTTCTTAATTTTATATAAGAAGTTTTCATCTTAGTTTTATAGGTTATCCATTAAATTTTACTGAAAATGATTTCATCTAAAATCCACGGGTTATCTTCTTAATAATATTGAAAAGGTTTTCATATTAGTTACAGATTATCTACTTAGTTTTATTAAAATGAGATATCCAGTCATAACAAGACGGGCATCTTATTGGAGAGAAAGCGTAGAGAAATCCGCTAAACTTTGTTCTGATTTACAGGGCATTTTAGGTGGTCTTTTGGCTCTGTGTATGTCAAAGCATTAACCAAAAAAATGTCAGCGGAAAACGCGTGCACATGTGTGCTTCCCCATTGAAATCCATTGAACATTTAAAACACAGAAACGCCGCGACTTCGACCAAAAGAGTTTTATTCAGGAGTTATAAGATAAAACTGAATTATAATATTTATTTATGGACTTATATTATAAAAGTCGTCAATAACTGTGATTTATAGAATTTTAAAATAAAAGTCCAAGATAACTGTTAATTGCGGACTTTTATTATAAACCTAGTAACAGTTACGGTCCCTGATACATAGGTACAAAGCA
Organism: Urophora cardui; assembly: GCA_960531455.1. Lineage (NCBI taxonomy): Eukaryota > Metazoa > Arthropoda > Insecta > Diptera > Tephritidae > Urophora > Urophora cardui. Next base: position 84,190,742 of record OY482672.1, on the reverse strand, counting down.
TATTTATGTAAAGGAGTTACTGTCGTCTTGATCATTCTTTAATTAATATTAATAACACAATCACGCTATTATAAAAGTGCAGACATTGGTGACTTATCTGTAACCTTATAAAACAGCTGATTCATCCAACCTTACAACAAGCTGTGTTACTAGTCATTGGTGCCTTATCGTAATTCTGTTGCTGTATCGTTAACTTGCAGACCGATTGGATTTTGGTTAGCAACCCTAAATCCGTAAACAGCTGACACTTGTGAAAGCAGATATAGGAAGGTAGGCGCATAGGCGAATTCAGAAACTTTTTTTTTATTTACAAAGGTAGATTACACTGTACAACAAAATGAGAGTTCATCTCTTAGTAATTGATGAAACCCACAAAATTGGAAGCTCTATCCCTCTCGTATCAAAACCTCATACCAGGTTTTTGGCCTATAGGTCTGATTTTTTATACTCAGCTGTACTAGTACACAGAGTATTATAGTTTTAATCACATAACGGTGGATTGTAACAGAATGAAATAATCGAGACAGATATAGACTTATATATATCAAAATGATCAGGGTGAAAAGAGAAATCGATTGAGCCATGTCCGTCCGTCCGTCTGTCCGTCCGTCCGTCCGTCTGTCCGTCTGTAAATACTCTAACTCGCGCAAAAATTGAGATATTTTGATGAAATTTGAAATGCAAGTTGGTATCGAGACTGGGACGGTTGGTATTGAAAATGGGCGAAATCGGACCATGACCACGCCCACTTTTCCTATATAGAAAAAATCGGAAATTTGGTATCTCAGTCACTAATATAGCTGGAGCGATGAAATTTTACCCACGTGTTGAACTCACGCCCCTAGGAAGAAATTTGATGAAATTTTGGAAAATGGGCGGTGCCACGCCCACTTATTAAGGGTCAAACATTGAAAGTTTTATATGTCATAACTCAGAAACCGTTGAAGATATAGCGATGAAATTTGGTATGCCTGATGTACTTATTTAGACAAATGTTTTGACGGAAAATTGTGAAAATCGGTTGACGGCCACGCCCACTTTTATATATGGGAACTATAAAGGGGCCTAATAAAAACATTTTAAGCGATATTTCTGTCAAATATAAAGATATATCATTAAAATTTTATGGCAGGAGTCTAACTACGGACATAAAACAAAAATCACAAAAATTTTGGAAAATGGGCGTGGCACCGCCTCTTTTTAGAAGCTGGAATATACGAGATTTCTGAGCCCATAACTCGACAAATAATTGATATATAATGATGAAACTTGGTGTGTACACTTTTATTACTTGTGGTAATACATGTTGAAAATTTTAGCCAAATCGGTTGACGACCACGCCCACTTTTATATATGGGAACTATAAAGGGGCCTAATAAAAACATATTAAGCGATATCTTTGTCAAATATAAAGATAATTCATTGAAATTTTGTGGCATGAGTTCTACAATAGATCGGAAACAAAAAATAGAAAAATTTCGGAAAATGGGCGTGGCACCGCCTCTTTTCAGACAAAGGAATCAACGAGATTTCGGAGCCCATAACTCGACAAATAATTGAGATATTATGACGAAACTTGGTTTATACACTTTTATAACTTGTGTTAATAGACACGCAAAAATTTATTGAAATCGGTTTATGACCACGCCTACTTTTTAACAAAGATATTTCTGGAACACCCTTTGGGAATTTGTAACGTGGCATCTTTGTAACTAGAAGTCATAAAGGAATGAAATTTTGTACAAAGAATAATATTCATATGCTTAGTTGGATGGCTGATAGAAATTTTGAAAATGGGCGTGGCTGCGCCCACTTTATGCGGCACTCGATTCATATAAAATACACCGTGTTTCCATCAAACGCAAACAAACAATGAAAGCATACAGCTGAGTATCTAATGTTCGATTCCACTCGAACTTAGGCTTCCTTACTTGTTTTTATTTGGGTTTAAAGTTTTTAACCCTATGTAACCCCTAAGTGAGGAAAACTTGATAAAATGAAGCAATTGGTTACAAAATAGTGGCTAAATTAATGTTTTTTGGGGCAAGGAATTCATTTTTGATGATTATTTTTACATAAAACTTACGGTAGATGACGCTGAGGTAGAATTTTTTTAAATTTTTAACAATTTTTCATGGAAAAATAGTATTTTAATAGTTTTTAAGTAGAAATAGTAGCAATTTCTTACGAAATGTGTGTTAAAGTAATGTTTTTAGGGTGGAGCAACTCATTTTTGACATTAATCCTTTAATAAATCTTACGATAGGTGGTACTGCGGTACAATTTTAAAATTTTTTATAACAATTTTTATGAAAAAAGAGTATTTTAACAGTTTCTAAGTAGAAATAGTAATTTTTTATCCTGTCCTCGTATATTCCTGCTTCTAAAAAGAGGCGGTGCCACGCCCATTTTCCAAAATTTTTCTGTTTTTAGTTTTATGTCCGCAGTTGGACTCCTGCCATAAAATTTCAATGATATATCTTTATATTTGACAGAGATATCGCTTAAAATGTTTTTATTGGGCCACTTTATAATACACATATATAAAAGTGGGCGTGGCCGTCAATCCATTTTAACTATTTTCCATCCAAATGTTTGCCTAAGTACACTGAGAGAAAAAAAATATATGGAGGGGTCAAAGAAATTGTTTACCTATTTTGAACACTACTTTCTTTGTTTTGAGTAAATTTTCCTTAAAACATGTTAAAAGGTTTATAAAATATTGTTGTTACATGCGTTACCATGGTTTCATATACTTTTTTTGAAAAAATTCATACATTAAAATAATGAAAAATTCTTTAAGCGCCATTCCATTCCCAACTTTCCTTGTTTTGAAGACTTGATTTCTTTAATTTTGAGAAATTAAATTCCCATACAAGTCCCCATGGCAACGAATTTGTTTGAATGTTTTTTTATGTTTTTTCCACATTTTTGAGAAAATTTACACAAAACAAAGAAAATTTTGTATTGGGACGCGTGTTCAAAATAAGGAAAATTATGTCTTTGATCGAGAGAAATTTTTTTTTTGAGTGTAAGTAAATCACGCACACCAAATTTCATCTATATATCTTCAATGGTTTCTGAGTTATGACATATAAAACTTTCGAAGTTTGACCCTTAATAAGTGGGCGTGGTACCGCCCATTTTCCAAAATTTCATCAAATTTCTTCATAGGGGCCCAAGCTCAACACGTGTGTAAAATTTCATCGCTCTAGCTGTATTAGTGACTGAGATACCAAATTTCCGATTTTTTCTATATAGGAAAAGTGGGCGTGGTCATATTCCGATTTCGCCCATTTTCAATACCAACCGTCCCAGTGTCGATACCAACTTGTATTTCAAATTTCATCAAAATATCTCAATTTTTGCGCGAGTTAGAGTGTTTACAGACGGACGGACGGACAGACGGACGGACGGACGGACAGACGGACAGATGGACATGGCTCAATCGATTTCTCTTTTCACCCCGATCATTTTGATATATATAAATCTATATCTATCTCGATTATTTCATTCTGTTACAATCCACCGTTATGTGATTAAAACTATAATACTCTGTGTACTACACCTTTTCCAGTTTAAGTTCAGAAAGTTACAATTGAAGTTCAGAAAATTACAATTGAAGTTCAGAATTTCCAATTGAAGTTCAGAAAGTTACAATTGAATTTCAGAAAATTACAATTGAAGTTCAGAATTTCCAATTGAAGTTCAGAAAGTTACAATTGAATTTCAGAAAATTGCAATTGAAGTTCATTTGGAAATTCTACCAATTACAATAACAAAATACATGGGAAATTTCTGAATTCGACTATGCGCCTACCTTCCAAGATCTGCCACGACAAGTGTCAGCTTTTTACAGATTTACGGAACCACTAACAGCTCACATGGATAGCGATAAAGTTACAATAAGGTTAACGATACTGAAATACTTACAAGTCACCAATGTCTGAACCTTAACTCTGACAAGTTTTATGGCCTAGCTTCTCTCCCAATTCGAGGTATGCTCCTTTTGTTTTTCCTACTAATTGGGTGGATCTACAGTTTTACGCCGGCTGCGAACGGCGAATGCATTTTTTGTGAGAAGCTTTTTCATGACAGAAATACACTCGGGGGATATGCCGCCAACTACCGAGAGGTGACCGCTACTTCTAAAAATCCAATAATTGGATTTTAATTAATTAGAAAAATTTGTTTGGTGTTTGTCCGGACCAGTGTTGTCAGCGCCAAATTTTAAAGTGAAGTGAAGCGGCTGAAAAATCGAAGGGACTCGAAGTAAATCGAAGTGAAGCGCGGCTAAATCGTTTTGCATACGTTTCCCGCGAGGTCAAGAAAATTTGGATCGTAAAAACGGAATAATATATGCATTTTGTTTTTAAGTATCATCTCAAAGAAAAACTATTAAAACTACATATAAAATAAAATGCTTAAATTTTTTAACGATATGTTACTTTTTACTATTTCTAACAATGCAAAAAAAATCCATCAAATTCAAATTCACGTACATATGTACATACATAATGTACTACATATGTATATATGGATGCAGCACATTCAATTGTTTATATTGGTTCATGTATATAAATACGAGATGTTTTTTTATCCCTGGGCCCTCACTCTGAGTTCTATTCGAAAGTGAAATTAGATTCGAAAGCACATTCGTAAACTGTATAGTTTATATGGAATATGGAATTTTCTTTCGAATCGAACTACAGAGTGAGGGCATTGGATAACAAGAATGTACTAAGTATTCTTTTGTATACTTAAGTATGTACTTGTAAAATCATATTTTATTTAAGTATAACAGGTACTGGTTATAATTCATTCAATGTAAAATAAATTTAACTTATACTTGAAATACCACACGGTAGGGTTGAAAACATTTTAATACGAAGGGCAGACCATTGCAGAATATCAAAGTTCAATGCTTCACTAACAAGTATCTGTCAAACCAAAAACCCCCCAAAGGTAACTTTTTGAGAAAACCGCGATTTTATATATTTCATGTTTTGGCGGAATCTAATATCCGCCACAGTTCGAATTTTTTCGATTGGTATACCTTTTCGGATAGCTTGAGGATGACAAAGTTAATGCTTGCTTCAGATTTTTGCTTTGATAGTTCAATTCAGTATATGTTTTTCAGAGGGACATGTTCACAATTGAAGTGAAGTGAGTAAAGCGAAGCGTAAAGTGCGCTATCTCTCAACTTCTTTAAGGTTTTGGCCCAATGCACGCTTTCTTTGCTTGCTTGGCTTTGAGAAATGTCAACAATTTCTTGAGCTCTACTAAAATGTATAAAAGTTGGCCATATGGCAGCTTTACTTCACGCGCTTGAAGCGCCTCAGAGTTACGAATAGCCGAAATCTCTATTTGACAGCGCTTTGAAAGCTTTGCCATTAATTTTGACAATTCAATTTCTCCCACGGCTGCTGATTAAGTGTGTTCCCTTACAAATATCATATATATTATTTCTAATTGGTGTTTTATAAATATCCCTTTTTCTGCTCACATAATTTACCAAAATTAATAAGTAAGGCATCGTTTTATAATAATAATAATAATAATACCCAACGGTTTACCCTCCATATCCCGCCCGACCGACGCGAGGGGCGCCAATCCGCATGACGCACGGATATGTTTTTTTTTTGTTTTTTTTTTTTTTTTGTGCCGAGTCGTACAGGAAGGGGTTTGTTAGGTGTCGAGATCTAAAACTATTCAGCTACAGAACAAAATTCATCAGCTGATTGTATATCATTTATTAAGTGAGGCTAGAACTATTTGTTTTATAATAAAAAGCGAGTCTGAAGTGTCAAACGTGCTGGAGTGATTATTAAAGTCATGGCATAAGCGGCGGAATGGTTCATTTAATTCGAAATTTGTTTTGCAAGGTTTCACAAATAGTGGCTTGAAATGCCTCGATACTCTACATGGAACGTTAAAATATAACTCACTTAGAAGGCATGGGCTATTTATAAGTCCAGTGATTAATTTAACCATAAAAACTATACCAAGCATCTCTCTACGACTAGAAAGTGAAGGCAAATTAATGAGTTTTAAACGAGAAGTGTAAGGTGGAAGAATGTAATCTGAGTCCCAACGAAAGTTCCGCAAAGCAAAAAGCAGGAACTGCTTTTGGACAGATTCTATTTTATCTGAAAAACACTGGTAGTGGGGATTCCAAATAATAGATGCGTATTCCAAGATAGGTCTAACTAAGCTTGTAAATAGAGCTTTTGTGACGTAAGGATCATTGAACTCCTTAGACCATCGCTTTATAAATGCAAAGACAGCTTTAGCTTTGTTGACAGTGGAGTTTATATGGAGGTTAAAGGTGAGTTTGGAGTCCATTGTGACGCCAAGATCGATAAAATTAGTTACCTGATCTAGATTATGCTGTGATATTTTATAAGAAGCTGGTTGTACTGTTCTACGAGAAAAGCACATAACTTTACATTTTTTTAAGTTTAGCGGCATGTAGTTTGCTTTACACCAATGAACAAGGTTGTTAAGATCTGCTTGTAAGAAAGATCTATCTTCTATAGAGGAAAATGATTTAAATAGTTTTACATCATCAGCATATAATAAGATCTTAGAATGTTTTATTACAGACGAAATATCATCAATGAATAGCAGGAACAGAATTGGCCCAAGGTGGCTTCCTTGGGGAACGCCCGAAGGAACGAAAATGACATCGGAAGAACAATTTTTGAAAATAACTTTTTGAGTTCTACCATGTAGGTATGAAGATATCCATCGAATAAAACTGGGTTGAAGACCTATTAGACCTAGTTTACGGATGAGCAATGAATGACATACTTTGTCAAAAGCTTTACTAAAATCCGTGTAAATTACATCTGTGTGAGCATTTTCTCTAAATCCATTTGAAACATAAGTTGTGAACTGCAATAAATTAGTTGTGGTAGATTTTCCAGTAGAAAACCCATGTTGAGATGGCGATATTGATGAGGAAATAGAGTACTTCAGATAATTAACAATGATTGCTTCAAATACTTTTGGAACCGCTGACAGCTTGGCTATGCCTCGATAATTTTCAATAGAAGACCTACTGCCATTTTTGTGTAGGGGTATTATAAAAGATTCCTTCCAAACTAATGGGAAAACACCTTTTTTTAGAGACAAGTTAAATAAGGATGTTAGGGGCTTGTAAATATTTACAGCACACTTTTTAAGAAAGCAAGCCGGAATGAAATCCGGTCCAGATCTAAATGAATCTTTTAAGGTTTTTAATGAATTTAAGACTACTTCCGGAGATATAACTGAGACATGAGTTAAATTGGATGGGGTAAGTCTAAACGGATAATCACTACTTTTAGGAGAGTCCATAGAATAATTCGAACTAAAAAATTTTGCGAACATGTTAGCAATAAGTTGGCTATCAGAAGACGCAGTGTTATTATAATTCATGGCGGACGGAAAACTATGAACTCTACGTTTTGAGTTGACGAAGTTATAGAATGATTTGGGATCGTGAACCAGTTTTTTCTTCATTTTGCATAAGTAGGATTTGTAACATTTTTTGTTTAATGCCATGTATCTATGCCGCAAGACTGAGTACTTGACGTAATCTCTATGAAGACCAGATTTTTTGTATAGCTTAAAAAAGCGTGACTTTTTATTTTTTAATTTTTTAAGCTCTTTGGTGAACCATAACTGTGTTTGTTCTTCATTGACCCTGCGTTTAGGAACATACTTTAGAAATAGGTTATAGATGGTGTTATTGAAATGTTCAACACAAAGGTCAATATCATCTACATAGTTTGGCCAGGGAAAGCGCGACAACTCTTTATTTATTTTCTTGAAGTTCGCCTTTGCAAAAACGAATTGATCACTAGAACTGAAATAATTTTTAGTTCCATTTTCGTTAATAACTTCATAAGAGAACTCAATAGCAGGATGATAAACATCCTCCGGAAGAACTAGAGGGTCACACTGATTTAGGGAGAAGTTCGGAATATCATTAACGTATACTAGGTCTAATATCCTGCCAAATTTATTTGAATTCAAGTTTATTTGGTTGAGGCAGAGTTCAGCCATTTCTTCAAGGAAAAAAATGTGATTATCTTTAGAAGAAACAGGTACAATATCCGAGTCATTAACGTTCCAATATATGCTCGGGAGGTTAAAATCACCCAGTACTACCAGAGTATCAGAAAGTGTCATCCTAGAGTTTATAGATTTAAGTGTTAACAGAAGCTCATTGTAAATTGACGTGTTGGAATTTGGTGGGATATAGCAAAGGGTTAGATACATATATCCTTTACCAATCAACACACGTATGCATTTGAGCTCAAAGTAAGCATTGGATGAAACACTAACATCCTCAGATGGCAACGATGTGTGCACTGCAATTAGAACACCACCGCCAATTCTATTTACGCGGTCATTTCTGTAGATTTCATATTGATTCGGAAGAACTTCTGAGTTCAAGACGTGAGGTTTGAGCCATGTTTCAGTCAAACAAATAATTTTGTAATTACAGCAAAATCCATTTAAGTACAGATCAGTTAATTTGGTATTCAAACCTCTAACGTTTTGGTAGTAAAAGCTTACAGTTGATATAATTAGTTTTTTGAAACTGACTGAGAATTAGGTAATCTCACGACGTTCATGTTGTTTTTATTTGGTCTAAATTCAAATTCGCGAACAAACGCGCCATTCGGCCAAAATGATTTGTGAAGGATCGTTTCAAAATCGGTCGGATCTACATCGATTTTAAAGCTAGAAATGTCGCGATCATATTTAAAATTAAATTTACGAATAAATAAATGTTTTGGTTTGAACTTGGATGTAATATATAAATTAATGTCATCAGGAGAAGTGTCTTTCGCGAATCTAGACACAAAAATAGACTTTTTAGGAGGAATAACAACAAGTTTCTCAGAAGTTCTTTCGGAAGTGAGGGGTTCAGATCCATTTAAAGATTCCAGGATGTTTAAGGAAGTTAATGCGGTCTTTGAAGTTGATGGAGCAGTTTGATTATCAACATGGTTTTTGGCAGAGGATCTAGTGGGAATCGGTTTAGGTGGAGGAGTTTGCGAGGTATGAGGACACGGAGAGGCTAAATTTATTAATTCTATAGGTGGAGATGGAGTTTTCTGTTTAGCTCCAGCATCAACACCCTTATGAGGACTACTAACCCGTTTACGCTTTAATTGGCCATCTTCAGAGCTTGGGAATTCATCAAAGCTTTTGAGAGATTTAAACATTTCTTCATAAAGCTTAAATTTCTCAGCCAGCATCGACAACTCTTTCCCAATTTCGTAAAAACCATTTCTGGTTTGTCTGAAGATTTTAAATAAATCAATTTCTGCGGGTCTGCATTTTATACAAGACCAGCGAACCCCTTTTTTCTCAATAATGGCATCAACGACTCTACCCGTTAAACTAGCACATTTTGCATGAGCGGTCCCATCACAAAGCCAGCATGACACATAAGAGTCGCTTTTGACATTACAATTAAGGTAAATACACGACATGATGAAATAAATTCAAAGTTAAGTTTTGTATATATAAAAGTTGTAAGTGCAACTGGGTATATAACAACAGTTTAAAAGCACAAAAGGTTTGGAAGCCAATGACGCAACAATCAGCTGAGCGTAATGCAGCGAACAGTTTTAAATGCACTGTATATGACACTCAACAAACAAGTGCAAACAGCTGTGAACAAGAAATGACAAATAAGTAAGCAAAACAAAATAAATCAAAATGTGCACAAACAAAATCAATAAGTAATTAACAAAGTATATGAGAAAATATCAGAAACAACAATAACAATAAGTATGAGACGATGACTCGGCACATAAAATTAAAATCATAAATAATGATCAAAAATCAAATAAATTTTAAAATCACTTATCTCCAGTGGTGCACAGTAACACTCATTAATTTTACAATCACTTCAATTAATTTAAGGTTGAATTAATTTAAAGAAATTTAATAATAAATTGAGAGCAAAAAATACACAACTTCACAGTTTGACGTTTGCACAATTAAAAAGGTATTAATTAGCTATGCATGCGACACGGTGTTTTATTGGGCGTGGTACTTTATATGAAAAGTAAGGGGGATAAAAGGGGGCTTTACCCCCGCAGCGGGGAGTGTTATGGAACCCACATAAAATGTTTATCAAACTAAAGGGATTCAAAATACCTATCGAATGGTATAAAAATGAAATCGGTTCAGTAGTTTTTAAGTAATTGCAATTTAAAAAATGCATAATACTATAAACTTTGACCTTTAATAACTTTGGTTGTTGTTGTTTCCAAAAAAAAATTCACTTTTATACTCAACTTAGCCTGTCTATCAATCCTCATACTTGGTTTTTTTATTTCATAATTGTAGAAATTTCACATTTGTACCAGATCGTGCTATTTTTTCAACTTTGTGGGGCTGAGGGCGCCTCTAAACATGCGAGTAGGTCAATAAAATTTTAAAGGCTTATTACTGGGCTAGAAAGGTGCCGTTCTGGCTTTGGAACAAATTGAATTTCCAAAAAAAAAATTTCACTCCACCTTAATATATAAGAGTATATCAAAACGATCAGGATGAAAAAAATGATTGAACCATGTCCGTCCGGCCGTATACACTCTAACTTGCGCAAAAATAGAAATATTTTCATGAAATTTGGTACATAGATTCTAATGGGAACAGAGAAAATTGGGGTTGAAAATAAGGCATATGTGTGTATTTCGAAAAGCACGTAAAACATGATAATTCAATCACTAATAAAGCCCGAGTGATGAAATGACGTTATGCCGTTATGAGGAAACGTGCTGAAATTTTGAAAAATGGGCCAAGAGGAGCAAATTTTCAAAGATTTATAAGTCAAAACTCAGGAACTGTAGCAGATAAATCGATTAAGCCAAGGCAAACGTGTGGAAAAAAATTACCCAAGTCAGCAAGAACCACATACGCACATAAAAATATATATAAAATATATAAAAATATATTGCACATACCTATATAGGAATAATAAAACCATTTTATGCGATATCTTTGTCAAATATATAGGTAATTCATTGAAAGTTCCATAAGGTCAACCAAACCAAATAAATAATAAGTTTTTTAAAATGGGCGTGACAGCACAAACCATACCGACTGGCGCCACGTATGTTTTGTTATTTTTTGGGCAAGATGCGCACGGGTCCGGCTCGTGTAATAAATAATAGCTTTTTGATTTTTTATGGAAAAAATTTGCAGAAGAGAGGAATAAACTTTCAAGACTTGTTCAGCCCAACATTTAGGTTCAACATTTTAGGCTTGTTTCAAGTGAAAGGTAAAGAAAAAATGAATTACGCAAAACGAACAGGAAATCAAGAAACGGAAAAATGGTAAAAATTAGCAAAAAGTTATTTGAATGCTATTTTTGGCTGTTAATGGTTATTTTTTTTTTTTCTAAAAAAAAACAAATATTTCACATTCATTATTTCTATTTTGAAAATTCAAAAGAAATAAAATGATATACATTAACTCATATGTGTGTGTGTATTCTTTGTTTATCTACATTTATATTAGCGATTTCGCGCAACTACGTAAAGTGAACAATAAAGAGTAAAAAATAACATTTGAAATAAGCAGAAAAAAGTCGATTCCCCAAATATTTTGCACAAAATCAGTGTTATAAATCAAAGCAAAAACCTGAAGTGGAAATTATCAAAGTGTTAATTGTAGCAAGCATCTGGAATTTCGCTTTGCTTTAAAGTGAATTGTGCACGGGCTATTATTTGCCAATTTTTTTTGCTTCGAACTCCGCTCCGGGGCCCTGTGTTAAACTCTTAAAAATAAAGCGTTAAAACCCAGGATCGACTAAATACTGGTCGTGGTAAATGGGCAACAACAAAATTTATCGTTATGTATTCATCTGTCAAATGCAAAAACACGTGTTTTTCTTTGTTTTGTTTACTTATTGAAATTCGTGCAATTTATGAATCGGCTCGAAAAGTTTCTTCAAAATGGCTGACAAGCGTTACTTTAGGTTTAGGAGGTGTCTCTTTTGCGGTATGGATATGCTCGTAATTTATACGCGACTACTTTACGGAATGAATACGCACGGCTCTTGGTTATGTTTTAAACTGATGGATAAAACCATAGAGATAAGAGAAGCTTTTAAAAAGTCAATTATTCATCTCAATGAGGGATGCCATATCTTATGATTGTATAAACATTTACCTCTTTCATACTTGCATATGCAACTTTTATTAGAATTTGTAAGAATTAAATTATAAAATTAAGTTAATTCTGATTGGTTAAAATCGAAGTGATTTGGGGAAAGAGGAAGTGTCGAAGTGACGGGCATAAAAGTGAAGTGAAAAACTTCGATCGAAGTGAAAATGACATCACTGGTCCGGACTGGGGTTTGAACCCGAGACCTCTGAAATAGCAGGTGAGCACTCTACCCACTGCACCACAGCGGCTCATTCTTTAGTGACGCTAAATAAAAATTATTGCAAAGTGAATTTTGACTCGTTAGCGTCTTTTAGCAAGACACGTCGCGTATGAATGTATGTGTGTATTTTGTTTTTGTTTTTTCCTTCGCATCTAACGTTATCGCCGTAGTGGGGTTCGTTGTAATTTAGTGTTATTTCCATTTTAACAAATAAAAAACATTGTGTCTTAATCCTCTGAATATTTCAATATCCACCCAAGTCAACCACATGCCTACACAAGCGATTTTTATACTCAGCTGTACTAGTACACAGAGTATTATAATTTTGATTTCATAACGGTGTAAAATAATCGAGATAGATATGGACTATAAATATTAAGCAGAGTTGTAATTATTATAAGAAAAAATAAAAATCAAAAAATAATTATTATTGAAAGAAACATATTTTAAAAGTCTTTCCATAATAGTTATTTCTGAGATATTTTTTTTAAGTCGTTTTGTAATTATTATAAATGAGAAATTTTGTTTTATATATTCAAAGACTTTTATATTGAGACAAATTTGAAAAAAGTCTTTGAGTAATTATTATCCGTAACAAATTGTTTTTTTAAGTCTTCAAAGACTTTTTCATTGAGACGAATTTCAAAAATATCTTTAAGTAATTATTTTGAGTAACAAATTTATTTCTTATATCTTCGATAAAAATCTTTCATACAATTTCAAATTGGAAATTTGCTTGAAATTTGAAAATTTTGAAGTACTTATATGAAAGTTATTTTTATTTTATACTTATATGAAAGTTATTGAAAATTTTCTGAGACTTTTTTGAACTTTGTCTCAATAAAAAAGTCTTTGAAGATATAAAAAACAATTTCTTACTGATAATAATTACGCAAAGACTTTTTCAAATTTGTCTCAATATAAAAGTCTTTGAAGACTTAAAAAAAATATATTTGAAATAACTATTATGGAAAGATTTTTAAAATATAAGTTTCTGAATAATAACTATAGAAGATTTTTATCATTTTTATCAGAAAAAAAATATTGAGAAAAGACTTTTATAATTCGGAAGGAAATTTGTGAGACTTTTTTATAATTTGAAAATGAAATAATAATTATTCTACATCTCTGATATCAAGTGATGAGAGTGAAAAGAGAAATCGATTGAGTCATGTCCGTCCGTCCGTCTGTAAACACTCTAACTCGCGCAAAAAATAAAATATTTTGATGAAATTTGGAATGTAAGTTGGTATCCTGATAGGGACGGTTGGTATTGAAAATGTGCGAAATCGGAACATGACCTAAATATATATTTAGAAAAAATCGGAAATTTGGTATCTCAGTCACTAATATACTTAGCTGGAATGATAAAATTTCACCCACGTATTGAGCTCATGCCCTTATGAAATTTTGCAAAATGGGAGGTACCACGCCCACTTATTAGGAGGGCAAACTTTCAAAGTTTTATATGTCATAACTCAGAAACCGTAGCAGATATATCAATGAAATTTGGTATGTTTGAACGAAAATTACCAAAATCGGTTGACGACCACGTCCAATTTTATATATGTGTATTGTAAAGTGGCATAATAAAACCATTTTAAGCGATATCTTTGTCAAATATAAAGATATATCAGACATAAAACAAAAAACACAAAAATTTTGAAAAATTGGAGTGGCAACGCCTCCTTTTAGAAGCAGGAATATACGGGATTTCGGAACCCATAATTCGACAAATAATTGAGATGTTATGACGAAGCCTCGTGTATACACTTTAATGACTTGTGGTCATAGACATGCAAACATTTTTCGAAGCCGCTTTGTAACGACACCTATTTTTTAACAAAGATATTTCTGGAACACCCTTTGGGAATTTGTAACGTGACATCTTTGTAACTATAAGTCATAGAACGATGAAATTTTGCACTAACAATAACATTTATATGCTTAGTTGGATGATTGATACAAATTTTTAAAACGAGTGTGACTACGCCCACTTTATGCGGCACCCGATTTATATAAACTAAACCGAATTTCCATCAAATGCAAACAAACATTGAAAGCATACAGAGTATCTAATGTTCGATTTAGGGATTCCAATTTTTCTGATTTTTACGATCCCGGGATTTTCGAGATTTTTTTATAATCCCGGGATCCCGGGATTTGGACATTAATTATTTTCACACATTTTGGGGTTAAAAAAGTAAATATATATTTCGAGGAACGCTACAACTTTAAAGTGCAAAAAAAATTTATTTTTATTGCCATTTTTATTAGTAGTATTTAATAATAATTTATTTAATATATTAATAATAAAGCTTGTGATCATTTGATAATTTCCAATAAAAATTTTTAGAATTTAACGACGTACTTCGTTTAAGCGAATATTTTGAAGCTTGCCGAAAAACACTGAAAATTAATGCAACATTCGAAAAAATTAAAAATCGGATGCACAAATTTTGAGATAAATTCCGAGTATACAGCTGCGTATTTTATTTTAGTACGTAATGTGAAATTCTCAAATAAAATTAAACTTTCTCCTGGTTTTTGCTAATTTTATTTTTTGAATATTGTTTGCATTTTCTTCCATTATTTACTTTTTATGGGAGGAAATTGCAAAAACCTTTGAGAAATAAATGGCCAACAATCAGGAAATAGAAATTATCAAATGAATTTTACCTCAAGAATTCTAAAGATTTTAAAAACGTATTTCCTTACAGCGCGTACTTCACAAAAAAAAAAATTTAATTACACTAGTTTACAGCCAAAAAATATCAAAAAATTTTTTAGAGCTGTAAAAAAAAATTTAATTACACTAGGTTACAGCCAAAAACTATCAAAAAATTTTTTAGGGCTGTTTGTTCTATTGACAATATGTAAAACTGATCCGACTAAGGGGCAACATTTTCTGTTCTTAGCACAAGTAAAGGGTTGCATTATTTTTGTTTCATTTATCATAGGGAAAATGCAACGTTTTCATAATGCACAGGGCACATGTTGATAATGCTGCCATGCAATCCCGGGATTTCCGTGGTGTCAAAAAGGGCGGGATCCCGGGGTCCCGGGATTGGAATCCCTAGTACATATCGTCCGTTTTATGCAATAGGAATTTAACTCGAAATTTTCGATTTCTGGGATTTTGCCATATATTTCAATAACTGGGTCGTGCCGTTGAGTCTAGTCTTATAAAATACTCAAAAAGATAAAAATGGCGTAAATAAAAGTGATTTTGTAGTTAGCCGTAGAAGGAAACTATTTGAAATTATAAAAGTTTATTTGCGTTTTCCCAAAAAAAATTTTTTTGAGTTAAATCCCTATTGCATAAAACGTGCGATATGTACACATATGAACACTGAAATAGGTTTAGAAATTTTTCTTCCACAGCTTTACAGAATTCGCAATTAACACGAAGTTTTGCTGAATTACATATGTATATGAATGCACTTTACTAAAACGAATTATGTTAAAATTATTTCACTTAATTGATTTAAACGAAAGTTATATCAGATAAATAAACAAAAATCCCCTGGACACAGAAATAGGTTTCCCGTACTTTTTTTCAAAATTTTAAAAATAATTCCGTTAAAAATTCTTTATTCAATTGATTTTTATTAGATAGTATATCTGCAATTTTTCTAACTTTTTGTTATGGATGTATGTAGGTAGTTAATATGTGGCAGTTTTGTAATGGAGTAGTAGTAGGAGTATTTCCTGAGCTTTCTGCCAAAATTTAGCTCTTTTTAATGAAAAGGCTGTCAGTCATCTCTGCATATCACTACGCAAGTTCTCAATTGGTTTTGGATCAGGGGATTGGCTTAGCCATTCCATACAGGTGACACTTGCATCTCGGAAAAATTCAAACCCCAATGAAGAAGTGTGCTTTGGGTCGTTTTCTTCTTGATAAATCCTTTTATATGACATGTTTTCTTTGCAACATGACAGATAAGTTTTTGTTAAAATCTCTATACTTTATAACGGTCAATGTGTCCTTTAGCGATGTTTCCACCCCAAGCTAAATAATCCATTTAATGCATCACAGAAGTTCAGTGCGCATGATTCCAGAAGTTCAGTATGCCGCCCAAATACATATGCAAATTTTATTAGAATTTTTAAGAATAAATTATAAAAGTAAATTAATTCTGACTGGTTAAAATCGAAGTGATTTTGGGAAAGAGGAAGTGTCGAAATGACAGGAATAAAAGTGAAGTGAAAAACTTTGATCGAAGTGAAAATGATATCACTATTTAATAGTCGCTCTTTCTGCAGGGATGAACGACTCCACTAATACATACATACATATGTATGCATTTCCAATGAGCATGCAAATCAAACAGCGTCTCCGGTCCTCAACTGCAAATAATGTAGCGAAATTCAGTTTTGTTCTTGCAACGGAGAATTTAAATTTATTTCTTCATTTGCATATGTTAAGAAGTATGCATTTAAATTTATTTGTTCTGTTCAATATTCATTGTCGGCAATGTTATACGTTTCGGTGACTTTCGCATACGATTTAGAGGGCTGCACAAATGGATTTGAAACGACCAACAAAACACCTTCTCACGGTGGGTCTAAGTTCGATTCCCGGCTTGACCCCGAAAAGAAGTGTGATGATGAGGAATTGGTTTTCTTCGAAATAGCTTTCACTTCTACCATCGCTGGTAATACGTAGTCTGAATTAGTTCGCTTTTCGTCAAACAAAACGGATATTTGTAGTTGGGACCCGGGCAGACAAAAGGTGAAGAGAAAAATACTAACAAAAATTTATTTATAGGGGACAAATTTTTCCAACAGTTTCCGTTGTTAACTTAAAGGCAAAGATTACCATCTTTTATAAAATTATTTTTTTTATGGAGTGCTGTCAAATTTGGGGGGGGGGAGGTGGGGTTTAAAGCCAATGCCTATACCAATACCTACCCTGCAGTAAAAATCCGCAATGAATCCTTAATGAATCACTGATAAAATTCACCTATGACGAGGAGGCATCAGTGAATACTTTCATATAAAGACTGATGAATTTTTAATATAAATGGTTTGCTTTCCTCAGAAAAAAAAACAAAAACAAATAAAAATATACTGAGCTATGACGACAGTGATGAATATTCAACAAAGAATCATCACTGATCCTTCAGCAGTTTTTTTTTTTTTTTTTTTTTTTAGCATCCAATATATTTTGCCAACTGTATAAATAAAATACATCCAACAATTTTGTGGTTCGTTAAAAGTAATTAGTAATTAATAATGACTTAATAAACATGGTGGGCATGTATGGATTGCTCTCAGTAGCGCATCCATTTATTATAGTGCATCAACAAAGATCTGTAAATGATTTTCTTTTGAGGCGTACGAAATTGGTTGGTCTTGCCGTCAGGGCTAGAACGAGTGGGTTGGGGTGAGCTAATATTCTCATTTTGTATGATGCAGCATACTTTCTGATTTCTTGAGATATAGTAGGTATCTTTAGGTCACGATGTAGTTGGTCGTTCGTGACGTAGTAGGGCGCATTTACAATCATTCTAATGGTTTTCGATTGGAATCTTTGGAGAATCTCTATATTTGAGTTTGCTGCGGTTCCCCATAGCTGTATGCCATAGGTCCAGATGGGTTTTAAGATAGCTGAGTAGAGCAGGAGTTTGTTGTCGATTGATAGTTGGGAGTTTCGATCCATGAGCCAATAAAGATTTCTCAGTTTTATACCAAGAGCTTTTCGTTTGGTGAATATGTGGGTTCTCCATGTTAGTTTTCTGTCGAGATGCATACCCAGGTACTTTGTTATGTCACTTTGCGGTATATCAATGCCATTGAGTTTTACGGGTGGGCAAGTGTTGCGTCTAGTGGTAAACGTCACTTGAACAGATTTTGATTCATTTGACTTTATCCGCCAGTCTTTCAGCCAATGGGTAATTTTATTTAAACTTCTTTGAAGCTTGAGTGAGGCGACGTTAGGGTTGAGGTCTGAAGCCAGTACAGCAGTGTCATCGGCAAAAGTGCCGATAGTGACTCCTTCTGCTATTGGGAGGTCGTATGTGTAAAGTAGGTACAGTATTGGGCCCATTACACTACCTTGCGGGACGCCTGCTAAGCTCTCGTAAAGCTCAGACTGCTCTGCTCCTTCTTTGACGAAAAAGTAACGATTTTTTAGATAAGATTGTATAAATAGAAAGTAGCTTGTAGGGAGAGTATTTTTTATTTTATAGAGCAGGCCGTCGTGCCATACGCGATCAAAAGCTTGGGATATATCTAGAAAGGCAGCTGTACAGTATTTTTTTTGCTCAAAGGCAGAGTAGATTTTCTCGGTAAGTCTATGTACTTGTTCAATTGTTCCGTGTCCTCTTCTGAAGCCAAATTGGTGATTAGGTATAATGTTACGCTCTTCTATTTTGGGTAGGAGTCTTTTAAGGAAGAGAACTTCCAAGACTTTTGAGACAATGGGCAGCAGACTAATGGGTCTGTAAGACGCTGCCGTATCAGGGGGCTTTCCTGGTTTCAGAATCATTTTCATCTGAGCGACTTTCCATTGAGGGGGTATGAATGCAGTTATTAGTACTGCATTAAAAAGTTGGGTGAGAAATTTTATGCCTTCGTAAGGTAAGTGTTTTAGTACATTGCCATTAATAATATCGTACCCAGGAGCTTTCTTTGGGTTGAGCATCGCTATTACGGTTTTTACCTCCGATATTGCGAATCGTTTTATGGGGAGGTCCATTTGATAGGGATGACTCAGAGTATTTTTCACTTCTGTTGTTGTGCTTAGTGGGGGTTCAATATCATGTGGGGTGAATACTGATTTTAGGTGGCGTGCAAAAGTATTTGCTTTCTCTGCGTCACTTTTCGCCCATTCGTTATTTTCCATTCGTATTGGAGAATTGTAGAAAATCGGCCTTTTTAGCTTACTAGCAGCTTTCCAAAGGGAGTAATCAGTTGCAGCTGTTGCATCAATATTACTGAGATATTGTTGAACTTGTCTGTTGTGTTCAATTTTGAGGATGTTTTTGAGTTCTTTGGTGAGAGCATTCAATCTTTTCTTGTCGTCGGGGTGACGGGTTTGTTGCCATTTTTTCCTTGCGAGTCGTTTTTCTTTGAGCTTAGCTTGTATGTTGTGGGTAACGCTTGTCCTTTTTTGTCTGATGAGGGTGGGAGTTGATTTCCATGCAGCTTGTTGGATGCAGCTGTTAAAATGTTCGACTGCTGCCTCTATATCTTCAGCAGATTTCAGGGCTAATTTGAAGTCAAGATTAGACGTGATGATGTGTCGGAAGTATTCCCAATCAGTCTTCCGATTGTAAAGGCTGCATTGTTCCGCTGCCGGTGTAAAATTTTTATCAATTGTTACCAGGATTGGAGAGTGGTCGGAAGACAATTCAAAGCACGATTTGCAATTTATATCTGAAGAATTCACGCCTTTCACCACGCAGAAATCGATTAAGTCGGGTATTTTATTTTTATCTGTTGGCCAATAAGTGGGAGTTCCAGTAGAGAATGGAGTTAAACTGAGATTGCTAATAGCATTATATAGTTGTCTTCCTTTAGGGGTAATGAGACGAGAGCCCCAGAACGTGTGTTTGGCATTGTAATCGCCCCCAGCTAGAAATCGATTTCCTCGGCGGGCTATAGATAGCAGAGAGTGTAAGCTGGCCGCTCGGGTCTTCAATGACAATATTTGTGGCTTGTATAGCATTTGTACGGAATGAATTCGTGCTGTAATGTTTAATACTTTTCCGTATCAAGATACCTGAGCCTCCATGAGCGTTGTTACTGGGGTGTTTTGTGTGGTAAAACTTGTAGTTGGGTACTTCAAAGTAGCTTTTGTCAGTAAAGTGGGTCTCAGATATGAGGAATATATCTATATCGTGGGTCTGAAGTAAAGTTTTAACTTCAAGTAAGTGTTTGGATAGGCCATTGGCATTCCAAATGATAATTTTCAACGGGTTGAAGATGCACAGTTTTTAGTCGTGAGGGTGACGAGGAGGCTCATCATTGATGTCATTTGTTGCATGACTTGTTTCAGTAAGTCTATCATTTCTCGCATTTCGTTAGTGTTTTGCGTTGGGGTGTGGGTTTCATTACTATTTGGAATGGCATTATTAGGGTTCGAGCGGGGTGTTACGCCTTTCTTTGCTGCTTGAGCATATGTGGCTGGGTATTGGTCAATTTCAATTGGGGTTTCAATCTGCATTGGGGTTTGAATTGGCTGTTGTGGTTTCTCTTGGGGCTGTGCAGGAGCTTTTTTCCTCAGAGTTGGGTATTTGGCGCTTTGGATGTTTTTGTATACCATACAGCCTTTATAATTTGCTGGATGGTTGCCTTCACATAGAGCGCATTTGACATCTTCAGATCTTGTCTTTCGCTTGCAATCAGCGGAGAGGTGGTTTCCAGCACATTTTATACATACTGATTTTCGACGACAGTAGGACTTTGTGTGGCCATATTGCTGACAGTTGGCGCATTGCGGTATTTCACGCTTCGGGTGTGGGGGCTCGAAAGCAATTCTTGAGTGCAGGAGACTTTTAATTTGATATATCTCCTTGTTATTGGAGGCGGGTTTGAGTTCAATGATAAACATTGGGAGAGGATTTTTTGTGACTCTGTGTTTTATGTTCCAAATGTTTGTGACTGAGTGACCGAGATCTTTTAGAGAATCCACAATTTCTTTTGTGTCTATTGAGGAGTGCATGTTTCTGAGAACAACTCTGAAGGTACGTTCTTGTTTTGTTTTATAAGTGTGGAACTCTGTGCCCTTCTGTTCCAGTTGTGACACTATGGTTTTGTAAGCATCCAGGGATGATGCTTGTACTTTTACTTGATCCTTGCCTGTGAGCTTTAGATCATAGGAGTTTGGAGCAACTTCTTGTAGTAAACTCATTAGGGGGGGAATGTTTAGAACTTTGTCTATAAATATTGGCGGCGGCTTGGATATTTTTTCATTTGATTGGTTAGTTTCCTCAACTTCAAGGGAGGCAAATCTGTTTTCGTTTTCATTTTCATTTGGTTGGCGGCTTCCAAGCCAGTAATAATTATCAAGTTTAGCCTGTTTTTTAGAGGCAGTATTTTTACTTGGGCTTTCGCGTTGGCGTTTGGGATTGACGATCTTCCATTGGTCGGTTGGGGTAGCAGTTGTCAAGTTTCCTGCAGTTTGGGGTTTCTGGGCTTGTTGTTGTTGGGCATAGAGAATTTCCAGTTGCCTTTGGAGGGTTTCGATCTGCTGTTGTACGTTTGGTACGTTGGTACTAGGCAGGCGGGATGGGGTTAGATGTTGGGACATTTGTTGGGGTGTACCCAGGGATCTCGGTGTTTGGTGCTGTAGTTGCACTTGGGCTTGTTGGGCATCTCGCACTTGGACTTGTTGGGAACCTCCTACTTTAGGAGGAGTATGGTTGAGGGGCATCTCGCTGGTGCAAACGAATATTTTAGTCTGTATTCATTTGTACCCGGCTGCGCTTGTAATATGTACAACTTTTTATGATTGTAATACAATGTGGTTGCAGCTTTTTACAGCTCTGATACTTATGTATAAACTTTACACGAATGGTTTGTGTCCACACTAATTCACCACTTAGTGGTGAAAAAGAGGTTTGTGGTGGAGTTTTGTGTGTGGGAGCTTTTGCTATTGTGCGATCAATGCAACAACAATATGCACCATCACTCAGCAATAACACTTAATTTACGCTTTAGAGTTTAAATAAAGCAGTTTTATATTAATTTGATAGCACACTAAATTGCGACACTTTTTCCGACACTTTTTCACAATATTATTGAGTCAGCAGTGAAACAAATTTACTGCAGGGTATACATATACCTATACCTATACCTATACCTATTCGTATTCTTATTCTTATTCTTATTCTTTTTCCTATTCCTATCCCTATCCCTATCCCCATCCAGATTTTTCGTAAGTATGGCAGTGATATTATTTATCTCCGTACCGATTTCCAGAGTCCTATCATGTACACTTCCAGAGATATTCAGCATGAATAACTAAGTTTGTATGGGAGGTGGCACGCGCTCTTTTCCAATAGTTCCTATTTTCTTTCGTAAGTATGGTATTGATATTGTTTTTCTCTGTACCAATTCCCAGTGTCCAACCATGAACACTTCCAGAGATATTGAGTATAAAAAAATTTGGGATATATGGGAGGTGCCACGCCCATTTTTCCAGTAACGCTCATCTCTATTTGTGAGCCTGGCATCATGTTAGTATATCTTCCCAAGTTCTAAGCTTTATAAAGAATATTTCCAAATATATACAGTATGAAACATTTCGTTTATATGGGAGTTACCACACCCTTTTTACTTTTTCGAAAATTTTTTTTCAATAGAACCTTCTCCAGGTAATAGTAAAGACAACAAAAAAAGAATTATAGAAATCGGTCCATCCGTTCAGGCGTGATGCCATGACAACGAAAATAGCGATCCATTTTTATATATATTGATAATATTACAGCAGAGGTTAATTATAGCTTACCTATTCTACAATTAATATTATTTTTATAATCACACTATATTAACAAACCCCTTAGAGTTAAATAAGCCTTAAATGGTCTAACATTTTTTTAAGCTTTAATTAAGTACTTTAGAAAAATCCGTTCGTAGCATTGTAACTAGGGTTGCCAGATACCTTTCCCAAAAAAATCAGTACATTGCCTTCCAAAAAACAAAAAAAAAACAATATATGCGGAGAAAATGGTCTTTATTACTGGCATTTTGTTTTTTATATTTGAATCATATTGTATATTTTAAAATTGCCTAATGTTGCATGAACACTAAAATTTGGTTGAATTTACCAAAATGTCAAATGACGGCTAAAAAGCTAAAATCATGTTTCAAAAATCGTGTAATTTGAAAAAAAGATAGAGTCCCAACATAAGCTAAAAATCTTGGGGCGGACTTTTACAGATGAAAACAGCTGGGTAATCTAACCGAGTTTTTCGTCCATAAAATATTATTTTTTTTTCACTTGGATAAAATCACCAAAAATAAAGTATTCATCGTGTTTTCAATAGAACAGTATATGCCTATATAGTTACTGGTTATTTTTATTTTCTGTGGACCTAGATTTTTTATACAAATATTTTGTGCGAGGAGCCCCATAGTAAAGTTTTATGCCGAATAATTTTATAGAATATGTTAACCTTAAAGCAACCTCCAAAACGCCATTTTTCGCAGTCCTCTTTCTCTTTCTAGTTTTCTTTCTTATCACATCTCAAATTTAAAAATTAAACAAACCATAGCGTAAAACGGAATTTTTGAAAAATATGGCAACCCTTTTTGAAAAAATAATAATAAATTACTAATCTTCAAGCAAAGCCCTTTCATGTGACACCTCAAATTTAAAAATCAAACAAACTATACCGTAAAACTGAATTCTTGAAAAGATGGCAACCCTTTTGGTAAATTTTTTTTAATAAATTACTCATTTTCAGCTCAAGCCCTTTCATATGGTACCTGAAATTTTAAAATCAATCAAATTATAAAGGTTAATTAAATTTTTAAACAGGTGGCAACCCTTTTCAGAAATATTAAACCTTCCCGCACATCTTCAGGTCAAGCCCTTTCACGTGACACCCCATTTTCGAAAATCGGTATAACGGTGTAAAAGTTATGGTGCGTACAAAAAATCGTTTAGAGTAATATACATACACTAGCAAATATCCGTCCCACTTCGCTGCGACAAATCACACTATGCCACTCCCTTCCCTATATGTCTCCCCACCAGTCAGCATTTCCCGTTCCCCCTATCTCTTCCTCCTCTTATACTACTCCCTCTCTCTCTCCCCGTCTCACGTTCCTTATCAACAACTTTCCATGGCCATCCGGTGCACATATCGGTGTACATCATGATTACTAATATATTTTGGATAACCGACTGGAAAATTGGAATGGAATGAACTCTCTATTAAAGCTCTGATTGATACCTTTAATTTGATACCAATATTGCGAAAAAATATTTGGGGCCATCCGGGTCCACGTTTTGGTCTCTATCTAGAGAACCGACTGGAAAATTGGAATGGAATGAACTCTCTATTGAAGCTCTGATTGATACCTTTAATTTGATACCAATAATGGTCAAAAATATTTCGGGGGCTATTTAGGTCCAAGTTTCGGCCTCAATCCCGGGAACCGATTGAGATATCCGTATAGTGTAAAATATATATGGATACCCTGATCAGCACCTTTAATTTTATACCAATATTACGAAAAAATATTTGGGGTCATCCGGGTCCACGTTTTGGTCTCTATCTAGAGAACCCACTGGAAAATTTAAATGGATTGAACTCCCTATTGAAGCTCTGATTGATACCTTTAATTTGATACCAATATTACGAAAAAATATTTGGGGCCATCCGGGTCCACGCTTTGGTATCTATCTAGAGAACAACTTTCCATGGCCATCCGGTGCACATATCGGTGTACATCATGATTACTAATATATTTTGGATAACCGACTGGAAAATTGGAACGGAATAACTCTCTATTGAAGCTCTGATTGATACTTTAATTTGATACCAATAATGGAGAAAAATATTTCGGAGGAATCTGGGTCCATATTTTGGCCTATATCTCGGGAAGGGGAGATACCAGAATTAAATGTGGTCATAATTTCAAGATCCCCTTTTTATAAGACCCATATATAAAAGTGGGCGTGGTCGTCAACCGATTTTGAAAATTTTTCGTTCAAACATTTTCCTAAGTAACTATATCACGCGTACCAAATTTCATTGATATATCTTCAATGATCTCTGAGTTATGACTCATAAAACTTTCAATGTTTGACCCTTAATAAGTGGGCGCGGCACCGCCCATTTTCCAAAATTTCATCAAATTTCTTCATAGGGGCCTGAGCTCAACACGTGGGTAAAATTTCATCGCTCTAGCTATATTAGTGGCTGAGATACCAAATTTCCGATTTTTTATATATAGGAAAAGTGGGCGTGGTCATGGTCCGATTTCGCCCATTTTCAATACCAACCGTCCAAGTCTCGATACCAACTTGCATTCCAAATTTCATCTAAATATCTCAATTTTTGCGCGAGTTAGAGTGTTTACAGGCGGACGGACAGACGGACAGACGGACGGACGGACAGACAGACATGGCTCAATCGATTTCTCTTTTCACCCTGATCATTTTGATATATATAAGTCTATATCTATCTCGATTATTTCATTCTGTTACAATCCACCGTTATGTGATTAAAACTATAATACTCTGTGTACTAGTACAGCTGAGTATAAAAAACCTAGGTCCACAGAAAATAAAAATAACCAGTAACTATCTTGGTATATGTTTAATTTTACTAGCAAATACCCGTTGCTTCGCAATGAGGAATAATAGTTAACCAAAGTCAAGTCAACTCAAGTCAATTCAATTCAATTCAAGTCAAGTCAAGTCAAGTCAAGTCAACTCAAGTCAATTCAATTCAAGTCAAGTCAAGTCAAGTCAAGCCAAGTCAAGTCAAGTCAAGTCAAGTCAAGTTAGGTCAGGTTAAGTCAAGTCAAGTCAAGTCAAGTCAAGTCAAGTTAGGTCAGGTTAAGTCAAGCCAAGTCAAGTCAAGTCAAATCAAGTCAAGTCAATTCAAGTCAAGTCAATTAAAGTCAAATCAAGTTAAGTTAAGTTAAATTATTCCGGGGTTATCTGGGTCCACTTGATGCCCAGGGCCCTATTCCACAAAGAAACTTATCAACTTTGCACTTTGCACTATCGATTTTATTGCAAAGGGAAAAGTGTTTCTGTTCCACAATATTCTTTGCAAATCTCACTATGCGTTGCGCTTAGTTTTGCAAAGTCTTTGCTAACGGAACATATTTTTGCAAAGACTTTTCACTCTCTGCAAAGTCTTTGCGTTCTATTGAAAAGTGAGCGTGCAAGGTGTTCCACAAAGCATTGAAACGTCTTTGCATTTGTTTTGTTTCTTTTCACTTTGCATTGTGTGATTATGAGCCGAAAAATAAAAATAGAGAAAAAATTAATTAAAGAAAAAAAGATATTTGCTAGCTTTCAAAACAATAAAGCAGAGACAAAAAATAACTCTTATTGAATTTTTTGAAATCAAAAACGTTGTACACATTTCAATGAAAAAATTTTTCCCTTACATTTAAAAGTTATTATGGGAAAGAAAAATTTTTCTGTTGCTCATAACGATTATATTCAGATTTTTATTTTTTCAATTGCCTCATAACTGTTATTCATAAGAAAAATTTTTTTCCGTTGCTCGTAACGTTTATTTTGAAATTTTTATTTTTTCCGTTGCCTCATAACAGTTATTCATGAAAATAAATTTTTTCTTTTGCTTATAGCTAATTTCTATTTCAGATTTTTGATTTTTATGTTGTATTGTGAGTATTATTTTGTGGAATTGGTTCCTTTTTTTGCTCATAGGACTTCATCTTTCGGTATCTAGTGTATGTAATTGGATGGTGCTAGTAATACAGTATATTTAGATATCGGTTTAGGCCCATGGTTTCATATGCAAAGTTACTTACTAGAATAATCCGTAGGATTTTTTTCCGCTGAAACGATTTTTCGAAAATAAAATAATCGATCTCGTGATAAGAATCGATAGCAATAAGAAAATAAATCACTGTGGTAGTCAGACTTAGCACGATATTGTCCGGAAGCGTCGATATGTATGTACATTAGAGGGCGTTTAAAATTCAAATTAACGATATTTTACTCTATCGCCCCCTCAACATGGTTAAAGAAATCTCGGATAAATTTTGGTTCAGATTGGTGGCGGTTAAGGCGCGGTGCATTGTGGTGAAAAATCTATGAAGGTTAAAAAAAACCAAAATATTTTTGTAAATTATCTAATACCCAAAATCAATACTTTTATACCCAAGGATAACAAATATAAATTTTGGTCCCAATTGATGACGGTTTAGTGGTCTTTCACGGGGGTCAAATTTCAGATGGCCATACAACTTACATTTTTTTACCCCTGTCGCACTCCACTAAACCGTCATCAATCGGGACATAAATTTATGTGTGATATCTTTGACCATGCTACTACAGATTGAGGGGCGATACAGTCTTTTTATGAACTTTTATTTTTTTCATACAAATTAAACGCACTCTAATGTACATACATATAACGTTCTATTATATTTATTGACTAATCCATACCCGCGAAGTATTCCGCGGAAGAAAATTCAATATTTTTTTTAATTATAAAATATTTAATGTAAAATTGGCAATACACCAAAGTAAAAATCCAAGCGAAATCCATTCAAAACCGAAATTAAAATCGAATTAATTTATGATCTTCCATCTTCCACCAAGCTTCAGTTCTCTCTCTTTCTCTTTCTCTCTCTTTCCCTTTCCTATTCCCTCTCTCTCTGTCCGCTCAATCTTTAACTATCCTTATCCCTATCTCAATGTTTTTTCACTTTCCTTAGCTAAAAAGCCCGATGGGCTAAGAAGGATGGGTGACAACCCACATTTTTCCAAAGTTGTCTAAACTCGATGTAGTGGCCCATATACCAAATATTATTGATTTACGTAAATAGACTCCGAGTTATAAGGATTTTAAGGGCTTCTACTGAAGGGGAAGGAAAGTAGGGGGACTTTTCTGTGTGCCAAATATGATTTACTCGAACGCTTATCTAAAAATTACTTGCGAGTAGTAAACGTTTATTTTAAAAATCACAACCCAAGACCTTTAGCATGGACGACAAATTCCTACCACACTAAGCCATCTAATCGTACATTCACGTACATATGTATCTCATATTATTCACCGAAAAATAAAGTCCTATAACCAAAAAAAAGAAACATATTCTGCAAAATAATACTCACAATATAACGAAAAAATTAAAAAATTTGAAATGTAGAAGTTATGAGGCAACGGAAAAAATAAAAATTTTAAAATAAAAGTTACGAGCAACGGAAAAAATTTTTTCTTATGAATAACAGTTATGAGGCAATTGAAAAAATAAAAATCTGAATATAATCGTTATGAGCAACAGAAAAAAATATTTTTCAAACATAATAGTTATGCCTATATGACACTACATTTTTTTCTTGGTTTTTTTGGTTTGGAAAACCCACCGAAAGTCAAAATACAAAAACAATTCTTCTGTAGGTTGAAAAGAGACAAATACTCCCTCAAAAACCATTTGATTGACATTAAACTTCAAACTAAATGAAAATAATATTAATTTCGAAAATTAATTTTTTTGGAAATTTGAATTGAAATTATTGAAATAAAAAATTTATGAAACTCAAATGGCAGGATAGCTGTGTATTCCATGTTATAAAGAGAAGCCAGTGCGCAGTATAATTTTTCTTCTGGACTTCTTCTTTCCCCTTATGGCCAAAGCAGAAGCTTACAAGAAGCAAATTAAAAATTTGTATTTGCATATATTTTTTATTTTAAATATAATTTATTTTCTAGTTGTCAAATTGAAACAATTGTCAGAAAAAACGGCCGAATGCCAAAAAACCTACCGAAATACAAGCTGGCTCGTTGGTTTTTAATCGCCTAGATCAAGGGTGCTCAACGTTCTCGTATTGAATGGGGAAACTCCAATACAAATACAAAAATTTATTAGTGCACTCAGAAAAAATTTGTGTTAGATTTAAAAAAAAATTACAAACTACAAGTAAATTTTTATTGTACCATTGGAAAATTTTGCATACAACATACATATGTACAATATTTACAACATATTTTATTTATACAAATGTATCTACATATATATTAAATTAAGATATGAACTCGTGCATATAAAAAAAAATATATCTACATATTACATAATAAGAATAAGTGATAAGTTTATTCAAGGCTGTTTATTAAATCATATATATTATTTCTAATTGGTGTTTTATAAATATCCCTTTTTCTGCTCACATAATAAACCAAAACTAATAAGTAAGGCATCGTTTTAAAGGTATTAATTAGCTATGCATGCGAAACGGTGTTTTATTGGGCGTGGTACTTTATATGAAAAGTAAGGGGGGCAAAAGGGGGGTTTACCCCCGCAGCGGGTAGTGTTATGGAATCCACATAAAATGTATATCAAATTAAAGGGATTCAAAATACCTATCGAATGGTAGAAAAATATTTGAAATCGGTTCAGTAGTTTTTAAGTAATTGCACTTTAAAAAATGCATAATATAAACTTTGACCTTTAATAACTTTGGTTGTTGTTGTTTCCAAAAAAAAAAAATCACTTTTATACTCAACGTAGCCTGTTTATCAATCCTCATACTTGGTTTTTTTTATTTCATAATTGTATAAATTGCACATTTGTACCAGATCGTGCTATTTTTTCAACTTTGTGGGGCTGGGGGCACCTCTAAACATGCGAGTAGGTCAATAAAATTTTAAAGGCTTATTACTGGGCTAGAAAGGTGCCATTCTGGCTTTGGAACAAATAGAATTTCCAAAAAAAAAAATTTCACTCCACCTTAATATATACGAGTATATCAAAACGATCAGGATGAAAAAAATGATTGAACCATGTCCGTCCGTCCGGCCGTATACACTCTTACTTGCGCAAAAATAGAAATATTTTAATGAAATTTGGTACACAGATTCTAATGGGAACAGAGAAAGTTGGGGTTGAAAATAAGGCATATGTATGTATTTCGAAAAACACGTAATGACAATTCAGTCACTAATAAAGCCCGAGTGATGAAATGACGTTATGCAGTTGAGGAAACGTGCTGAAATTTTGAAAAATGTGCCAAGGGGAGCAAATTTTCAAAGATTTATAAGTCAAAACTCAGGAACTGTAGCAGATAAATCGATTAAGCCAAGGCAAACGTGTGGAAAAAATTTCCCAAGTCGGCAAGAACCGCATACGCACATAAAAATATATATAAAATATATAAAAATATATTGCACATACCTATATAGGAATAATAAAAACATTTTATACGATATCTTTGTCAAACATATATCTAGGTAATTCATTGAAAGTTCCATAAGGTCCACCAAACCAAATAAATAATAAGTTTTTTAAAATGGGCGTGACAGCACAAACCATACCGAATGGCGCCACGTATGTTTTGTTATTTTTTGCGCAAGATGCGCACGGGTCCGGCTAGTTATCAATATTTATTGTCGAATCAGAGGTGGATAATTGCAGAATTGCTTCCAAATGCTTTTGTGATGAAAGGTTTCTTTGGTTTGTTTTGATGAACTTAAAGCTTTTTCGCAAATATATGTGCTGCCGAACATGGATAAGTATTTAAAATTTCATTTCTTATGAGTGGATACTTGTCATATTTTATTTCTGTCATATATATAACTTACCTTAATTAATAATTTATATACGTACCTATAATTAATTAGCATAGACTGCGACTCGCAATAATATTTCAGCAAAAAAGCTCTAATTCCTATTCTTCTTACTAAAATCTACTTTTATTTTTCTTCAAATAATTTGAAATACACTTTTGCCACACATTTTTCAATATTAACTAGAAATTTTTTTCAGTTTTTTCGTTTGCCTACAAATCGCACCCTAAATCAAAAACTTGCACAACTCAAAATTTTTTGAATCCATGAATAACGTCTTTAGGGACTGCTAAATGTTAGTCTCCTCCCAGCAAGAGTCTTCTTCATTACCCAAGGTTTTACTTCAAACCTTCGTTTGCAAACAAAAAGGTTTTCTTGCATTTCTTCTATTTTCTTTTATATTTATTTGGGTTTTGAGTTACGTCGGTTTTCAATTCAAGAATTAAATTTTTTCAAAAAAATTTTATTTTCAATTTGTTAGTGTAATTTTCAATTTCATATGGGAAGGGCGACGCCAACGTAGCAAGAAACTCAATCACATTCATTTGAAATTTTTATACCTGTGGGCATATGGCAGGGGCAGAAAATTTTATTTTTATATTCATTGGGCGAATTTGTATCTGTGCCTATGTCTGGGGGGAAAAACAAAAACAAATGTGATTCAAGGGCATAGGCATGAGCATCTATGGCCTAGATGATATTTGCTCGCTTGCACCAACGCAAAACTGTATTTGACCATCTCCTTCACACAAAAAACCTGGTAGAATACCAGAAAAAAAACTTAGTGTCATATGGGCTTTACGACTGAAAAATATTTTTTTTCGGTTTGAAATAACTCTTAAGAAATGAAAGAAAAAGATTTTTGAATTTTTTAATTGTTATGAGGCAATTTTTTTGAATATTTCTTATAACAGTTATAATAATATACAATGGCGCTATTATAACTCTGACGAGTTTTATCGCCGAGCTTCTCTCTCAATTCGAGGTGTGCTCCTTTTTGTTTTTCCTACTAACAGTTATGTCTCTGCAATAAAGTAAGTATGTTTTTATAAAATTATTGTGAGTATTTAGAACATATTGAAGCTTATATTTCATTTTGAAGGTTAATAAATTAGATAAGCAGACAGCCTGTGAGGAAGTTTTAAATAAAGCCCAGTAACTGCAACTAGCGTCGGCCCAAAAAACATGGACTTATGCGAGGGATAGCTCCATTGTTATAAATATTGGAGTATTTTTAAAACTTTTATTTGGTTTGAAAGAAATTTAAAACTTTTTTTGGGTTAAATTTTGAACCTTCGAAAGTTTAAAAGTTTCTTATATTTTTTGGTTTAAAATTCAAACTTAGAAAAGTTTAAATACTTCTAAGTATTTTTTGGAATAAATTTCATAATTTTTGGGTTAAATCTTACATTTTTTCTCATTTAAACTTTTAAGGTTTAAATTTTAAACTTTTATTGGTCGTAAGATTTTATTTCAATGAAAAAATTCTAATTTTTGATTTGAAATTCCAACTTGCTTTTTCGAGAAATGAACAATATAAAAGGCTCACTTATAGTTATTAGACAATTTGAATGAACGACGGCACACGTTGTTTGAATGGAGAAAAAAAGAAACACAAAATAATTATGGAAATAGATAAAATCAAGAACGAAGAAAAGGAGAAAAGGAGGATAGGAAAAAGATTAAATAAGGAAAAGGATGAAGGAGCTGTTGGGGGCAGAACAATATGGAAGAAAAGGAGAAAAATAAGGTAGGAAATTAGATACAATAGGGAAAAGCATGAAGAGGATTTGGGAGCAGACATTTTTTTTTTTTAATTTAAACCAAAACAAGTAAGGAAGCCTAAGTTCGAGTGGAATCGAACATTAGATACTCAGCTGTATGCTTTCATTGTTTGTTTGCGTTTGATGGAAACACGATGTTCTTTATATAAAGCGAGTGCTGCATAGAGTGGGCGTAGCCACGCCCGTTTTCAAAATTTTTATCAGTCATCCAACTAAGCATATGAATATTATTCTTTGTGCAAAATTTCATTCCTTTATGACTTCTAGTTACAAAGATGTCACGTTATACATTCCCAGAAATATCTTGGTTAAAAAGTAGGCGTGGTCATAAACCGATTTAAATAAATTTTTGCGTGTCTATTAACACAAGTCATAAAAGTGTATAAACCAAGTTTCGTCATAATATCTCAATTATTTGTCGAGTTAGGGGCTCCGAAATCTCGTAGATTCCTTTGGCTAAAAAGAGGCGGTGCCACGCCCATTTTCCAAAATTTTTCTATTGTAGAACTTACGCCACAAAATTTCAATGAATTATCTTTATATTTGAAAAAGATATCGCTTAAAATGTTTTTATTAGGCCACTTTATAGTTCCCATATATAAAAGTGGGCGTGGTCGTCAACCGATTTCGCTAAACATCATGAACACGTATTACCACAAGTAATAAAAGTATACGCACCAAGTTTGGTCATTATATATCAATTATTTGTCTAGTTATAGGCTAAGAAATCTCGTTAAATTTTAAGAATTTATCGGTCGTGTCCTATATATCGACCAAAAAATTTTAAAATTTATATCAAAATTTATTTCTGTGTTGTTTGGGCTATGGAAGAGTCGAACATTCGTAAGTAAAACAATTTATTGCCTATACATGCAAATAATTTTATTGGTATCACTTGCTATTTTGTTTATTATCATTATAATATATTATTTTCGTAAATAAACATTAAGTGAACTTCATATATTTGCTTTTTTTCATATTTACCAACTTTATTTAAAATGAAATCAACTTGTGTTTGGTTTAAACGGAAGCACTCTTTAAAATTAAAGCTTTAGAGTCCCGAAAAATTAATTCGGTCTCTGTAATTTCTTCCTATAACCGCGTCTTCACTATCGTCGAACAAAAACTCACGTCTTAACATTTTGAAAAACTTCACTAGTAATAACAATGTGAATTTGCAAAGCGATCGTTTACCTTGCAAATTTTTGACAAACTTATCAAAGTTTACTTTGCAAACATAGAATTTACAGTTTTTGAGGAACGAAAGAGCGCATTTATTTGCAAAGTCTGCAAATTACACTTTTCAATAGTAGCTTTGCACTTTGCACAAGAGAACGTACGTGGAACAGAAATCGAAAAGAGAGTACAAAAACTGCAAAGACTTTTCAAATTACACTTTTCAAATTCAACTTATAACTTATCAAATTTTACAGTTCTGAGGAACACAAAGTGTTGCAAATTGACGAAAAATTTGCAAAGTGCAAAGTGAAAAGTTGATAAGTTGTTTTGTGGAATAGGGCCCTGTTCTAGACATCACTATGAAAATAACTCTATTTTGAAGCCGTTCCCAATACATTTCATTTGATACCAATATCGATCAAAAACTTCCGAGTCGGCATTTTGACCCATATCTGGGGACCCAGCTTAGGAATCACAATTAAAGAGTTTTGTGTTGAAGTCCTTTCAAGACCATTCATTCGTTACCAATATTGCTCAGAAACATTCCGGGCCACCCGGATCTTCGTCTTCACCCATATCTGGAGACCCGGCCTAGGAATTACATATTATGAATAGAGCTCCATGTAAAATCCCTGTTCAAAACCTTTTATTTGATAGCAATATTGCTCAGAAACATTCCGGGTTAATCCGGGGTCACATTTTGACCCATATCTGGAGACCCGGCCTAGGCATTACTATTAAAAGAGCTCTATGTTGAAGTCTATATCAAGACCTTTCATTCGATACCAATATCGCTCCGACACATTCCGGGGTCATCCGCGTCCACGTTTTGGCCCATATCGGGAGACCCGGCATGGAAATAACAATGAAAATACATAGGTATATGTTAAAGCCCTGCTTAATACCTTTTATTTCATACCAGTATCGTTCAAAAACATTCCGGAGTCATCCGGGTCCACATTTTAACCCATATCTGGAGAGGATGTCTAGGAATCTATGTAGAAGTCCTGCTCAAGACCTTTCATTTGATGCCAATATCGTAGGTGTAGGTGCAGGCGTTCTTGAGTTATAGCATATTGTGCACGTGTAAACAGGTTTTTGATGGCCACCGAGACAAACAACAAACCGTTCAAAAACAAACATATGAGTCGTCTGCGCTGCGCTGCCTGGCACGACTGCGATGCCTCCACTCAACACGGCAAATGACCAAACGAATTTATCTATGCTTGCGCTTTTTTGAGTTTTTCGAAATTTAAAACCGGGAAAAAGGTATTAAAGTCTCAGAAATGCGCAAAAAAAAGTACATGGTTCTCGAGAATTTACCAATTGCGACATTTTAAAAAAAGAATTATTAAAATCTGTCCAGTACTTTTTGAGTTATCGCGTTACATACATTTTCCATACAATCAATTTTATATAATTAGTATAGATATAGATTAATAAGATTCTATGGGCTTACAGCCCATTCATATTCTGCCATTTTTAAGGGGAAGTCAAATTTAAAATGACAATCAAAAAAATTGTCAATTGTGGCAATATGTGGTCTGCCACCCTCAAATTGTTTCAAAGTGTAATCGAAAGCCACAGCATCGCGTGGCAGGGTTTACTAGTTTCAATTAATATTATACCATGTCTCCACATAACATGTTTCGCTCTTTTTTCTACATTTTCTCTCTCAATCTTGTTTCGACACGGAAACCAGTGCCGAAACTCGCCAATTTCCATACAAAATTTCTGAGAGCGAGTGAAGATTGAAACACTGTTTCATTCTGAATCATCTTGCCAATCTCGATGATATCGATGTCTTCTCTAATTTTGTATCGAAAATCTATCGAAATCTCACACAGACCAAAACAAAAACGCAAAAATAAGCAAACATACAAACATTTAAGAAGAGCAAGAAAGAGAAATGTTAAACTGAATCACGATCAGCCACGTGGAGACGGGTTATTTAGCGAGATGTTTTGCTACATGTTTCTTTGGTGAAACAAGTTATGTGGAGACGGGCTTTTAGAAAGAGTGATAAAAATTTGAAGGAAAAGAGGACGAAGTAGCAGTTTCCAGATAAATAAAACTTGAGTTAGCGTTAAATGATATTCGGACAAGGTTGGATTGGGTATTAGTAGCTGCCACCGCTCGTCCAGTGCGGAGGAAATCAGGATTTACATTTTGTGGAATAATATTTGGGGAATAATTATCCTTAAGGAAACGTAAGATTTATCGAGGGAAATAGCGGACATTGTTTCCATTTGGTACATCAAACACATTTACTACCTAGGTAGGCCTGATGGTCTGTTGTGATACCACACAGAGCTCTTTATTACACACCATGTAGACGAATAACCTTGTTTGCTTCATATAGTGTAAAATGTCAGATGCCTTTCTGTTTTCAATCTCCTCCAGTTGTGTCTGTGGGGCCAAGTGTACTTGAAGCTCAAAGAAAACGTTTCCTCCTGGCAGAGTTTTGTGACAAAACTCTACTGAGAAGACACGTTTCCCCAACAGTGTTGTGGCAAAGTGCCAAATGTACCAAATCGGTGATGTTAGTTGAACGAAGGCAAAAACCTACCAAAATTCAAATCTTCCTACCAACCTACCAAAAGGAATACAACCTACCAGTTTTGGTAGGAAAAGCCCAATAGTGGCATCCCTGGGCAGAACGCCAACTGACCGTTTCCAAAACATTAACAACACCAAAAATAAATTTTGATAAAAAATGTATAAAAACGAATCAACACACCTTAAACTTCGGACAATACGCAAACTGGTTTGAAAGGGTCGCTGCACATCATATTTTGTGAAGGATATTTCAGCAAACAATAGGTAATGACCACGCAATGGCGAAACAAATATGCAACATATGTATGTCATACTCGTACCAAGAGCATAAAAATTAAAAAAGATAAAGCAAGAAAAAACACTCAGGTACCTTAACAAAAAGGAAAGTAGCTGTTGTTTGAATACTCAAACTAAAAAAATATTGCTTCTATACCATGAAGCAAGATCAAAAAAGTAAAAAGCGTTCAAGGTCATTAGTTTTAAGATTATACGAATCCATTGAACTATCTGAGAAAGAAAACAAGAACTATGAATGTTTGTCGTTTGGCCTCGCGGTCTAAAAAGAGAGAAGTATAAAAAATATCTTGACAGCAATTAAATGGAAACCGTGAATTTATTTAAAGTAGTGTTGTTGCAAACCTAAATAAAAAAAAAACCTGCAAAATGTAATGCATAGTCAGTACAGTACCTATCTCTATTGTGCCCAAATTCGAATGTGTTACAATGCATTAAAAAGTCACCAAACCAAGTTGGAATAGTGGTGCACACACATAATGCGAAGTGACAAAATTACATTACTGACCTTCAATTTGTCTGTTTTTTCCCGCATTCCTTTTCGGTTTTATTGAAGATAAATTTTTACAAATATGATTTGTTCCCATTGTAAGATGAAACATATTTTTATGACATATTACTATTATATTCATTTATGAAGCTTGGTGTTTTAAGTGTTCTTGAGATTCACCTGTCATAAAATTTGTTTAAAATATACATCGGGGAACTAATTTCTTATGACGGAACAAATAGTAAAAAGCGGTCTTTTTATTATAGCAATTAAGAACAAAATCGCATTGTGACAGATGCATAGCATTTAGATATACACATATACATATATGTACATATGTACTTACATATTTGGATGTATGAATTTTCTTCAATAGTGTTATAACTCAAAGGAATACACTTTGATTTAAGTACAGAGAAATGTGTGGATCACACTTTTCCATTCCAGACTACTATTTATACTAGTACATTTAGTACGAACTCTACTACTTCAG
Organism: Urophora cardui; assembly: GCA_960531455.1. Classification (NCBI taxonomy): domain Eukaryota; kingdom Metazoa; phylum Arthropoda; class Insecta; order Diptera; family Tephritidae; genus Urophora; species Urophora cardui. The sequence goes on along the minus strand of OY482672.1, from coordinate 84,153,304 downwards.
AGCTAAAAATTACATTAGAACGAAGTATAGAGCTGCCCGAGCTTGCCAAGGATCAAATTTATGGTATGTATCGATAGTGCTGGACGAAACATAAAAAAAAAAAAATTCTCTCGTCCAAAGATATATTTTTCCTTATTTTGAACACGCGTCCCAATACAAAATTTAATTTGTTTTTTGTAATTTTTCTCAAAAATTGGGAAAAAACATTCAAACAAACCCGTTTCCATGGTGATTTGTTTGGAGATTCCAAGGCAAATTCATTAGGTAATGGCAGGGCGAATTCGGCAATATTCGCCTCGATTCGCTTTAAGTTTTTGTTCATCAGAACAAAGAACGTAATATACGTTCTTTGATCAGAATGTCAAACTCAAACTCAAATATTTCTTTGTTTGACATTCTCCTGTATTCTTTTTTCGTAATATCTCTTGAAATATTTGTACTAGAATAAAGAAAATTTTTGTGAAGAAATAATACATAATACTGAACAGATAAAAGATCTACGTCTTGGAAAAGCAGGGATGGGCACTTTCCTCCAATAAAACTGGAATTTTCACAGCGAATATCTCTTGAAATATTTGTAGTAGGTTATTGAAAATTTGTGTGAGGGCATATGAGATAATTATGTATAAAACGGGTAAAAACGTTAGGTCTTGGTAGAGCAGGGATGGGCACCAACTATACAAGCTGAAATTTTCACAGCGAATGTCTCTTGAAATATTTGTAGTAGGAGGGAACTGAAAATTGGTGTGAGGGCATATGAGATAATTATATACTCAACGGACAAAAAATTATAAGAGAACTATCTTCGACGTCAGTAATGATATCTTCTCTGTGTAACTTTTTACAGCAAAGTCAATATGCTAATATTATTGAAAGCACGTAGTGTGAAACCCGCGGGTAACCTCTAGTATAAGAATAAATGGCAAATTTTTTTGAACAAATTATTCATGCATATATATATTTGTCAATACTGTAGTATTCACCATACAATACTGTGTTAAAAAAATGTTCTTCTAACATTTACAAGTGAATTTTTCTTGACTTAATAGAAGCGAATTCGTCAATAATATCTTCGAAATGAATTTTACTGGCAATTTCGTTTTCTATCGATAAAATATCCAAGTTCGACAATCTTTCTTGGCCCATAGTTGATCTCAAATAATTGTTAACGAGTTTCAGTTTGCTAAAGCTACGTTCACACGTAGAGATTGTTACAGGAATCGTCGAAAAATTCTGAAAGTAGTTTCAACGTTTGGGTATAATGCTTTTAAACCATAATCTTGAATCATTTGGAGTAGTTCTATAACAGTCGTGGATTCGAGACGATCAGGGATGATTGACAAAGCTGCGTGCTTGAAATCTGAAATTTCGTCAATAAATTCTGCTGAGATGTTTAGAAGCAAAAGCATAATCAAAAGCAAGAGAATGAAAATGCGTGCAGTTTCTTAAACACTGGTTACATTCGTAGCGACGCGAAAGGGTTGCGCAATCGACCAGCGATGTAATTATTCGGACGTAAGTAGCTGGTTGTTGACAAACAGGTGTCGCCGCAATATGCATATACAGTCGACTCCCTAATATTATCCTACATTAATGTTATAAGAAATGTTCTATTTATCGAGATTTCTTGCTCTTATTACATTACTTTGCCAGTTTTTGCAAATGTACGTACCTTTTTTTGTACAAGCACGCATGAGCGCGCTTTATCGGTAATCACAACTTTCAAATAAATGTATGAATTAGTCGACTATCATAAGCATTCTAATTTAAATATTCATTCAATTTCACTACATTAAAAATAAAGAGCGCCCATATACATATTACTTTTGAAAAAATTTTACAAAACTGATGATCAAGTGAGAACATTGCGGGTTCTTAGCAAGCGAACGCCTTTTTTTCATTATATTTTCTCAAAATACTTCTGCGATATTTTGTTTAATATTACCGAAATTCAGCGCCCCTACTCTATTGGCGCCCGAGGCAAATGCCTCGGTTGCCTCACCCTCGCTATGGCTCTGAAATATTGAAGACCAATTTGTATGCAAACCTAAAATACATTTCACGTTTACATACAAGTATCTTGAAACTTTCAAGTTGAAAGTTACTTGATTCTGTTATAACAAAAACATTATTTTTATTTGGAATGCTAAAATCGTGTTATTGCATTTCCTGTAACTTTCAGTCTTCATTAAAAAAAATGTCGCGCACACATCCATCGACAACATTTGTAATCCAAGCTTTCCGAAAAAGTAGAATCTGTATGAATAGTCTTAAAATTGACGAAGATACGAACGGCTACGCAAATCCTTAATTTCCTACGAATTAAAACAAAAAACTAGTTACTTGCTTTTGTTCTATAACAGGAGAGCACGTATTGGCAGCCACGTCAGTGTTGATAGCTACAAATTCTAAACGGTTAAGGACATTGTATATTTGGGAACCAGCGTTAACACAAAAAATAATGTCAGCGCGGAAGTCCAACGAAGAATCTAGCGAGGGCGAGTATCGAGCTTTGCGCAGACATCGACATTTTTCAGCGAATAAAAATCTAACGGATGCGTTGGACAGGTCATGTCGTGCGAATTGCCCAGAAAGTATTTCTATCAAAACCCGCTAAAGGCAGAAGACAATGAGACCTTCACTGCGTTGGGAAGATTAGGTGGTATTTCCAATTGGCGCCATGCGGCAAAACACTTGCTTTATTAGACTTGGTCAGAATCGTCTATACTGTTACGCGCCAATTAAGAGGAAGAAGAAGTAATAGGTACACGTCGAAATCGGTTTACAACCACGCTCACTTTAAGAAAAACTTTTAATATCCCGTTGGAAATTTGAAACGTGATATCTTTGTAACTAAAAGTCATAAAAGGATGAAATTTTTCACTAACAAGAATTTTTATACGCTAGGTCTAATGTTAGATAAAAATTTTGAAAATGGGTATGGCTACTTAGGCTTCCTTACTGGCAAAATAACTTTTTATATTTTGTCCAAGGAACTTTTAGTTTTCAGAAAAGCACAGTTTAAACAGCTGACTGTGACAGGTTAAACAGCTCATTGTGACAGTGAACGACTGTCGATAATTGCCGATGGTGTCGTTAAAATTGAATTGTCCTTTCGCTATCCTCTTCGCAACCAGTTCTAAACCAGATGCGAAACGTCTAGCCATAGAACTGACATTTTTAATAACTGGTTGTCAACTTTACTTCGGGGTCGTTATGCACGCATACATACATACATATGTATGTACATACATATGTACTACATACTTCATATGCTAACATGTTTACACAAGGCCCATTACATTTAAGTGTTTCATGTACTTTGACAAACAAAAAGTTCGCGGTTTATGTACTCTTGAATTTATGTTTATTGTCGACTCATAAAATGCGTCCAGTGCAGTATTAACTGTAGTCATGGGGACAGTAAGGGATGTGACTGAAGCAACGAAATTAAACTCTTTGCGGAAATAGGAATAAAAGCTTTAATTCATCAGATGCTGTGGTAGATGCATGCAAAAGATTTCATTATTGGGTAGATATGTATATATTGAAGTTTAATGCCAATCAAATTGTTTTTGAGGGAGTATTTGTCTCTTTTCAACCTACAGAAGAATTGTATATTGACTTTCGTTGGGTTTTACAAACCAAAAATACCAGAGAAAAAACGTAGTGTCATATAGGCATTTTCAAGATAGCAAGCAAAAAAATGATTCCAGGGGTTCATTGGGAAACTATTCTAAATTTTTAATTCAGAAATAATTGTATTATGAATGTTATAAAAAATAAGTTTTTTGACCCATTGCAACTTGATAAATATTTGTGCCGTTTTAACCCACCATGCAAAGCTCGAGAAATAGGAAATAATCGTCTATGGCAAAAAATTGGCGACTCGCCGATTTATTGCCTTTGTAAGAAATCGGCAAAATTTGTAATTTCTTGCAGTAACGTATCGATTTCTTATTACAAAAATTCAGCAACATTTGTTTCATCTACTCATTGTACTGGCTTCTTGCCAATTTGTTGCGTTTATAATAAATTGGAAACAATTACTTGCTGGTCAGAAATAAAAATATCAGAAAGCCTTGAAAAAAATATATAATAACAAAATTAAATAACTATGAAATAATATTTATGTATGTATGTATGTAATTAAAAAACGAATAAATTCAGAAAAAATTATTAAAAAATAAAGTGCGTTAAAAAAGTTACATCTATCGTCCCCCGATCAGTAAGACGGTAAGTGGCTAAGTTATTTCGCTTAGGCTTTTTTTTTTCAATAAAATCAAGATGATCAGTTCCGGCGCTGCACGGAAAAAAGCAAAACAGAATCTGCCACCATAACACAACAAATCTATTGTTTAGAAAATATTTCACCAGGAGTTTCGCAAATAAAAAAAAACCTGCATTGCGAAAAACACTACTTCTGATTTATCAATAACCTATGATTAGTTCATTGATAATGACAGTAGTATCAAATACTTATATTCAAGCAGTGACGACGAGGAAATTCCAAATTACGAACAAAAACTAACGTTTCAAGAAAAATTAAAAAATTCGGCGGTTCTTAATTTGAAAACTAATTCAGCTATTAATGAATTGCTAGTAGTTCTTCGCGAAATTAATTTAAATGTTCCAACAGATGCGAGGACTTTGAAGGGAACGCCCAACGATGCCATGGTTAAAAATATGGACGATGGGAAATATATATGTACATACATTACGGCTTAAAAGATGCGTTGACCGACTTTTTACATACATATACATATACTAATAATTTTCAAAAAGATACGATTCTATTAAACTGTAATATATGTAGACGGTTTACCACTTTTTAGAAGTTCTAGGAAACAATTATGGTCGATTTTATGCAACGTAGTCGATAGTAAAGAAGTTCTTTTAGTTGGCGCCTATGAAAGCAATTCAAAGCCCAAAATTTCTTCGGAATTTTTAAGACCTTTCATTGTGAATTCCAAACTCTATCAAATGAAGGAATATACATTTTAAAAATGGACTTTTTGCAATAGATGTGCAATGCTTTATTATGGATGCACCAGCAAAGTCTTTCATACTAGGAATTAAGGGGCATACTGGGTATTATTCATGTGTAGGTACGCTGTACGCAACGGGGTGAGATAGTAAAACATCGACTAGTTTTCCCACTCTATGAGAATCTTGAATTGAGGAGCAACAAAACTTTCAGAGAAAGAAGTCAACCGGAACATCATAAATATATGCCCCCATCAGCCTTAGAAGCCATAGGTTTAGATACCAACAGTTTTTATTGGACTGTATGCACGTAGTCTGCCTTGGAGTGACTAAAACGTTGCTCAATGGTTAGGCGAAAACCAGAGGAGAGGAATATTCCCTTTCTTCTTGTACGTACCAAAGGAATTTTGTAGAAGACCTCGCAGTTTGAATGACCTGGATCGATGGAAACCTACCGAATTCAGGCAATTCCTTCTTTATACAGGACCTTTAATTTTCAAAAACATTTTAACAGATGCAAGATATGTTCATATATTCATTTCCTTAAATGTCTTTGGCCATTCGAATTTTATTGCGATCAGCAGACTGTCAAGTAAACGTTATCTGTGCAAAAAATCTTTTGAAATCGTTTGTTCAAGATGTTCCTAAGCTTTACCACGTGCCATTCATTACATTCAATTTACACTGCCTTCTGCATTTGCATGAAGATACTCAAATATTTGGATAACTTGAAAAAATAAGTGCATTTAAATTTGAAAATCATCTTAAAAAAAAAAACAAAAAAATTCATCAAAAAGGGAAACGAAGTAGCTGTTCAGCTTTATAATAGGCAGGTCGAACTGAGTTAAATAAATGAAGGAACAATGCATAAAGAAGCAACAGATGGTGTTGGTGGCGATTTCAAACTTTTAACAACAAAGGCTGATAATTTTTGTTTAGTCAATGATAAAATAACTTTAATAACGAATATTTATAATCAAGATGGATTAGAATATTACCACGGACGGCCTCTAACGAATGTACAAAATTACTTTGACCCAGGGCCGTGCGCACGGGGGGTTTTGGGGGTTAAAACCCCCATGACCAAATCTAAGTTGCAATGATTTTGCAAAAATTTTCAAAATACTGTTTATAAATTTTGCATTGAATTTTGACTCATAATTTTTGACAATATTAGTTACAATAATTTTACGGAAGAAGAATTGGTAAAAGTTGCAAAAAATAAGGTTGGCAATACATAAGTTCGGCACTTTGAATTGCACTTGGAGCTTTCCGAAATTACAAAGTTGTGTAGCATATGTTCGTTTGGCGTTTTTAAAAAAATTGTACTGATAACAAAAAATGTTCATTTTGTGAAAACAGTGAGCAGTTTCAATTAACAAGTACTGTAAACAGTACACGGAAAGAAATTTGTATACTTGAATCAAGAAAAATGCTTTCTTGAACTCAATTTAGAAAATTTTTAGGGAAATAAGAAAAACTGACTTAATTATTACTAGAAATAAGAAATTGAGTTTTCCAAAAATGAGACAATTATTTTCTTATTCAAGAACACTAACATAATCTATAGAAAAAAAATGTAGAAAAAAAATGTTTAAATAAATAAGAACATCTTTTCTTAAATTTACTTAAATGAAGAAAATCTTTTTGCTAATATCAAGAAGAATTTAAGAAAATTGTGTTTCGACGAATTGGAACAACAAAATACAGCGAAAAAAATGTAAAATGAATAAGAAAACGTTTTCTTGAGCGAAGTAAAATTTTTCTTGCTGAATTTGCATTTCCAAAGTTACATGTATTTTTTTTCATTTGCCATCCGCTTTGCATATTTCTGAATATTTTTGCAATTCTCAGATTGTTAGTGAAGCATTTGGTATAAGGAGTTCACTATTTGCATCTTCATTTATATTAAATAAAATGTTGTCATTTCAATAAACAAGTCCTAGGAAAATACTAGTTGACTAACTATGGTTTTCTAATCCCTCATGATTAGTTTTCATTTTCCTCATTTTTTACGTTTTTAATATTTTTAGAAAATATTTACTTAATTTAATATTTTCTTATGCCTCAGACACACTTGTGGTATGAATATTAGAATATCAATATTATGTTTTGGATATGCTATGAAAATTTTCAATTAAACTACAATATGAGGGTGACACATATGTGGTATAGATCGAAATATTATTACTATACTACGATGTGTGTCTCTCGCATTACTTACTTAAGCTCATATAAGAAAAGTTTTACATGCAACAAAAAAATAATTTCTTAATTTATTTCAAAAAACAAGAAAAAAACACTTACCCTAAGTAAATTATTTCTTATTTATTTAAAATCCAATTTTACTTGAAGCAAGAAAATGTTTTCTTATTTATTTAAAATCCAATTTCACTTGAAGCAAGAAAATTTTTACTTATTTATTTAAAATCCAATTTTCTTGGATTTTCTTGATATCAAAAAATTATTTTCTAAGTTCAAAATCAAGTCTAATTTTTCTTGTCTCGGCATTGATTCTAGTAAAAAATTCTTTCCGTGTACTATTCAGGACCTGGTTAACTAGGTTTTGATGAATCATAATGAGTTTCAGAAAAGTTAGAGAACATTTAAATGGTGTATGGGTCTGGATATCTGTTTCAGCAAATATGTTTATCTTAGCGAAAAATGTATGCGAATGCAAACCAAAATTAAAAACCCCCCCTAAGGCTAATTCCTGCGCACGGCCCTGCTTTGACCAGCCGATATCATCATCAAAATATACAATTTTCTCTTGTACTAGACCAAATTTTGCGGAATTGATATCATTTCGTGCTAATAGTGTGACATCCAAAGTTATTTGTCTATATCAAAATAATATTAATGCAACCCAAAATGAAGGTAAAAACTCAAAACGTACTTAGCAATATGTATTTTGCATAAATTATAAGACAGATTTACGCTTTTCTTTCAATCAATATATTTCGAATGAGTTGGAGGCCCATCAGTCAGAATTTATTTACGCTACATTGGAAGCAGGACCAGTTCAAGGTAACAATAAAAATTTTATTCAAATATGTACGAATGTAAATTAATTTTTTGTTGGAGATTCTATATTTAATTGTATACACAAATTTAAAAAAAGATTTGTTCAGAAACTCAGTTTGAAGCGCAGCCTGCTTTTGTAGTACAAGCAGATCGTTCATAAACGTAAATTTTTCACCAAGCATCGCTCATCATAGTCATCAAATAAAATATGTAGTGCCGCTGTTGCGTTTCATGCTGCGTTACTGAACATACCCTAATTCGGTGCGTAAATTGTTACTCATACGCCACGACATACTCGTACACATGTATGTACATTAGAGTGGCCCTTATTTTCGAAAGTCGGAAATTTGCAGGTGTTACCCTCTGATATGTTCTTGTTTAATAAAACAAGTAAGGAAACCTAAGTTCGAGTGGAATCGAACATTAGATACTCAGCTGTATGCCTTCATTGTTTGTTTACGTTTGATGGAAACACGGTGTATTTTATATAAAGCGAGTGCTGCATAAAGTAGGCGTAACCACGCCCATTTTCAAATTTTTTATCAGTCATCCAAATAAGCATATGAATTTTATTCTTTGTGCAAAATTTCATTCCTTTATGACTTCTAGTTACAAAGATGTCACGTTACAAATTCGCAAAGGGTGTTCCAGAAATATCTTTGTTAAAAAGTAGGCGTGGTCATAAACCAATTTCAATAAATTTCTGCGTGTCTATTAACACAAGTTACAAAAGTGTATAAACCAAGTTTCGTCATTATATCCCAATTATTTGTCGAGTTATGGGCTCCGAAATCTCCTAGATTCCTTTATCTAAAAAGAGGCGGTTTCACGCCCATTTTCAAAAATTTTTCTATTTTTTATTTCCGGTCTATTGTAGAACTCATGCCATAAAATTTCAATAAATTATCTTTATATTTGACAAAGATATCGCTTAAAATGTTTTTATTAGGCCACTTTATAGTTCCCATATATAAAATTGGGCGTGGTCGTCAACCAGTCGTCAAAAGTGTACACACCAAGTTTCGTCATCTTCTATTATATAAAAATAAGTCGCATTTTCCTCCCTGATGATTTAACTCCACAACGGATGGACTGAATTAAATGAAATTTTGCACGAAGTTCTCGATTGAGCCCAACATGGTTTATGGCCAAAAAAAGTATAAGAATCCGGGAAGGTTTTGGAGATATCCCACGAAATGTGGACCAGGGTAACCCTATAACGGGTTGGTACGATATGGGTATCGAATGAAAGGTGTTGACGAGTGCTTGAACAAGGTGTAGTTATTGGTCCCATATAAGACCCCGTATTCGAGGTATTTCATGAAATATGAACCAGGTGTGACCCCAAACGGGTTTTCTACAAAATGGGTATCAAATAAAAGGTGTTGGTGAGTATTTAAAAAAAAGGTGATTTTCAAGACCCTATGCGAACCGTTTTCCGAGATATCGACCAAAATGTGGACCAGGGGTGACCCTAGAAAGTCTGGAGCGATAGAATAGGCATAGGGAAAGGGCTAGAGATATGGATAGGGATAGGGATGGGGATAGGGATAGGGATGGGGATAGGGATAGGGATAGCGATAGGGATAGGGATACTGATAGGGATAGGGATACTGATATGGATAGGGATAGGTATATGGATAGGGATTAGCGATTAGCGATTAGGGATTCGGGATTCGAGATCAGGGATTAGGGATAGGGATACACTCAGAGAAAAGTTGCGGACTAAGAACAAGCTGTGTCGTACTTGAATTAAGAATTATGGAAATTAAGGAAAAATAAATTCATTTTCAATTTCCCCATTCTTGAATCAAGAACGGTATTCTTGAAGCAAGATAAAAAACTGAAAAAAGCTTGTTTTAAGAATGAAATTATTAATGTAAGAATACTATGACCAAATGTTCATGTGACAAAGAAAATTTTTTCAATCAAAAGAAAAAATAATTTAGCAGGATGGAAAAAATCGGGAAGTATTTATTAACAAACGCACAAACAGCTGTAATATTTATCGCGAGCACAAGATTTTCCCGTAATTGAAATTGTCTCTCTTTCCCTAATTGAAAAACCATTGAGGTTAGTTATTTTATTCAATAATTTTGTAAATATATACATATATGTATGTATGTATAATATAAGAATTAAATACGTGTGCATCTGAAATGCCTGTTTTTTCCCTCAGGGAATAAAAAAAACAAGACGAAGATGGTAGTGGAGATGATGCGAACCAAATACCAAACTTTATACGAAACCGCAACTGAATTTGATGAAGATCGAATAGTAAACGAAATATCAGCTATGAATACAAATATGACGCCAAAACCGAATTCCTCTTCTAAGAAAGATTTGCATAACTCAACTTTTTTTTTTAATTTGTAACTTTACGATGTATTGCGGAACGATTCTTTTAAAGTTTGGTTTGGAGACAAACCGGTTTCAGCTGATATGTATCATTTTCAGTGTCTTTTTTCGTTTTTCAAACAAAACATTATAAGCTAAAACGGAAAATCGTTCCACAATACATGATATTCCTACCCTGTGTGAAATGCAAGCAACCAAAAAGTAATTGTAACTTTACTTTTACAAGTATATTACATTAAATATTTGTAATACGAACTACATAGTTCTAACATTATCTTAAGAACTCTATTGCATATACAATTAATTTTTGCTTTATAATCTACACATGCATATCTATGTACATATGTATGTAAAAACAGAATTATATATAATATAGTAATAACAAGAATTACATATTTACATATGTGTACATAACCAAACTTTTTATTTTTTATTTTTGTTAGGTGGGTTAAATGATTTCGAATTTTGAATTTCGAAAAAGGGGAAATCAAGTATAAGTATTCTTAAACCAAAGTTGAACATTCTTAAAATAAGAATGTACATTCCTAAATCAATCATGGGAAGTGCTTAAATTAACTTTATATAAGCTTATATGAAAATGGAATATTATTAATATAAGCTTTTTATTTTTAAAAAAATCGTTCTAAAAATAAGAATATATTCTTGATTTTAGCATTTTCAAGCTTAACAGACTTTCATGACGTTTTCGGCTTGATTCAAGCCCGCTAGACTTAAATTTAGCTTGCTTTTTCTCTGAGTGTAGGGATAGGGATAGGGATAGGGATAGGGATGGTGATAGGGATAGCGATAGGGATAGTGATACTGATAGGGATAGGGATAGGGATACTGATAGGGATACGGATAGGTATATGGATAGGGATTAGCGATTAGGGATTCGGGATTCGGGATTCGGGATCAGGGATTAGGGATAGGGATAGGGATAGGGATAGGGATAGGGATAGGGATTAGGGATTAGGGATTAGGGATTAGGGATAGGGATACGGCAACACGGTAATCTAGGACTTTTCCTTTAGGCTTTATAGGAATAAATTTTAGGCAGAACAACGTCTGGCGGGTCAGCTAGTTATATATAAATTATTTGTCGAGTTATAGGCTAAGAAATCTCGTATATTCCTGTCTAAGAAGAGGCGGTGCCACGCCCATTTTCCAAAATTTTTACGGCTTTTGTCTTATGTTCGTAGTTAGACTCCTGCTATAAAATTTTAATGATATATCTTTATATTTGACAGAGATATCGCTTAAAATGTTTTTATTAGGTCACTTTATAAGACCCATATATAAAAGTGGGCGTGGCCGTCAACCGATTTTAACAATTTTTCGTCCAAACATTTCTCTAAGTAAGTATATCACGCGTACCAAATTTCATCGATATATCTTCAATGGTTTCTGAGTTATGGCTTATAAAACCCTCAATGTTTGACCCTTAATAAGTGGGCGTGGCACCACCCATTTTCTAAAATTTCACCAAATTTCTTCATAGGGGCCTGAGCTCAACACGTGGGTAAAATTTCATCGCTCTAGCTATATTAGTGGCTGACATACCAAATTTCCGATTTTTTCTATATAGGAAAAGTGGGCGTGGTCATGGTCCGATTTCGGCCATTTTCAATACCAACCGTCCCAGTCTCGATACCAGCTTGCATTCCAAATTTCATCCAAATATCTCAATTTTTGCGCGAGTTAGAGTGTTTACAGACGGACAGACGGACGGACGGTCGGACATGGCTCAATCGAGTTCTCTTTTCACCCTGATCATTTTGATATATATAAGTCTATATCTATCTCGATTATTTCATTCTGTTACAATCCACCGTTTTGTGATTAAAACTATAATACTCTGTGTACTAGTACAGCTGAGTATAAAAAATTCTATAACAGAAACCAAATATATTAAAGTTAAAAAGTTTGTGCAAAATTCTGGAAAATTCGCCAATTTTTCAGCAAAATTTGTAACTTTTTGAGTATAAATTTTATATTATTTTCTAGTACATAGTTTTTTCGACTTGTAAATTCCCATGAAAAAAAATGCAGAAGACAGCTAGAAAACTGAAAATAAAATTTGGGAAAAGTAAGTAAATTATGGCATAGTTAATGTTCCAATAACTCATAAACAAAAATGGGATTTTTACAGATATGGAATTATGCCAGTATCCAATTGGAAAAATGTAAACACTGAAATGGTCATAAGAATAAATAGGAAAGTTCAAATCAAGTTTTTTCTACCTAAGAGCGCTTTCACATTACTCGGTGCGGTATGGGATCGACATTTTTGGTTTTTACCGAAAGTATTCCGAAACCTTACCGACCACATGTATTTCAATTGGCACTTTCACATTAGTGTTGCATACATGAAATCGGAGCGGATTAATTTCGGTATACCGCAACGCGGTAAGACCGGTCATTTTGAGGAATTACTGCAGACACTTTTGCGGCGTAATAAAAGAAGAAGAACAAAGTCAGTAAAAAACTCGTTTCGGCTATAAATGTAGCAAGTTATAATGTCTTCGTCTTCGCTAGAAGACATTATTGTTATTATTGACTGATTTGTTGAAGTTAAAAATTTTGTTTTGCAAATTTCGATGTTTGCTTTCCTATTTTCTGCCGATTACGCACCGAAAGTATTCCCACAAGTGTGAAAAACACAGCAACGCGGAATCGTTTCGGTAAGCTGAAAATACCGAGCAAAAATTGTCGATCCGATGTCGTACCGAGTAATGTGAAAAGGCCCTAAAATATGCAAATGTTTAAAGTCAGACCACTACAAATTAAAAAGCTGTATTATATATTTCATTTGCTAATATGCACTTGCCTCATTTTCATTCAAAATATATTTGGTTTGAAACATTTGTCACAAAATTTAAGCGAGTCTACAAATTTTTAATTTTTTCTTTATTCTTTTTAATTTTATATTTTTATTTATTATTTATGTATTATACTTTATTCATTATTTATTTATTATACTTTATTTATTATTATTCTCTATTATTATATTTATTTATTGTAGCTTTCTTTGCAATTTTTCACGTGCAACCCATAAAAAACCTTAATAATTTATTTTTCTGGCATCCTAGTAAGCAAAAAATCCAATGGCATTCACTGGGGGCTTAGACCCGAACGCAGCTCACCCTTAACCTTGCCATTGGATCTGCTCACAAACATTACTTAGCATAATTTTAGGCGTTTGATTTTCACCTATTATCCGAGTTCTAGTAATTTAGCAAAATTAGTTTCGGCCAAATTATGCTAGGTTCTTCTAGTTTTTAATTTATATTATTTTTTAATCGTCTCCTATTAAACAAAAAACGTAATGAATGGTTGTATTAGGCATCAATGAATAAGTTTTCATAAATATGAAGTTAAATATAACCTAATTAACTTAGTGGCATACCTTTATTTTCGAAAAAAAAAAAACCTGGATTTTTGAGTCATTTTCCCTAAGACCTCATTTTTGGTAAACTTAATGTTTTTATACCGAAATAAACTTAATTAAAAGAGTTAATTAAAGTAGATTCTTCATAAATTTGTTGGCCACGATTCTCCATCATCAAAAAAATTAAAAATAAATTCATCAGGTAAGTAGTCCAAATGTAACTACTCAACGCTCGGTCGCATACAGACTTAAATCAAGTACCCAATTAAATAAAAGTCTGGTCAACACAATTTATGAATATGATTTTCGTAATCAGCGCCCCAAACCCCATTAAAATCAATCATCAAACCTCAAAGGAGGATAAATTTTTCATTTTTTTCTGACCAGTGTAATCATGTAAAAGATACTGTGTTGTGCAATCTTCAAGCTGGGATTCTGGGAGAATAAAACGAAAAAATATTGTACTACATACACCACTTAATTAAATACATACAAAAGTGAGTAGGTTTCAATCTATCTTGATGTGAGGAAATTATAAGAGATTGCAATTTTTGGCACAAATTATAACAACAACTTGAATAAATTAGATGTATTAAAAATTATTGTACTTATTACTACGTTTTAGGTAATTTCCATAAACTGGCAGTATCGCATCGTTTAAGTTTTGCTAGTAATGGAAATTCAAGCATACATATATGTATATATATATATGTATATACATACATAACATACATATTTATGTAGATATGTATACATACGCATTATGCAGTATGGACCTCGAATGTGGTTCATGTTGGTTGTGGCAAACTGCCACTTATGGTTAAACATTTTATGCTCTGCCTGATGGCCTCAATTGGCCTTTATGACAGTTAATTTAATTTATCTACCTTTAATAAAGCGACAAGCACTAAGACTCTTGCACGTCTGACCTTCTCTTCTGGTCACAAATATACATATATATATATATGTATATTTATACCCAGCTGATAAAATCTTCTTCATAGAGAAAATAAATACAATTTTCCATATTTATCATTTCGCCCAATTCAAGTTCTATCCTTGTACTACGGTCAGTGTTGCCGCTCAAAAATTTCAAAAGGTGGCCCAACAAATTAAAAAAAGTGGCCCCAATTTTTTTTTTAGACAAAAAACAAATTTATATATTTTTGTGGTTTATTTAATGCTTAAAGAAAATGGAATTTAAAATATTCTCTACACTAACACAGCGTTAATATGATCGTTCGTTGAGCAGACGGAATAACCCGAGAAAGGCAAGGAATTAAAAAAAAACTGTTATAGCGTTCGTTTAGCCGAGGAAAGTGCAAGAACCATAGGAATTTTACCAAAAAAGAGCGAATATGAGTGCAAAGATTGTAAACTGTGGTAAAATTCCTACGTTTCTTGCACTTTGCTACGGATCAACGAACGCTATATGTGTTAGTGTGTGTCTGAGGTGCTCCGTGCGTTTTCATTATCTTAACGAACAGCCCAAATTTCAAAGTATTCAAGCGTAGTGTTGGCAAACAAATTAAAGAAAGAACCTTTCGAAACGGAGAGTTGCCAATGTAAAGTAAAATAGTAACAAAGAGGTTTTTTGTTCTTATATTTAAGAAAAAACTAAAAATTATATAATAATTATACTTTTGAAAGTAAAAAAGGACCAAAATTGGCCCGAATTTTTAAAAAGGTTCAAATATTGCATATTTTCAAAAAGTTGGGTTCACGTGGCCTGGCTTTAAAAAAGGTTCAAATTGCCACTTTAGTGGCCCAAACGGCAACGCTGACTACGGTACTGTAAATAAACAGCATAATATAATAATGGCAGAAATACACTCCGAGAGTATGCCGTCCACTGCCGAGAGGTGACCGCTGCTCTTAAAAACCCCAATAATTGGATTTTTACTAATTAGAAAAATTGTTTTGGTGTTTGGCTCGGACTGTGGTTTGAACCCGAGACCTCTGGCATAGCAGGCGAGCACTCTACCCACTGCACCACAGCGGCCACAGCATACTTACAAAAATATGAATTATTTTTTAAAAGGATATACATAATATCTCCACCTTTTCCAACAATACTTCCAAAATCACAATGTACATATATTTCGTAAGTCGTTACATGTAATTCAAAATAATAATATTTAATTCAAAACACCGAAAATGTACTTCAAGATATGCAGCTTTATTTCAAAAGTATTAATATGTACTTCCATACAGATACATTTAATTCATAAAGTATAAAATGTACTTCAAAAAACATTAAATTATGCCCTTATTATACAAAACGCGGTGACTCTTTGCGACGCAGTCACTCACACTCACTCACGCTCACCTTCGCCCAAAAGTTGGTATTATATAAGATTTTACGTTTTCGCGTTCACCCTGTTGCGTAGTCACGACGATTGTCAAACGATTTACGTAGCTTATGTGCCACCTATTTTGTTTTTTTAGTTTCCTTAGTAATTTTTAGTGCGATTTTTTATTAATAGAGGTATTTTGTCGAGTAGGTAATTCTGAAAAGTTGGCAGCTGGCAACCCAATAAACATTTTTCTTCATTTTTAATTTGAGGTTCATTTGAGAAAATAGGGTTGTCAAGTATCAAACGTTAGTTATCAAATGCACCTCAAATTTCTCTTGATAGCGTTCTCAAACAAAAAGGCACATTTTTAGTATGGGATTTTGGGCTGATTCTCAATTTGATAGATTTCATTTTCTGAAATCAATTTCAAAGTTAGTACGAAATGGAATGCAATCAATAGATGTATGTATGTATTACATATTTGTACTCTGATGTGATGTTTTTCATTTACCCGTGCGGGTGAATTTCGCCGGTGCCTTTTGTACAGTCACATGAGTATATTAATATCTTTTTTAATATGCATACACACATGTGAGAAACAAACTATGGCTTTAATAAGGTTTGTGTAACTTCACAAAAAGCAACAAACAAATAAAATAAGAGTAAGAAATACAGAATCATTATTATACACAATCATTTTCAACCATCATTTCAACCGTTAAGAGACTGCTCACGTAAAACAACGAACGCTGATTGAAACTTGCAAACATACAAAATGTCTTCGTTCCTTGAAACCTTGACATGATGAAATTCGTGAAATGGTACAAAATGCGAAACAAGTTTTTTTTCGAATGTGTTGTAAGTTATTCTAAAATTGATTAACAATGTTTGTTGAACACTTGAAAATATGTTTATTTTCAAATTATATATATGCTGATTTTCAAATTTAGAAACAATATTTTCTCAAACGTTTGAGAATTTCTTTTTCAGTGTTTAGTGGGAAGTCAACAAAAATAAAAAAAAGTATTTGTTGACATTGTGTGTAAATACATACATATGTACGTGTTTTGTTTAGTTTGTTTTTTTGAATAAAATATTTATATGCAACATATTAAAAAATGTGTGTGTTAATATAAATATACATATGTACGTGTTATTCAATGTTAAAAAATAAGATGCATTTGTGTGTTCGTGTGTGTGCAAGAAGCAAGCTAAAATTTAAAACGTTTTTATTAATAACTGTTTAATTTAAATCAAAGAAAAAATTAGTTCAGCATCATATTCGGGTTCGCGAGATTGAAACGCGTCGATTGATACCCCGTTTTTTTTAAAATTGGCTAATTTTAGCCGTTGCAAATTAAACAATATCGAATGCTCACTCGAACAAAAGGAAGTGACTCTTTTGACAGTTAAAGTGACCGTTTTCGTCACTTTGCGTTTTATAAAATACCAAAAACGTAACATACTCACCAAAAAAACGTAACACATTCACTTCGAGTCACTTACAGTCACTTTCAGTCACCTAAAGAGATACAAAATACGAACACGACAATAAGTGACTCTGGGTGACTCGTTGCGTCGCGTTGCGTTTTACAAAATAAGGCCCTTAAATTCAAATACCCAATAAACACAACGGATTCGCCTCGAATTCGCTTTCTCTGATTAAATTATCGCAGCAATAGTTCGCGGCGATAGATTTGCGAATCCGAATTCCTACGCATGTCACTCGTGAAGCAAATGCTAGAAAGCAAGGCAAAATGGACTGCAGCAAGTGACGTAATAGCAGACACCATGAAAACACTGAGAAGCCTAAAGCGAATACGGCGAATGAGCGGCGACTAAAGAAGCACTAATCATGTCAGATTACAGTTTCTAATAATAGGTACTTCGAGACCACGAGTGGAACGGATACATATAGGAGTTCTACCTCCTACATCCGTCATCGCGCGTGCCGCGGAACTTAGGCGTCCGCATATCACTTACCACAGAATAGGTCGACTAATTGACCACTTCGAGTGGAACGGATACGTACAGGAGCTCGGCCTCTTGCATCGGTCATAGCGCGTGGTGTGGAGCTTTGGCCTCTGCAGACCACCTTACCACTAAACAATGACCAACGCCAGTGGAACGGATACGTACAGGAGCTCGACCTCCTGCATCCGTTACGGATACGTACAGGAGCTACGCCTCCTGCATCCGTCATAGCGCGTGGTGTGGAGCTTCGGCCTCCGCAGACCACCAGATAACTAAACAACGACCACTTTCAGTGGAACGGATACGTACAGGAGCTCGGCCCCCTGCATCCGTTACGGATACGTACAGGAGCTAGGCCTCCTGCATCCGTCAGCGCGCGTGGTGTGGAGTTTGGCCTCCGTAGACCACCTTACAATGACCACTACGATTGGAGCGGATACGTACAGGAGCTCGGCCTCCTGCATCCTTCATAGCGTGTGGTGCGGAGCATTGGCCTCCGCAGACCACCTTACAATGACCACTACGATTGCAGCGGATACGTACAGGAGCTCGGCCCCCTGCATCCGTTACGGGTACGTACAGGAGCTAGGCCTCCTGCATCCGTCATAGCGTGTGGTGCGGAGCATTGGCCTCCGCAGACCACCTAACAGTGATCGCCTCTAGGGGAACGGGTGAAGCCTCCTAAGGCAGACTGAGGGAAATAACGCGACCATTACGAACACTTCGAGCCTTGTGCTCAACCCACCTCCCGACGGTAGCCTGAAGGTAGTACCGGGGGGTTTCGGTACGATGACAGTAGGAGGTTTAGTGCTGGTTAGAGTCCCACACTCACGGGGTAAAAGCTTTCGATGCTTCCTCCTCGTATAAAAAAAAAAAAACCGCATGTCACCTATCACTAGCGATTCGAGAATTTGTTCATTCTCGGATCGCTGGCGATTCGAATTTTTTATCATTAGCGATTTGAGAATTTTTAATTTATCTGATCGTTGGCGATTCGAAAACTGGTTCATTCTCGGATCGTTGGCGATTCGAAAATTTGTTCATTAGCGATTCAAGATTTTTTTTATAAATGGCGTTTCGAAAAATTAAAAGTTCAGAGTTTGTTTTACTGGCAATGGGTTAAATCCGCGTAAAGTAATACAGAGCACTTAAAATATTTTTATAAAGAAAGTTTAACTTTCAAGATATAACAAAAGCTTTTCAAATAAATTTAAGCAGTAAATGAAGTCCCCTTATTTAAACAATTCGTATCTATTTGATTATAAAGCGATATGATCTACTTTCGCGAACTCGCCTAGAATTCGCCACGATAACATCTGCGGAACTGTGATATTCGGTTCAGGTACAAATGTAAAACTTCAGAACTATAATGATTTTTTAGTGCAAAACAACTTAAAAAAAATAGAAAAAATGATATCGCGAAATTGATTTTCACGAACTTGCCGCGAACTCGAGGCGAGTCCGAGAAATTAAATTCGCGAAAATCTGGTTTCGCGAACTCGCCTCGAATTCGCCGCGAAATCATCCTCGCGTCTGTGTTTATTGGGTATTGTACTAATTTATATATGTATGTATGTATGTACATTAGGGTGGTCCTTAACATCAAGTTGGCGATTTTCTTCGGTCGCACCCCCTAGATCGGTACTAGCACAGTCAAAGATATCACATATAAACTTTGGTCCCGATCGGAGACGGTTAATGGGTACCCCACAAGGGTCAAAGTTCAGACCAATATAAGGAACAAGCAATTGCATAACTTTTTTTTTATATCTAACTAGCAAATACCCGTTCCGCTTCGCAGCAATGAAAAAAAGCTTTTATGTTATAATGGGTATTTCTTTTACCTTTACCTTTACTTTTACCGTTGCGTTTAAGCAACGATGGTATCAAATGAGAAATGGAATGCAGGAATATGTTACGTTAAACCCGGTTCCATAGGGAAAGAGGAAGGGTAATGAGAATGGGTAAGGCAAAGCGGTGAAAAAGGTGATTGAGAATATAATGAAAATGGAATGAATTGGATGGGGAGCGGTAGAGAAATGGAAGCGGAAATGTAAAGGGAAAAGGAAAAAGAAAACTGAAATGAAAGGAAAGGGAAAAATAAATGGAAAAGGAAAGAAAAAGGGAATAGTAGAGGAAAAGGGAGTGGGAGATTAATACGAACAAAAAAGGGATAAGGACATGAAGAGGGCAAATTTTTTAAAATATAAATTTTTTCCTTCAATTTTTTCAAACTTATCTGAATTTTGCTTATGGACCTTTACTTATGAACCTTTTTAAAAATTCGGGCCACTTTTGGTCCTTTTTTAATTTCAAAACTATAATATAATAAATATTTTTTAGTTTTTTTCTGAACTACCCCTTTGTTCCGTTTTCAGTTTTCATTGGCAACTCTCCGCTGCGAAGGAAAATCCCGAAAGAGTCATTTAAGAGTATAAATTTGTAGAATGCAAGAAAATTTTTTGAACAAACCGAAATAGAAGAGTTTTGACACAACGTGGGGAATATGGAAAACAATTTAAATGAGAACTTGCATCAGCAGAAAGATTATTTTCAAAACTTTCACTGTTTAAGACCAAGGTTACAAACCGCTTGCAAAATTCATACGTGCAATTCAATGATTTCAGCGCTAAATTTAAGTAATGGAAATGATTTAGATTCTTGGATACCAGAAGAAAACTTGGTTGTCAAATATCTGAGAACTAAATTAAGGTTCCTATTGCTGTTACCCAGTGGCGAACATTGCCTAGTACACTACCTCTACCCAATGATGTATACCACAGATTACGAACAATGCCAACTAATAGTCCAACCATTGACCGACGGCGTCATATCTCTCAGTTACCTCACGCAATAGTTGAAAATCGACACCATTCACGCACGTAAACGCACGCATACCCAACGCAAGAATCAGTTGTTTTCCTTTGTTTACATTCTGCATTGTTTTTGGTTTGTTTGGAATGAGTTGAATAACAGCGTTACCATTGTACAGCAAAGTATACATGCAGTTTTTGATTTCGTAGTAACTTGTGTTTGGTTTCGTAGTAATTTTTCTTGAAAATCGTATTATTCATAGAATTTATTAATAAATAAATTTTTAAATTGAAAATGTTGTATCATGATAAATTAAAACCAAATTGCAGTTTTGTGTACTTCTGACTCCGTGCTTCTACATTTTCTACTACTATTTCTTAAAGGCTTTTAAGAATATGTACATTAGGCATATAACAAATTTTGACGAAAAATTTGGCATACCACCACGTGATGGCAAATATTGTACAAGTAATGAATATCACTTTTTTAGGTGATTTCGGTTCAAAAACGTTCCGCGCAAAAATGGATTTCTAAAAAGTCAGATTTTTTTATTTTTTTTTTAATATTTTTATTTTTACATTTTTGTCAATTGTTATATGAAATAAGTTTTAAGTTTAAAGTATATGATGATTTACACAATGGTAAAATGTCTTGCACAATTTTAATTGCACGCTCTGCGCAGATGTACAAAACTTTTTTTGTTTTTTTCAGCAGTTCTGATAAAAAAGTAATTTCGTTTTGCGCGGAAACTTTATTGCAATTTCGCAAAAAAAAAAAAAAATAATGGGGTTCATACTTTTTTATGCTCTATTCGACTATAGTATGCCGTTTTTCGTATTTGCAAAAATTGTAAAAAGTTATATGCTTAATAGTCAAATGTATTAAATGCAACAGTCAAAAATATCCACAATAGTCAAATTTAGTAAAGAAAACACAGCAGGAAAAACTTAATTTTCTTCTATTTAAATTTTTATCTCCATATAAAAACAAATAAAAACGATTGATACAATATGTAGTAAAATTTAGTAAAAAAAAAAACGCCAAAAGACCTTCATTTTCTCTATTTACATTTTTATTTCCTTGTAAAAAAACGATTGCGGCAATAGTCAAATTTAGTAAAAAAAACGCAAGAAAAAACTTAAATTTTTTTATTACATTTTTATCTCCATATTTAAAAAAAAATACACTTATGTTAACATAATTTTATAATCGGCAACATTCGGAATAGTTATTGAGGTACTTTGGGAGCATATTGAAAGATTCGTACTAATTTACTACAAAATGATCGCTCCGGCAACCCTGTTGCAAAGAGAGCAATCAGCTGACACGTTATTACGTGAAAAATCAAACTGAACTAGGTTTCTACGATACGTGCGTTAAAGGGGCCTTCGTCATGCGTTGGTGAGTGGGCATTTACACTACAACTCCATAAGACAGGTTGTGTCAGCTGACACGGGCTACGTGCGTGCGTCGTTGACTGGTTGGGCTATAACATACAATGTGTATGAAAAAGTAAGTAGGGTTCACAAAAACGAATTTTGTTCACTTTTCATTTCATTGTTGCTGTGTTGCTATAATAAGGTTTGTTTAATGAGACCAAAAATAGAATAGAGCAGCTCAAGTTAGATCAAAATAGAGCAGCTGTTGGAAAATAAATAGAGCAAGTTACAGCAACTCAGAGCAAACATCTCATGAAACACTTATTAGGCAACAATTATGAACACATTTGACTGATTGACATTTCAATACGACTTTTTATAAATGCAGCAAAAAATAGAAAAAACAACAACACTCTATGTCCACAATTATCCCTTTTTCATTTTGAATACGCAGATTCTCCATTTTTCGTTTGTTTTTTTCCAAATTCCATTTCTGTGGACATAAGCAATAACCACTTAAGTCGACTTAGGAAGATTTCGAGTTATATATACCATGTTATTCTCCTTTTAAAACACTATATTTCTGTAAAACCCCCATGCTTATAACTTAATTCAATCAAAAGATATAAATAAAAACATTTAGGTTTAACTTACAATAGAGGTATTTAAACTTGCTATAACAGCCAAAGTAGACGTATATACTTAATCAAATTTCTACATGACATTTTGTTTTATTTACAAAATTTGATCGTAACATTGTGGATGACTCACTGATTTTGCGTCCATAGTTTTTAATCGACTTTTATGATTTGTTAAGAAAGGCTTTCGAATATAAAAATCAATTTATCTCGACATCATTTTTTAAGACTTAAGCGATTATTGCAAATTGCCACAGATTTATTTATTTTGTTGAGAGTTGTCAAAAAAATATTTGCTGCTCTAACTTACTTCACAAAAAAAGTTTAGAGCAGGCTCATGAAACAAAATGTAGAGTAAAGGTTCGGTTATACTCGCATAGCACAGCAGCACACAACATAAGAACTGTCACATACGAAATCTGTTTAATGGATTTTCCGTGTAATCGATTATTCAACGCATAGCAGCACACGGCACAGCCTACAAGTCTGTTGAATTTTGATTTCTGTGTTATGTGCTATGCGATTTGACATTTGGCAACACGAATGTGTTTGTGTTGAGTGTGCCAAGGGTTGCACGCAAGGCTGATTTATACAGATTAACTTACTAAACAGCTGATTTTTAAATTTTTTTCTACTTTTTTACTTTAATAATGGTGCTTATATTAAACTTGGGTCAATTTTGGGCATGGTGCAATATGATTTCTACAAAGGCGAACTATGACTTTGACAGAAGCACCACAGAATACACAGATAATTTACATGGAGTGTATATGTATGTATGTACGAATGTCGGGATGCGGGAACTTTTATTACTTAACCATGGTTGCACGGCTATGCGAAGTATAATTAGCTCTATGAGCTATATGTTTTGCGCTGCCCTGCTTTGCTATGCTATGCAAGTATATCCGGGCCTTAAATCAGAGCAAGTTAGAGTACGAAAAATTATCATGAAACACAATTTTGTGATCTTCTTCAATCTAGAGTAACCTAGAGCAGCTCAGTAAACAAACCTATAAATACGGAAATTCCATAGAAAGAAAATAACAATCACATTGAAGAAATTTTGTTTGAAATTTTTTTTCAAATACATTTTTGAATCAAGCGCTGATAGCCAGAAAATAATATCGTTTAAAATTGTATAAAACAGATCTGATTGCAAAAAAAAAAAATGAACCACTTCTTCAGGGACGTTCTCCCGATGCACACTGGGGCCACTTATATATATGAGGACGCTCAAAATTCTGAAATCAACTTTTTTACATCAGAATCACTTTATCTGCACTAAAGCAGTTAATCTATAGCATCTTAACCCATTGACGGTCATGAGTTAACCCGTTGGTGACCTATGTTTTTTATTTTAGTTTCGAGTTGAATTTTCTTGAATCAGAATCGGTATATCGATACTAAAATAGTAAATCCCAAGAATTTTAACCCCTTAACGACCACGCATTAACCCATTTTTAACCAAATTTTTTCACTTAATTCTTAGATTGAAATATTTAAATCATATTAGTTCTATCTACACTAAAACTAGTAATCTTTGGAATCTTAACGCATTAAAACGGTCATGAATTAACCCATTGGTGACCAGCTTTTTTTAAAATCTGTAAATAAATTATTTAAATCACAATTAGTATGTCTGTGGTATGGTGGTCGCTGTGGTGCAGTGGGTAGAGTGCTCGCCTGCTATGCCATAGGTCTCGGGTTCAAACCCCAGTCCAAGCAAGCACCAAAAAAAATTTTCTAATTAGTAAAAATCCAATTATTGGTTTCTTAAGAGCAGCGGTCACCTCTCGGCAGTGGGCGGCATACCCTCCGAGAGTATTTCTGCCATGAAAAAGCTTCTCATAAAAAATGCATTCGCCGTTCGGAGCCGGCATAAAACTGTAGGTCCACCCAATTGGTAGGAAAAACAAAAGGAGCACACCTCGAATTGGGACAGAAGCTCGGCCATAAAACTCGTCAGAGTCATAATAGCGCCATTGTATTATATTATTATTATTATATTAGTATGTCTGTACAAAAATAGCCAATGTGTATTATATTAACCCATTAGCGGCTATTTATTAACCCATTGATGAAATATGCAGGTGCAGGTACATATGAATGTATACAAAAATGGTTTTCTCCAATTTTTTGTTTCGAGATATTAAAAATTTTCTGTTGTCACAGGTATGTTTATATGGGAATTAGGAGTTTCACCGTTAGCGTTTTAGGCAGAACACATATTTCCCCACACATTTTCATGCCTAACATAAAAAAAAACAAAATTGGAGTAACACAACTTGTGCTTCAAAGAACTCATATTGTAATCCAACTTACAAGTCTAAATTAAAGAAACCTGGCTTGACAAGTAGCCTTAACCACAATTTGTAATTAAAGTAACCAGTAAATAATGGATCAACTAAATTTAAGATAGAACAGAATCAAATTCAACCAGATATAGGTGTCTTTTTTAAACTAAAATTGGAATGCAATTTTTAAACTCACTTTTTTTTTAAAATGCGCACTTTGCTTTTGGTTCTGAACTCGGATTCTTTGTCACAAAGGACCATATTTTACTGCTCCAATCCATTTTGAAAAAAAATATGTAAAAAAAAGAGGTACGTTTAGTTTTATACTAAAAATTAATTTTTTAAAACATCTAGTTCCAAAAAAAAACACTCATCGATTATGTAAGCTTCACTTAATGTTATGGAAAAAGCAGAATAATAAAACTTTATATCCTTCTCTTACACCAACTATTTCAAATACACATTAAAATTTCACTCTTTGGAAAAGAATTATTTTTTGGAAAATTTGCAATGTTTGTGTATGGATAACTCCCAACTGAAAAACGATAGAAAGCTGAAAATTGGCCCAGAAGTGTAGAATTTTATAGGGAACAATACTGCGTTTTTATTTTGTTGAAAAACTCATTATTTAAAAACTGAATTTTGAGCACGCTCGGCCCCAGTGTGCGATGTAGGTATAGTGGATTATTGGCGGATTTCGGTGTTTTTTTGTTTCGGTGTTTTATGTGGTTTTTTCTTGAGATTCCCTAATTTTGCACGATTCATTACATATGTATGTGCATACCAGTGGAAGTCCCATCATAAATTGGCGGGGCAAGCCTACATATGTGTTAAGCAGTCATTAGCCATTTATGAACTTTCGTTGCTGTATTATCTGCAAGTCATTACAAGGTAAGCGAAGGTAGATTCGATCTGCCTACCAAAAACTTTCCCTGTAAACGGAGTTGTATTCAGTCCGCCAACATCCACCTTACAACGTTGGCGAAGTAGGATTCACTACTCTGATTACTTTGTATGTAACGTATAGGCGTTCACTCTACTTTTGCGGCCATGTATATGAAAATGTATAACATATCTGTATATGAGGTGTTGTGCATTACAGCCTTACATATATGCATGACTTAATCGATTCTGTAAGCAACATTTTCGCCGCTGGGTATCTTCTTATTACCATAATCAAAGAACTTCAAAGAAGCGAAAAAATAAAACTCAAACAAAAAATTAATGGTTATTTCTGAAATATAAAATATCACTCAAGGAAAAAGTTTTATTCCTGATCAAAAAAAATAAAACTCAAAAAATAATTTTTATTTCTGAAAGATAAAATACCGCCCAAGGAATAAGTTTTATTTTTGATCAAAAAGAATGCAAAATAATACTTATATTTACTTCAAAGTTCTGATTACCTAAATACACTGGATCACAAAATGAAATTTTTTGTCTGTACTTTGGACGCGACTATCCTATCTATATGTAAAATCGACCGCTGATTCCGAAAATCGGGTTCATTTTTAATTCTATGGGTGTGAGCTATTTAAAGTTTATATGAATTAACGTAGATATGATGCAGTAGAAAACATACCTCTTACAATAAGTCTGCAAATTTCAATTGCTCTATCTTAGCGAAAAAAAAGATATTTGAGCAAACTCAAGGCCATTCGTAAGATAGAGATTTCTTCTTTAAGATGCTATGTGTGCTTTTTATTTAAAAATAATCTGTCGTTAATATATAACCTCAAAAATAGGCAAAAACGGCGTTTTTTGCACATTTAGGTTAGGATATCTCAAAATCCTGACGTGATAGAGCAATTCTGCGTCCATATTTGAATTCAGCGCATCAAAAACCTTTAGGAAAGTATGGTCTGGTTTGTGGTCAAAAAAATCGGTCTCATTTTGTCGGCCTGTGTTATAATTTTGACATCACACTCTACCAATTACAAAAACAAAATTCTGAATTCGCCACCGAGCCTACCTTCCTAGATCTGCCTTGGTCGTTATCGCGATATACATTTGGTTTTCGTAGAAATGTTCGACCAGCGTTGCCACTTCAAAAATTTTAAATTTACCAAAATACAAAATAAAAGTAACCAAAACTGGAAACAAGTAACCAAAATAAATTAATAATATAGGCAGTATGTCCCATTAACGTTAGGGCTATTTATTTGGAAGCAAAACAATATAACTATACGGTTAATAAAAACTAAAATATATCAATTATAATTGATAATAAATATGTAATTATTTTACATCTTTACGCCTTAACAGATCCAACGTCGAGCGAAATATCGCCCCGTCATAGCCTTCTATCAACATTTAAAAACCCGGACAGATATGATAATGAACTTAACCAAAAAGCTGACGAAAATTTGCCAGAATAGATTTATTTCTAATGTGGTCGCTGGCTCCTGTCAAATAAATTATTTGGACATAAAAGCATTTTAGTGCTTAGCACGAAAATTATTTAATTTACATTTTTATTGTTCGATCATTAGCATCCTTTTCGGAAGTGGATGCTCCTCACGAGGATCGAACCCGTGATACATTCCATTTTCAGGCGCAATGCGCGAACGCTTTTACACGCTCGACCACTGAGACTGTGAAAGCTGTTGAATTTTTCCCACTTTTGCCTTATTCATTGAAACAGCTTTACAGTCAACATCCGCTGGAAATAGATAGTTTTTTCCATTTACCCCCAACAATAATTTATTTGGAATTTGATAAAAAAAAAAATACAACAAATCAATTTGGATAACAAATATTTTATAGTTTGGAAAAATTAAAAGCGTTTCCTAAAAATTGTGTACTCAATACATGGACCTTGAAGGTAGCCAAAATCGGCCGAAAGTAACCACGTAACCAAACGAAAAAATTGTAACCAATTTTGGTAAAAAGTAACCAAAGTGGCAATGCTGTGTTCGACTACTACGAGCCGATGCAGATACGCGTGTCGCTCCCTTGGGGATATATTTATGATTACTTTGAAAGTACTCAAACCTACCACAAAATGGATCATATACCTAATCCAATGATTTTTGCAGGGTTCGTATACTGTATGTAATTGCTTAAATATATTCATGTAGATGTACATTTTTGTATATGCATGTATGTTTGCAGTCATTACTTGTTTTCATTTCTTAATTGTGATTTGAACAGCCAAGTTTATTATGTTTGGCTTATGCTTTGTACGTGCGCAGCTCGCCAAACCATAAATCGCGTCGTTTTCATTCCGTGCTAGAGTTAAATTTCGTTGGTGACACTTTTGTTTATTACAAAAAGGTGTGTTGCTATTATGCCTTTGCAGGTAATTATATGTATGTAGGTGTGATTACTATTCACATGCTTGCAGTATTTTTGCGCGATGGCGACAGCGCTTCTTTTGGTTTCATCATTGCCTTTGGAGTTTGCTCTTTCTGTGCCCTTTGGCATACGCGACTAAAATAGTTTAGATATGCTTGCACACATTATATTCCCGTTCCACTATACATAAATACCTACGGATATATCGCACTCGAAATCATACATTGACACAACTCAAAATTTTTCGAAATCGGGTTTTCTCATAAACCGGTACACAGAACATGTCGCACGTTTTATTCTATAGGGATTTAACTCGAAATTTTCGATTTCTGGGATTTTGCAAAATATATTTTAATAACTGGGCCATGCCTGTGAGTTTAGTCTTATAAAATACTCAAAAAGATAAAAATGGCGGAAATATAAGCGATCTTCTAGTTAGCCGTAGAAATAAACTCCTTCAAATTATAAAAGTTTGTTTGCGTTTTCCCATAAAAAAGTTTTTTTTAGTTAAGTCCCTATCCCCAAGATTCGTTTTGTATAAAATTGATCTGACCATAAAACCATCTTTAACTAAGAGATGCTTTATTAGCATATGTACATTTGTTATTCAGGAAAAAATCAATGAGAATAGTAATTTTTCGAAATTTTGCGCTTTTTCACGAAGTGTTATTTATAATTGTAGCATTTGTTGAGCCGTAGGAAAGTGCAAGAACCGTAGGAATTTTACCACATTCTGTGTACTAATATTCGCTCTTTTGTGGTAAAATTTCTACGGTTCCTGCACTTTCCTACGTCTCAACAAACGCTACAATTACAATACTCGACAAATTTTCATCAACTTTAACCACCAAAATGAAATAATACTTTTCTAAAGCGAAATTTTACGCTGATTCCGAATATCGTCTCCATTGTTTTGGGGAAGACCCAGTTTTTGAGATATTTACTGGTAAAAATGTGGAAAAAGCCATATATGCAAGACATTGCATCACATAAGTGCATCAAAAAGTTTTATTGGACATCGTGGCTTTTTGACTTCTAGGAAGGGCTGGTAGAGAGAGCTCCAAGAAACTTTTTTTGCCTTGACACTCAAAACTTGGTCAAGTAGTTTGGTTAATAATAATAATATAATAATATATTTTGCATATTTTGCATATTTTGGTCATATATGCATATTTTTACATATTTTGCATTTTTTGCATTTTTTTATTACATATTTCGCATTATATTGCCTATTTTTGTAATTTGCTAGTTGACAGTTTTATACAAACGAAATTCATGCATAACAGTCATCTGACGACGAATAGAGTTTCGTGTGAACACGGCTATTATTAGTATTTTCGATACGGTGCATACCTGTCGACAAAGAGCCGTTTTCAAACATGCTCCTATTACCTCTGTGGATGTAGAACGTTCGGTTTCTATGTATAAGAGCTTTTTTCGACCGAATCGGCAAAGTTTTCTTTTTGAGAATATGAAAAAATATTTCATTGTGTACGCTAATGAATCGTTAAATAAGGATTAACCTTTACAAATTATGAAATGTTCAAGACTGAATTTATGTACATATCTATAAAAACATACATACATATTGCTAGCTTAGAGTGCAAATTTTGTAAGTCCTTTTTTCAAACATTGTAGGAGAGACAAAAACCAAAAAATTAACAACTTTCGAAATGAAAAAAAAAAAATTTTCTGTTCATGTAAATATTTTGGACTTACACAATTTGCGTATCGCTGAATAACAACGATTAGAAATATGGCAAGTATCACAGACTTGTTTAGCGTGGTGCGTATTTGATTTTTCTAGCGTTCTACATAAAAATACAGTTTTTCATAAAAAGTGGACTTACACAGTTTACACTCTAAGCTAATGATATGTATAAACGTACAACGTAAGAGCAAAATTGAATTAAAAAATGTTTGTACCTAATTTATTTAACTATTGCAACTTCAATAAACATGAATTATCTGAAGTTGAAAAAATTTGAATTAATGCATTTTTTTTTTGATTTTTCATGCATATTTCTCAGTTTTTGTTGCATTTTTTATGCGCATATTTTTTATTTTTTAGTATCTACATGAAATTCCATGCCCTACTAATTACAGAAAAGTAACGCCAAAAATGTCAATAAAAAATTAAATAAGAAATTCAACTGGTGAAGATAGGCTGAAGGGACTTGCCCTAATGAGTATTAACAGAAATATCGATATCACAGTGCAAAAAGTTATTCACAAAAACATAGGAAAATCAATCTGCGATTTCAATAATTATTTTTTCCAACATACAATTATTCAAATTTCAAGTTTTCTTTCAATTACTTATCATCTTAATCAAATAATAATGTTAGTATAAACTACAATGGGAATAAATATGCAATGTATAAGAGTATCTGAACTTGAGATTTTAGTTAATGGGCCGTATTAATAAAAACGAAGCAAATACTTTTACTCAAGATTTTAGAAATTTGACATCAATTTGTATGAACCAAATTTCAAAATTTGAGTAAAAGGTCTCAAACTTTAAGTAAAAGCAAATGCTCAGCTTTTATTAATATGACCCATTGTCTGTCAAAATGGAATATTAGAAAACTAAATTATATAAGAAAATTATTATTTATAACCGTAGCTTTCCAGAAGAGAATATGAGACTTACTTTTGAAGTATAGTTAAAGGCCCTTGGCAACTGACAATCTGGCATGTCAAGCAGTGTGTATGTGTGAGTTTTTCTTGTGTGTGTTAGAGCAATCGGCAGTCGTCATGCTACACGTTCTTGTTGTCGGGCTCGCGTTGATGAGAATCAAAACTTTTAGATATTTGCATCAATCACCGACACTCACACATATACACTGCTTGACAGTCCAGATTTTAAGTGGCCACGGGCCTTAAGATTTGATATATGTATAATAAGCGATATTTGTGCACTAAAATGATAAATTATAGTCTGAAAAAATTACATTTTTATTATTTGTAAAAAAATTGTAGTTTTTTGTTAGTTTTTCTTTTAATTTTGGTAAATTTTTTACATTGGCTGTGACCTCCCCCTCTCTTACTACGCCACTGGTCTCTATTGATTAAAACGTGCGATGTCTCTAGCGACTACCAAAAAAACTTTTCAATCAGTGTCTCTTTTGTCTGAACAATAGCCACTATCAGGGCCGTAGCCATGAATTTATTTCGTGGGGGGTTACATCGTTGTGGATTTTTTTTTTTTTTTTTTTTTGAGAAAAATATATAACTTATTTCGTGCACTAAATAAAAATAATAAAAAAATTCTGGTTTCTCAAGTGCTATTTAGAAGAAATTTTTTTTACGAAACTTTTGATTTTCAAATTAGGATTTTTATAAGAAGTTTTAAAAATCAGGAAACTTTTATTCATTTAAAAATTAGACTGTTTTATTACAAACACGATGAATACTTTATTTTTGGTGATTTTATCCAAGTAAAAAAAATAATATCTTATGGACGAAAAACTCGGTTAGATTACCCAGCTTTTTTCAGCTGTAAAAGTCCGCCTCAAGATGTTTAGCTTATGTTGAGACTCTAACTTGTTTTCTTTTTGCAACTTTGTTAATTGACATCCGATTTTTAAAATTGATAGATATGCCATTATTTTAGTCTTTTGAGCAGGGTTTGAAATTATTTTCAACTTTTTTTTTTTTCATTTCCATTGAAATTCATTTTCATTTGAAAATTAAAAAATAAACAGCGCAACAGAAGTATAAAAAACAAAAAGTTCTACTGTACTGCAACTGCGCAGCCTTAAGTTTCAAAAAATTATAGTCGACTGTTGCTGTATTGTGGAAATTTGTACAGCACAGCAAAGGGCAAACATAATTTCGAGATTTTACAGCACCAGGGGCGAACGCAGGGGGGGTTTTGGGGTGTTAAAACACCGCCCCCCCCCCAAAGTAATTGAATTTTTAAATAATAGAATTTAATTCTACATAGTCATTTGAAAAATTGTAATTTGTTGTTTTCAAAGCAATCTTTCTGCCGACGATGTATGAATTTGTGAAATAAATGAATACATTAGTCACTAACAGCGTTGCCGTTTTGATACAATTGTATCTTTTTTGATACCTTTTTTTCTAAATTTTGTGATTTGATACTTTTTTGTTCACAAACGGCCTATTTTGCTGTAGAATTTAATTTTTTGAAACTGTGAAAATGTTAAACTAAAAACAAACCTATTTTATCTGGATAGTATTAAAAAGTTGTGGGAATGTAGGCCAATTAAAAAACTCAGAAAAATATAAACTGGACAGAGACATTTTTTTAATTTGCTTCAAAGTAATGAGTTTGCCTTATAACTCTGTGGCTGCAGAACTGGATTTTTTTAGATTTAAGGGGAATTGTGAGTCGAAAATGGACTTCTTTTGAAAATTAGTTCTGAACTGAAAAGTCACCAATAAGGTTTCTATTATTTTTTTAGAGTTTATTGTTAATCATAATACAGGAAAAATAAAAACTCATTTATTATGACTTTCAGTTTTCGTTCCATGAGCAAACTGTTGTGAAATCAAATTAAATTAAAAAAAATATGCTATTTGCAAAAAAATTCTTGAGTGTCTTAACTAAAATGTCTATATTTTTAATAAAAACAACCAGAAAAAACTGGTCTGAATTAGATACACAACTTTACTTATTATTTGTTTTTCAAATGAAAATTTTTAAAACCACGGTTGTGCTTTTGATACTTTTTGATACTTTTTGATACTTTTTTTGCTTGGCAATCTGCTTATAAAACTTGGCCCAGAGTGGTCCTTAGTTGTTAAAAGTTTAAATGAAAATGCTAATGCTTGAAAATTACGCTCATAGAAAAACTAAGATTTCTTCATCTTGTATTTTGCTAAAAATAAATTGTTCTCACTGTTTTCTTTCGCTAAATCATGAAACATACCTCTTTTTTGCGTTTCCATAGTTATACGCATTTTTTAGCACTCAAACTTGAAATCTCGCGAAAATCATAATACACTTATTTATACAAACTTTTTCCAGATATTTTTTTTTAAATGTGTTGACTTTAAATGAGCCAAAGTAACGTTTAATGGTGTCTATTGCGTATAGAAGGAGGTTTTCTATAAAATTCAATATATTTTCCACGGAAATGCATGACAGAAATTTCTTTTTGAAACACCAACATTTTTTACTTTTGTGTGTAGGGCTGACAACGATGTGGACTTAACGAATATTTAATTCACCATAATCCAATTCGTTCCACCAAAGCTACAATGTAGCTGCTACATGACGAAAAATATGAATTCAGTAGCAATTATGACGCAATAAAACAGGTGACCTTTCCTTTTTAGTTTTAGTTTAAATACAGAGAAAATGCAATGAATTGAGCTTTAAAAAGTGCCTTTGTTTAATGTGTGCATACGTAGGTCCACTCCCCAAACATAAATAGATTTAAGTAAAAATTGTCTGGACGAGTTTTGAGTATTTTTTTTTGTTTTTGAAACCCCCCCCCCCCCCAAAATATTTTTCTGTGTGCGCCACTGTACAGCACTGTTGTTATTGTTTTTTTTTTTTTTTAATTTATGGGAACACAATCGAAATTTTAATGTACAAAAACAAAACCAATTTCAAAAAGCCGCACTTCAAACTAAAATTCTGTTTATCTGTGCTTTACTGTCGACTGATCTGCTTGAAATTACACAGTAAAGCAACAGCATAAAAAACAAACAAATATATTCGACTGTTCTGTGCTTCGACTTAAGATATTTTCAAAGGAAATCGAAATTCAAAAGTTCTCAAAAAATTATGATAACTTTCGCAAAACAGCAACAGCTTACTTTTGAGACTGTTGGTGTTATGCTGGAAAACAGTGCTTGGGAAGCTTTATATTTCCTCCTAATGTCCTTTTATCTGTGAAGTCGTTTTCATATAGTTGGGTCACCTAACCGAGTTTTTCGACCATAAAACATCCTTTTTGTTTCACTTGAAAAAAATCGCCAAAAATAAAGTATTTATCGCATCTTTTTAATACTACGCTTAAAATGTTTCCAATAAAACAGAATAATTTTAAAAAGAATAAAACTTTCCTGATTTTTACAACTTCTTATAAAACCCCAATAAAAACCAATTTTTTTCAATAATCGCAAAAAATCAAAAAATGGTGACTTTCCAAAATATGTAGGACTACATATAACAACGCACACATCCCATATATTGGATCTTTCGAAAAACACACAAAATGTTATAATTCAGAAACTAATATAACCCGAGTAATGAATTTTCAGCCATGACTTTATGAAGTTATAAGGAAATATGCTAAAATTTTAGAAATGTAACATAATTTAATTTATAAGTTAGAAGCGTACTTTAATTATCTTTCGAACGGAGTAGATACGGCTTGCGGGTATTTGTAACTTCAGCGAAAAAAATTTTTGATTGAAGTTGTAACCAAAAAAACCCAAAATTACGTTATCTCAAAACCCTAACCATAAGAAAATGGTTTTGACCTCAGCAGGTTCATGCCAGCCCTCCCCTATACCTGAAATTCTTGGTATTTTCTCAAATTAATATTTGTAAACTAGTGTTTTCAACATATAGCTTTGAATATGATAGAAGTAAAATTTATCTACCAGAATTTCGTGGGGGGTTCAAACACCCAAACACCCCCCCCCCCCTAAATACGGCCTTGGCCACTATTATGTGGCCTTTTGCCATATCATTGCTTGTAAATAAAAACATTTTTTGGATCTCCTGGAAATTTTTGAATTTTGAGTTGTATAACTTTATGATTTAAGGCGGATTCATCGTTCGAGTTCAAAACTAAAGTTGAATTTGAGTTAACTAATAAAAAGAGTTCAGAACTTTTCGGAATTCCTCTCACACTCCGAAAACACAACAACAACCACATGGCAAAAATGTTCTGAACTCGAACGATGAATCCGCCTTTAGGGTGCGATATACACATATGTATGTACATATATGTAGTTTATGCATAGCCCCTAACTTCACGTGCTAAATTTTCATCACTGCATGCACAGCCTTACGAGTAGATCTAATATTATAATAACACACTAGCGCGGATAGAACTTCTATCCTAATTCGTGCCCACTTTTATATACATACATACTAGTATCACCCTGGTCGAAAATTCGACCAATTAAATTGAGAGCGGAAAGACCATATTTCTTATATAATATTTCTATAATAAAATATGTATAAAATAAAACATATATGTATATACTGGTACTGGTTGTCTGAGGAGACATAGTGAAATTTTATGTCGAAAAATTTTCTAGAATATTCTAAACCTCTCGTGACCTCAAAAATTCCATTTTCCGGACTCTTCTTTCTCTTTCCAGTTTCCTTCCTTTTTCTCTTCTTCTGTCCTTTTTGCGTTTCCTTACCCTTTATTCTTTTTACTTTCTGCGCACTCCTCTGTTTTCGTTCCTTTCACTTTCCCCTTCTTTTATTTCCCTTTCCATTCCTTTCAATTCCTTCACTTTCATTCACTTTCCTTTCCTTTCATTACTTTTCTTTTCCTTTCCTTTCTTTCCTATAGTGAAAGAATGTCAACAAAGTTTTTCAAATAGGTGGCAACCGGTTTTGTAAAAATTAAATTTTTTTATCCATCTACGGGGCAAGCCCTTTCAGATAACGTTTCAAATTTGGCAATCCTTGGCAATGTGGCAATCCTTTTTCTAAAAATTATAATAAATTACCAATTTTCAGGTTAAGCCCTTTCATATAACACCTCAAACTTAAAAATCAAACAAACTGGAGCTTAAAAATTAATTTTTGAACAGGTGGCTACCCTTTTTGTAAAAATTATAATAAATTACTCATTTCATACAAACCTCTTTCAAATGACAACTCAAATCGAAAAATCAAACAAGCTATAACGTAAAAATTAATTTTTCAACAGGTGGCAACCCTTTTTGTAGAAGTTATAATAAATGACTCATTTTAAAGTAAAGCCCTTTCATATTGGGAGGAAAAGCCCTTCAATATGACACTTTAAATTTAAAAATCAAATAAACTGTAGAGTTTAATTGAATTTTTTAAAAGGTGGCAACCCTTTTGTAAAATTATAATAAATTACTAATCTTCAGGCCAAGCCCTTTCATATGGCACCTCAAATTTAAAAATCAAACAAACTATAGCATAAAAACGAATTTTTGAAAAGGTGGCAACCCTTTTCAAAAAAGTTAAACCTTCTTGCACATCTACAGGTCAACCTCTTTCATTTGACACCACATTTTCCCACATCGGTATAACGGTGTAAAAGTTATGGTGTGAACAAAAAATCGCTTAGCGTAATATATATAAAGATGTGAATTATAAAGTGACCTAATAAAAACATTTTAAGCGATATATTTGTCAAATATGAAGATATATCATTGAAATTTTATAGCAGGAGTCCAACTGCGGACATAAAACGAAAAACACAAAAAGTTTGGAAAATGGGCGTGGCCCCGCCTCTTTTTAGACAAAGGAATATACCAGATTTCTTAGCCTATCCGCTGATATCCTCCCTCTGCCAGGAATCATAAGGTACCCATTAAATGGCTTAATGCATTTATCGCTCTTCCGTGGCATGGCCCTATTGCATTTTCCACCACCTCCAACACGTATTTGAACGCGTCTTTATTGAAACGAAATTTTTTAATGAAACTGTAATATAAATTTATAATTCAGAAGTTGCTTTTTGTTATGGTAATCATACACAATAATTATCAATCCGAAAAAATATTATTCAAAATATTATTTCTTTTCCAAGCAAAATCTTTCCTCTAAAAATAACATTATAAAAGCTTAAATTCATATAAATTTTTTATTAAATAAAAAGTTACTTAAACTAAAATTATTTTATTATTATTCAATGCAAAAATATTTCACAAAACAAAAACGTTTTAGGTATGTATATACTCAAATTTCTAAATTTTTTAAGGCTCTCATGTTCCGCTAAATCTCTAAACCCAGCATTTACTACGTTTATACGTTAGCAAATTCATGAAATCATTTCATGAATTTTCGCTGCATAAACGAATTTTCATGAATTTAATTGTTCACGAAAATTATTCATGAATTTCGCCATCATTTCATGAAATTATGAAGTACAAGTCCGGCAACGCCAAACCAACAGCTGTTCATTCAGTCAAGGCAGATTTAACAGGTAGGCTCGGGGGCGAATTCAGAAATTTCCAATGTTTTTTGTTATTGTAATTGGTAGTGTAATGTCAAAATTATATTTCACCGTGGTTAAATTCTGAATTCGCTTGTGACTCGCGCATTCCCATTGGCCATGATGTAAATTCGCTTAGATTTTGACATTACAGACTACCTTTGTAAATAAAAAAATTAGTTTCAGAATTCGCTACCGAGTCTACCTGGTAAATCTGTCTTGGCAGCTGATGTCGTTAGAACGTTGCCACTTTTTAAAAAAACTGAATTTAATAAGTTCATAAATGCTGCATAAACGAAACCATTTTCGAATTCATGAAATTAAGAGTTCACGAATTCTGCCGTATAAACGCAGTAATTAATTTGCTCTATTTTGTCAAATTCACGCTTTGGAAATAACTCTAAAACCAAAGGGACAATACTATTTGTTTTGTTTTAATAGATTTGGGATGCAGTGATATATTATTTGACAAAAATGTACCAAATATGTCAGCGTAGTACCTACACTCAAAAAAAAAATTACGCAGATTACACAGGTCGACAAAATTTCAGCAAATTTTTGTTACAGAAACAATATTCTACTTTTCTAAAGGATTTCGGTGCGCTGAATCCGAATCTGAACTCAGATTTTCGCTAATACGTACAGTTTTTGAGATATTCATGTTTAAAGAGGCCAAAAACGCGATTTTTGGCTATATTCACTCCTCAATATCTTTTAAATTACTTATTTATTTTAAAAATTGATTAAAGCTATTGAAAGCTCGACCATTCCTCTTGAAGCAACGTTTTAATTTTTCGGATATCTAATTTAGGTATGTAGTAATATATGTTTTTGCACAATAAGGTATTTGTCGTCGAAAACAACGGCAGCATTTGTAGCATCTTATAGGCGCAATCAAATTTTGTAGTTGCTCAGCGGAACAATTTTTTTTACGAAGCCACTTACATACGTCCATAATATAATAAACTGCCTAAAATCTTGCTTCAAAATTTTTAATTATTTTTGTATGGAGAAAATATTGCAAAACTAATGAACCTTAATATGCAATATTGCAAGTTACAAGAAAGATATCTGAAATATTAAAACGGTTTCTCCAAGAGAAATGTCCGCGCTTTCAATAGCTTTAATCAATTTTTAAAATAAGTAAGTAATTTAAAAGATATTGAGGAGTGAATATAGCCAAAAATCGTGTTTTTGGCCTCTTTAAACATGAATATCTCAAAAACTGTACGTATTAGCGAAAATCTGAGTTCAGATTCGGATTCAGCGCACCGAAATCCTTTAGAAAAGTAGAATATTATTTCTGTAACAAAAACTTGTCCACCAGTGTTATGTA
The DNA here is from genome assembly GCA_960531455.1 of Urophora cardui. Classification (NCBI taxonomy): domain Eukaryota; kingdom Metazoa; phylum Arthropoda; class Insecta; order Diptera; family Tephritidae; genus Urophora; species Urophora cardui. Next base: position 84,114,376 of record OY482672.1, on the reverse strand, counting down.
AAAATGGGAATGATTCGGCGCTAAAGACATATTTCCATATTTTGATGTACAATTTTCTTTAAAACGTGGTTTTTATTCCTTGATTTGAAGAAAATCGTACATCAAAATATGGAAATATGTCTTTAGCGCCGAGTCATTCCCACTTTTCCATAATCTGAGTAAGTTGTTTTTTCAGTGTATGTATGTACTTTTGGCTACCGGAATGTACCAAAAAAATTACAATTGTACCACATTTTCCATCCCTTCTGACTAGCAAGTAGTCAAAGCAACATAAATACGACTATGCAGTGTAGTCGCATGGTCATTTAAAAGAAATAAAAATAGCTCATTTGGTTGCTAGTCGTTTGGTTTGTTTTGGCAACTTGACTAGACAACGACTAGGAAAAGTAAACAACTTGACTAGAAAATGAGATAATCGTTGACCAACAAACAACTTGTAACTATGGCAGCAAATGCGACGGCGCGCAACTTCTAGTTTTTAGTTGAAGTTCTTTACGCAATAAACAACTATGAAGTGCGACTGTTTGTATGTTTTGATGAGTAGTGGATGAAAAGGAAATGCAAAAACAGAATCGTTGAAAATTTTTGTACACATATGTACATGTATGTGTGTATACACATTTTCATAGTTGTTTATTGCGTAAAGAACTGCAAATAAAACTACAAGTTGCGCACCGTCGCACAGTGGGGGCACCTCCATACAAATGCGGCCAAAAATAGTAATAATTGAGCCAGAATCTTGAAACTCGGAACTTAAGCTTTTTTGGTTGAAATTAGTAAACTGTGAAAATTTGAACAAAATCCACCCACAAATACGCCCACCTCCCATATAACGGTATTTTTGAAATTTCAGCATTTTCCCAACTATTATAGCTAAAATGATCAATTTTGATTAGTGTATACACTTTTCAAATATAAATCAAATGCATTAATCATTTTGGAAAAGGGTAAAGCACTTCACCGTTTTTATACTCAGCTGTACTAGTACACAGAGTATTATAGTTTTAATCACATAACGGTGGATTGTAACAGAATGAAATAACCGAGATAGATATAGACTTATATATATCAAAATGATCAGGGTGAAAAGAGAAATCGATTGAGCCATGTCCGTCCGTCCGTCCGTCCGTCCGTCCGTCCGTCCGTCTGTCCGTCCGTCCGTCTGTAAACACTCTAACTCGCGCAAAAATTGAGATATTTTGATGAAATTTGGAATGCAAGTTGGTATCGAGACTGGGACGGTTGGTATTGAAAATGGGCGAAATCGGACCATGACCACGCCCACTTTTCCTATATAGAAAAAATCGGAAATTTGGTATCTCAGTCCCTAATATAGCTGGAGTGATAAAATTTTACCCACATGTTGAGCTTAGGCCCCTATGAAGAAATTTTATGAAATTTTGGAAAATGGGCGGTGCCACGCCCACTTATTAAGGGTCAAACATTGAAAGTTTTATGAGTCATAACTCAGAAACCGTTGAAGATATGTCGATGAAATTTGGTACGCGTGATTTACTTACTTAGGCAAATGTTTTGACGGAAAATTGTCAAAATCGGTTGACGGCCACGCCCACTTTTATATATGTGTATTATAAAGTGACCTAATAAAAACATTTTAAGCGATATCTCTGTCAAATATAAAGATCTATCACTGAAATTTTGTGGCATGATTCCAACTATGAACATAAAACGAAAACCACAAAAATTTTGGAAAATGGGCGGAGCCACGCCCACTTATTAAGGGGCAAACATTGAAAGTTTTATGAGTCATAACTCAGAAACCGTTGAAGATATATCGATGAAATTTGGTACGCATGATATATTTACTTAGGCAAATGTGTGGACGAAAAATTACCAAAATCGGTTGACGACCACGCCCACTTTTATATATGTGTATTATAAAGTGGCCTAATAAAAACATTGTAAGCGATATCTTTGTCAAATATAAAGATAATTCATTGAAATTTTGTGACATGAGTTCCACAATAGACCGGAAACATAAAATAGACAAATTTTGGAAAATGGGCGTGGCACCGCCTCCTTTTGGACAAAGGGATATACGAGATTTATTAGCCTTTAACTCGACAAATAATTGAGATATTATGACGAAACTTGGTTTATACACTTTTATAACTTGTGTTAATAAACACGCAAAAATTAATTGAAATCGGTTTATGACCACGCCTACTTTTTAACAGATATTTCTGGAATACCCTTTGGGAGTTTGTAACGTGACATCTTTGTAACTAGAAGTCATAAAGGAATTAATTTTTGCACAAAGAATAATATTGATATGCTTAGTTGGATAACTGATAAAAATTTAGAAAATGGGCGTGGCTACGCCCACTTTATGCAGCACTCGCTTTATATAAAGTACACCGTGTTTCCATCAAACGCAAACAAACAATGAAAGCATACAGCTGAGTATCTAATGTTCGATTCCACTCGAACTTAGGCTTCCTTACTTGTTACATTTAAAATATACGCACTTTTAAGTATTTTATAAGCATTTATCTAAAGTTTTCATACAAAAAAATCGCATTACAAAAAAATTGTATACCAGAAATGAAATTACACTTTTCTAAAGGATTTCAGTGTGCTAAATCTGAATTTGGAGTCAGATTTTCCAAATTAGTTCTAGTTTCTGTATTTGGGCATGAATACCAAATAGGCAAAAAACACGTTTTTTGGCTCTATTCCCTGCTTAATATCTTTTATGTAATTAATTTCCTCTCAAATTCGATTAAACCAGTTGAAAGCACAATCATTACCCTTGAAAACAGCGTTCAGTTTCTTCGAATATCTTAATTAGAATTGGAATTATCAATATTTAAGTTTGATCATTTTGACAAATATTCCCCATACAAAATAATTAAAACTTTTTGAAGGCATTTGGGCATTTTGTATGGGAAAAATGTACGAAAACTTAAAAAACACCTTCGATAAGAAACTTCATAAAACAAAATGGAGCAAACGAATTTCTACGACTTTTTCACCTGTTTATAAAATACATTTAGGACTATCAAATATTAAAAAATTGAGGAGGTCATATTTTTGTTTTTTTTTTTTAATTTCATTTTAAAGTTTTACAATTTTTACACATTTTTTTTTATATTCCAAAAGAAAAAAGCTGCCAAAGATATGAATTAACGCTGATAAAAAAATTACCTCATAATTTGAAAGTATGAACCATTTGTTGCAAGACGATAAAGAAATATTCGATTATTCGGCTAAATATAAACGTTTTTCATAATGTCAAAACTAACATAATTAATGCCTTTACAAAAAAGCAGTTTTAGGCGAATCGACATTTTTGTCAATATTTGAAAATTAATATAAATTCAATAGTGAACGCTATTTACAACCAGGTTATAATTTCTGAAAGAGAAAATTATTATCTATGTAATGATGTATTACTCGAGTTCGTATGTTAAAAATTAAATGAGATAGATCATTTTGTATGAGGTGTGTTCATTGAGAAATAAAAGGACCTATTTTTTGCTCAACTTGGGGCACCCTGTACGGCTAAATGAAAAGAGACTCAAAAATTTTTATATAAGCTTTTTTATTACAATTTGATATATGTATGTATCTGTCGATCTCTATTTAAAAAAATGGTTTTACTCATACTTTAATTTTTAATTTATTTGGAAGCAATCACCCATTGTGCGTCGCATTTGCTGCAATTCAAACCCTGGTATGATCATCTATAAATGGATATAAAGGCCATAGGATCAATACCTCCCATGCGTTCTTAATTTTTAAGGCTATATATCCCTAAAAGCGTTAATGGCATGTACATATAAATCACTATGCAGATATACGATATCAACACCATGTTCACCAAAAAAAAAAAGATTTATCGAAAAATGGGGCATTGCACCTCCCATACGTACTAAACTTTTGAGGCTGAATATATGTATGTATCTAAAAGGGTTGGAAAAGGGGCCTGAACACCATTATGGAGGTATACTATATCAATACTCTTACTTACTTAGTTAAAATAGTCAATACTCAGTGAAAATAAATTGGAGCGTAGTAGGCGGTCATTCCAATTGACAGCTTACAATATTATTTCTAACTAGCTGCCCCGCCGGATGTTGTTCTGCCTAAAATTTATTTCTATAAAGCCTAAAGAAAAAGTTATAAATTACCGTGTTGCTCACCATTATCTTAAAATCGATAGTAATGTCTGCGAATACCAAATAACTCTCAATTCTCTGAATATCCCTATCCCTATCCCTCTCATACAGTCACCCTGCGTCCACATTTAGGTCAATAAATTAGGAACCGGGTAAGATATCGCGGTGAAAGATTTTAGGAGAGACGTCTAGAAAATGATTATTGAAAGTTTCATTCATTTCTATGCAGTCGTTTTTGTCTGACGCGGGCGTTACGGTAAAAAACCATATTTTTGGTCAAATTTTTCCCACATTTTGGTCAATAACTCGGGAACTGAATGATACATCCAAATGAAATTTGTCCTAAATTTTAGGTTAGACGGTAAGTCATAGAATGTTGAAAGTTTCATGCAATTATATTCAGTAGTTTTTGCGTGATGCGCGCATAATCATACAGACGGACAGACAAAAATTCTAAAATTGTAGATTCGGGTTCCGCTGGTCCGATAACGACCTCTCCTATCAGTTTTACTTGAATATCTTCAATGTACAGATATCGACCTGTTACAATTTTATTATATGTATGTATAGATGTAATAATTGAATTGGACGATTCAAAATCAAATTCCGGGTGATCTGCGTTCTTATAAATCTATTGATCGCGTTGAAAATGACGAAGTAGTAGTAAATTACCCAGTGGAGTTATTAAACTCTCTGGATTTGCCTGAAATACCTCCTCATTGCGTCTCAAAGTTGGGTCTGTTGTTATTATTTCTAATTAGTAAAAATCCAATTATTGGGTTTTTTAAGAGCAGCGGTCACCTCTTGGCAGTGGGCGGCATACCCTCCGAGAGTGTATTTCTGAAAAAGCTTCTCACAAAAATGCATTCGCCGTTCGGAGTCGGCATAAAACCGGTAGGTCCACCAAATTAGTAGGAAAAACAAATATGAGCACACCTCGAGTTGGGAGAGAAACTCGGCCATAAAACTCGTCAGAGTTATAATAGCGCCATTGTATTATTATTATATAATTCGAACGTATGCAGTTCCCAGTGAAACTTGCATTTGCGATGACAATTAACAAGTCACAGGGGCAGTCGTTGGAAGTATGCGGCATAAAGCTAGAAATACCATGCTTTTTACATGGTCAGCTCTATGTGGCGTGTTCTCGTATTGGAAAACCGTCCTCGCCATTTATTTATGCTCCGGGACAGAAAACTAAAAATGTTGTGTATATATTTTTGAAGTTGTATACGCAATGAAGTATTGAAAAATCGTTAATTTTCTATTAAAAATAATACCGGTGTAATAACAATTTTTGAAATTAAATTAATAAAAAATTCTATTTTGGGCAGAACGAAGTTTGCCGGGTCAGCTAGTATATATAGGTATAATAATAATATAATTAGTGAGAAATTGTACTTTGAAAGAAAGTCAATTGAAAATAAAATGAAATTTTGTTTCTTTAATATTAGCAGGATGTGTCAAAATTTTTCCTTTTTGTTTACAATCTATGAAAATGTTGTTCATAACCTATGCTCAGTTGTTCATAGTCTTTCCCAGTTTTTCAGAATCTATGAAAATGTTGTCCATAATCTATGCCCAGTTGTTCATAGTCTTTCCCAGTTGTTGAGAATCTATGAAAATGGTGCCCATAATCTATGACCAGTTGTTCCGTGTAGTTTTTGTTTTGGAATACATAGGTAAATACATATATACTTTAATGCAAATTTTTCGTACATCTTTCATGCATCCGCCTTTCCAACTGGGTAGTATATGTATATGTGTGTATGTAGATATACTGTATATACTGCATATATATCATATACATACCTACTAATGTATGCCGCCGCTAAAAGCGATCGAAGCAAGCGGCGGAAAATTAAAAAGAATAGCGCAAATACGGCGACGACGTGTTGGTCGATTAAAATGTTCCATAAAATGAGTAATAAAATTTTATGATACATGAACATTGCAACACATAGCCAGCTTTTGATGAGGCCACGCCCTTATTGTGAAGAACAATAAAAACAACGTCGGCCATAAAAGTATATCTAAATGGCTTCCCACTTTGTGATCACAACACCGTTGACGCCAACGGAAGCCATGATTGCAAACGAAATCACCGATAACTTACAAGAGCCATCATTACTGACATTATAAGTATACTAAGCATTGTAGAAAAGGAGATGGCAATAGAGCGCGCAATAGCAACAGATTTCACGAGTCCAGCTGTGTGGTAGGTAAAGAATAGATTTGCGTTAATAAGGGCGTCCATGAGATAAAAGAACATGCGAAAATAACTCTCTCTCTCACAGTGCGAGAACAAAATGTGAGCAGCTTTGTTCAATCTGTCCAAAAATGCTCTTTGACAGGGTTCACCGCAAGATTCTTACGGAAGCACGCGAACAGGTACATTGAAAGAAAAATTATGTCCGACAATAAAAGCAAAAAAATTACGACAGTACACTTCCTCCATTACTAAACGTACACCCCAATAATTTCGAAAATTTATTAATTGATAACGCTGCTCGACACATGTACTGTTTCCTTTGATTTTTTTTTCATCGTTTCTATCCGCGTTAAAAACAGCTAATTCGCTTATTTGTAATAACTTCCTTATATCATGTCGGATTTCTAAGATATTTTTGTCGCCGAAAAGGCCTCGCCCGACACTATATTTGGTTGATACGAAGTTTCGATCTTAAGGGTTATTCAGATTTTCACGTTTAAAAATTTTGGAGTACTAACACTAGATTTTTTTTTAACCACTAATACAAAGCTCTCAAAAAACCATGAGGACTACGTAAAAACGTTGTAGCCTTTATTCACAAACAAAAAAGTTATAACATTGTAAAATCAAACACTTGTGTTTTTAAAAAAAAAAAAATCATACAGTAGAATACAGTAGAAGGCAACGCGGCAGCTTAGATAATCCAGATGACAATATGTCAAAATTTGAAGGGTATCTGGATTTTTGTAAACGGCATCGTAATCTAGAGGCAAAAATTATGTTAACGCGTTTCGCCGTTTTGCTAAGAATATGTACTTTATAATTTACCACGGTGTTTTCCGTATGAGTTTTGATGAAAAACCAATCTAGCCCCTTGCGGGACTCGATTACGCTGTACCGTTCGAAATTATTAAGTTTTGGGAAAATGTGCCTAGACAATAATAATACAATGGCGCTATTATAACTCTGACGAGCTTTGTGGCCGAGCTTCTCTCCCAATTTGAGGTGTGCTCTTTTTGGTTTTTCCTACTAATTGGGTGGACCTACAATTTTCTGCCGGCTCCGAACGGCGAATGCATTTTTGTGAGAAGCTTTTTCATGGCAGAAATACACTCGGAGGGTATGTCGCCCACTGCCGAGAGGTGACCGCTGCTCTTAAAAAACCCAATAATTGGATTTTTACTTTTTTTTTAGAAACTTTTTTTTTGGTGTTTGCTCGGACCAGAGACCTCTGGCATAGCAGGCGAGCACTCTACCCATAGCACCGCAGCGGCCACAATATGCCTGGACATTGTTCATAAACTACAAGTGATGACGCACTTACTACATGGACAATACATTCAGTATTTTGAGTATGACATAAGATATCTCTAAAAATTTTAAGGGTAAAAATCAGAACAACTTTGATGATCAAAACTTCATATGGGCCAAATACAGTGCTAAGCGATACCTTTTCAGCGACATAAAAATTTTAGAGATTCGAAATCAATGTTTTTATCGTGGGCTTAAACAAACAATTTTTACACCAAAACTATTTTCTCTACCTACATAAGTGTTAAAATTAAACTGACACACACTAACCTTTTTTTCTTGTCCATATAACGCGATACTGTACATATCTCACTATTGAATTCCATATCAAATATTAATGTTAAAATGAAAGATGCAATCTATTTCCCTCAGTGTGTAGGCGTCAACTTCTTCTAACATCTTCTGCAGAAAAAAAAAATACAAATGGAAGCCAAAAATGGCGTGTACACAAACCCAGCCAGAATTGGTTGCTTAGAAAATTCACGTTTCATTGAATACTTTTAAAAGCATTCAATATAATAAAATGAACTATCCCAAATTTTTTCCTCCAGGTCTGATTTTGAAAAAATAGTTTGAACAAAACATAATTACAAATTTATTCCTTTATGGGTAATTTTACTAGAACTTATAGTAATTTTGCATAGCATACAATTTCGTTTGTGGGCGATAGGATAGAATTCGCGGTTACGGTGATTTTCGGCGCGCTTGCCTATGCTGAAACGCGCCCAAAATCAAAATATGCCGAAGCGCATAGTGCATGATGAACGCTGCTCTACGTTTTATGACTCATTATGGCAGGGCAGACTTGTGGACCATAAATGGAGTATGCGCGCTCTTGGTTGAGTTCGCAGTGTTTACCAGGTCGTTCGTCGCGTGGCAGTGAAAGTATAGCGTAGTGAATCTTTAAGTATAATTGATTTTTACCACATATACTTGTAGCTATTGCGAGCGTGAGAATTCCTCTCAGACGCTGCACGCCAAGCATCTCCATTCGAAAACAACAATAACAGTCATTATGTGAATAACAACAAACGATTTAAATGAGAAGAAATACTACTATAAATGTCGTCGTTAATGGCCATTTTAGTGCGACTGAGATGGCCTCATAATCGTTCAATTGTTTGTTGTAGATTTTCGCTTCATTTTGGTTACGTTTGTTAGTTCGAGATATTATTGTATACATACATTAATACACAAATATTTATGTAATGTACATACATATATACCTACATAAGTATATCTTAATGCTAATTTTTTTTAGCGATTTACCTACCTTTCATTGTGGTCAGTGGCGTAGTAAAGGAACTTTTCCGTGGGGACGGGGGCGGGGGAGAACGGTCACATCCAGTGTAAAAAATTTACCAAAATTAAAAAAAAAATTACCAAAAAACCTACAATTTTTTACAAATGATAATAATGTAATTTGTTCAAGGCTGGTATCGACCTCTCAAGAAGCAGCTCAAGAAATTTTTCGCTTTATTTCTTGAGTGAAAAATAGTAGTAGGCAAGAAATTTTGACGTTTAGTAATCCACCGTGAATACCAAGTCTAACGAAGAAGATCATCAAAAACGTAAACAAAATAAACCTTTTTGTACATATGAGCAATTGATAAGTTCTTAAAAAACATTAAATAAAAGCTTTAAATATTTGTTTTCAATAGTTTTATTTTGTTGTTATTTTAGGAAATCATCGAAAGCGACGAGTACGACCTTATATTGCTGCTAAACTGTGGTATATTGATGGCCGGAATGGAAGAAGATATAAGAGATTAATGTCAACTTCCGCTTTGCATCAGTACAAAAATTGTGCACTATATTTTTTCGATTAATTTTTCCATTTTCACCGCCATTTTTATCAACATGTAAAAAAGCCAACAGACGTCAAAATTCCTTTAAGAAATAAATGCTCGATGATATATTTCTTGGCAAAACCTGTGTTGCTGTGTTCGTATTATGTTGAAAAATAGTGGTAAAAAAGTGTATTAAATTTCTTGAGAGGTCGATACTAGCTCAAGAAAGTTTCACAAGAAAAATTTCTTGAGCATTTCTTGTACGTCATTTTATATGGAACTTTTGCGTTTCTTGAGAGGTCGATACTAAGCTTCAGTCTATAAGTTTACATTTTAATTAGGGATCTAGATATCCGGGTATCGAGCAATTCGAATTAATCGTTTTTGTTTGAAGCCCGTTTGTTTTTAAAATGCCCCTACAAACATACGGGTAATAAACAATCAAACGACTGTTCGAGCATTTGAAGAACATTTGTTCGGGCTACTCGAAAATGTTCAAAAAAAAATCTGGAGCTCTAATTTTAATACACAAATATCGCATATTATATGTATATACAATTGGGGTTACCCGTGGATTTCACACCACGTGCTTTAGGAAATATTAGCATTTATTTATTATTACAATTACTTAGATAATAAAGATCTTATATGTTTCACATCACCTAAAAGTATTTCTATTTCTTACTCAATAAATTATTTCCCGCTTAGTTATTTTGCAATTTAACAGGTAGCATCCTATAGTTATAAAAAAGTTTTAAAAAACTTAATGATATTTACTCGTAGTTTAAAAACACCCCTGATATTGTAATACTTACCACTTTCAGCCGTTGAGTACATAATTATCTCATATCCCTTCACACCAATTTTCGATCCTCTTTTGCAAATATTTCAATATATAGATACCTACCTATTCGCTATTAAAGTTTCAGTTTCTATGGGACGTGCCCATTCCTGTTTTTCTAATACCTAGCATTTCGAAAAATTACTATTTTCATTGATTTTTTTGCTGAAAAAAATTGTAGATATACTAATAAAGCATATGTATGTATGTCAATTAAAATTGGTTTGTCCCCAAAACCACCCCTTTATCCCCCCGTTAGTACGCCACTGATTGTGGTTTTTGGTGAGATACCTACTGTTAATTACGAAATATTTTAATGGCTTTTTAAGTTTTAACTGTTTGGCACTGTTGATATACTTTTTGATATTTACAGGTACCTAAATTAGCAAATACCCGTTGCTTCGCAATGATGAAATATAGTTAATCCAAGTCAATTCAAATCAAGTTAAGTCAAGTCAAGTTAAGTGAAGTCAAGTTAAGTCAAGTCAATTCAAGTCAAGTTAAGTTAAGTTATTCTGGGTTTATCTGGGTCCACTTCATGACCCGGTCCAGGTATCAAAATGAAAATATCTCTATGTAGAAGCCATGCCCAAAACGTTTCATTTCATACCAATATCGCTCAGAAACATTACGGGCCATCCGGGTCCACGCCTTGACCCTTCACATATGCCTAGGCCCTAGTGCATCACTATTAAAAAAATTCTGTGTTGAATTCCTACTCAAGATCTTTGATTTGATACCCATATCGCTCAGAAATATTCGATGGTCAGCCGAGTTCACACTTTGACCCATATCTGGGGACCCGGCCTGGCAATCACTATTAAAAGAACTCTATGTTGAATTCCAGATGAAGACCTTTCATTCGATACCAATATCGCTGAGACACATTCCGGGGTCATCCACGTCCACGTTTTGGCCCATATCTGGAGAGCCGACATGGAAATAACAATGAAAATACATATCGTCGCTGCGCCAACAAATTCAGGTATATGTTTTTTTCGATTTTTTTATTACATATTTATTTAGCACTATCCGCTAGCCACATTTCCTCATTTCCCGTTTTCTGATATCTTTCTTTGGTTAGAAGTTATCAAACACAGCTATATGCTCTCAGTAGTAGAAATGCTCTGTAAAGTCAGTTATACATCTATTTTCGTATAATTTTTTTTTGATTTCAGGTTATTTTTGTGTAAAAAAATTATTTAAAAAAAGCGTATGTGACCACTTTTCAAAATAGGAGGGGCACAGGACAATTAAATAATGCAGTTCCAAGCTAGCGCTAATTGCATCGGACCCTAGCGAAGAATTGTATACACATCTTTCACGATTTCTAACCCCCACTAGCAATTGTAATTTGCAGAAAGAGCTATGTGCTGTAAAACGGCGCAAATGCTTCATGCGAAGTGGTTGGTCAAAAAAAGTAAAAAAAATTGCACAAGTCTATTACATATGTGTAGTATCATTAGTTAACAATTCAAGCTAGAAAAAATATTCTCTAGGATCACCAGAAAACGGTTTTTTTGCTCTCCTGAAAAGTTGCTGAAAAAAAATTAAAGCGTGAATAACGAGTATTCATGAACGTTGATGTGTAAACAATTTCGAAATAGGATTTCTATTCCCTTTCTGGTTTTCTTTGGATTAGAATGCGACTATTTTTTTTAATTTTTTGTTGTAATTGTCACTGCTATATACTATTTTGTTGTTTTTTTATTTTATTTTTTTTTGCTCTTGTTTTTGTTTTTGCTTTTATTTTTGTTTTGTTTTGGCTTTCATTTGATACCAATATTTCTCAGAAACATTCAAGGATCATACGGGCCCTCGTTTTGACCCATATCTCAGGACCCGACTTAGAAATCATAAAGAATAGAGCTCCAGAAATACCAATATTGCTCAGAAATATTCTGGGTCATCCGGGTCCACGTTTTGACCTATATCTGCAGACGCGGCCTAGGGGTCACAATTAGTGGTGCCTCATATCGAAGTCCTGCTCAAAACCTTTCATTTGATACCAATATTGCTCAGAAAATTAGATAGGTATATGTAGGTATGCATATCCATACATTTGCATACATGTTCAAACAGGTTGGTCCTTTTTATTTTGCCTATTTGTCGCATTGTTGCAGAAAACAACAACAATGCTCATATTTGCATTTGCACGACTATGCATGCAAGCATTTGTAAGTAAATGCCTAGCTACCTACCTACCGCTGACAATGCCAAGGTCATTTACGGTTTACGCATTTACGCATTTACATGTTTACCCGTTTACGCATTTACATGTTTACGCGTAAACTTTACCTGTTTTTCGAAATTACTCGTAGCTACAGCAAAGATGTTTACACATCAAAACGTATAGCTCTTTTTGTTGGCGCAGCGACGATATGTAGCTCTATGTTAAAGCCCTGCTAAGTACATTTAATTTGATACCAATATCATTCAAAAACATAATAAAGTCTCAGAAGTGGTTGTCGAGAATTTACCATTTATGACATTTTAAAAAACGAATTATCAAAATCGGCCCAGTACTTTTTGAATTATTGCGTTACATACATTTTCCATACAATCAATTTTGTATAATTAGTAGGGATGCTAAAAATATGCATAGGGAGCTGAAAATTGGTATAGAGGTAGGTGATATCAAAACCCTTCTCACTCAGAAAAGTGGGGGTTATCAGAAAAGGGGGCGTGGCACCTCCCATACAACCTTATTTTTTAAAGCTGATTATCTCTAAAACAGTTTAAGGTAGGCAGCTGAAAATTGGTATAGAGGTAGGTGATATCAAAACCCTTCTCACTCAGAAAAGTGGGGGTTATCAGAAAAGGGGGCGTGGCACCTCCCATACAACCTTAATTTTTAAAGCTAATTATCTCTAAAACAGTTTAAGGTAGGCAGCTGAAAATTGGTACAGAGGTAGGTGATATCAAAACCCTTCTCACTCAGAAAAGTGGGGGTTATCAGAAAAGGGGGCGTGGTACCTACCATACAAGCTCCCATACAATCTCTAAAACAGTTTAAGATAGGGAGCTAAAAATTGGTATAGAGGTAGGTGATATCAAAACCCTTCTCACTCCGAAAATTGGGGGTTATCAGAAAAGGGGGCGTGGCACCTCCCATACAACCTTAATTTTTAAAGCTGATTATCTCTAAAACAGTTCAAGGTAGGGAACTGAAAATTGGTATATAGGTAGGTGATATCAAAACCCTTCTCACTCAGAAAAGTCGGGGTTGTCAGAAAAGGGGGCGTGGCACTTCCCATACAACCTTAATTTTTAAAGCTGATTATCTCTAAAACAGTTCAAGGTAGGGAGCTGAAAATTGGTATAGACGTAGGTGATATCAAACCCCTTCTCACTCAGAAAAGTGGGGGTTATCAGAAAAGGGGGCGTGGCACCTCCCATACAACCTTAATTTCTAAAGCTAATTATCTCTAAAACGGTTTAAGGTAGGGAGCTGAAAATTGGTATAGAGGTAGGTGATATCAAAACCCTTCTCACTCAGAAAAGTGGGGGTTATCAGAAAATGGGGCGTGGCACCTCCCATACAACCTTAATTTTTAAAGCTGATTACCTCTAAAACAGTTCAAGGTAGGGAGCTGAAAATTGGTATAGAGCTAAATGATATCAAAACCATTCCCACGCATAAAAGTGGGGGTTATCGGAAAAAGGGGCGTGGCACCTCAAATACAAACTTCATTTTTCATGCTGAATATATCTAAAACTGTTTACGCTAGGGGCTTGGAAATTGGTGTGGAGATAAACGATAACAATTCCATATTAACGCAAAATAATAGGAGTTATACGAAAAGGGGGCGTGGCACTTCGCAACAACACTTAATTTTTTAAGCTGAATATTTTTAAAAGGATTTAAGTCAGGGACCTGGAAATTGGTACAGAGCTATATGATATCAAAAAAATTTTTGCGCACAAAAGTGTAGGTTATCGGAAAAGGGGGCGTGGCACCTCCCATACAAACTTAATTTTTCAAGCTGAATATCTATAAAAGCGTTTAAGGATGGGACCTGAAAATTGATCATTAGATTAACGATATCAATAGCGTGCTTATGAAAAAAACAGTAGTTTTGGGAAAAGGGGGCGTGGCACCTCCCATGCGTTCTTAATTTTTAAGGCTAAATATCCCTAAAAGCGTTCATGGCATTTACATAGAAATCACTATGCAGATATACGATATCAACACCATCTTCACCCAAAACAAAAAAAAAAGATTTATCGAAAAATGAGGCATTGCACCTCCCATACGTTCTAAACTTTTGAGGCTGAATACATCTAAAAGGGTTGGATGAGGGGCCTGAAAACCATTATGGAGGTATACTATATCAATCCTCTTACTTACTTAGTGAAAATGGCCAATACTCAGTGAAAATAAATATCCGGAACAGAAAACTAAAAATGTTGTGTATCGTGCAGCCTTAAACTGAATACTAAAATTATATATTTTTGAAGTTGTATACACAATGAAGTAATGAAAAATCATTAATTTTCTATTAAAAATAATACCGGTGTAATAACAATTTTTGAAATGAAATTAATAAAAAATCTATTTTGGGCAGAACGAAGTTTGCCGGGTCAGCTAGTAGATATATATAGGGGATTCACAAAGTGTCATAAAGTCATATGTCATATTAAAATATTGTACGAAAATAGTTAAAAAAGACTTTTCCGAAGCCCTGCGAAGAAGTAAACAAAAGCAACTGATTAAATAGCACGGCCCGAAAACATATCGTGCAGAGTTGTATTTATTTAGTACACATATAGCCTAGAATGCAACAGCAAAATATTATGACTTATGACGATATGACGTAATATGAGAGGTTGTGAATCCCCTAATAGATTCGCAAGAATGTTGATAATATTGTTTTTAGTGGTATCATGGCAGATATTGAGTCAAGTTTTCTCAAGTGGGCCACCTAAAATCTATTTTTCGATATTGTATGGTTTATGGATCAATTTTTAAAGCTAACAAACATTGTAATATGATTGCAAAAGCGTTTTTGCTTGTTTTGATTTTTCAGCGAGTTATTCGCGGTCAAAGTTTTCTTAACGGTTTTTAATTTATTTTAATAACTCGGTAACCAATGCTTCGATTCTATTGATTTTTTCGGCATTATTTAGGAAACTTATTTAGCAACAAGATTTAGTGGTCTGTTTTTGAAATTTCCAAAGTGGCATAACTCAAAAGTTCATTTCTTGAAAGTAATCGCGCTTTTTCCCCGTTTTTTTCCACGTTCTCATATGTTTAGGAAAAAACACCAATCAGCAGTCTATGCGCTTAATATCAGGCTTAATTTTGCAGAAAAGGAATTTTGTTAACTGCGTACCAAAAAAAAGTTACAACTTTTTTAGTGAAGGCCGGTTGGGGGTTAAAATAAATTTTTTATATTTTTATTTTTTTTCTACTTTACAGCTCAAGAGAACATTAGAGGGAAATATAGAGCATCAGAAGACTAAAATAATGACATATCAATTTTAAAAATCGGATGTAAGATTACAAAGTTACAATAAAAAAACTATTTGCGCGGAATTTGGCGTGATAAAACAAAACCAAAATTCGTCCCTTAACCCCCTCAACCATAAGCTTCAAATTTAAGGGCTGACATTTGCAAATTTTTTCGATTTAACATGGTTGGGTCATCTAATCGGGTTATTCGTCCCTAAAATGTCCCTTTGTCTCACCTGAAAAAAAATTTATTTTTGTATTTTTTGGGTACAGTGGCGTAGCTAGAGAATTTTTCGGGGGGGGGGGGGGGCGGGGTCACAGCCAATGTAAAAAATTTACCAAAATTAAAATTACCAAAAAAAAACTACAATTTTTTTTACAAATGATAAAAATCGCTAGCTTAGAATGCAAATTGTGTAAGTCCTTTTTTAAAACTTTGTAGGAGAGACAAAAAACAAAAAAGAAAAAAAAATCGAAATGAAAAAAAATTTCTGTTCATATAAATATTTTGGACTTTTTTTCGCTTTTTGGACTTACACAATTTGCGTATCACTGAATAACAACGAGTAGAAATATGACAAGTATCTCAGACTTGTTTAGCGCGGTGCGTATTTGATTTTTCTAGCGTTCTACATAAAAATACACTTTTTCATAAAAGTGGACTTACACAGTTTGCACTCTAAGCTAGCGAAACGTAATTTTTTCAGACTATAATTTAACATTTTAGTACACAAATATCGCTTATAATACATATATCAAACTCTTAAGGCCCTTGGCCACTTAAAATCTGGAATGTTAAGAAGTGTATACATATGTATGTGTGAGTGTCGGGTGATTGACGCAAATATCTAAAAGATTTGATTCTCATCAACGCGAGCCCGAACAAGAACGTGTAGCACGACGACTGCCGATTGCACTAACACACACAAAAAAACTCACACATACACACTGCTTGACATGCCAGATTGTCAGTTGCCAAGGGCCTTTAACTATACTTCAAAAGTAAGTCTCATATTCTCTTCTGGAAATCTACGCGCATAGGTAGATTTTCAAGTTTTATGCGCCCAAAATTGAATTTTGTAAAATTGTTACAATTACAGAAAAAAAACATACCCACATATTGGAAATAGAATGGGGAACAATAATTCATCGCTTTTTTCCCGACGCCATACTCTGCACTTGCCCCAGATGGTCGTAACTTAGCATATCTGAAGTTAATTTTTTTGTTTTTTTCTTACAAATTTTTAAGTGCTAGTTTCAACTTGAATATTTATTATTTAAAGCATTTCATTTAAGTAATCGTGATGAATCCTAAAGGTTCAAGTAATTATTAACACTTTTCAATAATATCCTTGGTTTCCAATAATTCTAAGTTTATAGTTTTAAGCTTTTAAAGTTGGGATATTTAAAAAAAATTATCACTCTTTTTCATGTTAAAAATTGGTTTTGTTACGTTGTTCTGTCAGACTCAGTCAAATTAACCCTCGGACATGATATATAATACAATTAGTAGTTTGCCGACAAAAAATTACGTCGCACAAAGCCGCACTTCACTACTAGATACAGGGTTTTTCATATGTACCTACAATAATTTTCGTTTTGTGCTTTATATTTAATTTTAATGTTTATATTTCTAACGCATATCTTGGTTAATGTAGGTGATGCTCGAAAGTAACCCAGATATTTAGCAGCGATTATTGTTAACTTTTTAGGCAGTATTTTTAGTATTTCCAATTTTTCAAAGTTAAGGAAGTACTTATCATAAAAAGGGGCTAAGAATTATAAAGCTACATTTTTTAGAAGATTTTTGAGTATGCAATTTTGCAGCTCATTCAATTGTAATATAATAATATGCAACATTCAACTTTTTGAAAAATTTCATTAGCTTTTCGGAAATTTTAATTGGAAGGGTCTCACGTACATATAACGCAAACACCCTACAGAAAAAAATTACTAAAATCGACGGAAATTTTTACAGCATTGAGAATTGCACTTTTTACACTAAAATTGGTTGGCTACATAACAGTCCTGCTTAAGGCGATTTTTATTGAAAAATTGTTTACATTTTTAAACGAAAATAAGAGAGTCAAATTTTCGACAGAACTGTTTGAAATAAATTTAAAAACTCTGGCGTATGATTTTTTTTTTTTTTGAGTCACTGTATATATTTTTCAATAAAATGGACTTTTAACACAAATTATTAAAATTTTGCATTAAACAAGCAATTTGGAATAGATGTACACAATAAAATATTTTTGGCCGCATAAAACTTGAAAACCTACATATGTGCTACGGTTATAAATAATAATTTTCTTATATAATTTAGTTTTTTAATATTCCATTTTGACAGACATTAAGTAAAATCTCAAGTTCAGATACTCTTATACATTGCATATTGATTCCCATTGTAGTTTATACTAATATTATTTGATTAAGATGATAAGTAATTGAAAGAAAACTTGAAATTTAAATAATTGGCGTTACTTTTCTGTTATTAGCATGTTAATAACAGCAATACCGTATAATAATTGTAGCGTTTGTTGAGCCGTAGGAAAGTGCAGGAACCGTAGGAATTTTACCACAAAAGAGCGAATATGAGTACAAAGAATGTAAATTGTGGTAAAATTCCTGCGGTTCTTGCACTTTCCTACGGCTCAACAAACGCTAGAATTATAAGTAATACTTCGTGAAAAAGCGCTAAATTTCGAATTACCAATTTCGAAAAATTACTATTCTCATTGATTTTTTCCTGAAAAAGAAATGTATGCTAATAAAGTCAAAGATGGTTTTATGGTCAAAACGAATATTTCGGGGGGGGGGGGGGGTTTGTCCCCAAAACTCCCCCGTTACTACGCCACTGTTTGGGTATCATTGCATTCAAAAATATTTTGCGCTAAAGTTACAAGCGATAACCACAAACTATACCCTGTTCGAAAGACAATGAAAATACGCTTCCAAAGACATACAACTTGCGGTGGTAGAGCAAAAACTTGGTGAACTATACACTCAAAAAAAAAATTTCTCTCGATCAAAGACATAATTTTCCTTATTTTGAACACGCGTCCCAATACAAAATTTTCTTTGTTTTGTGTAAATTTTCTCAAAAATGTGGAAAAAACATAAAAAAACATTCAAACAAATTCGTTGCCATGGGGATTTGTATGGGAATTTAATTTCTCAAAATTAAAGAAATCAAGTCTTCAAAACAAGGAAAGTTGGGAATGGAATGGCGCTTAAAGAATTTTTCATTATTTTAATGTATGAATTTTTTCAAAACAAGTATATGAAACCATGGTAACGCATGTAACAACAATATTTTATAAACCTTTTAACATGTTTTAAGGAAAATTTACTCAAAACAAAGAAAGTAGTGTTCAAAATAGGTAAACAATTTCTTTGACCCCTCCATATATTTTTTTTCTCTCAGTGTAGCTCGTCAAAATAAAAAATTTGTTAATTTTTTGCGATCGAAAGCAAAAACTTTGGTTTTAAAAGTAGATTTTTTTTTATAAGAATTTGTAAAAATCAGGAAAGTTTTATTTTTCCAAAAATTAGCCTATTAAATTGCAAACATTTTAAGCCTAATATTACTAGGATCTGTTGAATACTTTGTTTTTGGTAATTTTTTTGAGGTGAAACAAAAGGATATTTTGAAACGAAAAACTTGGTTAATTGACCCGACCACGTTAAAACGAAAAAAATTTGTAAAAGTCCGCCCTTAAATTTGAAGCTTGAGGTTGGTTGATAGGGTATCGGGACAATTTTTGTTTTTTTTTTTTATCACGCGAAATACCGCGGAAATAGTTTTTTTTATTGTAACTCTGTTATGTTACATCCGATTTTTAAAATTGATATGTCATTATTTTAGTCTTGTGGTGCTCTATATTTCCCCCTAACGTGCTTTTGAGCTGTAAAGTAGAACAAAAATAAAAATATAAAAAAAGTGATTTTAACCCTCAACCGGACATCACTAAAAACGTTGTAACTTTTTTTTGGTACGGAGTTACCAAAATTTCTTTTCTGCAAAATGAAGCCTGATATTAAGCGCATAGACTGCTGATTGGTATTTTTTCCTAAACATATGAGAAGGTGGAAAAAAACGAGGAAAAAGCGCGATTACTTTCAAAAAATTAACTTTTGAGTTATGCCACTTTGTAAATTTTAAAAACTCAAAAGGTATCAAAAAGGTATCTATTATGATCATAAAACGTGATCAAAAATATTAAAAAAGTAGTAAGAAAGGAATATAATGTGATCATAAAATTATATCACATATGATTTAAAAATTAACTGAAAAATTATTAAGAAAAACGATCAATTATGATCACGAAATAATGATAAATATGATCAAAAAATGATTGTGAAAAACAATCAAATTTCATTCCAAAAGAAATGAAGTAGGATATTTTAATGATACCAAATTCGACCAAAAAATGATTGAAAAATATTTGAAAATATGTATCATCAATAATTACTTAAAAATAATCATATTTAGGGTACATTTTTCTCCCGACGATTCACTCATATTCCAATAGAGAAGGTTTTTAAATTTGATCGTTTTTAATCATCTGGGGGTATGATATTTGAATATTTTTTGATCAAAATTTTCAAAAAATGCTGGCTGGGACTGGATCACAAAATGAAATTTATTGTCTGTACCTTGGACGCAACTATCCTATCTGTATGTAAAATCGGTCGCTGATTCCGAAAATCGGGTTCATTTTTAAGATAGCTTATGCGTTAAAGAGACATACTAGATTAAGTGGAGCCATTGGCCAATTAACGGTAAATTGCCGATATCTCAAGAACCTTCCCATATAATTAAAAATGAATCCGATTTGCGGAATCAGCTACCGTTTTTGCATACATATATATAGATAGGATACCGGCGTTCAAAGTATTTTTTGGCTGTAGAGCAGTGTAATTATGAAAGAGGATTTTCCCAGACCAACTTTGTCAAACAGAGTGCTAGTCCAGATGGTCTGAGTTTTAGCGGTTAATTCTACGTTCGGTTAGATGCAAGTTTTTTTTTGTGCAAAATCCTTTTCATACATAAATCTAAACTTGAATTACATAAATCTAGCCTTGAAATTCTTGAAAACCGCGCGGTTTTTGTGGTAGCCCCACCCAGTTTTTGGAAAAGTGACATTACGGGGGCATTTAACAACGTCTCAAAACATGCCATATTAGGCGGTCTTCAGCTTTTTGGGACAAACTCTGTGCTTTTGTCCTGGATAAACTGTATGCTAAGCTATAGGGAAGCTAAGTCCCTATGGGGTCTACATGAGGCCACAATAACGGTAAATAGGGGCACGCCGCACGGGGGTGTTTTATCGCCATTGCTGTGGACGCTAGTCATCAACAAACTGCTCAGGCAGCTTGAGGAGGGACCGGCAAAGCTGACGGCATATGCGGACGATGTCTCGGTAATAATAAGAGGCAGATGGCTGACAACAATTAGTAGTCTTATGAGTCAGACGCTCGCGAGAATAAATACCTGGGACAATGAGGTCGGGCTAACTGTTAATGCGGGAAAAACGGACTTGGTTTTATTCACCAGACGCTATAAGATACCAGATTGGGTTAAGCCCAGGTTAGGTGGGGAGACACTGCAACCGAAAGGCAGTACAAAGTACCTAGCTGTCATACTGGACAGCAAACTGATGTGGTGGCTCAATGTGGAGGAGAGGGCCAGGAAAGCCTCTGCCGCTCTATATGCATGTAAAAGGATGCTGGGCTGCAAATGGGGTCTCTCCCCCTCCCTGACGCATTGGATTTTCACGGCAGTTGTTAAACCGATCCTATTCTACGGAATTCTTGCATGGTGGACAGCCACTCAGAAATCAACTTATGTAAAGGTGCTGGAGAGAGTGCGTAGGCTATCCATGATAGGCATAACGGGGGCCTTAAGAACCACTCCAACTGCTGCACTAGGTGCTATTTTACACCTTCCACCTGTACATCTAGCGGCCAAGAACATAGCGTTAACAACTGCAACGAGACTTATGGCCACGGGGCAGCTTGAGTGCCGGCAGAGGGGACACAGTAGTATAGCGCCGTCGTTAGGCGAGCAGACTGACTACATTGTTCCGTGCCTGCGCTTCGATAGGTTTCTTGATGCCACAATAGAGGCGGAAGACTGGCGTAAGGGTGTAGACATGAAGGAAATCGCTATACATGTGTATACAGATGGGTCTAAGACATCAGAAGGAGTGGGAGCTGCGGTCTACTGCAGTAAACTGAATATCAGTACCAGTATTAGGCTGCCAGATCACTGTAGTGTCTTTCAGGCGGAGGTATTAGCGGTAAAGAGGGCAGCGGAAATGTTAGTCTGTAATCCCTTACGAAGGGGACGTATCAACTTATATATAGATAGTCAGGCGGCTATTAAGTCGATAAACTCGCATAGCACCTCATCTAAGTGTGTAGAGGACTGTAAAGAGCCGTTTACTGCGATGTTTAGTGATAATAATGTCCATCTGTACTGGATCCCAAGCCACAGGGGGATAGACGGCAATGAGAAGGCCGATGAGCTAGCAAAGAAGGGGGCAGGTCTCGGAGTGGAACACTCTTTGGACGTTCCGATTCCACTCAGTGAAATCAAACATAGGTATTATAAGTATATGATGGATCAGGCTGATAAGGCGTGGAAACAATCGCATGGCTGTAGAGTGTCCAAAATTATGTTTAAGTCGTTCGATCCGAAGCTAACAAAATGGTTGCTATCCTTGAATAGGTAAGAATGCAGACTTATAATCGGGGTCCTCACAGGACACTGACTTTTAGCATCACATGCGTTGAAAATGGGGCTGGTTGATGAAAGTGAATGCAGCGGATGCGGACTGCAGGAGGAGACAGTGGAGCACGTTCTATGCTCCTGTCCGGCGTTTTCTAGGCTAAGACTTCGGCTATTAGGGAAAGTCTTCTTCAATGATATTAAACATGTATCCACAGTAGAGGTAAAGAAACTATTGGCATTTGCCAAAGGGACGGGAATGTTTTTCAGTTTGAGTCCGGGCTTCTAACTAGAGGTGTTCATGTTCAATGAACTTTCTGGTAACACTACGGACTTATCTAGTCTATGTGAGGCCATTAGTGGCCAGCCAGTATGACCTACCTAGGTACCTATCTAAAATATCCTTTGAAAAATTCTCTCACATAATGCATACTAAAAGCAATTTATATATATTAAGATTTTTTTTTTACGAAAGTAAAACATAATCTTTATTTAAATATACATGAACATTATAATTTTTTAAAGATTGTTATAAAAGATACCCTTGGCTAAAAACTTTGAAAAATCTACATTTGTACCCGTTCGGGATGAAAGCGATTAATCTGTATTTGTAACCGTTCGGGTATATAAATTGTAATTGTAATTGTCTCTTCGTAGGATATGCCCGAAAAAATGTGATCAATTCACTCCATATAAAGGGATGTAAAATTGTATTAGTCGCACACGTCCCGGATTAATCGCGTTTTTGCAGAGTAGTAACTGTACATAGGTACATATATGAACGTATGAGTAAATTTAATTGTAAGCGTATATGAGCGTATGACTAAATATATGCGCACATACGTAAACATATTTACATTCCTGGAAAATATTTTATTGAAGATAACAGTTTTATTAGTTACTAGCAGACAAGCATATGTTAGTATGGTTTAGTGGAAATAATTTACTCCCACTCAATTTGATTTTAACTCCCACTCATTTCCAGAAGACTGAGTTAAAAAAAATGTCCACTACCACGAAATGGCTTTTTTTAGTTGAAAAATTTTCCATTACGACTAAACGCTGTTAGTGGTAGTGGAAAAATTTTAAAATCCACTAATGCCATATTAGTGGTAGGTATGTACTTGACAGTTAGTTAACTACGCCCATGTATGTCAGTTGGTTTAGCAATAGGTTTACTGAAGTAAACGAACTAAATAGAACTGAAAGAACTAGTTCGACGGAGCGAACTAACTAGAAGTGAGATAATCTTTTCATTGAACTAAAAAACCCAAACCTAATATGTATGTACATATATTATAACAACCCTGTAACTGACTACCGCACCAGTTGTAGAGCATTATCATGAGCTTGCGTAACGCTTTAGGAGCTCGCTCTTTCCTCCAAAATATAACAGTTCCTATACTACCCCTATCTCTTCGCTTCTTAAAATATTATGCTACCGTACATATGTACATATGTACATACATACATACATACATACATGCATATGTATGTAGATATGTAGGTATGTATATACTATTTGCGATATAAATAGCCCTTCGCACCGCGATGGCCATTCCTTCCAAAAACTCAAAAAGTTCTATTCTAAACACATACATACATACCTACACAGAATATGTATGAATGTACATGCATATGTATGCCTGGGAAAAGCTTTTAGTGTAAATACGACTAAGCGCCAGAATGGGACATAAAATGTACCGTTAAAATGGAGATTTAAGTAAGTGGAAACGAGATCGTTACGTGAGCATATAAAAATAAAAATCATTGCTCGATTGCCATTGCACTGATTGAATAAAACATTGGCGAATACCGCAACAGAAACGCTCTAAAGGCTGTGACGCGCAGTAGCAGTAACACCGGCGCTTGGCGGGCAAGTGCTGTTCTTTCTGGCAATGGACAAGGTTTGAACAAGCCGAATATGACTCTATGAGCTGACGATAATACCCGGAGATACGTATGTGTGTATATATGTACCTACCCACTGTCAGTACATATGTATTACATGCAATGAGTACACATCGCACCCTAAATCATAAAGTGGAACAACTCAAATTTTTTGAAATATTTTTACTTTTTGTAGACATGAAAACATATCTCCAGGGACTGCCAAAAAATCTCTTCCATAAATATCTTTTTTGACTAAAAAATAACCATTATACGTGGCCTTTTCCCATACAGGTACCTAATTGTAAAGAAAAAATTTTGTTTGGTTCTCCTGAAAATTTTTGAGTTTTTAGTTGTGTCACTTTATGAATTAGGGTGCGATAGGTATGTGGAAATATACAAATGGGACCTGTTTTTTTTAACCTATGACTTCGTTTATTTTATAAATGTTTTTGTTATTGTAATCGTTGTTTTTATCTCGAGGGTGCACAATGTTTAAAGTTGGTTCAATGTGCTTCTTAGCAGAGAGGTTATCCTATCTCCTACACATTATTCTACATTCAGAATTCATTTCTTGTTTTATTCATTACTCTTTTTATAGCAAATGCTTCAATTATAATGAGAATACATGCGTAGATATATATGTATATGTATATATAAATATGTACATAAGTAGACATTTATGTAGGTACCCGTGTATGCATATGCATGGTGTTCCTGTGTCGATTTTGTTGTTGCTCTTGTTGTGCTATTCAACAATTCTTTTAATTTTCATATTTATAGTTTTTATGTGAGTTTTTATGGTTTTTATGCCTTTTATGAGTTTTAGAACGTGCCAAAATTCTTTTAATTGAATTGTATGTAGGTATGCTCGCCTTTACAAACAGACTTCTGATATTTCGCTAATCAGTAATCCGCTCATCATTTCACTTGATTGGACGATTCTGCCATTTCTACCCCTTCACCATATCCACAAGTGTTCCAGCGTTGGCCGTTGTAGCAAATGCAAATTTTTATAGCCTATAACCCGATGGTAAACGAAATCGATTTAGGTACAAATTACTTGAAGATACCTTAATTTTAATTGAAATTTTAGTTAAATGTGGCATGTATTTTGATATGAACTACAAAAAAATTTAGCATGTAACTCGTCTACACTAAACATAAAATTTCGTAAAACTGCTGCAAAAGACTGTCGTCTAGTCTAGGTTTTTGTACAATATATTTACTATGAAAAGTTCGTTCGTGTAGTGGATACAGGGCCGTAGCTAGACTTAAATTTAAGGTAGGGCAGCGTTGGTTTAAGGTAGGGCGGAAGTAAATAATGTATCACAATTAATCTTACATCGAGGCATGGCTTCCAAAATCAATCAGCACATATATCAGTGACGTACATTGGCTCAGATTTCCATCTGTCTACCGAAAGGGACGGCTTTACATTACGGTCCGAGAAAAATGACTTTCGAAAAAAAAAGTGTTCTACACACATATATACATACAGTCATGTGAAAAATAATAGGGACACTTACCTTGAAATATTTCAAAGATCGATCCTGCTTCAATTTCTAAACAGTGGTCAAAACTTATACATTAATTTCTTGCTCAGATGTCTCCGAAGTAAGGAACAGTTATTTAATCGGCCATTTTTTGGGTCGTTTCATAATGGCTGATGATTTTGTGGAGTGAGTTCGTTTCAGCTTGTGAAAAATAATAGGGACACCTAACTTCAATTAAAATTTTTTTCGAAAGGGTGGAGATTTTTATAGATAATAAAAAACTAAGTCACTGACTGTCAAATAAAGTTTTATAATATACTAGGTTTTTAACCCTGTAATACCATCAGTGGCTCAGACTGGGTCAAGTAGACCCCTGCGCTATTCAACTTATAGCAATAAAAAAAATCTCAAAAATAAGTTTTTTTTTGTGCCGGAAAATTAACGAAATGTGAAATTGCTTTGAAATAATGTTGGAAAATGCTGTAAAATATAATCCAAAAGTATAAACATGTGAACGGAATCCAAGAATATTCCCACTGGTTCAGAGGAATATAGAGATATTTGCAATAAAAGACCCTTTGTATCCTTCCATGACGTACAAAATTAGTTTTATTTAAACATGAAATCTCCCACAATTCGAAAAATATTAGCTTTAAAACATTTAAAGCCAAAAAGGCCAAGAATAGCGCCCTTTATTTCAAAATAAAATGTTGCAAAAGGCAACTATGTAACTTACTACTACGTGACGTTGCCAGTGGAAAAATGGTGTCATATATTCTGCTCAGAATCGAGTTTTTTTATACTGATTGTGGCATAGAACATGTTATCAGACCAGTGAATACAGTTTTCAACCCACAAAATACCGCCAAGACTGTCAAACATGGAGGACGTGCTCCTTAGAAAAATATAGCCTTTTAGAAACATTTTATTTTGAAAGAAAGGTCGCTATTCTTGGCCTTTTTGGCTTCAAATCTTTTAAAACTAACATTTTCCGAACTGTGACAGATTCCATGCTTAAATAAAACTAATTTTGTATGTCATGGAAGGATAAAAAGGGTCCTTTCTTACAAATATCTGTATATTGCTTTGAACCAGTGGGGATATTTTTGTCTTCCGTCCGTGTGTTTATACTTTTGGATTATATTATACAGCATTTTCTAACATTATTTCAAAGCAATTTCACATTTCGTCCATTTCCCGGCACGAAAAACACTTATTTTGGAGATTTTTTCTTTTTGCTATAAGTTGAATAGTGCAGGGGTCTCCTCGACCCATTCTGAGTCACTGATGGTATTGTAGGGTTAAAAACCTAGTATATTATAAAACTTTATTTGATATACAGTGACTTAGTTTTTTATTATCCATAAAAATCTCCACCCTTTTGAAAAATTTTAATTGAAGTTTGGTGTCCCTATTATTTTTCACAAGCTGAAACGAACTCACTCCACAAAATCATCAACCATTATGAAACGACCCAAAAAATGGCCGATTAAATAACTGTTCCTTACTTCGGAGACATCTGAGCAAGAAATTAATGTATAAGTTTTGACCACTGTTTAGAAATTGAAGCAGGATCGATCTTTGAAATATTTCAAGGTAAGTGTCCCTATTATTTTTCACATGACTGTATGTGCATGTTTTTATAAGTGCCTTTACTCGGTAATCGTACGCAGTTTTGGGGGTTTGTTTGGTAAATTTTACAACTTACAAACATCTCCGGTCGACGGGACTTTTGGATTTAGAATCAGGATGACCTCCTCTGCAACCCCGAATGACTTTTTTTCAACGCGTGGTAGACTGTTGGAAAATTTTCCCCGTACATTTAATACCTATTTGTTGACACATAATTATTGTGACAGTACATAAGCAATACTCATTGAGAATAAGCCAACAAGATGGTTCAGCTTCCTGATTTAGATGTGGAGATCTTTAAATTTGGTATGTGGGTCGCCTGTATGCACGCAAGTCAAGGTGAGAAAAAAACTCTCGAAAATGATTAAACGATAACCATAGAAAATTTAGACACCTCATTTTTCCATCGAGTAAAATGTTTTAAATTAGCACCAGTGTTGCCGCAGCCTCAACAAATTTGGTATCAAAAATTTATACTTTCATGGTTTTTTCGTATCACCGAAAATTTTTTGGGAAAAAAAACTTAAATTAAATAAAAAAAAAGCTGTTTTCGGGCTTTTAACCCGTATAAAAAAATTTTTTTTTTCGTATCACTGAAAAATTTTTTCAAAAAATTAAAATTATTAAAATAAGCTGCTTTCGTGTTTTCAACGTGACATCGTTTTTTTATTACATTTACCAATATAAAAATATAAATATAATGAATAGTTAGGTATCATTTCAGATGTTTCGAATTCAATTTAATTCAAGAAAATCATAAAAGCTATTAAAATAATTGTTAACATAAAAAATTCAAAACTCCATATACAAAACACGTAAGAACTGATCAAGATCATTTAATGTAAATTGTTTGTGTATTCTGTGGATACTGTGGAAATTAAAAATCAGCTGTTTAGTTAGTTAACCTGTGTTAGTGAGCCGTGCCTGCCATGGGCAGTGATGCCTACTATACAGTTTGATAAAATGTTGCCCATTTTTGGTATTCTCAAGACTTTCACAATATATATTTTTCGCGGCAAACACAGGTTTTTACAATTTTTAGAAAATCTTAAAAATTAAAAAGAATAGGTTAATATTCTTTGATTTTGATTAAATCGTATCAAAATTATTTGATGCTGATTAAAAAGGTATCAAATTTGTTCTACGTCAAAATAAAAAGTATCTACGTATCTTGGGCTTAATAAAGTATCACATTTGATACGATTGTATCAAAACGGCATCACTGATTAGCACACAGCCTTAGTAATCAATTCCGCGCTTTTGGTGTTGTTCGCTCACAGTGAGATTAGCTTTTGTCAGAAAAGTGACGGAATGAACCATTCCTTTAACCAAACTACAAAAATTCGATGGTCTTATTTAATTATATATGTGATGCAGGGTGGATTCTCAATATCATACATTGCAACCGAAATAATTTTTTATCTCAAACTATGACAAAAAATGTAATTATAATAATAATTATAATAATTCATCTCACTTGTTGGCCTTTTTAAGGTAGGGCATTCTAATTTTAAGGTAGGGCATTGCCCCACAATGCCCCCCCTAGCTACGGGCCTGAGTGGATAGAGTGCTCGCCTGCTATGATATTTTTGTAACTTACTCCTTACGAATAATAACTCGGAATATTGTACCAAAACTTTCGTTATATTTACACATAATTGTAAGGGTTATGAAATATCTCGTAAATACTGCGAAACCCTTTTAGTATCAAGTTGTTTCGTAAATATTCCAAAATTTTTTTATAAATACTACGAAATTTTTTTAGTAAACAGTACGAATTTTTTTTTTATAATTTAGGATAAGCGGAAAAATCCAATTAGCTCAAACAGCGATGGTAGATATGATAGCTATTTCGAAGAAAAACCACTTTCTTCATCATCAGACATCTTCTCGGGAGCACACCAGGCATTGAACTTACGCTCCAACCTTCCTTTACCTTTACCTTTACCTTTACCTTTACCTTTACCTTTACCTTTACCTTTACCTTTACCTTTACCTTTACCTTTACCTTTACCTTTACCTTTACCTTTACCTTTACCTTTACCTTTACTTTACCTTTACCTTTACCTTTACCTTTACCTTTACCTTTACCTTTACCTTTACCTTTACCTTTACCTTTACCTTTACCTTTACCTTTACCTTTACCTTTACCTTTACCTTTACCTTTACCTTTACCTTTACCTTTACCTTTACCTTTACCTTTACCTTTACCTTTACCTTTACCTTTACCTTTACCTTTACCTTTACCTTTACCTTTACCTTTACCTTTACCTTTACCTTTACCTTTACCTTTACCTTTACCTTTACCTTTACCTTTACCTTTACCTTTACCTTTACCTTTACCTTTAACTTTACCTTTACCTTTACCTTTACCTTTACCTTTACCTTTACCTTTACCTTTACCTTTACCTTTACCTTTACCTTTACCTTTACCTTTACTTTTACCTTTACCTTTACCTTTACTTTTACCTTTACCTTTACCTTTACCTTTACCTTTACCTTTACCTTTACCTTTACCTTTACCTTTACCTTTACCTTTACCTTTACCTTTACCTTTACCTTTACCTTTACCTTTACCTTTACCTTTACCTTTACCTTTACCTTTACCTTTACCTTTACCTTTACCTTTACCTTTACCTTTACTTTAACCTTTACCTTTACCTTTACCTTTACCTTTACCTTTACCTTTACCTTTACCTTTACCTTTATCTTTACCTTTACCTTTACCTTTACCTTTACCTTTACCTTTACCTTTACCTTTACCTTTACCTTTACCTTTACCTTTACCTTTACCTTTACCTTTACCTTTACCTTTACCTTTACCTTTACCTTTACCTTTACCTTTACCTTTACCTTTACCTTTACCTTTACCTTTACCTTTACCTTTACCTTTACCTTTACCTTTACCTTTACCTTTACCTTTACCTTTACCTTTACCTTTACCTTTACCTTTACCTTTACCTTTACCTTTACCTTTACCTTTACCTTTACCTTTACCTTTAACTTTACTTTTACCTTTACCTTTACCTTTACCTTTACCTTTACCTTTACCTTTACCTTTACCTTTACCTTTACCTTTACCTTTACCTTTACCTTTACCTTTACCTTTACCTTTACCTTTACCTTTACCTTTACCTTTGCCTTTACCTTACCGGGACCACCCTTCACCATCCTGGCCCACTACTTGAGGCATCTCTAGGAAACGGACTTAGAAATAACAATAAAAATAGCTGCAGGTTGAGGCCCTGTTCAACGCAGATACATGAATCGGTCGTTTGGGCAACGATAATGATTACTTTGAAAGTACTCCAACCTACCACAAATGGACCATATAATCAAATGATTTTTGCAGGGTGGATCAAATTTGTCATCGTGTTAGACTAAATCTTGGGAATAGTGTTCAATTCACGTTTATACAATGATTTACATTATACGACATGTTGATAAGTATTGACCATCAAAATTCAAAATTTTTTGTTAATTTTACTTGTTTTTTTTCTGGATGTATGTTATTTAGGATATGACTAATTAAAGATATTTATTTATTTATTTAGTCTAAATAAGTACAGACCAAGGATAATAGAACTAACTATGTAGGTGTATACATAAATTAACAATTAATAATAAATTTTACAAGATAAAGATAAAGAGAAAGATTAAACTTAAAACTAAGAATTATGATTATGTAATAAGAGCAACTTAATTTCATTATTCAAAACATTTTTAGAGAGCGTGAGATCAAGATTCAAACAGCTTGAGAGCTTATTAATTTCTGATAAAGTTCTTCTTAATGGGGCATTGGAATTATAGAGAGTTCTACTGCAACTAATATAAAACATTTCAAAGGTGCGAAACGATCTAATGGGGACATTAAATTTAATCTTGCTTAGAACAATCTGCTTGGACAATCAATTTTCACAATACCTATGTCAAACATAAACGAATATAACAAGTAAACATTTCGATTTTTCAAAGACATTAGTTCAATTAGCTGACAACGAGCTAATAGGGCCCACTATCAATACACACGGTGGGCAGGAAGCGACGATAGGTTGCATGAAAATATCGAAAAAACGATGGCCCAACGAATATGTGCCTAGCTCTGCGCTGGTACTAATTTTCGTTTAAAAAAATTTTGGAGATGTTATTTACGCTTGCTGTGTGTTTATGAAGTAGATTAGAATATCATTTTACGTAAGTTTTTAGCCGGCCATTTTTTTCGATATTTTCATGCAACCTATTGTTGCTTCCCGCCCACCGTGCACAGCTAGATCGTATTTCAGCTCTAATTCTTTTTAATATTAACGTATAAATACGTGAGAATGAGAATTGGATTATTAGATTAAAATATTTACATAAATTAGCAAAATATTTGAACTTAAAATAGCACCATAAAAAACGTACTTTTTTTTTGAAATTTTCAATTTAGATGCACAAAGTACATTAAGCACTGCTCATCAAAAGAAATATTGCTTTATTTATTCTGAATGAAACATATCATAAGGGATTTTCACGTATAGTTAACATTTTAGGAGTTATACGCAAATTAAAGTGGGTACTTTTTGTGTTATTTTATATTTAAGTGGTTATTCTTTAGGTCCTGTTCACATTGGATTTTTCCACTACAGGTGTCCTGTTTTCTTTTTAATACCTTTTTTTGTATCCTTTAGCTACCAGATAATGTACTGAAATCGGAAAAATTTGGACTTTGGCGAATTTTCGATTTCGTCAATATTTGATCCTTTCAAAAAAAAAAAAAAAAAAAAAAATGTGGATATCCTTGAAAAAGGAGCAGCTAGGATTTTAATTTCAACGGATGTTTCATCTATAAACATCACATAACACAACCCCACTTTCCTTTTTTGTCGACATTTTCATGCAATCTATCGTCGCTTCCTGCCCACCGTGTCCAATTAACAAAAAAATGTGTTACTAGTTTTACAATATGCAAGATTTTAATTAACCCTAAACAAAACAATAATAAATAGTATTAAAAAGAAAGAAAAAGGAAAAAGTAAGGTAGCAGGTTATTCTTTTATATTTGATTTACTTCAGGTTGTATTTTTATAATGCAAAAATTTGAATTTTTTCAATTATTACATGTCGAGCCAGCATGCAATGGCTTGTTGTTTACTCTACAAAGCGTCGGTAAAAATGATGTTTGACGATAGATTTATCGTTGAAGTTGGAACGTTGACGAAGCATGCGATTTGTCGTACGACGGTGTAGTAAGATAAATTGTATAGTTAATGGGCGGCATAAGTACATATGCTGGGAGTGGCTCAGAGGAGTTGAGGCAACGAAGCGCGTATCCCAAAAAATTTTTCTGAACAGATTCCAGCCGATTGATATAAATAAAAGTAGCGTATTCCAGCTTGGATCGGACTTATGCCGAATACAAAGTTTTATGAGGATAATAGGGATAGTAAAATTCTTACTATTACGCCGAATAAATGCAAGCATAGATATGGTATAATTAACATGCGTAACAAATGAAAAATTTGAGTCAAAGAAGACACCAAGGGCCTTGACATCATTAAGCCGAGCTAAAGGAGTATCACAAATTTGATTCGAGGTTTGAAAGGGATTCAAAATCTTTCAGAATGTGACTTGGTGGCATTTTTTTTTTTATTAACCGAAGTATATACGGGTAAGATGAGAAACAATTTACAAGGCAATATTTCTATACCAGGCAAGGCAATATGTGTCAATTTCATTTTAAAAATTTCATACGATGTGCCCTATTAATTCATTAAAGAAATTGTTGGATTTATGCAATGCCACTGCGAGCGTTACAATATAATGCAAAATAGCCGTCAAATAGCCGAAATGGAATCTTATTGCCGTGGAATATACCAGTTTCCATCAATTGCTACTCTGAAAAAAATACCCGTAGTTAACTCAACAACTTTCCGTTGTTGAATCTCCGTCTTTGATTCAACAGTAAAAGTATTTGTTTTAACGGCAAAGTTTTTGATTCAACAACTTTCCATAGTTAATTCAAAGACGGGCGTTTTTGATTCAAGAACTCCCTTGCTGTTGAAAAATTTTGAAGTAAATAAAAAATAGAAAATTGTTTTTTTTCAAACTCGTTCAATTAATTTAAATTTTCGGGAAAAATATATGTATATATGTACATATATGCAATATATAATTGCAAATAAAGGTAAGTCACAATAATGATATTATTTATATATTATTAGAATATATTAAAATTATATGTACATACATATATACGTTGAAAAATTTATTTTGTATTTTCAGGTTAAATATGTTTGATTATCCCGTTTTTCCGATAGCGAGCAATCGAACGAGCCAAATCTGGTAAACCTTGTCGGCGATGAGAAAATAATCAAGTTATTCTTGTCGTGGGAGTTATGTACAGGTGCATTGATGCAGTTCAATGAATACGGTATCAAAAATATTGAACTGCTTGCAATGATGCACTCCCACGACATCGACGAAATATTAAATAAAAAAGAACTCATCGCCGACAGGATAAAATTCCGCAAACCTACAAATGTGGCGAAAACAATAAAGAATGTGTTATGAAATAATAAAAAAAAATAAGTTGAGTTTATGTGTTTGTGTATGTGTAAAAAGCCCTGCAGACAGTGATAGTCATTTGGTATATCATTTGAGGCGCACGATTGATGGATAATTCTGTCACACACTGACTACAAGTTTCCATATTTTTATATGGCCGGTGTGAAAAATGTGATGAAAACCTTTGTGTCCGTGTCTCTTTTCATCAATCGCGTTGTTCAAATGATGTATCAAATGACCATCACTGAATGGAAAGTTTGTTTTGTGAAACCGGGCCTTAGTATTAATATTACTATGTAAACATATATATAATATAAAAAAAATTAAATAAAATAAAATAATATCTATTATATTAAAAAAAAATTACTATTGTTTACAATTGATGTTAACTTAAAAGCGTAAGTATTTGCTTCAATGGTGCCCGTTTTTGGACCAAAAACTTTTGCTGTTAGTTCAAAAGCAAAAATTGTTGGCTTAAATACGAAAAGTATTTAAAACAACGGTGCTCGCTTTTGGACTAAAAAATTTTGCTGTTAATTCAAAAGCAAACACTGTTAACTTAAATGTAAAAGTATTTCATTCAACAGTTTCCGTTGTTAACTTAAATACGAAAAGTATTTGAATCAAAAACGCTCGCATCTTTGAAACAACAACGGAGCGTTGTTGGGCACATTTCAACTGCGGAAAGTTGTTAATTTAACTGCAAAAGTCTTTGTATTTACAACGTTTTTTTTTCAGAGTACAATAAAGCCATGTGTTCTCTGATCGCTTAAAATTTCCAAATGAATTGCTTCAGATCTTGCCCGTATAGACACGTCGGGTTAAGATTACCAAACAAAAAATTGTAGTCCGGCATGCCTACCTATGTATTTATTTTAACGCTTATTGGTACATACCCTGCAGTCAAAAACCAGATGGCAGTTAACTAGAATATTTAAGCAAATTGATTGACCATATTTTTCTTCACTAAATCGAAAAGAGTGGTAGTGGAAATTTTATCCACAAAATCATTAAAAAGCATTTGGAGCATTCCATGGTTTGTACGGGACAAATTGTACGACGTTTTACAGTTTTGGATTTGAATTAAAGGCACACAAAAATGTTAACCAACAAAATATCTGGTGCATTATTACTGTTTGATAAAACTCTTATTAAAAGCAGAAACTTGCTTTTGAAATGTTCGTGTATGTATGAAAAATCTTAAAAAAGTTATGTGTTTGTACGGGACAGGGCTGGTCTACCATGATCCTTGGTTTATGCAAACCAGGTGCAATTTTAGTCAAATTAATTGTATTAGAAAAAAATAAAAAAGTAAATGTGGTAGCACTAATATCAAGGTTTATTCAAAAACAAAAATATTAGAAATAAGGTTATTCCAAAAGAGTTAAAAATGCTGTAATGTAAATTTTTACATTGCTTGTACGGGACAAATGGTATAAATCTTTACAATTCACAGACAAACCAAAAGGTTATCAAACAAAGTTTCTATTACATCAATATTGTGTGGCTAATTTCTAAACAAAAACCAGAAGCTTGCATTTTAAAAACTAGTATATGTGTGAGAAATCGAAATGTTTGTACGGGACAAATTCATCATTTTCCATCGAATGCTCCCTTTGCACTATCACCAATCAAATAAATGGTTATTAAATATTTTTTCATAAATAGAATTTAGTGGTAGCGGAAAGTAGGTTTACGAAAAAATTACTACACTAGATGAAACATTTTTTAAACTAAGGCGGCCAACTTTATGATGCATCAATGCGGGACACCTACCTCTATTCATAACAAGACTGAGGATTTCTTGGTGGTATAATTGATTTAGAAACAAACAACAATACTTTTGAATTAACATTTATTTTTAAAGTCATATTTCTCACATGAGTGACATTTTTTTACTAGTTCTGGGTTTTGGCTTAGAATCTCCAAAAAGTTTTCACAGCTGCCCAAATTAAATTTTATAATTAGCATTGCACGTAATGCTTCTACTTTTAGTGACGACTTTTCGGATGTCCATAAGCTATTCATTAAGGAAAATACTCGTTCCGTAGGAGCGTTTGTTCCTGGCAAACAAAGAAGGTACTGGATGATGGCTAGGCAATTCTGGAATACTATTCCGCTGTATTTGAAATTTTTGAACACCTCTATCCATCTTTGTTCTGCACTGCTCTTTATATCCTCCCATTTCTTTAAGACTTCGTTATTCACATAATTTGCCACGTAACTTACTTCGTCGATCAAACTATCTTTTAGGGCCGGTTTTTCAAAGCACAGACAAAACTCCAGATAACAATCCAACGAATAAATGAATTCCCTCGCTTATTCTGTTGAATAAAAACTTTGAGTTTTTCATTCATTAGATATGTGCTGGATAACTATTTCATTGTATTTGCATACATATGGCAACCTGATTTTTCGTACAAATAGTAGAGCGAATAAGAAGCATCGAAAAAATCTGGAGTGTGAAAAATGCGGCATAATAAGGAGAGCTCATTCGATCAGGTGTTAAGCGGGATGAGTCTACCTTACTAGTTCCTCCATGCATACATATGTACACTAGATGAGTTTTTTTTAGATATACCCTCCGGAACCGGAATATGAAAATAGGATGTTTTAGAGTAAGTAAACTGAAAAAAAATTTCACTTTTCCAAAAACTGGATGGAGCTACACCGAAAACAGCGCGAAAACCTTCATAATCGGCCGCCGCCGCCATAATCCGTGAAATCGGCGTATCGGCGCGGCGGCGTGCGCTGGCGCGCCATACCCGTATGGAGCGAGATGTGTACATATTTCCCTAGTTTTGCTAACTGCTAAAGTTTTTCAAAATTAAAAAAAGGAACCAATCGACGTGTTTTGTCGGTTTTGCCGGTTAAAAGTTATTAACAAAAACTTTGGCTGTTCCCTACTTTACTAGCATCAGTCCTAAAGAATTTAAGCTACTGGAAAATTTCAGTTCGTTGGCTTACATAATTTTTTCTCAGATACCCCTTTCAGACTCAAGGCTAAACTACTTGGGCGATTTTTACAAATTTTAGTTATAATATTGTTTTTATGGTCCTAAAACCGAAATAACTCATTAATGTAGTTAATATTATGTCCTTCCTACTTTTTAAGGACTCGCACAATTGATGCATGTGGGTCTATATTGTAAAAAAAATACGAGGTTTTTTAAAATTGTTTATTACCAAAAATATTTATTTGTCATTGGATATTCTTCGAAACAATTTTTACGCTTAGTGAAATATAAAAAAAATGCATTTTTGACATCTAGTGCATGTACGCGAAGAGTAACTCTTACGACGACACATTTTGGCGGATTTTAAGACTTCCTCAACTGTCCAATGATGAAATCCGTTTTGACGTTTTTCGTTATATGGATGCAGGATGGCGCCTCTTTGGAGGTAAAACTTCAGGAAGTATTTGTACAAGTTACAAAACAAATAACGGTCTTACCCCATGTTGTTTTCTGTGAGTGGCATGTTTTTTCCTTGGTATATTTCGAAATCCAACACCATCCCTTCCACGTAATTTTTTTGTTTGGGAAGCTTTGTCCCGCAGGACAACGGCTGGTAAATGAAATCATTTGTGGTCAATTGAGTACCGGCCGTACTCCATCCCTTATATATGGAGGCAAGCACTTCTCACAGCATCAAAAATTGGGTACACTCTTCAATAGACGTTAGATTTTCTGCGGCTATATGATATCGTTGTAGAGGAAAACTTTTAATGAGTTTCCTAATTTAAAAAAACGACTGCGACTTGTGGTATTCGAAGCTATTGGAAAGCTTATTTTTTGTGCCAGTATTCTGGGAAAACGCGTAAATCCTATGCAATATGCATCCGAAAGAAATTTCACCAGAACTAGTATGGAAACTTTCGACAGTTTTTAAGACAGTTTATCTATGTATTTGTACAGAAAGCAGCATTTTCAAAAAATGCATCATCGAAATATCTCGTAAAATATTGAAATGAAGTTTTATCCGTGACATCCTGTAAAATTGTAATATTTTAAGGTTTAAAACTACGACTAATTCATATCACGTATCCTGTTTCGAAAGTTTTCTCCCCTGCTGGAGGAAAATTTGGTTTCCGTTTGCATATACATACATATGTAAGTCGACGGGAAGACTCTAAATGTTTAAATTGAAAGTTAGTTTTTTATTTCAGAAGAGCTTAACTGGAATAACTGGTCCAATTGCTTCCTCTCCTGTTATGTTATTTTCACCGACTTCCGAGAACAGTGCTTGGATGTTCATCATCTGGTTCGAGTGTTTCGCGGTCTGTGCTTTCAAATGGCAAATAATGTTGGTCCAGCACTCGTTATCACTACCAGAATCTTCAAAATCGCAATCCTGTAACAATTCTAGAAGATCTTCCTCTGTCAGTGTTTCTAAAAAGGTTATATATTTTCAATGACATAAGACCCATTACGCACAATTGATGCACTTCATAAAAAACTGTTCAAAACTTAACTATTTTTCTGAATAAATTAAAGAATCTTTATTTCTTAATAAGATTTAATATAAGGTTAACTAATTGATGCATAATTTACTTTTATATCAGCACTTATTAATTTAAAAAAAAAAAAATTATAACTTACATTAGTGGCTCATTTTCACAAATGACAAAGTCACCATCACAACTATGCGATTTACGAGATAACGATACTTTAACAGAAAAAACAATGTAAAGAAACAATAAAGCCAATGAAATGGACAATTGATTCATGTGGGTTTCAACTGCGTACGTTACATATAAACGAAAATAGGACAATATAAATTAACCCGCACAATTGATGCATCAGGTACTGAAAGGGATACGGAACTTTTCTGGGATCTCTTCCATTTAGTCCTACTTCTCGAGGTCTGTTGCTAATTGTTCTACTCAAAACTGCACCATTTCAACCCTCCTTGATATCATTCGATGCCGAAAATGATCCCAAACATGCCTCCAGAATCGAAAACTCATAGTTTGAACGTAAGAAAGTTGCTGTTTTTGAGTAGCCCTCACAGTTGTCGAACCTCAGCCCTATAGGGAATATTAAAGAAGACGATGGGGGATCAAAAATAAGCAAGAGTTATGGAAAAAAAAATTAAAGAAGCTGGGTATTTAATACCAGTTGCAAATTGCGCTGATTTGGTCAACCCTATGCCACGAAGAAGTAAGGAAGTTATAAAAAACAAGTAAGGAAGCCTAAGTTCGAGTGGAATCGAACATTAGATACTCAGCTGTATGCTTTTATTGTTTGTTTGCGTTTAATGGAAACACGTTGTACTTTATATAAAGTAAGTGCTGCATAAAGTGGGCGTAACCACGCCCATTTTCCAAAATTTTTATCAGTTATCCAACTAAGTATATGAATATTATTATTTGTGCAAAATTTCATTCCTTTACGAGTTCTAGTTACAAAGATTTCACGTTAAAAATTCCCAAAGGGTGTTTCAGAAATATCTTTGTTAAAAAGTAGGCGTGGTCATAAATCGATTTCAATAAATTTTTGCGTGTCTATTACCACAAGTGATAAAAGTGTACACACCAAGTTTCGTCATAATATCTCAATTATTTGTCGAGTTATAGGCTAAGAAATCTCGTATGTTCCTGCTTCTAAAAGGAGGCGGTGCCACGCCCATTTTCCAAAATTTTTGTGTTTTTTGTTTTATGTCCATAGTTGGACTCCTGCCATAAAATTTCAATGGTGGGCGTGGCACCGCCCATTTTCAAAAATTTCACCATATTTCTTCATAAGGGCCTGAGCTCAATACGTGGGTAAAATTTCATCACTCCAGCTCTATTAGTTACTGAGATACAAAATTTCGGATTTTTACTATATAGGGGAGGTGGGCGTGGTCATGGTCCGATTTCGCCCATTTTCAATACCATCCGTTCTCGTCTTGATACCAACTTGCATTCCAAATTTCATCAAAATATTTCAATTTTTGCGCGAGTTATCGTGCTCACAGACGGACGGACGGACAGACGGACGGACATGGCTCAATCGATTTCTCTTTTCACCCTGATCATTTTTATATATATAAGTCTATATCTATCTCGATTATTTCATTCTGTTACAATCCACCGTTAGGAAATCAAAACTATAATACTCTGCTCTGAAAAAAATAACCGTAGTTAAATCAACAACTTTCCGCTGTTGAACCTCCGTCTTTGATTCAACAGCAAAAGTATTTGCTTTAACGGCAAAGTTGTTGATTCAACAACTTTCCATAGTTAATTCAAAGACGGGAGTTTTTGATTCAAAAACTCCCTTGCTGTTGAAAAATTTTGAAGTAAATAAAAAATAGAAAAAATTTTTGTCAAACTTAAATTTTCGGGAAAAATATATACATACATATACATATGTATATGCAATATATAAATACAAATAAAGGTAAGTCACAATAATAATATTTATATATTATTATAATATATTAATATTATATGTACATTTGTACGTTTAAAAATACATACATATATTTTATATTTTCAGATTAGATATGTTTGATTATCCCATTTTCCGATAGCGAGCAATCGAGGTAAAACTTGTCGGCGATGATTGCGCAGAAACCTACAAATCTGGCGGTCGGAAAATAATGTAAGTTAATATAAAGAATGTGTTATGAAATAATAAAATAAAATCAGTTGTGTTTATGTGTTTGTGTGTGTAAAAAGCCCTACAGACAGTGATTGTCATTTGATATATCATTTGAGGTGCAGGATTGATGGATATTTGTGCCACTACTGCCTACAAGTTTCCATAATCTTTATATTGGCGGTGTGAAAATGTGATGCAAACCTTTGTGGCCGTGTCTCTTTCCACACATCGTGTTGTTCAAATGATGCATCAAACGACCATCACTGAATGGAAAAAGTTTGTTTGGTGAAACCGGGCCTTAGTATTAATATTACTATGTAAACATATATTATATAAAAAAAAACTAAATAAAATAATATCTATTATATTAAAAAAAAAAATACTATTGTTTACAATTTTTTTGAGATTAACTTAAATGCGTAAGTATTTGCTTTAATGGTGCCCGTTTTTGGACCAAAAACTTTTGCGGTTAATCCAAAAGCAAAAGTTGTTAGCTTAAATACGAACAGTATTTGAATCAACAGTGCTCGCATTTGGACTAAAAATTTTTGCTGTTAATTTAAAAGTAAAAACTGTTAACTTAAATGTAAAAGTATTTCATTTAACAGTTTCCGTTGTTAACTTAAATACGAAAAGTATTTAAATCAAAAACGCTCGCATCTTTGAAACAACAACGGAGCGTTGTTGGGCACATTTAAACTGCGGAAAGTTGTTCATTTAACGGCAAAAGTCTTTGTATTTACAACGTTTTTTTTTCAGAGTGTGTACTAGTACAGCTGAGTATAATAAAGGAGCTTCAACTAAACATTAGTTTAAATCTAGCTGCAGCAGTAATATTGTAGTTTATTTGAAATAAAAATAGGTAAAAAAACTTTTTAAGTTAAACGGTTTTATGTTATACATACATTGCAATGTTTAAGATAAATGTACTAAAAACCAAAAAATAATAAAATAGATACAGTCGTGGGAATTATAAACATTTGCATAGACTAGACTAAAATAACCGTGGGGCACGTCAATTGTCTACAATCGTTGATTAAAATGTTTGTTTTGTAATGTTACACTATAATTAGGCAGTTGTTCAACCGACAACGATGGACGTGTGATAAGTAGGGCTAGAATGTGGAAAAAAGCTAGCAAGCTCGATTATAAGCGAGTTTTAGGGTTTCATAGTGGTGAGCGAGTAGTACTTTTATCATATGTTTTGTCGATTAAAGACAAACTACGAGCAGTGAAACGATTCCTCGTGTGAATGTCCAACGATAAACTAGTTGAAACATCTCTTTTATTAACATGGAGTGTATAACTATTGGAATTTCCATGAGCAAGAAAATAGTAAGTATTTTCCTCACCGTCTGCGGGCCAACTGCCTAACGACGAATTAAACGATTCTTCTATCGCACATTAAGTCGATAATTTGTAGACAATTGACGTGCCCCCCGGTTTTATTTTAGTCTAGTCTATGCAAATGTTTATAATTCCCACGACTGTATCTATTTTATTATTTTTTGGTTTTTAGTACATTTATCTTAAACATTGCAATGTATGTATAACATAAAACCGTTTAACTTAAAAAGTTTTTTTACCTATTTTTATTTTCTAGTTTTTAGTTTTTATTTCGCATTCTGTTTAATTCATTTAGTGCTTCATTATTGCAAGGTTTCTTGCCCGTTAGTTTATTGCAGTCCAACGCCTCTATAGCGACCCACGCGCCACCTATCGGAAGTTTTTTTTAGGAAAATATTTCCTTTCAAGGTAGTAATACATGTTCCGAATTTCAGCCAAATCGGACCATAAATGCGATTTTTGTAAATATAGCGACCCACGCGCCACCTAGCGGAATTTTTTTTTTAAGAAAATATTTCTTTTCAAGGTAGTAATACATGTTCCGAATTTCAGCCAAATCGGACCATAAATGCGATTTTTGTAAATATAGCGACCCACGCGCCACCTAGCGGAATTTTTTTTTTAAGAAAATATTTCTTTTCAAGGTAGTAATACATGTTCCGAATTTCAGCCAAATCGGACCATAAATGCGATTTTTGTAAATATAGCGACCCACGCGCCACCTAGCGGAATTTTTTTTTAAGAAAATATTTCTTTTCAAGGTAGTAATACATGTTCCGAATTTCAGCCAAATAGGACCTTAAATGCGATTTTTGTAAATATAGCGACCCACGCGCCACCTATCGGAATTTTTTTTTTTTCATAATATTGCATTGTCATCGGGGTTATACATGCGTGCAAAATTTCAGATTAATCGGTTGACAGGAAGAGGGTGAAATTTGAATTACTAAATTTGACCCAAGAATAAAGAATAAATAATAAAACAAACGGGGTGAGCTAAATAAAACCGTTTAAAAAAACAATCGAATTTAAAGTTTGCCCCTATTATTATTTCCAACTTAAATTATACATTTCATTATTTTTATTCATAAAAATTAAATTATTATATGTACAAAAACCACCCCAGAGTCATTGAAGCATGTCCTCTCCGTGTAAGCATCAATATACGGTAATTATTATTTGGTCTTAAAATGAAATAAATGGAGAATTGCAAAATTTTGTCCCTATTATTTTTTCCAACGCTGTATATACATATATTTATTTTAACCCTAATCACCGAATTTTGAAAAGTTACGTAAAACCGAAAGTGAGACTGTGAGGCTCACCTATGGGGAAATTTTGAAACACATTATTTCGGTATTTGGTTTTTACTTTTATTTATGCAGTAATGAATTCAGAAGCATTTTTATACATTCTTATAACGGTTTATGGCAATTTTTTTAGTATATAAAGATAAAAAACGTAATTCCGTAAAATAGGAGACATTAATGTACTACAATTTTCACACATTTTTGTAGTTGTTTGAATGTTTATTACAAATGGTTTTATTACATCTGTTATAAATTTGTTTTTGTGCACACAATGAGAAAAGCTATGAATCAAATGAATATGAATACATTTTTCATATGATCGCCGCTAATATATATTTTTCGCAACCAAATTCCAAATTTTTAAAACGCGACGTTCGTGGTGAAATTACTTACGCATAAAGCAGCTCATCGTTCGATTCTCTATTTAAACGCATCTTTTCCGTAATTTAGAATCTCAGTAAACAGAAAAATGATAAAATGTTAATTGTTTTGAAATTGTTGACTTTTCCGGTCTCCTTAATTTTATGACATCCTATTATATTAAGATCCATGGTGAAATACGTCGAATTCACCAAAATCCGGGGGAAGTATGGTGAGTTCACAATGTAAAAACCTCACTGGATAAACCTTGTGAACAACGGATTCAAAATTTAGTTGAACTCTAGAAATGTAAGCTTATTACGTTAAAGATACTTAAGGTGAGTCTTTGAGGCTCACTTTCGGTTTTTCGTTACAATTTTATACGATTGCAAAAAAAATTGTTAAAATAAATAAATAGCCCAAAGATCATAATTATTTCATAATTTATGAACACAAATGGAGGAATACCCAAAATTTCAGACAAAAAGCTTTTTTGGTTTAGGAATAATTCGCTTTTAAACTTTAAAGTGAGACTGAGAGGCTCACTTTAGAGGATTAGGGTTAAAGTGCCTTATATATATATATATAAATATGTACATATGTAAATATATGTATGCATGTTTATTATCATACAAAATAAGCAAATGAATTTAAATTTACCCTTACATATGGATATGTGTATATTCTTTAATATTTATTTTCTTTATTTTATATTTTAGTTTATGTAACACTGTTTGCTGTTAATAAAAAAGTTTCAACAATTTAAGGTGGAAATTAGTTTATTTATTCCATTCAGCCAGCGCTATTAAGGTAACTAAATAAAATTAATATTT
The DNA here is from genome assembly GCA_960531455.1 of Urophora cardui. Taxonomy (NCBI): domain Eukaryota; kingdom Metazoa; phylum Arthropoda; class Insecta; order Diptera; family Tephritidae; genus Urophora; species Urophora cardui. Next base: position 84,069,885 of record OY482672.1, on the reverse strand, counting down.
GAATAAGGATTGTGATTTGTAGATTTGGGGCAGGCGCGCCGGCGCGAAAATGCACGTAAACAAACTTTGCCCACCTGTCCTGGTCTTATTCTTACCAATGCATGAAAGTAATAGAAGGTGATCCAATAAAACTTTTTTCAGTACATTGTTTTGTTTTATTTATTTATTAGCCATTTATTCTTGTTGAAAAAAATTAATATATTAACCAGAGACCATAACAATTATAACAAATAAATATAAAAATCACTTGATAACAATTATTGAGCAATGAAAAAATTTTTCCATCATCAATAAAAATTACTCAAAGATCGATATTTTTCGATCAGATCATAATTGTTATGAGCTGATATTTTTTTCGATCTTCCATAACAATTTCTGGATGATGGATATTTTTTAGATCAGCTCATAATTGTTACTAGCAATTAATATTGTTTTCGATCTTCCACAACAATTACTGGATGATGGATATTTTTTAGATCAGTTCATAATTAATTAAGACTCGACCAAATGATAGCCCTAGCCAAGCGCTTTCATTTGATACCCATTTTGCGGTGTTCGGTATTCTATATTCATATTCCGTATCCATATTTATCCGCTTTTTCACAATTATGAGCTGACCTAATCGAAATATATCGAAGTCCAAATGAAACCTGGAGCCATCCCCTTTTGTTTGATACCCATATTGTAGTGTAATTTTTAATGTTTTTGGGTAGTCAAATTTTAAACGACCATGCGACTAGAATGCATAGTCGTATTTATGTGGGTTTGACTACTTGCTAGTCAGCAATTCAAACCCTGCATGGAATAGTTACCGTTTGTTTGGTGCCTAGTGGTCACATTTCAAATTATCAATAAACTATCGATAGTTCAAACGATAGTCGAAAACCATCGATAGTGTAAACGATGTTCAGAAACCATCGATAGTGACGATAGTGCCATCGATAGTTTCCGACCACTAGTACATATGTATGTATATATGAATGCAGTATATTCAATTGTTTAAATAGGTTCATGTATATAAATACGAGATCTTTTTTATTCCTGGGCCCTCACTCTGTAGTTCTATTCGAAACTGAAATTAGATTCAAAAGCACATTCGTAAACTGTAGAATATAGTTTATATGGAATATGAAATTTTCTTTCGAATCGAGCTGCAGAGTGGGGGCATTGGATAACGAGAATGTACTAAGTATTATTTTTATACTCAGCTGTACTAGTACACAGAGTATTATAGTTTTAATCACATAACGGTGGATTGTAACAGAATGAAATAATCGAGATAGATATAGACTTATATATATATCAAAATGATCAGGTGAAAAGAGAAATCGATTGAGCCATGTCCGTCCGTCCGTCCGTCCGTCCGTCTGTAAACACTCTAACTCGCGCAAAAATTGAGATATTTTGATGAAATTTGAAATGCAAGTTGGTATGGTGACTGGGACGGTTGGTATTGAAAATGGGCGAAATCGGACCACGCCCACTTTTCCTATATAGAAAAAATCGGAAATTTGGTATCTCAGTCACTAATATAGCTGGAGCGATCAAATTTCACCCACGTGTTGAGCTCAGGCCCCTAGGAAGAAATTTGATGAAATTTTGGAAAATGGGCGGTGTCACGCCCACTTATTAAGGGTCAAACCTTGAAAGTTTTATATGTCATAACTCAGAAACCATTGAAGATATATCGATGAAATTTGGTACGCGTGATTTACTTACTTAGGCAAACGTTTGGACGAAAAATTTCCAAAATCGGTTGAGGGCCACGCCCACTCTTATATATGTGTATTATAAAATGACCTAATAAAAACATTTTAAGCCATATCTCTGTCAAATATAAAGATATATCTTGAAAGAGTTTTTAGTGCTTAGCACGAAATTTTTATTTTTAATTCAATTTTTAATTGTTGGGGTAAGTGGAAAAAAATTCAACAACTATTTACAGCGAAGGTTGAGTGTATAGCTATTTCACGAAAATTTTTCCACTTACCCCAACAATTAAAAATTGAATTAAAAATAAAAATTTCGTGCTAAGCACTAAAAACTCTTTCAAGTAAAATTGTTAACGTTGTTTGGTATATACATAAAATAAATACCAACAACAATGTTCATTGCGAACTGCCTACAACAAAAATTCAGCACGTTTGTGGAGAATATATGCAAAAGCATATACACACTAACGTTAATGTTGAAGATGAAAAAGGCAAAAGTGGGGAAAATCCAACAGCTTGCACAGAGTCTCAATGGCCGAGTGTGTTTATCCGTTGGGTCATTGCGGCTGAAGTTGGAATGGACTCGGGTTCAATCCCCGGTGCATCCACTTCCGAAAAGAGTGCTGATGATCGAAAATGGTTTTTCGTGAAATAGCTATACACTCAACCTTCGCTGTAAATAGTTGTTGAATTTTTTTCCACTTACCCCAACAATAAAGATATATCATTGAAATTTTATGATAGTCCAACTGTGGACATAAAACGAAAAACACAAAAATTTTGGAAAATGGGCGTGGCACCGCCTCTTTTTAGAAGCAGGAATATGCGAGATTTCTTAGCCTATAACTCGACAAATAATTGAGATATTATGACGAAACTTGGTTTATACACTTTTATAACTTGTGTTAATAGACACGCAGAAATTTATTGAAATCGGTTTATGACCACGCCTACTTTTTAACAAAGATATTTCTGGAACACCCTTTAGGAATTTGTAACGTGACATCTTTATAACTAGAAGTCATAAAGAAATGAAATCTTGCACAAATAATAATATTCATATGCTTAGTTGGATGACTGATAAAAATGTTGAAAATGGGCGTGGCTACGCCCACTTTATACAGCACTCGCTTTATATAAAGTACACCGTGTTTCTATCAAACGCAAACAAACACTGAAAGCATACAGCTGAGTATCTAATGTTCGATTCCACTCGAACTTAGGCTTCCTTACTTGTTTATACTTAAGTAAGTACTTGTAAATTTATATTTTATTTAAGTATAGCAGGTACTGGTTATAATTCATTCAATGTAAAAAAAATTAAACCTATACTTAAAATACCACACGGTAGGGTAGAACAAATTTTAATACGAAGGGCAGACCATTCCAGAATATCATTTGTGGAGTTATTCAACCAAATAAAACAGGGCTGCTCACCTCATAGGCACTCAAAGCACATTTGTTTTTGTTTTGTACCGACCCAGCAGTATTTGAGGTAACGAGGTGCATATTCAATAGAATATTCATTATGAAAAATAGCCTGAAAGTAAGTTCAAAATTCATTGCTGAAAAAATAACTGAACACGCAGTGAAGACATCAGGTGTACTGAAATACATGCTATGGAATTTCTGCCTGCGTATTCAGGCCTTTTTTCCTACAGAAACTCTCCCTTCTCGTTCGGCAGTTTTTAGGTAGTTGATTTTCGACGCCTCCTCTATATAAAAACGAAAGGGAAAGTTCAGATATTAGAACTACATCTCTACTGAATATTCAGTAGGAAATATGTGCTGTTTTCCAGCTGATAAATACTGCTGGGGAATCATAGGCACAGATACATATTTTCACTTCATATATGAAAATAAAATTTTCTTTGCACTGCCATAAGCACTGAGATATAAAAAACTTTTATATGTATGTGCCTATGATTCATATTGAATGTGCAGAGCAAAGGCACTTTGTATAGGAGCTCGAGCACTGCCGTAAGAATTCGAAATTTACAATAACAAATGTGTAATGAAAAAAAAATTCAAAAAATGAAAGCACTGTAAAAAATTTGTATTCAAAAAATTTTCATATAAAAAATAAAAAAAAATTTTATGTATGTGATACTACCATTTGAAAATAAATTCTAAAATAATATTTTATTGGAATTCATAAAAAAATTTAAATGAGCAAAAAAAATTTTCAGTGCATATACAAAATTTGTAGATGTATTGAGTTTTGTACTTTCAATACAAGAGCGTTGAGCAGCCCTGAAATAAACCAATCACCAATAACCCAAAAAACCGTCTTCAAAAGCAAAATTTAAAAAAAAATTTAGAAATTTTAAGGTATGTTACCCTTTTATACCCGACTTTAGGTTAGGTTAGGTTGAGGTGGCTGTCTCCGCAATTCATGAAAGCGGGGACACACTTAGGCCGAGGTGGCCTATTGTGATACCACACGGGAGCCCTAGCTTCCTTATCCCTGTTTACAAACCTTTCCGGAAAAATTAGATTCAAAAGTATGATAAGATTAGATGCCCGTGAAGCTAAACCAGCGCGTTTGTTTCATGAAGCGCAGAAAATCTAGTGTCCTTGCATTTTCCATCTCCGCCAGGCACTCGAAAAGAGGAAGCGGTACCTGGATAGCGACAGTGCGGGGCAGTGGCATAGATAGTGTTCAACACTCTCTATTTCCTCCACGTCCCTACAGCTGCGGCAGAAGTCGTTTTTATATAGGCCCATGCGAGAGGCGTGAGTGCCCATAAGACAATGGCCTGTTAGAAGTCCCACCAGCGGACCTATAGAGAGCCGATTCAGATGCAGCACCGATACAGACCTAGCCTCATCCAGTCTAGGCCAGATTTGCCTAGAAATCACACAAGTTGACTCCTTGGCCCATCTAGCGTTAGCCTGTTCAATGGAGCGAGATCTCAAACAATGCTTGCATGGGTTAAGCGGGGGGCCAACCCATGTTGCAGATGTGATATCCTGCAAGCTTGTGCCTTCCCTTGCCAACTCATCTGCAATGCAGTTGCCCCGAACGTTGCTATGGCCTGGAACCCAAATGACGTTCAGGTCGCACCTTTCGGCTAGTTTGTTCAAAGACTCCCTACATTTCATTGCAACTATAGATGTAGCATTGTTACTCTGTAAGGATTTTATGGCAGCTTGGCTGTCAGAGAAGATTTTGACGGGATTTATGTCTGGCAGATCTGTCACGCGACGAGCTGCTTCCCATATGGCTATGAGCTCAGCCTGATAGACGCTGTAGTGATCAGATAGGCGCAAACTTACTTTCAGATGAAGCTTTTCGCAGAAAAACCCACTTCCAAATCTATTGTTCAATTTAGAGCCGTCCGTGTAAAGGTGCAGTGTATTAGGGTCGGGATCCCCTAAGTTCTTCCACTCGCTCCTCTCCGGGATCCTTGTGGAGAATTTGTTATCCCAACAAAAGGCTGGTATTGCATAGTCCAGCTTTAGAAAATTGGCAGGGACGTTACTAAGAATTTGAGCGTGCCCGAATCTAGTGTCGCTCCAGGGTTCGGTTGCATTGAGCCTTGCCGCGTTGCAGCTGGCAATGAGTTTCCCCTGTATATCCGTGGGGAGAAGAAATAGGATGGTCTCGAGAGCTTTAGTTGGGGTGGAGGGAAGGGCTCCGCTAATAAGCATGGAAGCCATTCGCTGCACTCTAGTTAATTTGCTCTTATTGGTTTCGAGTTCCAGTGCTGGCCACCATATGGTGACTGCATAGAAGAGAATAGGCCGCACTACCGCTGTGTACAGCCAATGGACGATTTGGGGGTTAAGTCCCCATCTCTTGCCTATCGCTGATTTACATGCGTAAAGTGCTAACATGGCTTTTTGGGATCGTACTTCTACGTTCCGTTTCCAGTTTAGTTTTCTGTCTAGAATAACACCAAGGTATTTAACCTCGGTAGAGAGTTTAATCTCCTTCCCATTTATGGACGGAGGTTTGAATTCAGGTATCTTATGTTTGCGGGTAAACAGAACCATTTCCGTTTTCTCAGAGCTGACACTGAGCCCACATTTCAGAGACCAGGTTTTTACAATGTTGAGTGCATTTTGCAAAAGGTCGCTCAGCACCGGTATATGCTTGCCAGTCGCTGTCAGGGCGATGCCATCGGCGTACGCAATGACCTGGCAGCCCGTGTGCTGAAGTTTAGAGAGCAGGGTGTTCACCGTTAGGTTCCAAAGCAGAGGAGACAAAACTCCACCCTGGGGTGTTCCCCTGTTGGCATACCTAGTTATCGATGAATTACCCATTTCAGAAATAATGGCTCTTCTACTAAGAAGAAGTTCGAAAAACCTCACGAGAGCCTCTTCTACCTCCAAGTCCCGTAGGGCGGTGGTAACGGCTCCCGGTAGAACATTGTTGAAAGCTCCTTCTATGTCGAGAAAGATGCCCAGTGTGAATTCCTTAAAGGCTAGCCCCTTTTCTATCTTGGAAGTGATAGCGTGTAGAGCAGTCTCTACGGACTTGCCTTTGGAATAAGCGTGTTGAAAAGGAGATAGAATATTCGCACGGAGCCTGATATAGACATCCAGCAATCTCTCAAGAACTTTGAGTAGAAAAGAGGTCAGGCTTATCGGCCTGAAATCCTTTGAGCTGCTGTAGGAGGCTCTGCCCCCTTTAGGAATAAAGATCACCTTCGCCTTGGTCCATTCCAGAGGAATGTATGACAGGTTGAGGCAGGCTTTATAGATAGGAACAAGTAGAGGGATTAGAGTATCACTTGCTGCCTGTAATTCAGCAGGAAAGATCCCATCTATTCCCGGAGATTTGAAGGGTTTGAAGGTTTAATTTCCCATTTTACCCTTGTGTTAGTAATTATGTGCTCCAAGTCATTAGATGTCCTGGGGTTAGAGTAGGTTCTATAAGGTTCCGAGGTGCACCCTGGGAAGTGTGTGGTGACCAGGGTGTTCAGAATATCAGTACTAGATGTGGCCCAGTCCCCATTTTGCATTCGGATACAGCTTGGGGGAACTGGGTTAGTAGAGAGGACCTTTCGTAGACGATTGGCCTCAGAGATTTCTTCTATGTCGCTAGCGAAGTTTTTCCATGAGTCTCTTTTAGCTCTTTGGATCGTCTTCTTGAAAATTTTTAAGGCATCCTTGTAGGCTTGCCAGTTGCCAGTTGTTTTCGCCTGGTTGAAGAGTTTTCTGCTGTTAAGCCGAAGCTTGGAGATCTCCGGGTTCCACCAATAAGGTTTCTTTTTACCCCGAACTTTGACCTCCGGGCAGGCACTCTTGAAAGCAACGTTACAGGATTTAGTAACAAAGTCAACTGCTTCATCGATTTTAGACGATGTGTCCAGCACACCGAGAGAAGCAGACCCGTTATTGGAGATAGGCGCTTCATCAGTTGTTAACGGTAGGCTTAACATACGGAGAGAAGCGTGCTCAAGGAGCGTAGCAGACAGTTTCTGATTAAACCGAGCCCAATCCGTACGCCTCCTGTTCCTGTATCCCGCTCTAAGTGGAGGTCTCAAGAGTAGATTAAAAGTTATATACATATGATCAGAGAAGGAGTTTTCTCCGGACACCTGCCATTCCTTGACATAGTCAGAGAGCGGGCCTGTGACCAGAGTGATATCAAGTACCTCACTCCTGTTTGCGGTGACAAAAGTAGGTTTGCCTCCAGAGTTACATATAGATAAATTATTAGATATAATAAAATCAAAAAGAGACTCACCCCTCGCGTTTACATCCGATGAGCCCCATGTTGTGTGGTGGGCATTGGCATCGGCCCCTATCAGCAGTTGGAGCACTAAACGTTCGGCTTCCTTAACCGCACCAAGTAGCCGATCTTGCCCAGAAATGGGGCGGTCATACGCCAAATAGGCAGAAGCGATCCATATTGGTTTACCTTTCAGCTCGAGGCTGATGCAGACCATATCTTCGTCGCTGAAAAGAGATACCATAAAGTAGGAAAGAGTTTTGTGTATTAGAATACATGATCTGGTCCTACCTGTCGCAGGTGCTGCCACCACATGGTAGTCCCCAGATTTGAGGCCACAGACCCTGGATCCAACGACCCAAGGCTCCTGGACCAGAACGATCGCCTCAGCAGTCTTGCTGAGACGTGAGAGTAGTGCAGCCGAAGCTGCTTTGGAGTGATGCAGGTTAATTTGCAGTACCTGCATCATTTTGGTCGTCGGAATGCATATCGACGTCCGCCGCTACTGTACCCGCTCCTTCGGAGACCTCAATGACTGTGGAGTCAAAGTCGGCCTCCTTCGGATCCGAATCCAGCAGCGTGCATTCGTCGAGCATGTTGTAGAACGGGCCTACCAACTCAGACACCGAGAACGTATCGCTCTCGGAGTCCAGAGTGCTGTCTGCCCGTTCATTAGCGGCCCCATGTCCACTCGAGGTGTTGCATGGAGCCCGGACGTCCATAGTTAAGGGGGTAGTGGGTTCGCTCATGGCGTTGCCCCCTACCTCCACAGAATTGGAATTGGATGCTTTCGTAGAACACCCCCCATCCCCAGAGCCCTGCGGATCGGGTGCGCTCAAGGCGCTGCCCTCAGCCCCAAGGCTCGGAGGACCAGGGTTGTCCTCGTCGGCTACCAATTCATCCTCCTTCTGGGGATCATCCCTTCTGATTTTCGGCGTGATGGTAAAAAGGCCGTAGCGGATTGTACCACCTCGCTTCTCAATCCACGGGAGAGACGCCTCGCTTATGACAAGCCCAACCTGGCGTTGCATCTCCCTCACGTCACCAACACGTACTACCCTCCAATCGCTTGTGGGCATTTCCGCGTTGGAGCGAGAGATGATCCTCAGAATTCTATCCGGATCAGATGGCTCAGCCGGGACCCAGACCCAGGCTCTCGGTCTGTTCGGAATTTCTTCCTTACTGACCGCAACCAAGTCAGACCTGCGCCACAGCTCACCCACCTCGGACATTACCAGTTTATAAAGCTCGTACGAGCGCTCATGTGCGCATGTTACGAGCTTTATTCTGCCCTGATGCCATCCGTCATCCCGGATATCAAGAGGAGGCCCCGGAAAGCGGTCCAGAAGCTCCTCATAGTTCCTGAGAAGACCTATGAGGATCATCTTCCACTTTTCCGGGGACAGGTTCCCGTTCGGGTGGCCGCGGTCCATAACTGCCAGCGTTAAGGTGGCTTTCGCCGCCTCACTGAAAGTTTTGGTCAGGGCAGGAGGTGTGTTCGAAGGCCTGTGCCTCTTTGGAACGTTCGAAGCGTTCTCTAGAGATCGGGGTCTCTTTGAGGTCAGTGCCTGGTTAGATGTCGAGGGACCAGACTGGGGGGTGGTTGTCGGACCGGAAGTCGCTTTAGCCTGTTTGGCAGCGAGAAACTTCTTTGCCCAAACCAACGAACTCTTCTGCTCTGCCGTCAATTTGTCGTAGGGAAGATTTTTAGTCCTCTCTACGATCTTGGCGGCGCTGCGAACATTTCGCTGGCTGCGCACCGACATCGGAATCCTCTTACTAGCCTTAGAACACTCGGGGTGTTCAGCGGGCTAGGTAAGAGAGTCCCTGGCAGGGGCAGGGGCTTGCACTTCGTCCGTAGAGGACTTGGTGCTGCTATCCACTGCCTGCCGTTCAGAGGTGCCCGGTTGAGGGATTGGGGAGACCACCCGTACCAGCTCAGCTGGTGGTTGCTTTCCCTCAAGGGGCTTAGCTGTACCAGCTTTGACGGCAGTAGTCGGCTTACCCTCAAGGGGTTTAGTCTTCCTGCCTGCTTGCATAGGTGGTCGAAGTTGTGATGTGGGCCGTGAAGGCCCGCTCGGCGCCGTCTTAGCGGTACCCGAGGGGTTGATTACTACTTTATCGCCAAGTCCAACGGCGGCATCGTTACCCGTGCAGGGATCCGAGGCTATTTGTTTTTTATTCATTTCATTTCTGTTTTGTGCGGTCGCCTACTGAGACGAGACCTTTCGGCGACCTGAAGTAAGGAAAGGGGGAAAGGGAACGGTCGACTACGGTAGAGCCCCCTACCGCAGCAAGTCCACTGTTACTCCCGGAGGTGGACCGGTATCCGGGAGGCTCCGTAAGAATACAGTCGGTTACCCCTGACTGCAAACCATCCAATGGGCACGGAAACGCATAACACCCTGGATTAGGGGGTTTTTGTGTGTGTGTTGGTGCGGTGATCTCCGCATGGGACACCTGGGATACAACCTGCTTGCCGCGACAGGCAGGATGCGCCCAAGGGTACCATACGGAGCTTCCCTCTTAGTTCATGGAGAGACAGGGCAGGTCCCTCAAGGGGAATTGACCCTGGTCCCCATTTAAGCCCCATCCCCAACGACAAGGAGCCCAACGTGATAGAGAATATATATATATACCCGACTTTACTTCACTTAATCTTGATGAACTAATCCAAATATTATTCGATTTTTTATAGCTATACATTTCTGGAAAGCACATTAAATAACGCACCGTTTGATTTAGTTGAAAAATAAATTCCGATTTCGGGAAGAGTATAGGGCAAGAAGTTGAAGATTCATGAGAAAAAAACAAGAAAATGATCAGTTTAGGCCGCGATATTACCTTCCCTGGGTAGTGCACCAAAAAACTGAATACACCATTCGATTTAGCGGTTAATTCTTCGTGTGGGTGGGTATCAATTTTTTTTCTTGTGCAAAATGCTAACTTTTTTCAGACATACCTTGAAATTCTGGGAATTTGCACTGTTTTCGGTGTACCTCCATCCAGTTTTTGGAAAAGTAAATTTTTTTTCAGTTTACTTACTCTAAAACATCCTATTTTCATATTCCTTTGCCGGAGGGAGGATCTGAGAAGGTCTAAAGAATCCCATACAAACAAAAAAACTCATCTAATATACATACATATCGTCGGCCTAGTGTCAGAAACACGAATGTGAAAATTTTTTTAAGTGCGATGTCTGCTCTTTATCGGGTATATATTGATATAATAACAATTAATATATGTATATATACTAACGTACATAGACGTACATATTATGTATGTATGTTTACACAAGCATTTATACAAATACTAATTGTTATTACATCAATATATACCCGATAAAGAGAAGATATCGCACTTAAAAAAAATTTCACATTCGTTTTTCTGGCAGGAGACCGACGATATATGAATTTTACCAAATAAAACAAAGATGAAAGTTCTAGAAAGCGACAAAATATTAGAAAATACTGTAAAAAATGCCAATTTCATCCTTAATCTTCGAAAAGACTCAGTGCACTCCTAATCAAAGTAATGGTCAGGCCATCGTTTTACCACCTTCTCTTTCCTAAGATTTGTAAGCGTTTCTAGCTCCTCTTCAATTAAAATGTCGTAAAAATATTGTTTAATTTCATTTTAGAGTCGTATTATTTGCTAAATGTCTTGCTAAAACTGGCCGATGAATGGCCAGATAAATTTATACCCCTGTTAGAGTAATTATTCTTCGAATAACACTTAACCACCTCTTGAAAAATGGGTTAAAGTCTTATTCGTCGAATAAATTCTTATTCAACTCTTACCCGACGATGGAAAAATCGGCCCTTAAAGTCATAGCAGCTGTAGGCATCTGCACCAATAACTGTTGGTATGTCCGCTGTACATCAGCCCATTTCAGATTTTGTTTTAATGCAGAATGTGGGACGGTTGGCCACCTTATTTTAAACTTGTAATAAAACTTTCACGTTATTCATGCCAGTGGAACGTATGTATATGTTTATGTATGTATGTATGATCCGCTCTGGTAGAATGCCTATGTTACTTTTATGTCAATTCTGATATTTTTATTTAGTGGAATAAAATGTTGATCCCATAAATTTTCACTACCAGTATTTTGATTTAGTGGAAAAAATTTCGACTACCACTATGCGAATTAATGGTAGTGGAATTTTTAAAAGATCCACTCATCCAAAATTTATTGGAGCTAGAAAATTAGTATCGTTTTAAGTATGTAAAAAAATATTTAGCTATTTTTGAAGAAAAATATTTTTGGGTATTAATTTTAGGTCATCCGCGTATAGTAAAAATTTGACCTTTGAGAAACAAGAAGCCATATCATTTACATACAGAATGAAAAGTGGAGGTCGTTATGGTTTTTGAATGAACTCCGTCCACGACGACAGAGCTTTTTCTGTTATTTAAGTATGATTCAAACCATCTAAGGAGACAGGAATGAAAACCCAAGAACGAGAGTTTGACAATTATGATAGAATGTGATATCCTATCGAAGGCTTTGACGAAATCTGTATAAATAGTGTCAACTTGTTTACCCATTTGAAATGCCTCAAAGCAGTCATCTGAGAAAACAGCTAAATTAGTTATTGTAGATCTACCCGCCACGAAACCATGTTGGTGCGGGCATATGTATTTCTTAACGTTGAACCAAATTTTAGTCATGACCACACTTTCGAAAAGTTTGGAAATGGTGGCTAACTTAGATATTGGTCTGTGATTGCTAACACGAACCAGTGATATGATATGTAGGGAAAATTGCCTACATGTAGGGATTTTAGTCGGAAAAAAGTGACCGTAGGGAAAGAAGGACAGATTTTTATAAAATAGCTAAATGTAGGGATTTTTTGGCAAAGTCAAATCAAAATTTCAATTCAACTTTTTTTCACTTCAACACTGACTGTCGATCTGAATAATGAAAATGCTGCGAAGATGAGTTAAATCGCGAACCCTTCAATGACGTAATTGGAGAGGGAATACCGTATAGTGAACTATCTAATACACGATACTTTTAATCAGGGCATCGGAGCAAAAGTTTTTTTTGCTCTGGCTACGCTCTTTTTTTTTTTTATTATTATTTTATTTATTACGGCCAAAAAGCCTAATTCATTGTATAGTACATAGTACATCCAGAATTTCAAAATTCATAATTATTTCTTAAAACTATTTCATTAAAAAGAAATGTGTAAATTCATTATTTAATTAATACTACATATTTAAATTTTTACAATATAAAAATAGTTTTCCTTTAAACTTAACAATGTTTTCACAGTCTTTTATCTCAGCTGGTAGTTCATTATACATTTTATAACCTACGTATTCTAAAGTCTTTTTTGCGAACTCGGTTCTTACTTTGGGCAGTCGTAAATTTCTGCTACTCCTAATTCCATAGTTATGGATCTCATGATTGTACTGCATCCTATCACTCAGATAGTTTGGTAACATTCCCTGTGTTATGTAATGTATAAATTTCAATGTGTAATAACAGATTAATTGTTTAATACTAAGCCAGTTTAACTTAAGAAGCATAATACTTTTTGATGTTCTACGAGAGCATTTTAGTATCAAACGCATTGCTTTATTTTGCTGTATTTGGAGCTTATTAATTAATGTATCACTTGCTAATAGTAGTACTGTTGGGCAGTAAATAAAATGGGGTTCTATAATTGATCTATATACTAATATTTTGTGATGTTGGCTAATATGCTTACATGTTCGATACATAAATCCTATTTTCTATTTTCTTCTCTAACTGATTCATATGTTCTGCGAAACTTAGTTTCTCATCAATTATTACACCTAGGTACTTCATTTGATCTACTCTTTCAATTGCATTGTTATTTATTTTCAGACAAGAGTGGCTTAAGTTATCACGGTTTATAATGTTGTTGTTCTTGTGAATTATCATATACTTGGTTTTGTCAATATTAAGTTTTAGCTTTCTGCTGCAAAGCCACTTATATAAATTATTTAAGTCTTCTTGTATTTTCAAAGCAGCGCAATCTACATTTCTGTCGCTAATGCTCACTAATGCATCATCCGCAAAAAGACTTATTTTACAATTCCTCAAACAAGTTTTTATATCGTTGATGTAAATTATAAACAATATCGGAGCAAGTACTGAGCCTTGCGGCAGCCCAATGTTCACATCAACAACCGATGAAACTGCGTCTCCAATTATCGTCTTCTGCTTTCTGTTACTCAGGTAACTACGAAACCATTCCAAAGCTTTTCCCTTGATCCCAATTTTTTCCATTAACTTCAGCAATTCATTTCGATCGATTGTTTCAAACGCCCTCTTTAGGTCTAAGAAGCACGATACTACTACCTTTTTATCAGCAATAGCCTCTTTCCACTCTGCAATTACCATGTTCAATGCTGTTTCGCAGGAGTGGCTTTTCCTGAAGCCTGATTGTTCTGGTATGATTATATTATGATTGTCTAGGTATGTTAATAGTTGCTTTTTCACCACTGTTTCCATAATTTTTTCGTCAACAGGTAGGGTATTAATCGGACGCAGCTCATCAGGTTTCATTGCATTTTTTACTTTTGCCACTGGTATTATTGTGGATATCTTCCAGCAGCTCGGGACAATGCAACTATCAAACGATTCGTTTATTATGTCCTTATATAAGTGAGCAATGTACACCATAGAGTCCTTGATAACACCCTCTGACAATAGATTTTTACCGCCATATTTGTTTTTAAGTGATTTTGTGATGTTCATTATATCTTCTAACTCGATACTGGTGAGCTCAAATGTTGCTGTCGAGTTGGTTGTTTCACTTTCATCAACAAGTTCAATTGTTTCAATACTATCATTGATTTGGATTATGCTCTCCACAAAATAAAAATTCAAGACATTAGCTATATTTTTGCTATTTTCTAGACATTCACCGTTAAATACTATTTTTTTAATATGCTCTTTATTGTCTGCAAGTTCCGCAGCATCTTTCAAACATTTCCACATGGATTTCATATTTCCTTTATTAATCATCACTTGATCTTCCATGTATTTCTTCTTTTTAAGTATTATGGTTTTTTTATATATATTTTTAACGGCATTATAATCATCCCAATGACCTGTGCTAATCGCATTTTTATATAATTCAAATTTTCTTTTATGTAGTACTGTTAGTTCACGGTCGTACCACTTATTTCGCACTTGTATATTGATCCTCTTCTCGTATGTCAACGTTTGCATGGCTTCTGACAAAATATCATTCAAAGCTTGGACCCTATTTTCTATTACTATATTAGATATGGAACTTATATCGCATATCCGCATCAGATTTATCAGGTTCTCAGCGCTGTAGTTCTCCCAACAGACAACATTCGCATATTTTCTCATTCATACAATATTTTGTAGTTGGTATTTGAAAGCAGATTGTCTCATGATCAGATATTTTATATTCGCTAGCACATTCAATTTTGATCTGGTCATTATTTGCAAATAGTAGGTCGATTTTTGTAGCTGAGTGCTCCGTTACTCTCGTGTTAAAATCAATTCTTTGTATCATGGCCATTTGTGCAAACACACTTGTAAGTTGGTTAGAGTACGTGGATGGTATATTCATGTTTATATTAAAGTCGCCAATAATTAGATTATTATCCGAATCTTTAAGGTGCTCCGTGACGATCTCATTTAAATATTTAACAAAATCTGCATCGCTGCTACTAGGTGAGTGATAGATTACTCCAATTTGCCACTTTAGAGCACATTTTTTAATTTTTATAATAATACACCACATGTTTATATCGATGGACTTATTGCATACAATGTTGAATTCTATTTGTTCATGTATATAAAATAACACACCTCCCGTGTGCCTACTGTGTGAATCACAACGGATTAATTTATATGTAGAAATATTTAACTCGGAGTCCAATATATTATCTGTTGTACAAGTTTCGGAGCACACTACTAAGGCTGGTTGTTTAACTTCAATAAGACGTTCGAGTTCTACTTTATTTGATACAATACTATTAATATTAAGATAAATGCACTGCAGGATACAGCCTTCCTTATTACGTGTAGTATACGCTTTAGTTTTCCGTGGTATAGTCACACTATATTTGGTTTGTTGCTAGTATCCCATATGTTTTTTCCTTACATTCAGCTTCTGTTGATATACAGGGCACAATCTGTCCATAGTATCGTGGTTTATATCTAGTCCCATATTCAGTTCTTTGTTTGCTCTAATGCAGTTGATACATTTGTTAATTGCTGCCTCATTGCATTCTTTGGAAATATGTGCGCCATGACATTTTGTGCACACTTCCGTTCCTCTACAGTCTTTAGCTTTATGATTAAAGCCTTTGCACTTAAAACAACACAAAACCTGAACTGCATCGTATACTTTGCATCGTTCCCATCCTACATTAAGCCTTTCCTCAGCTAATATCTTCGCAAACACTTTAACATCCAATTCTAGAACTGCATTGTAGTAAATATTTCTATTTTTATTTACTTGGTATAACTTTGTAATTTTTATGTCGGTTTGGCTTAAGCAATTATTTTGTCTTTTAATTCTTTGAGCAAGCTCCTCAATATCATATTTGTAACTTATTCCGGTTATAAGAACAGATGGGTTAATTTTTTTAGGGATCCTCACCTCATAATTATTGCCAATATTATTTTCAATTGCATTTCTTATTTTTTCTCTCTCTATATTGTTTGCACTTTCTACGATTACCACTCCATCTTGTCCACCCACTATGTTCATAATTTGTAACTCTTTTGGATCAACTTTTGAGTTAAGATCTTTTTTAGTTTTTTCAACTTCCTGTTTGGTACTTGGCTTAATTATTAGAGGAACTACATTTCTTAGCTCTGGCAACTCTTCTTTTTTTGACTTGGCACTTTTTGCTACGTTGGCATATGAAACTCTGGCATCCAAATTTGTATTTTTCTTTATTTCTGCACACATTTTCTCATTTTCTTTAGTTATTGCTTCAATCATTTTCTTGTTATCTTTTTTGTTGTTTTCAATTTCCTTACATACGTGCTCGCTATTTTGCTTTAAAAAATCAGCTATATCATTGAGTTTATTTACTTCTTTAACACTTCTCTCACACGTCTCTTGAGCTTTTTTCATTGCTTTAATTCTTTCAGCAAATGCTGCTTCTACCGCCTTCAGTACTTGCTTAATTTCGTCTTCATTTTTCTTCAGAGAAATATCGAACTCGTTTCTATATTCAGCTAGCTTTTGGCCATTTTTCTTCACCACCATTTGCATATCTTTAAGGATATCATCAACGTTACTTATGTACTGCAGACAATCTTCGCACATGAACCTAAGCATCGGAACCTCACTCAACTTGTCTATGCTGTACTGGTCCAAGCCAGCGCATCTACTAGTTAAATGGAAATATTTCCCACACACGCCTTGACAACGGATTTTCGCCACTTCTGTCCGAATGGTGCCTTTGCACCTGTCGCACCTTGCTTCCATCCCTCCTCCCCAACTATATCAATTGCTTCCTTGTACCTGTGCTTATTTTCAATTAGTATACTAGTTTTTAAGCAAGATACTTTCGAAATAACAATTTATTTAATAATTTAACAAATTTTTAGCAAGAGCATCCAAAATTTACGTCTTTCTTTTTCAGAGTTGCCGTGTAACTTTCTTTCTTAGCTCCGAATTTTTTTTTCCCTTACGACCAACTAGATGGTATTTTGTTGGTATTTCGTTTGGCTTTTTCAATATAGCTTGCTCGCTTACACCAACGCAAAACTGTATTTGACCATCTCCTTCACACAAAAAACCTTGTAGAATACCAAAAAAAAAACCTAGTGTCATATGGGCTAAAGCAAAGTATTTGACGCAATAACTTTTTTTTTTATTATTTTTTAGAGAAATGCTGTACCTATGATAGTATCAATGAAATGTTTCGTTCCCTTACATATTTATATGCCTACGTGTACCTACCTATAAATCGCATGTTTTATTCAATAGGGATTTAACTAAAAAAAATTTTTTTTTGGGAAAACGCAAACAAACTTTTAGAGCCTATACACACTTGCGACTCAATCGATTTAGTCGGGCTTTGATTTGCATGGGAATGTATGGAAGCATTCACACTACATTCAATTAGTCGAACAACTGAAACAATTGGATTTGCATACAACAGCCCAATTCGACTAAATCGATTGAGTCGCAAGTGTGTATAGGCTCTTATAATTTCAAAGAGTTTCCTTCTACGGCTAACTACAAAATCACTTTTATTTCCGCCATTTTTATCGTTTTGAGTATTTTATAAGACTAGACTCAAAGGCATGTCCCAGTTATTGAAATTTATGGCAAAACCCCAGAAATGGAAAATTTCGAGTTAAATCCCTATTGCATAAAACGTGCGATATATATGTTACATAAAATGCATTAATACATATATTTTTTTATTATAATAATTGTTCAAAACAGTAAATCATCAGTATTTTATTGTAATTTTTTTTGATTTCTTTGAGAGCCAGTGTGTATGCAGTATGCAGTAGAACAGCCGATTTTCATTATTTAGTAAAAGAAAAAACGTTCATCTACTGCCGTGCGGTTTCTTCATTGTTCTAGCACACGGTATATATATTGAGACGGTAATGCCAGTAGGCGGAAATGTCAAATACTGCTTACGTCACAGGACCAATAAAGCCGCGAACAACCAAACAAACAGCTGTGCCAATTGCAAAAGGACATGACGTATGAGGACCTGAAACTTTTTTTAAAACCGAAAGAAATATGGCGACCATCGAACTGGCATGACCTTTTAATTGGATCATGGTTCTAGCATGGAAATAACTAAAAAAAAGTGTAGGGAATTACGTAGGGAAAAGTAGGGATTTTTTTCTTGCTCTGTAGGGAATTTCCAAAAAAGTATCTACCATCACTGACACGAACTTTATTGCCGCTTTTAAAAATAGGGGAGTTAAAAGCTATCTTTCAATCTTCCACAAAAATGCCTGACTTTATCGAATTATTGAATATAAAAGGTCAACTAAAGAATTAAAATTTTTCGGGAGACTGACAGATAGACCATCTAAATCGGTACCTGAAGAAGGCTTAAGATTATTTATGCCCTCGGCAATATCATCTTCGCAGAAGACCATGAGTCCAAGATTGAGGATGGCGGGGATAGCCGAGCCCATAGCAAAATTAAGACAATCCTCACCACGAGTTTCCCCATATGATACGAAATTTGATGCAAAAAAAATCTGCAAACAAATTTACTGCATCAGTAAAAGAACTGGCATTCACGCCATTATATGAAACATTACTGGGAATATCGGAAACGTTATCTATTGTATCGAGAATTACTTAGATATGTAAATTCGTCTCTGTAAGTACCGTATAACTAGAAATAATGGTTATCGTTAATAAGTTTGTAATTAAAAAAAAAACTTATTTCTCAAGTTCTATAAACGCTTTAGATCTCGCGAAACCCAAGGCAACTTATACATTCACTCTTTGAAAACTGGCCATTATCTTTACAATAATTGAGAAAAATATTTAAAAAATTTTTAAAACATAAAACAACATTATCAGAGCCAAGTACATCATCCCAATTAACATCACCAAAAAGAGCATTTAAGTGTGAAAAATCACACCGCGCATAATCAAAAGAAAAATTTTGGTTGGTTTTCGGAATATCAAAATATTCAAAAACACAAATTTCAAGCATTAAGGGCGAGTGATGTGTATTTTGCTGAGATAAACAAAATGGGGCATGAGTCAAGTCAAACTTAATATTTGTCTTATCAAAATAAGGTCTAATAGACGTTTGATGCTATTATAAAAGAAATTTATTTGAGATAGACCAAGAGAAAGACTAATCCCTCCTTAAAACTATGTAAACAAGAACAGATGATCGCTTCCCGTCGCACTATTTCAATGGTCGCCATTGAATATTCAAAAATAAATATCTAAATACAAGGACTGCAAATTTTTAACATTTCGTGACCCCTTTGAGGATATATCCATATGTAGATACTGAATAGTTATACATACATACATACATATGTAGTCCAGTAACATAAATTATAAACGAATACAAAAAATTATGTATGGAGCTAAAACGTAGCTGTTTGCTTTTGAAATACGAAACATAGGCAGAGCTTTGAAAATAAAATGAAAATATTTCCTTATATCGACGGCTGAGAATAAGATCGCCCTATTTCAAAAATTGTTTCAAAAACGCCCTATTTGAAAAATTGTTTCAATAACGTCCTATTTCAGATTTTGCTTCAAAAACGCCCTATTTCAGAGAAATATATATGGAATTTTCTCTGAAATAGGGCGTTTTTGAAGCAAAATCTGAAATAGGACGTTATTGAAACAATTTTTCAAAAAGGGCGTTCTTGAAGCAAAATCTGAAATAGGACGTTATTGAAACAATTTTTCAAATAGGGCGTTTTTGAAACAATTTTTGAAATAGGGCGATCTTATTCTCAGCCGTCGATATGTACTTAAGGAGTATTAAAAATGAAATAAACTCAAGAAGGAGACCCAGACCCAGAAAACATAAGACCTTGGAACACTTCTTATTGTCCCAACTACTACGAAATATAATAGCTCGAAATAACATATGAAATTGTAACAATGGGGAAGAATATCCAATCCATTGCCAAACAGGAAATGCTATGAACAGAAGGCACATCTGCAGTGATTTCATGTTGAAATATGACGAAAGATACTACCCATTATTTCTACATTTACTCCTTTATGTTGTTATTTTGACTTTTCCTTGCCCAGTTGACACTGTTGGAAAGAAGGGCTTGCTGTGAAAGGATAAAATTTATGACACGTCGCATTATTGCACGCTTTGCTGCGGAAAAACAATGATGTTACACAATTTCCTCGGTTCGCTTTCCCCTCTAACAAATATGTGTTGAAAAGTAATCAAATACACAAAAATTCTTACCAGAGAGCAATTTTTTTTAGTATGTGTCGTACGACGTTACTACTTCTTTAGTTTTTTTTACTACTGAGTTCCCATACTCAATGGTCAACTGTCCACTCCCTTTCTCATTGGCTACGCGGCGGGGTGCGTTAAATATGTGTAGCAGGGATGAGCATTATTCAAAAATTGGATAATTCAATAAAGAAAATATAAGAATAAATGTTTATTCTTCATTCAGAAAATTATCTGAATGAAGAATAAATATTTATTCATTATTCAAGATTATCAGAATGAAGAATAAAAATTTATTCATTATTCAAAATTTTCTGAATGATGAATAAGAATTTATTTTTATTTGAATAAAAATTCATTAAAAACGTCCTTCTCTGATGTTTAGAACAAATATGAAGTCCCAGCAAAAAATCTACGCCTAATTTAAGAATTATTACAGAAGATTTAAGGGCTTATGAAAGATGGCCTGAAATTCTAAGCGAATAAAAGTTGTATGGGCAAAGGCTTAAAATATGGCTGGTTTTCTTGTGTTGAAGTCATCAGCCCGTAAGGACTACTCTCTCTCTCTCTCTCTGAGAGGAAATATATGTTATCATATATATTATTTCTAATTGGTGTTTTTTTGAAATCCCTTTTTCTGCTCACATAATTTACCAAAATTAATAAGTAAGGCATCGTTTAGCTATGCATGTTAAACGGTGTTTTATTGGGCGTGGGACTTTTTTTTAATAGTATTTTGCAAAAATAAATTATTTAACACGTTGGCTGCCAGTGTATCACCGGTGTTCACGACGAAAAACCAACCCAGGTACCAGTGCAGTGGCAGTCAACGTGTTAAACTAAAAGATTTGCGCCTAACGCTATGCCTTATTCTGACACACTAAAAATTAAATTTATATTTCAAATGTAGATGTCGCGCCAGTTGAAAAGCTGTTTGTGTACATTTTCTTTTATCATCATATATGTGTATTATTTCTAATTGGTGTCTTTATGCAAATATCCCTTTTTCTGCTCACATAATTGTTGTTTTATTGGGCGTGGTACTTTTTTTTTAATAGTATTTTGCAAAAATAAAATGTTTAAATTTAAACTAAAAGATTTGCGCCTAAAACCATGCCTTCAGAATAATTTTATTCCAACAAGAGTGCAGAGTTAAGTACAAATTTCAAATGTAGATGTCGCTCCAGTTGAACAGTTGTGTATATTTTAAAACACTTTTATAAGCTTCAGCTGTATGTTTGTATGTAAAAATCACATTATTTTAGGCGAACACGTGTGTATTCATACTTACGCTGAATGGGGATTTTTTAATAAGGGATCTGCTTATTTATGCACGTAGTATCTACTATATACGTATGTATGTATACTTTTGATCACATAGCGGTTGTACGTAAGACCATAAATTGATTGAGATATGG
Organism: Urophora cardui; assembly: GCA_960531455.1. Taxonomy (NCBI): domain Eukaryota; kingdom Metazoa; phylum Arthropoda; class Insecta; order Diptera; family Tephritidae; genus Urophora; species Urophora cardui. The sequence goes on along the minus strand of OY482672.1, from coordinate 84,048,160 downwards.
ACTTACATGTACATATCAAAACGATCAGGATGAAAAAAAAATTTATTGAACCATGCCCGTCCGTCCGACCGTACACATTCTAGCTTGCGCAAAAATATAAATATTTTAATGAAATTTGGTAGGTACATACATATGTATGTAGAAGCTAATGGGAACAGAGAAGGTTGGGGTTGAAAATAAGGCATATGTATGTATTTCGAAAAACACGTAAAACATAATAATTCAGTCACTAATAAAGCCCGAGTGATGAAATTTCATCCATGCAATGACGTTATGCCGTTATGAGGAAAAATGCTGAAATTTTGAAAAAATTGGCCAAGAGAGGCCAATGCATACATATGTAGGTGATTCATTGAAAGTTCCATAAGTTCCACTGTAGACATAAAACCAAATAAATATAAGTTTTTTAAAATGGGCGTGACAGCACAAAGCATACCGACAGGCGCCACGTATGTTATATCTTTTGCCCAAGATGCGCACGGGTCCAGCTAGTATAAGGAATAATTCAGATTTTTTCCTGTAATTTAAACCTTTATTTATTTAATTATTTATTTATACAGTCTATGAACAATGATATTCTTACAGACTATTTACATTATAATATGAGTCATTAAAAACTTAAATAATAAACAGAAATAACAATTAAAAAGATGTGTTAAGGTTATGAATAAAAAACCATTTCGGAGATGAAAAATCAAGTTGGACAGAATTCGAGATCAAATTAAATTCATTTAGGGCTCTAACCATGGGAGCATTGCGCGCATATTCCGTTCTACAACTTATTCCATTAAAAGACAAGTAATTCCCAAGATTACGCTGTAGGATATTAAAGTGATTTTTTTTCCAAAAGACGGGGGGCAGTAAATGTCACCTCTAACAAATGAAAGTGAGAGGACTGTTCTTCTTGCTTCCAATGTCTTTAGATTAATTAAGAGCTGACCGGAATTATAAGATGCCATATGTTCATTTCAGGAAGACTTTTTGAACCCTCTGAATCCTAGAAATATAACATTTGTGACTCGGTCTTCTGGCTCAACTAATTTAAATTCACAAACAAGTAATGAAGTTCAGTTCACTTCCGGTGCTTTCTTTCAGGATATATCTAAAAAAGTAGCCATTTGTGAAATTCTAAGTTTGAACTAATCCTGTTAACAGCGTGCAAATCTTCATCCGCTTTGCGTCATTGTACAAACAAATGACCAGTCGAGTAAGTGGATGTTCACTCTCACTCCAAAAATATGACGGAGAATTTGCCCAGCTGACTAAAAGCTCATTTGCATATTTTGAAGGCCCAGTGACCAACTGCTCAAATTCCAGTTAAGCAAGATTAACCCAATGAGCAAAATGCTAAGTGTGTTAGAATCTGGGCTAGAAACCACTCCAAAAATCGATGTGGTTCGGTTCAGTGGTTCGAACTACTTAGAACCGGTTCATGTTACCTCTGAACCACTGGCTCGATTCGGTTCATTATTGATATTGATATTTATTGACATAAATTAGTACAATAAGATTTGAGATCTTTTAAAGTACATCAAAGATATTGGTACATATCTTTATATATATTACGCTAAGCGATTTTTTGTACGCACCATAACTTTTACACCGTTATACCGATTTCCGAAAATGAGGTGTCAAATGAAAGGGCTTGACCAGTAGATGTGCAGGAAGTTTTAATATTTCTGAAAAGGGTTGCCACCTGTTTAAAAATTTAATTCTCCTGTATAGTTTAAATGATTTTAAAATATCAGGTACCATATTAAAGGGCTTGAGCTGAAAATGAGTAATTTATTATAATTTTTACAAAAAGGGTTGCCAACTGTTCAAAATTTCATTTTTACGCTATAGTTTGTTTGATTTTTAAATTTGAGGTGTCATACGAAAGGGGTTTGCTTGAAAATAAGTAATTTATTATAATTTTTACAAAAAGGGTTGCCACCTGTTAAAAAAAATCAGTTTTACACTATAATTTGTTTGGTTTTTAAATTTGAGGTGTCATATGAAAGGGATTTGCTTGAAAATAAGTAATTTATTATAATTTTTATAACTGTTCAAAATTTCATTTTTACGCTATAATTTGTTTGATTTTTAAAATTTGAGGTGTCACTTGAAAGGGAAGATAAAGAGGAGTAGAAAGGAAACTAGAAAGAGAAAATATTTGTATAAGAAATCTAGGTCCATAGAAAATAAAAATAACCAGTAACTCATATGCTTCATTTTATATTTTATTAATAAGAATCTATGAACTTAAACCAATGTATATTCTGTAATTTTTAAGGGGAAGTCAAATTTAAAATGGCAATACAAAAAAATTGTCAAATGTGGCAATAAGTGGTCTTCCACCCTCAAATTGTCGCACAGAGTAATTGAAAGCCAAAGCATCGCGTGGCAGGGTTTACTAGTAATTTATATTATTTGGACAAATTAGCTTAACCTAACTTAATCCTAAGAATTCATTTATACATTACACATTATATATTTATAAAAAGTACATTTAGATGGAAAAGTAGGTTTATGTATTTTTAGAAAAATAATTTAGAATGAGACTTCTTCAGTTGCCCTTGTTCATGCTACTTCTTAAGACGCTGGGGATAGAGTTCCAAACACGAATAGTGTTCACAAAGAATAGTATTGTCACTATAGTGGAATGAATAGAGTTGAAGTAAGGTACAATTAGGTCATATAGTCGAGCCGATTTTGGGAAAATTAACTTGTCGTACAGGTAAGACGGCGTTTTAGTAAGCATAAGGCGATAAAGGAAGATACAACTTCTGGTTCAAGATGATTTGTAATATTTATCCAAACTTTGCTTCGTTAATTATAAAAATTCAGGGCTGCACTTTAACGTTAATTTTTATCAATGACCGAAAAAAGAGTTTGTTTTCAATTCAACTTTTAAAAATTTTATCGTTAAAGCTTAACAAAAAAACTACTCTTTCGATAATTATCAAAAAAAATTACCAAAAAGATTTTCGTTTCGTTGACTATAAAAAAGAAAAAAAAAATGTTGAAAAAATTTCGTTTCGGTAGTTAACAAAAATAAAATTATCAAAAAAATAACGTTAATAGAATTTAAAAAAGTACCATGCAGGAAGTGCATCTAACTTAAAACTGACTTTAAACTGCTTACAAAGACAATAGTGGTCACTTTTAATTGTATATTTTCTTTGAAAAGGGCTAACTACTTTTGTTTGGGAATGGCGATAAAAGTCAGCCCAGTGTACTTCTGGATTACTTGGAGGGTAACTATAAACTAGCTTTTTTTGGGTGAAAAATTATTGATCCCAAGATACATATAAATGTACATATGTATAACATCATTCATTTTTAGAAAATTATACAAAAAATACAAGGGAAATGGATGCAGATGTAGCTGTTACATACATACGTGTTTCCATTCATGGAATTTGCAAAAATTTCGATATTCTTTCATTGCTTCGCTTAAGAAATCCAAAAAGAGGAATTTTCACAGCAAAATTCTAACAATTTAAATATTTTTGAATCAAAATTTATTCATCAGACGTTTGAAAGCTTTTGTCATTGCACACTTTACGTTTTTTTGGATATTCCTGCATGACAAAGCAAATAACTAAAAATGGGTTTCTTGCTGTTTTATACAAACAACTACTTTTAGGGATTGCTTTTTTTCTTCCTGCAGGGTAGCAAAGAAATTTTCAAAGTGAAATGAATAAAAAAATTTCTGAAATACATTTGATTCATTTCTACCATAACCCCGAAAGAGTTTTCTTGATTTTTGGTTTTTGATGATCAACGCAACGAAATAATTTTGATAATTTGTATTTTGTATTCAACAAAACAAAATTTTGTGTGTTGATATCGTTGTGCAGCCTTGCATAGAGAGCAAAAAAAACTGATTCCTGGCGTCCATTGGCAAAATTTAGTAAACTTTTAATTCAGAAAGAATGGAACTATATGATTGTAATTGATTTATGAAAAAATAAATCACTTTTTTTACCCATTGCGACGTAATAAAGATTTGCGCCTTTTCAAAGCACATATGCAGCTCTTTTCTTACAGCAATTATATTTTATTTTTCTGGTATATAAACGTATGCAATCTGTACACAATATGCCGCTAGTCATAGTTTACATATGGAAGAGTTGAGTGTCTTAGAAAAGTTATAGGCGATCATATACAGTTTTAGTATGTGTATTATAATGTACATATGAGGCTTGAAAATGCTTTGAACCGAACCAAACCATTTTTTTTAATGGATTTCGGTTCGGTTTTTGAATTTCAAAATAAAAACGGTTCGGTTCAAACACTGAAAAAACGCTGTGGTTTGGTTTTCGAACCGGTTTGCAACCCTGGTTAGAAGGAAAGCATATGGTTGAATATAGTACATATGTATATGTATTTATACATGTACATCAGGGCTGCTCAACGCTCTCGTATTGAAAGTACAAAACTCAATACATCTACAAATTTTGTATATGCACTTAAACATTTTTAATTTTTTTTATGAATTCCAATAAAATATTATTTTAGAATTTATTTTCAAATGGTAGTATCAAATACATAAAATTTTTTTTATTTTTTATATGAAAATTTTTTGAATACAAAGTTTTTACAGTGCTTTCATTTTTTGAATTTTTTTTCATTACAAATTTGTTATTGTAAATTTCGATTTCTTACGGCAGTGCTCGAGCTCCTATACAAAGTGCCTTTGCTCTGCACATTCAATATGAATCATAGGCACATTCATATAAAATTTTTTATATCTGAGTGCTTATGGGAGTGCAAAGAAAATTTTATTTTCATATTTGAAGTGAAAATATGTATCTGTGCCTATGATTCGGAACAAAACAAAAACAATTGTGCTTTGAGTGCCTATGAGGTGAGCAGCCCTGATGTACATGCCCTGTAGCGAAACAGCTAATAGCCCAGTTAGTCGAGAACGTGTGGTCCGCCCGCTGACGCAAACGCCCGTATGGAATTTTTAGGATATTTTGAGCCCGTAGGGCAACGGAGAAATCGGCTGCTTTACTCACACAAATTTACGTATATGTATAAATAATTTGTTAACATTTTGGCAGGGTTGCCATTTAGTCATTTTTGAACAAAAAGATTTTTAATATAATAATATAATATAATAATACAATGGCGCTATTATAACTCTGACGAGTTTTATGGCCGAGCTTCTCTCCCAATTCGAGGTGTGCTCCTTTTTTGTTTTTCCTACTAATTGGGTGGACCTACAGTTTCATTGCATTTTTTGTGAGAAGCTTTTTAATGGCAGAAATACACTCGGAGGGTATGATAAGAAAACATTAATTTAATCGTTTTTAAAGTTGTCGTTGACGACTTTTTTTTATTAATTTAGTTAATTTTTTACGGCTTAGTTGATAATTAAAACACATTTTTCTTGTAATTTTTGTTAGCTGCCCAATATGCTTCCATCACACCTTTGTGATAATTATCAAGGGCTAAAACACAAAATAAGAAAAAACAAAGTCAGAACATTAAATTTACAAAATTGAAAATCCATAAAAAAATTATATTGGGAAGCAACAATAATCTCACAAAAATGTGTGTTTTAAATAAGAAATCTGTACTGAGTTTCTGTAACTCATATATTTTCTAGTATAAAGTATAAAGACACTAATTGACACTTTTCCCGGTTTTGTTACAGAAACTCAGATACCACCAAGAGTTATCAATTAAGAAAGTACAGCCACCGTATGTGGTTAAATAAATTTTTGCTTTAATTTTCAGTAATATCTTCATTTATTAGGAGTGTTCAATATTTCAAAATTTTTACATATTTTTACGAATAATTACGAATTTATGTTCAACAACCAAAAAATTTGCAAAAGAGAGCCAAATTGAGAGAGTAAGACCTCGAGAGAGTTGATAAAAGCTGCAAGTAAAATTTCCAATTGCAACTACTTGCAGCTTTAAAAAATAGAAGTGTCAAAAATATGTATATGATCACAAAAATTTCAATTGGAAATATACCAGGGACTTGTAACGCGTTTCGGTTTCGGTTTCTGTTACACAGCTAAGTAACGAAACAGAAACAGAAACAAAACTCCTTTGTAACAAAAGTCGTAACAAAACTCCGAAACGTTTCCAGCAGAAACAAAACCTGTAACGAAACTAAATTAATTTTGTTCCTTGTAACAGAAACAGAAACAAAACTCCTTTGTAACAAAAGTCGTAACAAAACTCAGAAACGTTACCAGCAGAAACAAAACCTGTAACGAAACTAAATTAATTTTGTTCCTTGTAACAAAATCCGTAACGAAACTAAATTAATTTTGTTTCTCAGTATCAGAAACAAAATTAATTTTGTTCCTTGCAACAAAAATAAAACCAGAAACAAAATTAATTTTGTTTCTCAGTAGAAAAACTATATTTGCAGAACATTAGGATGGACTTGTTATTTTTAGGTATATAATATACATGTATGTATGTATGTATGTATGTATGTATGTATGTCTGTGGCAACCAACTAAAGTATGGAATAAGACACTTATATTTTTTAAATATTATCGTAAGGGACATTTATTCAAATACGCTCATAAAACATTGAGAGCGAAATTATCGTAAGGGAAAAAATTATGATTTTTTCGCAAACTGCAAATTTGTTCAAGAAAAAAGATATCAGGTTCAATATATTAATTATAACCATCTAAACGCGTGTTCAATTTCATTTAAATATACCAGTAAAAAACAGTGAAAAAAACAAAAAAAAAATGCTCTCCTGTAAAATTTTCTTTTGTCCCTTACGATAAAGTCGCACAAAGGGGTCGATATGAAGAAAAATATAATTGGGTGACTATTAGGGTTGTCTTTTTTAATTTTTTTAAATGATATATAAAAACGCTTTATATGCATAGAACAACGGATTGTGAAAAGTATACATTAATTGTTATCAATAAATATTTAATTTTCTAATAATAGCTCATTCAGACTACTTTGTAGTGCAATTTCTTCATCATCATGATTTTTATAAGACGTCGAAGCAGTACAGGATGCTTTGGCGGGTGTAATATCGTTTCGTATGGATAATGGGATATTTTCACATATTTTCTTACTCCAGTTGAGTTAAAAAAAGGACACGTGAGTAAGGAGTACTCATGAACATTGATGTGTAATCAGTTTCGAAATAGGACTTTTATTCCCTTTCCCTTATTAATTTTTTCACTGGTTTTCTATCGATTAAAATGCGACTATCGTTTTTATAATTTTTTGTTGCCATTGTCACTGCTACATTTTGTTGTTTTTGTTCGTTTTGTTTGTTTCGGTGTTTGGTTTTTGATTTTTAATTTTTGATTTTTGATTTTTGATTTCTGATTTTGATTTTTTTTGTTTTGCTCAGAAACATACAAGATCATTCGGATCCACGTTTGACCCATATCTCGGGGCTCCGTGTAGAAGTCCTACTCAAAACCTTTCATTTGATACCAACATTGCTCAGAAATATTCAAGGATCATCCGGATCCCCATTTTGACCCATATGTGGAGACCCGGTCTAGAATAGTGCTCTATACGAAAGCCCCGCTCAACATCTTTCATTTGATACCAATATTGTAGAAGGCCAGCTCAAAACCTTTCATTAGATACCAATATTGGTTGGTTGGTTGCTGTGCTATCTGACTGAGTATGCCAGATCCAATTAACGCACTGGGCGCCATTTTGATGCACTTACTCCTGTACCAATTGAAAAACTGTTTTTACGGTTCAAACCATTTGGTCCCTGCTATGAACCTACTGAGGTCTGCTAAGGGGCAATTGGCTATACCGTGCAGGTTTTGGAATTCAAAACTACCCAGGGTTGTGTGCCTGATGTGAGACAGTGCCGGACATTCGCACAGGAAGTGTGCGATCGATTCCTCGCTTCCGTCTTGGTTGCAGCTTCTGCATCTAGTGTTAAATGGGATTCCCATGCGTTCGGCATGTTTACCGAATGGCCAGTGTCCCGTAATAGTGGACGTTATTCTAAAGATTTCCTTTCTTGATCTGTTTAGGAGTTCTCTAGTCTTTTTTAGGTTGTATTCAGGCCAGATCTGCTTTGTGATCTTGCAAGTTGTCAAAGATTTCCACCGGAGAGTGGCCAGTTCTACGTGTTTATTGTGAATGTCTCTTTTGATTGCTGACAGCGGGCAGCTGATCGTGGCTGCCCTATCTAGGGTCGCAGACGCGCCGGCTTTCGCCAGTTCATCTGCCATCTCATTGCCCATTATGTTCCTGTGGCCGGGAACCCAGATGAGGGAGATGATGACGTCCTCTGCTGCTATTGCTTTGATCGCATTTTTGCAGTTTCTGACTGTCTTAGAGGATGTTATGGGAGAGTTAAGCGCCATGAGCGCTGCCTGACTGTCTGAGTATATATGTACCTCGCGTCCCCCAACTGTACTCCCTAACAGAATCTCACAGGCTCGTTCTATGCCATACAATTCCGCTTGGAAAATACTGGCGAAGTCTGGGAGACGAAAAGAGAGTGAGATATCTGGTTGCTCTGAGAAAACCCCAGATCCGACACCTGCGTCCATTTTGGACCCGTCTGTGTAGATCGAGATTGCTTCCTTCCTAAGCACGCTATCTCTTCTCCATTCCCGTCTTGAGGGGAACCTCACCTTAAAGCTCCTGTCAAAGTCCAGTGTAGTTGGGAGATAGTCTGATGTTATTTGTACAGCGGAAAGCCTGTTTAGGATACTACCGTGACCATACTGCCTCTCAGTCCAGCAGCCCAACTCGCGCAGACGTAGTGCGGACATAGTTGCAGTTTCACGAATGTGGAGGTCGAATGGTAGTTGATGCAGGAGTATGTTCAAAGCGTCAGTTGGCCACGACTTCATTGCTCCTGTCACTCCAGCACATGCTGTCCGTTGTACACTGTTTAGTTTTCTGATGTTGTACTGCTTGTCTAGGGCTGGCCACCATACTATCGCGCCATATGATAGTATTGGTCTTATAACGGCTGTGTAAAGCCACATGACAAGTTTGGGTTTAAGGCCCCAGTTCCTGCTGAATATTCTTTTACAAGAGTAGTAAGCCATTTGTGCCTTAGCTACCCTTTTTTCAATTGTTGTTTTCCAATTTAGTTTGCGGTCGATATCCACGCCAAGGTACTTCACCCTCTGTGAGAGTTGAAGGGTATTGCCGTCTAGGGAGGGCAGTCTAAATTGTGGTAACTTGTTCCTGTTGTTGAAGAGCATCAGTTCCGTTTTGCTGTGGTTTACGCTAAGACCGCTTGTAGCGGCCCACGTTTTTAGCCTGTTTAGGGCTATGTGGAGTATATCACTTAGTGTGGATGGGAAGGGTCCCGATACTATTATTGCCACATCGTCAGCATACGCTACAACTTTCACCCCATTTTTGTTGAGTTCAAGTAGTACTTCGTTCACAGCCACCACCCAGAGGAGAGGGGAGAGAACGCCACCTTGCGGAGTACCCCTCCTCACATGGCGCATCGTTGTGCACGATCCCATGCTGGCATGAATTGTTCTGTTGTTGAGCATAGATTGTGTCCATCTGCAGATGTGGTTGGTAACTCCTAACCTTTCGAGGGATTTTACAATCTGGATGATTTCTATATTGTTAAAAGCGCTCTCGATATCCAAGAAGGCTACCAAGGAGTATTGTTTGAAGTTGAGTGATCTTTCTATGGTGTCTACAAGTTCGTGAAGAGCGGTTTCGGTGGACCTGCCTTTCATGTAGGCATGTTGAGCTATAGAGAGTTCGGGTCCTGTGATGATCGATCTTATGTGGATGTCTATAAGCCTTTCTAAGACCTTGAGAAGAAAGGAGGTAAGGCTCCATCACGTTGGTCTCCTTGTCGTTGGGGATGGGGCTTAAATGGGGACCAGGGTGAATTCCCCTTGAGGGACCTGCCCTGTCTCTCCATGAACTAAGAGGGAAGCTCCGTATGGTACCCTTGGGCGCATCCTGCCTGTCGCGGCAAGCAGGTTGTATCCCAGGTGTCCCATGCGGAGATCACCGCACCAACACACACACAAAAACCCCCTAATCCAGGGTGTTATGCGTTTCCGTGCCCATTGGATGGTTTGCAGTCAGGGGTAACCGACTGTATTCTTACGGAGCCTCCCGGATACCGGTCCACCTCCGGGAGTAACGGTGGACTTGCTGCGGTAAAGGGCTCTACCGTAGTCGGCCGTTCCCTTTCCCCCTTTCCTTACTTCAGGTCGCCGAAAGGTCTCGTCTCAGTAGGCGACCGCACAAAACATGAAATGAATAAAAAACAAATAGCCTCGGATCCCTGCACGGGTAACGATGCCGCCGTTGGACTTGGCGATAAAGTAGTAACCAACCCCTCGGGTACCGCTAAGACGGCGCCGAGCGGGCCTTCACGGCCCACATCACAACTTCGAGCACCTATGCAAGCAAGCAGGAAGACTAAACCCCTTGAGGGTAAGCCGACTACTGCCGTCAAAGCTGGTACAGCTAAGCCCCTTGAGGGAAAGCAACCACCAGCTGAGCTGGCACGGGTGGTCTCCCCAATCCCTCAACCGGGCACCTCTGAACGGCAGGCAGTGGATAGCAGCACCAAGTCCTCCACAGACGAAGTGCAAGCCCCTGCTCCTGCCAGGGACTCTCTTACCAAGCCCGCTGAACACCCCGAGTGTTCTAAGGCTAGTAAGAGGATTCAGATGTCGGTGCGCAGCCAGCGAAATGTTCGCAGCGCCGTCAAGATCGTAGAGAGGACTAAAAATCTTCCCTACGACAAATTGACGGCGGAGCAGAAGAGTTCGTTGGTTTGGGCAAAGAAGATTCTCGCTGCCAAACAGGCTAAAGCGACTTCCGGTCCGACAACCACCCCCAGTCTGGTCCCTCGACATCTAACCAGGCACTGACCTCAAAGAGACACCGATCTCTAGAGAACGCTTCGAACGTTCCAAAGAGGAACAGGCCTTCGAGCACACCTCCTGCCCTGACCAAAACTTTCAGCGAGGTAGCGAAAGCCACCTTAACGCTGGCAGTTATGGACCGCGGCCACCCGGACGGGAACCTGTCCCCGGAAAAGTGGAAGATGATCCTCATAGGTCTTCTCAGGAACTACGAGGAGCTTCTGGACCGTTTTCCGGGGCCTCCTCCTGATATCCGGGATGGCGGATGGCATCAGGGCAGAATAAAGCTCGTAACATGCGCAGATGAGCGCTCGTACGAGCTTTATAAACTGGCTATGTCCGAGGTGGGTGAGCTGTGGCCCGGGTCTGACTTGGTTGCGGTCAGTAAGGAAGAAATTCCGAACAGACCGAGAGCCTGGGTCTGGGTCCCGGCTGAGCCATCTGATCCGGATAGAATTCTGAGGATCATCTCTCGCTCCAACGCGGAAATGCCCACAAGCGATTGGAGGGTAGTACGTGTTGGTGACGTGAGGGAGATGCAACGCCAGGTTGGGCTTGTCATAAGCGAGGCGTCTCTCCCGTGGATTGAGAAGCGAGGTGGTACAATCCGCTACGGCCTTTTTACCATCACGCCGAAAATCAGAAGGGATGATCCCCAGAAGGAGGATGAAAATTAAAATTTTTCCTGATTAATATGCATGCTCTCGGATTACCTGCGTTTGCCCTGTAGTATATGTTGTGCGTCTTGCTGTTTAGCCCCCTCACCGTTTGGTTGCGGATCCAGGGCTCTTGGATCAGGCTGATGTCAATGCCGTCTTCGCCAAGAAGGGCCATCAGATTATCTGTAGCACTTTTTGAGTGCTTCAGATTAATCTGAATGCAGTTTAGTTTTGGCTGATGTTTCCCCATCATCGATGTTGACACTCTGCAGCAGTTGACCTGCGTCTTCTACATCTTCAGGGTCGTCTTCATCTAGGGATTTGTCGCCCGTGAAGACTTTCACTTTGGCCATTCGTATGGCAAAGGCGACCTTGTGGTCAGCTTTTGCCAAGGCCTCTAGTGATTCCTCACATATGGCGACTAGTAGTGGTCGGCTGGTTTTGGAAGCCTCTTCGGCTTTTATTAGCTGCCAGTCCTCAATGGCCGGGATGTGCTTGTTATACAATTTGATGCACTGCAGCAACTCATCTCCCGGGCTATCCAGAGGGGGCAGCCAAATGCGCGCACGTGGCCTTCTTGGTACCTCGGCCGCTGGGATCAACCTGAGCTCCAGTTTTTCGAACTCTTCGTTGACCTTCGCGACACTTATTTTGAGGAAGTCCAAGGAGGCCTGGTCCGAGCACTTGATTACCCTATATCCCCTTAGAGTCTCGGAAGAGTCAAAGACCGGATGGGGACCCGCGGGGTTGTCGAGCACGCGATGCATCGCATGTTTCGACAGCCGCACCTCAATCTCCGTCCAGTTCTGTTGAACAGTCGCCGGTGATCTGCACAGCATGTCCACTATGGCCACTTGCAGAGAGTCCCTGGCAACCTCGCTTAAATGTCTTTGGGTCGTCGTGGCTACCTCGACCGCCTGTCTGTGCTTCTTGGTAGCCTCTGTGTTGTTGTTATCGTTGTTGGATCGGTTCCTCTTTTGAGAAACGTCACCTACGCTTGTTTTTAGGTCGAGGTTCGGGTTTGGCTTCGAAGCTAGATACTCCCGTTGGAAGATTTCGAACTCCTCCACCACCCTTCTGTACCCCGCCAAATCCTTGGAGCCGCCAGGGGCGTCGCTGTTTTTTGCTCTTTCAAGAGCATACAGCGCCCTCTGGTACTTGGCTTTTCGGATTTGGTAGAGACTCCTCTTCCTTTTCTTTTTGTCGGCAGTTGGTGCACTGTGGTTGGTGCTTCCTACTGCATTGGATGTCGATGGTTGTTGTACTGCTTGTGCCAAGGGTGTACTGTGGATGGTACTTCCCAAGGCACTTTTTATGGTGTCCTGGCTCGAGGCCAGGAGTGTCTCTTCCTCGGACTCCGTAACCAAAGGTACCGGTGTCCGATAGGAAGTTCTCATAGTCGATGTCCGATGGTCCGCTGTCTCGTTCGTTTTGTTGTCCCCTGTAGTCATACCTGTACCTGTCATGTCCGTCGTTTGTTCCGTTCGTTGATCATTTTTTTTTTTGGTTTTTTGTTTGGTTTATGTTATTTGTTGTTTCCATTCTATTTTGGTCCCACGAGTAGTCCGGAAAGGGTCGTCACTCGTCCGCAGAGCCGGGTTGCGGGGAGAAGGCACTTATACAACCGACCTTGCCCGGGCATCGGAGGGGACCGTACGGGATCAGTTATTTTAGCCACCCACTGACCATTCATCCTTCGGCACGTATACTTTAACACCTTGGATTTGAGTGGTGTTGGTGCGGCAATCCTGCCATTTCCAGCACACGCAAGGGAGACAGCTTACCTAAGTTGGTTGGCTGAGCTTCTTTACGAATGCAGGTAAATGGAAGGCTTTCCTCTTAGTTCACCACACAACGAGGTTCTCTCTATGGAGAGATGCCTCGGTATGTCGTTTAAGCCCCTTCGCCGCGGCAAGGCGACCAACGTGAAGGAGCATACCAATATTACTCAGAAACACACAACATCATCCGGGTCCTCGTTCTGACCCATAACTCGCGACCCGACCCAGGAATCATAAAGAATAGGGCTCCCTGTAGAAGCCCTGCCCAAAACTTTTCATTAGATACGCGTAAACTTTACCTGTTTTTCGAAATTACTCGTAGCTACAGCAAAAATGTTTGCACATCAAAATGCCACAGGTATACATATATATATTATATACCTAAAAATAAAAAGTCCATCCTAATGTACGGCAAATAGTATTATAATAATTTTTATAGTTTTGCCACTGAGAAACAAAATTAATTTCGTTTCTGATTTTGTTTTTGTTGCAAGGAACAAAATTAATTTTGTTTCTGAGGCTGAGAAACGAAATTAATTTTGTTTCTGAGAAACAAAATTAATTTAGTTTCGTTACGGATTTTGTTACAAGGAACAAAATTAATTTAGTTTCGTTACAGGTTTTGTTTCTGCTGGAAACGTTTCTGAGTTTTGTTACGACTTTTGTTACAAAGGAGTTTTGTTTCTGTTTCTGTTACAAGGAACAACATTAATTTAGTTTCGTTACAGGTTTTGTTACTTATTGAAACGTTACAATCTTTTGGTTTCGAATTTAGTTTCTATCCTTTAATGTTTCTTGGAACAGAAACGCCAGAAACGAGAGTTTCGTTTCGTTACGAGTTTTTTTACAAGTCCGTGAAATATGCAAACATTTTAAACGCAAATTTCTAATTGTATACTAAATAAATTAGCGCAAAAAGGAACCCTAACGATGTTGTGGAATAGTAGAAGTAGATTTTTGTTTTGAATTCAGTTATTTCCATTCATTTCCAATTTCAAAAATTGCAATTATAACTTAACATAAAAATTGTCAAAATAGCGTATCAGCTGTTTTCTTGCGAATGTTTACGATTTTGTGTTCAATTACTTTGGTTGATAATTTTCTCTTTTTCTCGTTTTTACTCTTAATTTGACATTGACGCTCTTTTACTTGCAAGTAAAGTTGTTGAACAAAGCTATTATCTTGTTATTAATTTATATACATATATATTTACATGTTGTTTGGGATTTAAAAAAAATGTATAAAAGTTTTCTTTCCTTTGTTTTTAAAATATAAAGTACTAATAAATGGTTCGTTTAAGTAGACATACTATTTTTTCCATGTGAACACATATATGTATATTCGACAACATTTTACAATCTTATTGAGTTAGTTGTATAATGCTGTGAAAATTACTGTTTAAATATTTAATAAATAAAAATGTTCAACCGGCAACTCTTCTGCCTTGCAACCATGCGAGCGATCAGCTGACACGTTTTTACGTAAAAAATCAAAATGATTTTGATTTCTGCGGTACGGGCATCTGCGTCGCCCGTCGTTGAATAATCGTTTACATACAAATCTCATTGAATAGGTTGGATCAGCTGACACGGTATACGGGTTTACGTTCTCGACTAACTGGACTATAACTAGTATGCCAAAATTGTAGTATATTAACTAGTATTCGTATGACAATACCATATCAGTTTAGTTTGTCTAGTATTATAGCAGTTAAATGCAGTTGAACCACAAACTAGTTATCAAAATACTAGTTTATCAACTGGTATCCAAAAGACAGCATCATACCAGTTTATTTTATCCAGTATTATAGTATTAAAATATGAACTTTATTTTTCATCCCACATAGGTACATTTGCAAAAACTTATGGAGATTTATAATGTAATGATTGGGTCAGTTATACCTTTTACATATGAGTGTTATTAAGATATATGTATGTACTTTTATATACATACATATATGAATAAAATATCGCAGGTCACAATGAAGTTAGAATTTTCTTCCCCATCGGTGCCTAGAAAATAAAAAAAATATACTTAATATAATAATCAAAGCTAAAGTATACTCTTTTCAATGCAATATAATCTTGTATCGAAATAAGGGGAAAAAATTATAAAACTGAACTGCCACCTATGTATATCTAAGCAATATTTATTTTTATTGAATGAATAAATATAATGAATTACATATGAAATTAAAAGTTATTTTTTTTTGCATACCTAAACTGGTATTCGCTGATGTAGATGCTACTAGTATTTTTCTGAGCCATAAAAACTGGTATTTAACTGGTATTCGCTGATTTAGATGCTGCTAGTATTTTTCTGACCCATACAAACTGGCATTTAACTGGTATGAGCTTATGCAGAGGAAGACAATTGCCATTTCGTAGGACATTAACACACGAAAAACACCAGATGTTTACAAGGGAAATTTACAGTCGGGCAAGTAGTTGACTGTACCCTGCATACTGGTATAATTCTAGTTTGCAACTGGTACTTTCGCTGCAGGGTGTATATAGATCTCTATCTATGTATGCATGTTTATTCATTTGATACAAATTAATGGCGTTCTCGCTTTGTATGTGTAATGTTTTTGTTTTTTTTGCCTATTTCTATCATGTACAATTATATGCTGTTGTGGTGCAGTTTGTAGAGTGCTCGCCTGCTATGCCAGAGGTCTCGGGTTCAAACCCCAGTCCGAGCAAAACACCAAAACAATTTTTCTAATTAGTAAAAATCCAATTATTGGGATTTTTAAGAGCAGAGGTCACCTCTCGGCAGTGGGCGGCATACACTCCGAGAGTATTTTTGCCACGAAAATGCCATTCGCCGTTCGGAGCCGGTATAAAACTGTAGGTCCACCCAATTAGTAGGAAAACCCCAAAGTTAAGGAGCACACCTCGAATTGGGAGAGAAGATCGGCCATAAAACACGTCAGAGTTATAATAGCGCCAGTGTATTATTATATTATTAATATACATATACATATAGTATGTGACTTATTCCATATTCATAGTTTTAATTAGGGTAATGCAATGTTGGGAATTTTTAACATATGAACATACGTAAATATGTTCGCATGATGGTTGAGCTGAGGATAACTTATCCTACAGACCTACATACATTAATAACAGATAATAAATTTATGTTTAATTTGCATATTTGGTTGCTTAATATTCTTTTAATTACGTTAAATATAAGAATATACATATCTATACTTATATGTACGTACATATGTATATAAATTACAGAAAGAGTTTAAAGCTCAAATAGCTAACTCGATTAGAGAAAGATTCAAAATAGCTAAACGTAAATTTCTGCTCGCCTGCCATTCCAGGGGCAACCCCCAGACTGGACAACATCAAAAATTAAATTAAATTAATTTTTTCCAATTAATTAAAAAAATAATTATTGGTTAAAAAAATTTAATTTAATTAATTTTCCAAGTAATTAAAACTCAGTGGGCAGTGGTCGGCATACCTTCCGAGCATAGATGGGCATACTGAAGTAAAATTGTAATTCAGTAATGCAAACAGTATGCAGTAAAAGAATATTGCTTACTTAAAATTTTTTTACAGTATTAAGTATCGCTTTACTTATTACTTAAATTTTTTTACAGTATTAAGTACCGCGTTACTTATTACTGTAAAAATTTTACAGTAATAAGTAGTCTTTACTTAGGTTAGGTTAGAGTGGCTGCCATAGGGGCACACTTAGGCCAGTGCATAGGCCCATTGTGATACCACAAGAAGAAAAACAGATTACTCCTCCTTATTAAACCAGTTTTATAACCCAATGAAATTCACCAGGTCCTTTATGTCGACAACCGCGACTTTAGATAGGCTCTCCAGGAAAGGTGTCCCAAGAAAGCGTCGTCTGGCGCTGTTAAGAGCAGGGCAATGGCAAATGAGGTGTTCGATTGTCTCCTCTTCCTCATCATCTTTACAGCTTCTGCAGCATCTACGGTAGGGTGCACCCAGTCTCTCTGCGTGTTTCCCGATGAGGCAGTGTCCTGTGAGCGCCCCTACAAGGTTCGAGATTTCCTCTCTCCTTAGAGTACATATTTGACGAGATCGCTTGTGGTTCCACTTCGGCCAGGTTTGTCTTGATGTTCGACATACTGGGTTTTGTTGCCATCTATCGCTTGCTAGTTTATAGATATGCTGTTTAAGCATTAGCTTGCATGTGGCAAACGGCATACCTATGCGTTCTTTGTCAGGAAGAACCTGCCGGTAGTGCCTTGCCTTGCAAGCTCATCTGCCCTACAATTTCCCTCGATATCCCTATGTCCCGGGACCCACACAAGGTGCAAACGGGTCTGTTTGGCCATCTCCTGCAGAGATCGGCGACAGTCCAGTGTTAGTTCAGAATTGAACGAGTTGGAGCCAAGAGACTTAATTGCTGCTTGGCAGTCGCTGAAGATGAATAGATCCCTGTGGATAGGTTCATGTCCTTTACGGTTGACAGCCTCCATTATAGCTGACACTTCAGCCTGGTAAACGCTGCAGTGGTCGGGTAGTCTAAAACAAGGCCGTATTTAGGGGGGGGGGGGGTTGGGTGTTTGAACTCCCCACGAAATTCTGGTAGATAAAATTTACTTCTATCATATTCAAAGCTATATGTTGAAAACACTAGTTTACGAATAATTAATTTGAGAAAATACCAAGAATTTCAGGTATAGGGGAGGGCTGGTATGAACCTGCTGAGATCAAAACCATTTTCTTATGGTTAGGGTTTTGAGATTACGTAATTTTGAGTTTTTTTGGTTACAACTTCAATCAAAAATTCTTTTCGCTGAAGTTACAAATACCCGCAAACCGTATCTACTCCGTTCGAAAGATAATTAAAGTACGCTTCTAACGACATACCACTTATAAATTTAATTATGTTACTTTGGAATAATATTCGATTACTGATGGTTGGAGCGTAGGTTCAAAGCCTGGTGTGCTCCCGAGAAGATGTCTGATGATGAAGAAAGTGGTTTTTCTTCGAAATAGCTATCACATCTACCATCGCTGTATAAGCTAATTGGATTTTTCCGCTTATTCCAAAGTATAAAAATTAATATTTAAAAATAATAATTTCGTGCTAGACACTAACATACCCTAAATTATGTTACATTTCTAAAATTTTAGCATATTTCCTTATAACTTCATAAAGTCATGGCTGAAAATTCATTACTCGGGTTATATTAGTTTCTGAATTATAACATTTTGTGTGTTTTTCGAAAGATCCCATATACGTGATGTGTGCGTTTTTATATGTACCTAGTCCGATTTCACCTACATATTTTCAATACTAACTTTGGAAAGTCACCATTTTTTGATTTTTTGCGATTATTGAAAAAAATTGGTTTTTATTGGGGTTTTTATAAGAAGTAGTAAAAATCAGGAAAGTTTTATTCTTTTTAAAATTATTCTGTTTTATTGCAAACATTTTAAGCGTAATATTAAAAAGATGCGATAAATACTTTATTTTTGGCGATTTTTTTCAAGTGAAACAAAAAGGATGTTTTATGGTCGAAAAACTCGGTTAGATGACCCAACTATATGAAAACGACTTCACAGATAAAAGGACATTAGGAGGAAATATAAAGCTTCCCAAGCACTGTTTGCCAGCATAACACCAACAGTCTCAAAAATAAGCTGTTGCTGTTTTGCGAAAGTTATCATAATTTTTTGAGAACTTTTGAATTTCGATTTCCTTTGAAAATATCTTAAGTCGAAGCACAGAACAGTCGAATATATTTGTTTGTTTTTTGTGCTGTTGCTTTACTGTGTAATTTCAAACAGATCAGTCGACAGTAAAACACAGATAAACAGAATTTTAGTTTTAAGTGCGATTTTTGAAATTGGTTTTTTTTTGTACATTACAATTTCGATTGTGTTCCCATAAATTAAAAAAAAAAAACAATAACAACAGTGCTGTAAAAACTCGAAATTATGTTTGCCCTTTGCTGTGCTGTACAAATTTCCACAATATAGAAACAGTCGACTATAATTTTTTGAAACTTAAGGCTGCGCAGATGCAGTACAGTAGAACTTTTTATTTTTTATGCTTCTGCTGCGCTGTTAATTTCTTAATTTCCAAATGAAAATGAAATTCAATGGAAATGAAAAAAAAAGTTGAAAATAATTTCAAACTCTGCTCAAAAGACTAAAATAATGACATATCTATCAATTTTAAAAATCGGATGTCAAATAACAAAGTTGCAAAAAAAAACAAGTTAGAGTCTCAACATAAGCTAAAAATCTTGAGGCGGACTTTTACAGCTGAAAAAAGCTGGGTAATCTAACCCAGTTTTTCGTCCATAAAATATTATTTTTTTTTACTTGGATAAAATCACCAAAAATAAAGTATTCATCGTATTTGTAATAAAACAGTCTAATTTTTAAATGAATAAAAGTTTCCTGATTTTTAAAACTTCTTATAAAAATCCTAATTTGAAAATCAAAGGTTTCGTAAAAAAAATTTCTTCTAAATAGCACTTGAGAAACCAGAATTTTTATACTCAGCTGTACTAGTACACAGAGTATTATAGTTTTAATCACATAACGGTGGATTGTAACAGAATGAAATAATCGAGACAGATATAAACTTATATATATCAAAATGATCAGGGTGAAAAGAGAAATCGATTGAGCCATGTCCGTCCGTCCGTCTGTCCGTCCGTCTGTCCGTCCGTCTGTCCGTCTGTAAATACTCTAACTCGCGCAAAAATTGAGATATTTTGATGAAATTTGAAATGCAAGTTGGTATCGAGACTGGGACGGTTGGTATTGAAAATGGGCGAAATCGGACCATGACCACGCCCACTTTTCCTATATAGAAAAAATCGGAAATTTGGTATCTCAGTCACTAATATAGCTGGAGCGATGAAATTTTAATCACGTGTTGAACTCACGCCCCTAGGAAGAAATTTGATGAAATTTTGGAAAATGGGCGGTGCCACGCCCACTTATTAAGGGTCAAACATTGAAAGTTTTATATGTCATAACTCAGAAACCGTTGAAGATATAGCGATGAAATTTGGTATGCCTGATGTACTTATTTAGACAAATGTTTTGACGGAAAATTGTGAAAATCGGTTGACGGCCACGCCCACTTTTATATATGGGAACTATAAAGGGGCCTAATAAAAACATTTTAAGCGATATTTCTGTCAAATATAAAGATATATCATTAAAATTTTATGGCAGGAGTCTAACTACGGACATAAAACAAAAATCACAAAAATTTTGGAAAATGGGCGTGGCACCGCCTCTTTTTAGAAGCTGGAATATACGAGATTTCTGAGCCCATAACTCGACAAATAATTGATATATAATGATGAAACTTGGTGTGTACACTTTTATTACTTGTGGTAATACATGTTGAAAATTTTAGCCAAATCGGTTGACGACCACGCCCACTTTTATATATGGGTATTATAAAGTGGCCTAATAAAAACATATTAAGCGATATCTTTGTCAAATATAAAGATAATTCATTGAAATTTTGTGGCATGAGTTCTACAATAGATCGGAAACAAAAAATAGAAAAATTTCGGAAAATGGGCGTGGCACCGCCTCTTTTCAGACAAAGGAATCAACGAGATTTCGGAGCCCATAACTCGACAAATAATTGAGATATTATGACGAAACTTGGTTTATACACTTTTATAACTTGTGTTAATAGACACGCAAAAATTTATTGAAATCGGTTTATGACCACGCCTACTTTTTAACAAAGATATTTCTGGAACACCCTTTGGGAATTTGTAACGTGGCATCTTTGTAACTAGAAGTCATAAAGGAATGAAATTTTGTACAAAGAATAATATTCATATGCTTAGTTGGATGGCTGATAGAAATTTTGAAAATGGGCGTGGCTGCGCCCACTTTATGCGGCACTCGATTCATATAAAATACACCGTGTTTCCATCAAACGCAAACAAACAATGAAAGCATACAGCTGAGTATCTAATGTTCGATTCCACTCGAACTTAGGCTTCCTTACTTGTTTTTTTATTATTTTTATTTAGTGCACGAAATAAGTTATATATTTTTCTCAAAAAAAAAAAAAAATCCACAACGATGTAACCCCCCACGAAATAAATTCCTGGGTACGGCCCTGGTCTAAAAGCTAGCTGTAGATTCAAGTCATGTGAAAAGACTCCACCTCCAACTTTGTTGTCCAGTTTCGAGATGGAAACGCTACCTGGGGTTGGATAGCACCGATTTGGCTCTTCCCACTCATCCCTTTTTGGAATCCTTGTTTCGTAGTTGCTGTCTGCAACTATTGTAGTAGTACAGCGGTCCGTACTACCGGGTAGAAAACCTAATTTGCTTAGAATGCTAGAGTGTACTGTGGCTTTTGTATGCCATCCGGGTGACTCTCTTAAACGTAGAGCTGACGTAGCCGCTACTTGAAAACCTGCTAAATCTAATGGCAAGATATCTAGAATGGCCTGCAGAGCTTCACTAGGCGTCGTCCTGAGTGCTCCACTTATGCTGATCATGCTAGATCTGTGGACTCTGCTCAGAACATTAAGGTTTGACGCCTTGCTCAAAGCGGGCCACCATACTACGACCCCATATAGCAGGATTGGTCGAATGATCGCAGTGTAAATCCACCTGCAAATTCTGGGACTAAGTCCCCACTTTTTGCCTAGGGCTCTTTTGCATGTGTATAAAGCAATATATGCTTTGTTTTGACGCTGAATGATGTTATCCTTCCAGTTCAGCTTTTTGTCCAGAACTACCACTAGGAACTTAGCCTTGTCGGCCAGGGTCAGGCGAACGCCATTTAGTTCTGGTAGATTTAACGGTGGTATTTTATACCGCCTAGTATAGAGGACAAGTTCCACCTTATTTGAATTGACACTGAGCCCACAACGAGAGGATCACGCTGAGATCTCTCGCAGTGCTACCTGCATCAGATCACATAAGGTCTGTGGGAACTTCCCTCTGTATGCTAAAGCAAGGTCGTCCGCATATGCCACGACTCTCCCGCCGCCCCAAACTGCGTCTCTTTTTAAAGGTGAGTTGACAGTGAGGTTCCATAGCAGCGGGGAGAGGACACCACCCTGGGGTGTGCCTCTGAAGACGTAGCGTGTAGATTTGACCTCGCCCATTGATGAGAGTACAATCCTTCCCCTCAAAAGTTGATCAATCAACCCAATCAGAGATACGTCAACGCCTAAGTGACTTAAAGCGTTGCTTATAGGCTCTGGGTTGACATTGTTAAACGCGCCTTCGATGTCTAGAAAGGCCACCAGGCAGAACTCCTTATCGGCCAAGGATGATTCAATGGTAGAAACCAGACTATGTAATGCCGTTTCGGTTGATTTCCTTTTAAGATATGCATGTTGATATCCAGAGAGAAGTTTACTGTCAATTGTAATAGAGAGGAAATTACTTATTATCCTCTCCAGCGTCTTGAGCAAGAAGGAGGAAGGACTTATTGGCCTATAATCCTTCGGCTCATAGTGCGAGGCTTTCCCAGCCTTAGGAATGAATATAACCGAGACGCGTCTCCACGTATTCGGGATATGATTGAATGCAAGACAAGCAACGAATATGCGTTGAAGCCAGCTTGCTGATATCCCCAGGGTATATAGGAGTTGTGCAGGAATGATCCCGTCTGGTCCCGCAGCTTTATAGGGTTTGAAGCTTTTGATTGCCAACCTAAACCGTTCCTCAGTCACAGGTATATTAACAGCGATACCCGTTGATGGTATCGCCAGTCCATTTCGCGAGCTACCAGGAAAGTGTGTGTCCAGCAGCAGCTCTAGAGTTTCCTTTTCTGAATTGGTCCAGGATCCATCAGGCTTCCGAAGGTAACCCAATGACGTTTGTGTTCTTGAGAGCACGCATCTAAGTCTTGCCGTCTCATCGACGCTTTCGACTCCGGTACAGAAGTTCCTCCAAGAGGTTCTCTTCGATTGTCTCAGGGCTTTTTTATAAGCCCTTAGATTTTCTTTATATTGCAACCACTCGGGCTCATTGTCGAGTCGTTTGGCCCTGTTCAATTGCTTCCTGCAAGATTTTCGAAGTGAGTCCAGTTCGCAGGACCACCAATGAGGTTTCCGCTTGCCCCGCGGTCTTGGTTCCGGACAAGCTATGTTAAAAGCGTTTGAGAGTGCATTAGTGAAGGTACCGACCAGATCCTCCAATTGCCCTGTCGACGAGGGATTACAGGGTGGAAGATCCAGCAGCCCCTTAACAAATAGTTCATTGTGAAGATCCCAGTTCGTGTTACGTGGGTTCCTTTTTAAAACTGATTGTTGAATGGAGAAATCTAAGATTATTTCTATATATCGGTGGTCAGAGAAAGAGTGTTCATCAAGAACGCGCCAGCGTTTGACACCCTCATAAGTTTTTTCACTACATAAAGTGAGGTCTAGTACCTCTCTTCGATTTTTAGTAATAAATGTTGGTTCATTACCTATGTTACACACTACCATGTTAGTTGTCAAAAGGTAATCAAAAAGTGACTCACCCCTTTCATTTGTGTCAGAGCTGCCCCATTGTACATGATGCGAATTTGAGTCCGCTCCGATGAGTAGATGGCCGGGGCAATATTTGGCCACCAGGTCCATCATCAAGCCTTGTGGTGGAGGTGTGCGTGGATCATAGGGCATATACACCGATGCCAGAGTTACCGGTGTGCCCTTGATCGTTATGCTGGCCGCAGTAATGTCGCCGTCGCTAAAGTTGGGCAAGAGAAACATTGTTAGCTCGTACTTAACCAATATACAGGTTCTTATATTACCTTCAACACAAGCTCGGATGAGCCTGTATCCAGTGGCCCCCAGTCCGCAAATCCTCAGGTTATTCACCCAAGGTTCTTGGATGAGGACCACGTCAACGTCGCCTTGAGAAAGGCGACTGATGAGAGCGGCTAATGCCGCTTTAGATCGGTGGAGGTTTATCTGCAGCACTCTCATGAGTGTCCACAGCCCCCACCCCCTCAGCCACCGTGACGTCGGCAGCCTCTTCGTCGCTGTCCAGCAGGACATCCTCCATTGTCAAATCATGCAGAGCATCTGCACAATTTGACGTGGCGGACTTCATGCTGTCCACGTCGGAGAGATCCGCCTCCGTTTCGGGCGCCTCGATGTCCGAGTCCACCGAGGTTTCCGGAGCGGCGGCGCGCTGAGCGTCGCCACGGTACACGTGAATTATGACATCCCCGACGCCATAATTCACCCTACCCTGGCACTGTTTAAGTGGCTCGAGAGCCTCGTTATTCAGCGCCAGGACCACCTCCCTTCTCGGGCCCACTGCGTCTTCGACTAGAATGACGCTCTAATTCTGCATAGGGAGGGATGGGTTCATAACCTGCAGCATTCTGAGGATCCTCTCAGGAGCTGCTGGGGTTACAGGAACCCATACCCTGGCCCTAGGCCGGACCGGAACGTCCTTCCAGTCGACGACCTCTAGTCGCGCACCGGGGTACACCTCGCCGACCCTCGCGACCGCAGCCTTATACAGGCTAACGGTCCTTGCGTCGTCGCAAGCGAGCACCGTGATTTGGCCTTGGTACCATCCCGCGTCTCTACCACGTGGGGGTGGTCCCGGAGACGCCAGCACGACGTCAAGAATGGCGTCGGTGATGGCGGCCAGGACCCACAACCACTTGTCCTTCGGGATGGCCCCACGGTCATTTCCACGGTCCAGGACCCCAAAGAGGATCCTGTCCCTGGCAACCTCGGCGAAGGTTGGCTTTGGCACACCGGAGTGCTTCTGTAGCCGCTTCGGATGGGGCTTTATCTCCTCATCCGATCTTTGGCGCTTAAAGGGAGTGCCACTTTCCACAGTTTTCCCCAGCGCGTTTTGGAAGGATGGCAGCAGAGCTCTCGCCCTAACTACAGGCTCCCTCACGTCCTGGGGCGACGTTTCGAGTGCCACCCCCCCGTATCGTTTGAGGACCTTTGCGGCCCTCCGTTTATCCCCATATTGGGGTTTATTGTCCAGGGGGAGGCGGCTCGTAGTTTCCCTCGCTGCCGCTCCCCCGGTAGAATTATTACCTTCGGCTACCTTCCCCTTCGAGTCAGCATGGCCAGGTCGTGAAACCACTGCCGCTAATGTCGAGGGAAAAGTTGCCTTACCGGCGCTTGATTGACCCCTGGCCTCAGCAAGAACTGTACGGCTCACCGTTTCCAGCGTTGCCGTGACAGCAGCCTTGCTGGTGCTGGGACCCATCATGTCACCCTTCTCACTACTGTTGAAGGCTACCTTCTCCTTTGGCGTACTATGGCCAGGTTGCGAAACCACTGCCACCGCCTCTGGGAGAAAGGTCGCCGTACCAACACTCGATGGACCGCCCGCATCAGTGAGGTCTGGGCGGCTCGCCGTTTCCAGCGCTGCCGTTCCAGCGCTCCCACTGGAGTTGGGATCCATCGGACGTCGATCGTCCCTACTTTCGGCTACCTTCTCCTTTAGCTCGGGGTGGCCAGCCTCCCACCCACATGTACGCCATGTAGGCGCGAAAGCGTCCTTGGCGCTTGCGCCGACGCAATCCTCCTCCGAGAGGAAGAGGACGAAGGTTTTTTTGTTTTATTTTTTAAGTTTGAATTTGAATTTTCCATGTAAAAAGGGCCCCAACTCGAAGCCGCTATCCTTCCCCGTTTCGTGCAGTCACTAAGGATCCCAGGTTATGTGTGAAATCAGGGACAGCCTGGGGAGGTTGGAACCCCCGCCGTCATGTGGGGGGCCCAGAGCCATCCGTGCAAAGACAGGAGTAATCTCAACTGCACCTGCACCGCCAACTTAACGGCGACGGCTGGGAACGTTCTCCGAGACTTGCCAAGTTTTAACGGGGCGGAAGACGGTTGCGACATTAGCCTGACAGCCATTTTTGTGGGGTGTCACCCCCACATACTCAGGTGTCAGATTGCCACGCCCGCCAGCCCGAAGCAAACTAATCCGAATAGAAGAGCCAGAGAAAGTCCGTAGACAAAGCAAGGTCAAAATGGAGGTGTGGTCCTCACCTACTTTATCTGTTCCCCGTCCTAGATGGTTGGGGTTAACAGTGCCACCAAACGTGAAGGAAAAGTAGGAGATTGAGAGTGAGAGGTGAGAGAGAGGCTTCATTTCCAAGGATCGGCCATCGAGTTAACACATCACTAACCTTTTTGGCACCAGTCTTTAATTACTACTGTAAAAAGTTTACACTATTTAAGTTTTATTTACTGTTTACTGTAAGACTACTGAAGTAGCGAGGATACAGTAGTCTAAGAATTGGCATACACACACACGCACACTGATGAGCACAAACGCATGGGTTAACGAGCATCTGAGGTATGATGCCCAATAAACATAATAGAAAAAAATCTCGAAATTTTGAAATTCACAATTAAACGTACCTATTCTCAATTTTTTCTCAAATATACCAAAGTAAGTACCCAGATATGTATAAATTAAGGACACGTTCATACATATATAACTACATACATATTTTATGTGTTTAAAATCGATAAAAGATTTTCTTCTTATTAAAAAAACTTCACCCAAAAGTCGATTAACTTTTGTTTTTTAAGTAAAGCAGATGAAAACTTTCTTCTTCCAGTTATTTGTTTACTCGAAATACATACCTACATAACGAAAAATTCATAAAAGCAAATCCTTATACCAAGCGAGAAATTATTTACCAATTTTGACAGAATTTTATCAACGCTGCTCTTCTAGCTATTGCTCCTCCCCTAATTACCAAATCTGCATTTTTCTTAATTCTCAATTTGAGATGTATTTGTACGTAATTGTATATATGCATGTATACCAAAACGGAAATTCATCTCAAATAGCATTCTCAACTTCAATGGCTTCGATGCCATTCCTGGAGAATATTAATTTTTTTATAAAATCTTAACCTAGAATATAATTAAGATATTTGTTGCCACTGCTTCAAATAACATTTGGATGAAAAGCAATTTTATATTTTTAAGTAACTTTTTGCTTCCCGACGTTTTACCGAGCATTGTGGTAAAAATATAGTTTTTATTTTCATGTCCTTAATTTATACATACCTGGGTACTTACCTTGGTATATTTGAGACAAAAATTGAGAATAGGTACGTTTAATTGTGAATTTCAAAATGCTCTGGAATTAGAAATGTGTATAAACGTTTTTTCAACGTTCGAGATTTTTTTCTATTATATTTATTGGGCATCATACCTCAGATGCTCGTTAACCCATGCGTTTGTGCTCATCAGTGTGCGTGTGTGTGTATGCCAATACTTAGACTACTCTATCCTCGCTAGTTCAGTAGTTACAGTAAACAGTAAATAATACTTAAATACTGTAAACTTTTTACAGTAGTAAGTAAAGACTACTTATTACTGTAAAATTTTTACAGTAATAAGTAACGCGGTACTTAATACTGTAAAAAATTTTAAGTAATAAGTAAAGCGATATTTAATACTGTAAAAAATTTTAAGTAAGCAGTAAAAAAGGTAAAAATAATGAATTACTACTGGTACTTAAAAGTGCCCATCTATGCTTCCGAGTGTATTTCTGCCACGAAAAAAGGTTCTCACAAAAAATGCATTCGCGGTTCGGAATCGGCATAAAACCAATTTGTAGGAAAAAAATTAAGGAGCACGCATCGAATTGGGGGAGAAGCTCGGTCTTAGCTCCATGTTAATAAAAGTATACTCCTAATTTCTTAAATCTCAGGGAAATATGTCAAATTATTTTGATATTTACTGAATTAAGTTTAAGTATCATAGTTTCGTTAAATTATTTAATGAATAAGTTATATGTTTAGTGAAGTTAATTATGTAATAAATATCTTCCAGGGATATAAAAATACGCATTTTCGGATTTTTTTCATAAGCTTGGAAATCCTGCTTGAAACGATTTTTATTGAAACATCTTTAAACGAAAATAAGAAAGTCAAATTTTCGACAGAATTTTTTGAAATAAATTTAAAAACTCTGGCGTATGATTTTTTTGTTTGAGTCACTGTATATATTTTCCAATATAATCGACTTTTAAGACAAACTAGAGTGCTGCCAACTGTCGAAACTCGACGGTTTTCTAGATGTTTTCTTATGACTAAGGTGCAAATATAGTTTTTGTATAATTGTTTGTTGTTATTGTCACTGTTACTATTTTATTATTGTTCCTGTTGATGCTGCTCCTTTTGTTGCTACTGTCACTGCTACTATTATGTTGTTGTTTGTGTTGTTGTCGTTACTCGTCTTCACAATTCTCCTACCTATGGACTTCATTCTTTGTGTTTCTGCTCTTTTCATTCCTGAATTTCTTTCCTACTTATTTTTTCTTATCCTTCTTATTACTTGACTTTGTGTTTTTGTTGTAGTGCTTCTGCTACTTTTTTATGTCTCTACTTCTTTGAAACTACACACCACTTCAAGCCAAACATGTTCACAATTGCATGGTGAGTTTTGTGAACACGCACAAAATCAGCTAGGCATGCGCATCTGTTGTGCTCAAAAGCATGCAACAGCAACCACACGGAAATTTTCCAACGACGATTGTGGACGTATTTTCCAACCAATTTTCATGAAAATTGGCGCAGTTCTATTTGAGAGCAACAACTTTCTAATGGTGTACTTAGTTTTAAAATCGGTTCAGTAGTTTCGATGGAAAAGATGGAACAAAATTTATGTTAGCGTATTAAAAAAAAAATAAGTAGATTATTAAAATCTATACCGAAAATTTTTCCTTAATATATCTAAGCTTAGAGGTCGCGCAAATGCCTCTAAATTTCCTACTGCTTTTACATCAGTGATGATACATAATTTTTTTGAAGGTCGTCAATGTAAAATAAAGGCGTTTTTTATCATTAAAAAAGGGAATAGATATTGATTTAGGAGTAATAGAATAAAAATAGCCTTGTTTCGCTAAGATTTTTTCGGTTTTAATTTTTTGGACGAACTTCCGCATACAAAGATAAAAATGCTTTCCGCGACCTTTAAATTAAATTTTTTATCATTAACCTTTAACATACGACGTGGTGGTAATTTTTACACCGACTTACAGTTTCTTTAATTATCTCTTTTAACTTACCATCCAGCAAGTTTACTCTCTTAGTATCTTCCCATCTCGTTATAGTTATTGACCCCTTTTGTTTTTATGGAGGAAGGTGTAACATTTGACGAGAAATTATGATGGTGGGGTAAAAATTACCCCACGTCTAGGGTAACGTTAGTTTTTCTTCGAATGCAATTTTTGGAAATTTACCACTTCTCACTTCTCTGCAGCATTTTGATGCGTTTGGAATCTACTCATGTCATCATAATTATCGATCAGTATAGTTTCTATGGTGGAAGATCTCCAATAACGGATAAATTATGATATCGGGGTAAAAATTACCACACCTCGACGTTAACGTAACTTTTTCTTCAAAAATAATTTATTTCCATTTAAAACTTCTCTCACTGGCAATTTGAATAACATGGGCTATTAATTTTACCACTTCTTCAAATGATTATTGGAAGAAAAATTAAAAAATTCGTTTCGTGATTCATTTTATACGCTCACGTTATTATGAAAAAAACTTCAAAAAGACTGGCCAGCATTTTCTACAAAAAAATTTTTTTAAATAAAATTCCTATTATATATTTAAAAATATATATTTTTTTATGAAAACCCGTCTCTAAAGTTTAAAGAAAGTTTTTGTTTTACCTTTTATCTATAAGGTTCTCATGTGATGTTTTCGCTATTTTGAAAGAACAAGACCTTGTGAATTATAGTAAAAACTTTGTTGATTTAAAAAATTTAATTAACTTTTTTTATTAATTTCATTTGAAAAAGGACTGACCTCTTTCCAATGCAAAAATTATTATAAAAAAATTTATTTTTTATTGAGAGTTTTAAGTAAAATGCGTAGAAAAAAATTTACCACCACGTCGTAAACTATGTCACAAAATTTCACCTCGTCACTTAAAGGTTAAATAATGGAACATATATAAAAATAACTTTGTTTCGCAAGTATTCTTTGGGTTTCCATTTTTTTTTACCACCATAATGTGCATACATATGTATGTATGTATATGTACATTAGATACGTTTTTTTAGATCCCCCTCTAAAACACCCTATTTTCATATTCCGGTGCCGGAGGATAGATCTGAGAAGGTTTAAAGAATTTCATACAAAACAAGTAAGGAAGACTAAGTTCGAGTGGAATCGAACATTAGATACTCAGCTGTATGCTTTCATTGTTTGTTTTCGTTTGATGGAAACACGATGTATAGCCACGCCCATTTTCAAAATTTTTATCAGTCATCCAACTAAGCATTTGAATATTATTCTTTGTGCAAAATTTCATTCCTTTATGACTTCTAATTACAAAGATGTCACGTTACAATTCCCAAAGGGTGTTCCAGAAATATCTTTGTTAAAAAGTAGGCGTGGTCATAAACCGATTTCAATAAATTTCTGCGTGTCTATTAATACAAGTTATAAAGGTGTAAAAACCAAGTTTCATCATAATATCTCAATTATTTGTCGAGTTATAGGCTAAGAAATCTCCTATATACCTTTGTCTAAAAAGAGGCGGTGCCACGCCCATTTTCCAAAAATTTTTCTACTTTTTGTTTCCGGTCTACTGTGGAAATTATGCCACAAAATTTCAATGAATTACCTTTATATTTGACAAAGATATCGCTTAAAATGTTTTTATTAGGCCACTTTATAATACCCATATATATAAGTGGGCGTGGTCGTCAAACCGATTTCGCTAAAATTTTGAGCGTGTATTGCTACAAGTAATGAAAGTGTATACACCA
The DNA here is from genome assembly GCA_960531455.1 of Urophora cardui. Taxonomy (NCBI): domain Eukaryota; kingdom Metazoa; phylum Arthropoda; class Insecta; order Diptera; family Tephritidae; genus Urophora; species Urophora cardui. Next base: position 84,017,150 of record OY482672.1, on the reverse strand, counting down.
AGTTTCGTCATAATATCTCAATTATTTGTCGAGTTATGGGCTCAGAAATCTCGTATATTCCTGCCTCTAAAAAGAGGCGGTGCCACGCCCATTTTTCAAAAATTTTGTGTTTTTCGTTTTATGTCCGCAGGTGGACTCCTGCCATAAAATTTCAATGATATATCTTTATATTTGACAGAGATATCGCTTAAAATGTTTTTATTGGGCCACTTTATAATACCCATATATAAAAGTGGGCGTGGTCGTCAACCGATTTTGGCAATTTTTAGTCCAAACATTTGCCTAAGTAAGTATATTACGCACACCAAATTTCATCGATATATCTTCAATGGTTTCTGAGTTATGACTCATAAAACTTTCAATGTTTGCCCCTTAATAAGTGGGCGTGGCACCGCCCATTTTTCAAAATTTTTGTGGTTTCTATTTTATGTCCATAGTTGGACTCATGTGACAAAATTTCAGTGATATATCTTTATATTTGACAAAGATATCGCTTAAAATGTTTTTATTAGGTCACTTTATAATATACATATATAAAAGTGGGCGTGGCCGTCAACCGATTTTAACTATTTTCCGTTCAAATGTTTGCCTAAGTAAATAAATCACGCATACCAAATTTCATCGATATATCTTCAATGGTTTCTGAGTTATGACATATAAAACTTTCAATGTTTGACCCTTTATAAGTGGGCGTGGCACCGCCCATTTTCCAAAATTTCATCAAATTTCTTCATAGGGGCCTGAGCTCAACACGTGGGTAAAATTTCATCGCTCCAGCTATATTAGTGACTGAGATACCAAATTTCCGATTTTTTCTATATAGGAAAAGTGGGCGTGGTCATGGTCCGATTTCGCCCATTTTCAATACCAACCGTCCCAGTGTCGATACCAACTTGCATTTCAAATTTCATCAAAATATCTCAATTTTTGCGCGAGTTAGAGTGTTTACAGACGGACGGACGGACAGACGGACGGACGGACGGACATAGCTCAATAGATTTCTCTTTTCACCCTGATCATTTTGATATATATAAGTCTATATCTATCTCGATTATTTCATTCTGTTACAATCCACCGTTATGTGATTAAAACTATAATACTCTGTGCATAGGTGGGCATACTGAAGTAAAATTGTAATTCAGTAAAGCAAACAGTAAGCAGTAAAAGAATATTGCTTACTTAAAATTTTTTACAGTAATAAGTAACGCGTTACTTATTACTTAAAAATTTTTAAAGTATTAAGTATCGCTTTACTTATTACTAAAAATTTTCTACAGTATTAAGTACCGCGTTACTTACTACTGTAAAAATTTTACAGTAATAAGTAGTCTTTACTTACTACTGTAAAAAGTTTACAGTATTTCATTATTATTTACTGTTTACTGTAAGACTACTGCAGTAGCGAGTAGTCTAAGAATTGGCATACACACACACGCTCACTGATGAGCACAAGCGCATGCGTTAACGAGCATATGAGGTATGATGCCCAATAAACATAATAGAAAAAAATCTTGAACGTTGAAAAAACGTTTATACACATTTCTAATTCCAGAGCATTATGAAATTCACAATTAAACATACCCATTCTCAATTTTTTCTCAAATATACCAAAGTAAGTACCCAGGTATGTATAAATTAAGGATATAAAAATAAAAACTATATTTTTACCACAATGCTCGGTAAAAATTTCGGGAAGCAAAAATTTACTTAAAAATCAATTGAAAAAATAAAATTGCTTTTCATTCAAATGTTATTTGAAGCAGTGGCAACAAGTATCTTAATTGTATTCTAGGTTAAGATTTTATAAAAAAATTGAGTAAATTTTTGCTTCCTGACGTTTTACCGAGCATTGTGGTAAAAATATAGTTTTTATTTTCATATCCTTAATTTATACATACCTGGGTACTTACCTTGGTATATTTGAGAAAAAATTGAGAATAGGTACGTTTAATTGTGAATTTAAAAATTTCGAGATTTTTTTCTATTATGTTTATTGGGCATCATACCTCATATGCTCGTTAACGCATGCGCTTGTGCTCATCAGTGAGCGTGTGTGTGTATGCCAATTCTTAGACTACTGTATCCTCGCTACTTCAGTAGTCTTACAGTAAACAGTAAATAATACTGAAATACTGTAAACTTTTTACAGTAGTAAGTAAAGACTACTTATTACTGTAAAATTTTTACAGTAGTAAGTAACGCGGGACTTAATACTGTAGAAAATTTTAAGTAATAAGTAAAGCGATACTTAATACTGTAAAAAATTTTAAGTAATAAGTAACGCGTTACTTATTACTGTACAAAATTTTAAGTAAGCAGTAAAAAGAGTAAAAATAATGAATTTCTAGTGGTACTTAAAAGTGCCCATCTATGACTCTGTGTACTAGTACAGCTGAGTATAAAAACGCATGTACATACATATGTATATAAAAAACTTTAACCTTATCACACCGAAAAAGATCAAACACAGAAAATAAATAATAAAAAAAAAAAAGGAAAAATAGTAAAATAAGGGAATTACTATTATAGGGTGATGATGATCGCCCTCCCTGAAAGCAAATCATATGAGCCAGGAAATTTTTCACAGACCCAAGACAGCCGCCATTGGCAGCCATCACAAAGCGTTGAACTAGAAATCCCTTTTTGAGACTTTGCTTAATGCGGCGTGGTTGTTTTTATAATTTACGACATGGCTTCATCGCATCGCAGCGAGTCTTGTGGCAGCCGACATCTCAGCGGTGGTATCAGCAAATGCCACAATGGTTACAAATTTATCTTAGTGCAATTTTAATACGATAATTCAGAAGATTTACTTCTGTCAACATCGCCATCATATACGAACCTTCGTATACATATGTACATATCTATATACATTTGTAGGTATATGCGTACAAACAAACATACATACATACGTATATATGTATATGTACATATATATATATATATAAAGGTATATATTTTGTCATACATATGTATGTACATACATACGTATTGAGCATCTCCGTTGATTACTGAGTAAAAGTCTATTCACTTCTTTCAATTCTATTTAAAGCATTAAGGGTGCAACTGGGCAACTATTGAAGTTTTTTTAATATTCCCTTTTGTTGGGTTTCTTACTATTGTTTGTTTTTTTAGCCACCCGTCATGTTGATGATGAAAATGGGAATAGGCGATGGATATTTCTGTTATTTAATTTAAAATGGCTGCATCCATAACTCATTTTTATGTGCATTGACTTTTCTTCCCCGTACAGCAATAGTATTCTTGTTCGTTGTTTATGTCCCTTATTAAACCTTTAGGGATGAAAATTTTTTCAAATAAATGCGCATACATACGTATTTACATATACCCTGCAGGGAACTCAATAACTAGTGAGCAAAATTTCTAGTTCCGAACTGGCGAAAAGGTGTCAAAGGGGAACTAGATCAATTGTAGTTAGACCTCCACCAGTTCAGAAGGAGTGAATTGAGTGACCATTGTAAGACACACTTTGATTTGTATGCAATTTCGAAGTGACAAAAATTCTATGAAAATTTTTCATTCGTTTAATTGCCGTCGGCTTTGTATATTTCTGCAATTCTCAGATGTTTAGTGAAGTATTTTATATAAAGAGTTTTCTATTTGCATCTTGTATGAAATGAAATGTTTCCCTAATTATTCTTTTCCGATCCCTCAGGCTTATTTTTAATTTTTTTTTTATTTTATTACTTTTTAAATATTATTGTAAATTTTTATTAAATAAATAAATAAAAAAATATTAGTTAAAAAAAATTAAAAAAAAAAATTATCATCCACCTTGACACCGACAGGATTCGAACCCGCGCCCCTCAGATTGAAAGGCACATACGTTAGCCAGTCGGCCAACGCGCCACTTGCATGAAGTGTGTCAAAGGCTGCACTTAAGCGGCAGATATAAAACTGTAGAATTTGTAGGTACTTGTAGCTAGTTCAGAGCTATCGAAATTGTGCCAATAAATGAACTAGTGTAAACTGTAGAATTTAGTACTAGTTCGGAACTATCGAAAATGTAGTGCAGAGAGGGACAATTGACACCGCCTAGGACATCGCCGTGTTAAATTCGCCAGTTGATAACATGCAGAAGAGATTTAGTTCGCACTAGTAGTGTCGAAAAATGCACTGTAGACGCGAACTAGTTCGGAACTAGAGATTTTCCCTACAGGGTATCTACATACATATGTATGTACATATGTATGTACCTTGTAGGGTTTCGGAGTAGACTTAGTATACTACTAGACTGTAAGTGACTGTAACTGGTTCAAAATTTGGTCCAATCCTATGGAAATTTCTTTTACATTTAACATTGCATGTCCTAGGTTAGGACCAATTGTTCCTGTCTGGATTACATCCGGATCAGCTTTAGGTCGATTGGACATTTGGCATTAAAATCGGAGTATACTTTTTCTGTGGAGACGAATGTTATTATATTTTTGCATATCTGCTGATATATATAAAGCGATTTTATTATTATGAATGTTGGTGTCTAGCACGAAATTATTATTTTTTTATTTTTTATTTTAATTTTAGTACTTTGGGATAAGCGGAAAAATCCCATTAGCTTATACAGCGATGGTAGATGTGAGGCTATTTCGAAGAAAAACCATTTTCTTCATCATCAGACATCCCTTCGGGATCCCACCAGGCTTTACACCTACACTCCAACCATCAGTAGTCGAATATTAGCGAAGAGCTTAGCACCGCGGCTACCGATGGTCCCGCTGAGATGTTGGAATTTCCCTTATACATATATGCCATTGCTCTATTCAATCTAACCTTTCTTAATAAAGTCCATCCATTTAAAATATGAACCGGGAACTATTTTATTTTTTTATCAAAGTATTTGCGTATTAAGTATTAGCGGTATGTATTAGAGGTATGTTAAACAAGCATATGGGTGTTTCCGAAAATTGGTCAACCAAAGACAAAAATTTAAAAACGCACCTAGGCCAAACTTTTTGGTACCATTATATAGGTACGTATTTCCTTTAACACGCCACAAAATTTTAAGGACATTGGAGCAATGCTTCTTACAAAACTTACGTCTTTCAGACTACCATATACAATTTTTTTTTTTTAGGTAAGTGTATATGACTTCCGAAATACATCCACGAATTCGCAACAAAAGCGCCGGTAGAAAAATGGCGTTTACGAGTACTTAGCCCAAGGTCAGACCTGGGAATATCAACATAGATACATTTACAAAATACTTCAAATCTTGTATAAAGTGTATTCAAAAGTAGTGCTTTTTTTTAAGCGTTCGGACGCAAAATATACTTTGCAGTAAAAAAAAACATACTTACCTCTGTGTTATTTTTAAAATTTGTTTGACAAAACACAGTTTTGGGTGCTCTTTCGGGCAGCGTTAATTTTTTTCCCAAAATCAAAAGGATTCCTGAGTGTAAGTATTTTAAACATTGGAACGTCCGAACGTATACACTTTTTTTCTTCAGATAATTTTTTTTTTTGCTCCTTATAAAGCTATCTAGCAATGAATTCCGCTCAAAGGGCTATGAGGTGGAGGTTAAACCTCTTGAAAGATGGTCAGAAATGGAAGGATTTCAAAAACAAAGAAAGAGAGAGAAAAAAGATTTTTAGGAAAAACATAAAAAAACACTTTGAAGGTAAGAATGCTCCAAGCAATTTGGAATAGATGTAGACAATAAAATATTTTTGGCCGCATAAAACTTCAAAATCTACCTATATGCGATGGCTTAAAGTAAAACAAATACCAGCCCTTCAATCATTACACAGTTTCTCATGCGAAAATGGACATCATATTACTGCCGGACGTACAGCGACATCTAAGCAACGCGATATTTAAAATACCTTTGTTTATTCCTATTAAATTTTGCTAGTACTTACATCAGTTTTTTTATATTCATCGCCACTATACATTATTAAGTAACGTTTTAGTGCTCAGAATGTGCAAGTAATATAAATTTTGAATTAATGAGTTAATTGCAATAAAATATGTGCTCAACACTTGTTTTGTTATGAAAAAGTTATGTTTTCCTTCATAGAAAAATTTGGAACGTCCGAACGGGAACGTCCGAACAAAATTAAAACCGATATTTCTCCAATAAAAAACGTCTACAGAAATATAAATTTAATGCAGTGACAGTCCTTGTGCATTCCTCTGTTAGTCGTATATACATCATTTTTTTGTAGCATCAACCAATTCGCAGAATTTTAACGAAATCCGATGTAACCTCAAATACGAGGTACTTTTGAGGAACTTCCGAACGGCAAATTTAAATTCTTCTACAGTGGTAATGTGTCACTTTTAGAAAAAAAGTTTGATAGCGTTTGATAGAGGAGTATAAAGGCTACATATGACGAAAAAAAATATTCTGATCCAAAGCCTACTATAGGTTTTATACTGAAAATAATGTGGAAGCATGGAACGTCCGTAACGCTGGAAACACCCATATGTACGACAGTAATGAGATATCCGAGTAGTAAGTGAAAAAGCAAATGGTACAAAAATAAATATATATCCTTATCTCCATCCGCACCCTAATCCTCTTTTTCATCATCTTATACCATCTCTCCACATAAGGTGTTTCGCTCTTTTTTTCTGCACTCGCTCTCTCAATCTTGTTTCGACCTCAAAACTAGTGCCGAATCTCGCCAATTTCCATACAAATTTCTGAGAGCGAGTGAAGATTGAAACACTTGTTTCCTTCTCAATCCTCTTGCCAAACGCGATGATATCGATGCCTTCTCTAATTTTGTATCGAAAATCTATCGAAATCTCGCACAGACCAAAACAAAAACGCAAAAATAAGCAAACATACAAACATTTAAGAAGAACAAGAGAAATGTTAAACTGAATCACGATCAGCCACGTGGAGACGGGTTATTTAGCAAGATGTTTCCCTAGATGTTTCTCTGGCGAATCAAGTTATGTGGAGACGGGCTTTTATCATCCAGACTTTATACAAATTGAGGACTGCAAATATTACCAGTACCGTGTGCCCTAGATAGGGTCGAAAAAAAATGTGGTAAAAGTCCGCCCCTAAATTTGAAGCTTATGTTGAGAGGGTTAAGGGACACAAAAAAAAAAATTTTTTTTGACCCCGCGAAATACCGCCGAAATTGTTTTTTTCTTGTAACTTTGTTATTTATCATCCGATTTTTAAAATTGATACGTCATTAGTTTCGTATTTTGAAGCTCTACATTTCCTTCTAATGTCCTTTGAGCTCTGAAGTCATTTTCACATAGTCAGCTAACATATTTGTATGTCCATGAATTATCCTCTTTGTTTTGCCAAATGAAAGTACTTCAAAATTCATGACAATGTTGCCTTAAAACGGTTTTACTAAATTAATAAACAAAGAAGTTACGTCACAAAGAAGTTATTTAACATAGCAATTATTTTACTAATTTTTTTAAGCAATTCAATATATGTAAAGTTGTAAAAGTCCGACCCTAAATTTGAAGCTTATATTGAAAGGATTAAGGAAACAATTTTTATTTTTTTTTCTGATCCCGCGAAATACCGTTGAAATAGTTTTTTTTTATTGTAACTTTGTTATTTGACTTCAGAGTGCAAAAGGACATTAGAAGAAAATATAGAGCTTCGAAATACGAAAATAATGACGTATCAATTTTAAAAATCGGATGTTAAATAACAAAGTTACAAGAAAAAAACCATTTCGGCGCAATTTCGCGGGATCAGAAAAAAAATTTTTTTTGTCCCTTAATCCTCTCAATATAAGCTTCAAATTTAGGGGTGGACTTTCACAACTACATATCCTGAATTGGTTAAAATAAATGAGTTAAATAATACACTCAAAAAAAAATTTCTCTCGATCAAAGACATAATTTTCCTTATTTTGACCACGCGTCCCAATACAAAATTTTCTTTGTTTTGTGTAAATTTTCTCAAAAATGTGGAAAAAACATAAAAACACATTCAAACAAATTCGTTGCCATGGGAATTTGTATGGGAATTTAATTTCTCAAAATTAAAGAAATCAAGTCTTCAAAACAAGGAAAGTTGGGAATGGAATGGCGCTTAAAGAATTTTTCATTATTTTAATGTATGAATTTTTTCAAAACAAGTATATGAAACCATGGTAACGCATGTAACAACAATATTTTATAAACCTTTTAACATGTTTTAAGGAAAATTTACTCAAAACAAAGAAAGTAGTGTTCAAAATAGGTAAACAATTTCTTTGACCCCTCCATATATTTTTTTCTCTCAGTGTAGGTACATTAAATATTCGTAGTGACGTAACTTCTTTGTTTATTAATTTAGTAAAACCCTTTAAAGGCAACATTGTCATGAATTTTGAAGCACTTTCATTTGGCAAAACAAAGAGGATAATTCATGGACATACAAATAAGTTAGCTGACTATGTGAAAACGACTTCAGAGCTCAAAAGGACATTAGAAGGAAATGTAGAGCTTCAAAATACGAAACTAATGACGTATCAATTTTAAAAATCGGATGATAAATAACAAAGTTACAATAAAAAAACGATTTCGGCGGTATTTCGCGGGATCAAAAAAAATTTTTTTTTGTGTCCCTTAACCCTCTCAACATAAGCTTTAAATTTAGGGGCGGACTTTTACAACTTTTTTTTTTCGTATGGGGACCAACCCTATCTAGTGTGCCCGGCACCATCCAATATATACATACATACATATGTACCCAGGAAATGGGTTATTACGCGGATAACCGTGTTATATAAATGTCGGGTGTCACTCGAATTACCCAGGCGCTTGCATTTCATGAGTCCCAATGCATGCGTATGAAGTTATGAGGAAATGATTGCTATTGCAGGCCTTGCAATCAAACATTTTTCAATCGATATGATTTAAAATGTAATTTTTACAATGAAAATGATTTAAGTTGGAAGTTTATTGCAATACAAAATTTTGTAAAATATTGTAATGAAATGATTTACGAGAAAAGTTGATTGCAATGAAAATTTTTTAAATTATTATAATTGTAATTTTTACAATTAAAATGATTTACGGTGAAAGTTGATTGCAATGAAACTTTTGTAAATTATTGCAATTCTAATTTCTGAAATCAAAATGATTAATGGTGAAGTTCGATTGCAATAACATACTTCTAAATTTTTGAAATTTTTATTTTAACAATAAGAATATTTACTAGCAATATGACTTACAATCAAAGCTGCTTACAATAATATACACTATTTATGACTGCAATCAGGGACCAATAATAATCATTATTCGTTATATTTTCAATGAAAAAAATCAAATATTTGCAAATATCGTAGAGGAGTATTGAGTTTGTTTGTGTGCATGCCTGAAAGAGCACTAACCGAATCCACTATGCTCGAAAAATTTTAAGCGATATCCATAAAAATCAAAAATAATCATTATTTTTTGAGTTTTTTTTTTTGATCGAAAATAACACTTAGAGCCCGTGCACAATTGGCTTTGTCTGCTCCAACTTTGATAGAAAAAACCTTAAAGCAAAGCGAAATTCCAGATGCTTGCTACAATTAACACTTTGACAATTTCCACTTCACTTCTTTGCTTTAATTTATAAACCTGATTTTTGGTAAATTATTTGGGGAATTTGCTTTTTTCTGCTTATTCTCTGAAAAAAAAAACGTTGTAAAATAATAAATAAAAGACTTTCGCTGTTAAATCAACTACTTTCCGCAGTTGAAATGTGCCCAACAACGCTCCGTTGTTGTTTCAAAGGTGCGAGCGTTGTTGATTTAAGTCAATAACGGAGATTGTTGGAAAAAATGTTCACCTAAAAATTAATTTTTGTTTGCATTTTACTCTTCATCTTCTCTCCGCCCGGATCCCAACTGCAAATATGTAGCCTCTGCTTGTTCTCCTATTCTTATCTCCTTCTTATCATTCACTGGTTGCTATCTCTATTTCTTATTCAGATTTTTCTTCTATTTTTTATATTCCCCTCCGGATTCGAACCATGACATCAACCTGAAATTCTATCCAATCATCACATAGTGGAACATTCAACATTATATTGAACTAGCAAATACCCGTCCCGCTTCGCAGCGACAAACAAAAGCTTTTATGTTATAATGGGTCTCTCCCTTTACCTTTACCTTTACCTTTACCTTTACCTTTACCTTTACCTTTACCTTTACCTTTACCTTTACCTTTACTTTTACCTTTACCTTTACCTTTACCTTTACCTTTACCTTTACCTTTACCTTTACCTTTACCTTTACCTTTACCTTTACCTTTACCTTTACCTTTACCTTTACCTTTACCTTTACCTTTACCTTTACCTTTACCTTTACCTTTACCTTTACCTTTACCTTTACCTTTACCTTTACCTTTACCTTTACCTTTACCTTTACCTTTACCTTTACCTTTACCTTTACCTTTACCTTTACCTTTACCTTTACCTTTACCTTTACCTTTACCTTTACCTTTACCTTTACCTTTACCTTTACCTTTACCTTTACCTTTACTTTTCCCTTTACCTTCACCTTTACCTTTACCTTTACCTTTACCTTTACCTTTACCTTTACCTTTACCTTTACCTTTACCTTTACTGTACCGTGGGTACATACTTAAGTCACTACCAAATAATCAGGTCTTTAGACACACTACTTTTAGCACCACCCTCATGCACTTAAGTCGACACCCTGTTGTGTCAATCTCCACTCAAGCAATCAATCAACCTAGCCATGTGGCGTTCGATAACTACAATATCGATAACTTATACATATTGTCATAGTTAGCATGTGGCGATCAGATTCATATCCGGCTTCAAGATTTTTCTTTTCTATTTCTACTTGGAATCAGTGAACATCGTCAAGTGTAAATTATTTTGTTGTTAAGTTTTGACTATAGTTTATTAGTTCATTTTATACTACACATGCAAGGAGGAATATTTGTAAAATCCTCACCTCATCTTGAAAAGGAGTAAGTATGGGAGTGTCTTCCAAACCATCCATTTATATGTGAAGGTAGCGTTTACTTATTAGCTCTTCTAATTAGAAAGAACTTCAACAAACTACCATCCATCAAAAAGCATCCATCATCCAGCGGTTCCAGAAGGCAAGGTTTACGCCTCGAACACCAGAAGATCAGAAGATTGCATTATACCGAAAGTAATTTCAGTTGGCGCTCACAAAAAGGTTTTAACGCGCCGGGTCCTAGATGGCCCAGTAATCCCTAAAATTCGTTAAAGAGTTCTCGGCCTAATTCTCTAACCAGAAAATAGAGAGAGGAGGAGACTGTCCATATGAATTAGTTTTTACCTCGTGTGGAAAAGGCGGTTTTCCATCATGTCGTCTAATCCTACGATTTAGCAATTAATTTTATTTAACTTTCAAGTCTAAGACAGGGTAGAGAAAAACATGAAGTAATGAGTAAAGTGGATTGATTACACATATGTATCTAGCATCATACATATGTAGCATTATAGAAGGGAAGAAGTTAAATTTTAAACAAAGTGTTATGACATTTGTATATTATGAATTTCGGTTGCCCTAATACTTACCTAATAATCAATCTTTTTTTTTATATGAACTTAAATCGAAAATCCAGTTCATCTTCATGTGCATGCAGAAAATTAAGTTAAGCACGTTTATACGTACATATATACGTATAAACACACATTAAACATGCATAAGTAGGTATGTAAAACCATGTGGCTCCAAAGCTAACCTAAGTCCAAAACAATGTCATAACTCCAAAATTTCATTATATCATTAAAATGATTTGATCATTCTCGCTCTCAAACAAACCAAAATCAAAAACAGTAGGAAAGAAAGAAAGAAAATCAAAACCTCCCTGCAATGATGTTTGGAGATTTAGTCGCTCCAATTGCTACTTTGTTTTGAGCGACCTTCTTTTTGTCATAGATACAGTAGCCGTCATAAATACATATATCTGGGTGTCACTAGAGAAAGTTTTTTTGAAAATTAGGCATTTTTGCGTTCTAAGATAAAGATACTTGCATACATATGTATATCTTACGAGCTCCCAACAGCTTCATTAACAGCAAGGAAGGCCTTCTTCGCTTCGTGGGACTGCGGGGGAAATTATAAAATTACAACGTAAGTGAAATTGACATCTTTTTGTTATAAATTTTCAGTGTATGTATGTATGTATGTACATATGTATATGATTCTTATATATGAGTAACACTTTTATCGTCATATATGTAAATATAGAGATGTAAATATATTTATTTATATATGTATATACATACATATATGGATGCATGTACCTGTATCAATTCAATTACCTATTGGGAGACCGACATGGGTACATACATACATATGGTTTCAGTTGTGTACATATGTTAATGCAGGCATATGCGAATTACTCTAAAAAGTATTTTCCTTTTGCGAGATGTTCATATGTAAGCGCATAGCATGTATTTTCTCTTAAATGCACTTCTAGGTATACATATTTAGCATAACGTAAATATGTAAATGTAAATATTTAAGAGCATTGAGATCTTTTGCATTTGTTGGAGTTGGAGGTTTCCAAAGTCTCATTGTCTTTGCAAAGCCAAAGAACCAGAGTCAAATTCTTATTTAGTATATAAAAGAAGTGAGAGTAAATACGTTCAATGACCACATAATGTATGAAATGTTGAGGTAGGTTAGTTTTGGACAGCTGATAGCTATAGTTACCCAATAAACATTATTGAAAGGCAAACTTGAAGGAAGCCTAATTGTATATCTTAAGTCAATCTCTTCTTAGTCTTTTAAACCCTATACATTTACAATTGTATGAAAATGAGTAAAATAGATGAATTATAATAAAAGTCTGTAGAAATATGAATTTCTAATGTAATAATCTGGTGGTCTGAATCCTTAGTTAGTGTGGTTATATTATTGGGGCTTTATTAACACCTTTAAAGCCATGGAAGGGTGGGTTAAGAGCAGCCGTGCATTTTAATAACGTGCTGCATGGTGATGGGTTATCCCTGTATGTATTGTTCGTCTCAAGCTTTCTGGTTTTCGATCCCTAGTGTGCAATAATAATGTTCTTGTTATAACCCCTAAGCTGATAGGTGTTGGATTGGTTTGGTAGTAGTGTTTTGAACCCCTCCCCAAGACTGAAGCTCCGGTAAGATAGCTAGTGCACACGCCATTACTACCAACAGGCAAAGGCTATCCCATCTTGATGAAGAGGCTGAAGGGGCACGTAACAGAAAATGGCGCCCAACGTGGGGCCCGACGGCCTGTGGCGTACTTGATAGTAGCCCTAATGTTACCGGTCCCATAATGTTATTCCCTCTTGGAATATTTTCGTCTGTCCGTTTATATAGATTCATAAATACATACATTTTAATATCAGAATGGAATAATTTTTTTTGTCAAAGTAGCTTAACTAGATTGGATGGAATTGCAAAACTTATAACTATATGTTTTTGGTTTTGACCAACCCAATTGAGAGGTTATTTTTTTGTTAGTTAGATATTTAGGAGTAAGCTAGTGCTGATGCTGGAATTACAGAATCCTAAAGGCTATATGCCTAGAGATCTGACCGCTGATGCTGTGGTACAAACTCATTATCTAAATAATAGTATATATACATAACTGCAGATTTTGTTGAATTTTTATTCGGATAAATAACTTCTTGGAATTGTGGTTTCAATTCGACTATATGTCTGTGAACCAGCCGGTAGGACATTTATCCAAAATTTCAATGATTATCTGACGAGTTAATTTTGCTCAGTATCCCTTTTCGAGTTTTTTTTTGTTTTTTAGTAGGATTTTTGCTTCTATGCCGAAAGCTTGAAGTAACATTATAGTAACGTGGAAGTCACCGAAAAAAAAAAAAAAAAGTTTTTTTTAATACCACACAGCTCTGGAATCAGACCAACATTTTGATAAATTTTTTTGTTTCAGTTTGTGATTGAGTTCATATTACCTTTTGTCGATACGCATAGGTAGAGCTATTAGACCTATGCAGATACATTTAAATACAATTATTACCATATGCATATATTTAGATCGAGTACATCTCCAGCCATAGAGAATTATTTTCTCATGTGCATAGTATAGAAATATATATACGTTAACTTTTCAAATATTTTTCTGCCAACTTAACTGGTTTAACCCTAATTCGTTCGGAAGTTTTTGAGGATAAACTTTTATATCTATACGCAAGTAAACTCCAATTTCGGAAATTTGTAATCGGCATTCTCTATTTAGTGAGATTAATTCCATTTCATTTTTTTTTCTACCTAACTTAATTTTTTTTTATTATGTCGCTCCCCCAGGGCACTGGAAGGGCGTCTGCCCAAGGTACTGATTGCGTTATCTGCCAAGAAATCCTTGTAGATAACGACGAAGTATTAACCACGGGTTGCTCTCACCATTTCCACCGTGCATGTTTATTGAACTGGTTGAAAAAGAATCCCTCATGCCCACAGTGTAGAACCAAATGTTCTAGCAGGGATTTCAAACAGAATACAGGCGTTGTCACTCGCTCCAACTACCAAGCAGCCAACAGGAATTTGGAACTTCCACGTAATGAACAGGAACAAGGTGCCGACGGTGCCATGAGTTTGCCAAGTCCAAATCCCCAAGATGCAAATACTAGGGATGAAGAAGGTCGTGTTAGAAATATCGTTTCAGCAGTAATAGCTGCTAGACAAGCCACGCTGATTGATGATTTGGAGAATCGGGTGGCACACTTAATCGAACAAAGGCTTGAAAGCACACTTGCTACTGTCTTAGCTAGGTTGAATCTAAATACTGACAATGTAAATACACCGCCAGCTCCCCCAGTAAGGAATGCAACCCCCGTATTGAATAATACCCCATTAATTCCACCGACTAATCATTCGACTGCCCACTGGCCTAGAGACGTGCCAGCATCGGCGAATACTTCCAACCAAACTTTTCATAGAGCAATAGACCAGATTCGTTTTAGCGACATTTCGACCGTTCCTAATTCTGGTAGGATTGCACAACTCATCTCGAGTTGGGGTATTACGTTTGATGGGTCAACGCGATTGTCGGTAGATAGTTTCATCTACCGCATAGAATGTCAGGTGACAGATACACTTGGCGGAAATTTCAATATTTTGTGTGAACATGTCCAAAGCTTGTTTACCCACGATGCAAAAGATTGGTATTGGAGATATCGCCGTTCGGTAGAACGTGTTACCTGGCCTTCTTTATGCCAAGCTCTCAGAACCAATTTCCAGCAACACAAAAGTGATTTTGAGTTGAAGGAGCAAATAAGAAGTAGGAAACAAGGTTTGACTGAAAGTTTTGACGATTTTAGGAACTCTGTCCTTAAGCTTGCAGAACCCTTACAAGCCCCACTGACAGAAGCAGAATTAGTTGAAATTTTACAACATAATCTGCGCCCTCGCATTCGACAACAGTTACTATATGTGCCTGTTAACACTCTCGCAGAATTGCGTAAGCTCTGCTTGAAAGGTGAAAGTCTTACCAACGAGTTAAACAAGCCAAATATTTCGTTGCCATCCGCAAATACACGTCCACCCCCTCGACGATATGCCAATGAGCTCCAATACGAAAACAATATTCTCGTAAATGAGGAGTTTGAGATAGACGAAGTGACGAAACGATCAATTGACCCCGCCAAACTAGAGTGCTGGAATTGCCGAAGCGTAGGTCATAGATATATGGACTGCATAGAAGATCGCACAGTATTTTGCTATGGTTGTGGAAAATCGAATGTTTATAGACCAAGTTGTGAAACTTGTTCGGGAAACTCGAAGGCGGGCGAGGCTCCAAAGACGAATCCTCGCCAAGACCCGAAAAGGAAATAATAAAGTCAGTAATTTTAAGTCGAAATAAATCTGACCATTTCAAAATTCAATATCCTGAGGAAGTAATAACAATAGATCCAGTTGTCCGTAATATTGTGCCATACGATGTCCGTCTGAAAAGATATAATGAAATAAGAGACCGAATTTTCTCAAAAGGTGATGAAGTACCCTCATGTATTAGTCGTTCGTCCGTCCGTATTAAACAATTTTGGCGAAAAATTAAAGAAAAACGAAAATCCCTCAAACAATTTGTTTGTATACTAACAAAAAAATCATCTGATTTAAGGCCCTATGCGAAAATTAAAATTTTAGGTTCCGAGTTTTTAGGTCTGTTAGATAGTGGAGCTCAAGTCTCCTGTATAGGTTCGACTCTGGCCGAAAAAATCCGGAAGGAGAAAAAATTGCGAGAGCATAAGACAGCTGTGTGTACTGCTGATGGTAAAACACAAGTGGTTTTCGGTGTCATAGATCTAGAAGTAAACTTTGAAGGAAAACAAGATTTCATTACTTTTTTTGTTATGCCAAGCATGTCGCAAAAAGTCATCTTGGGAGTAGATTTTTGGATAAAATTCCGAATAGCGCCGCACATAATATCCGAAGTTTCCCTCGATGTAAAACCTCATGACGATACCCTTTCCTTGAATTACGAGCAACAACTTCAGTTAGAAGTTATCAAAAACAGATTTCCAAGCTTTGAGAAGGAAGGCTTAGGAAAAACGACTCTGATAGAATATGTTATAGAGCTGCAGGCCAACGTCCGTCCGATCAAACAACGGTATTTTCCCATTTCTCCTGCGATAGAAAAATTGGTTCACGCAGAAATTGATGAAATGTTGAAGTTAGGTGTAATCGAAGAGGCTCCTAATAGTCCTTGGTCCAGTCCTGTCGTACTAGTGAAGAAGCCAAACAAAGTCCGTCTGTGTCTTGACTCCCGAAAAATAAATAACGTAACCATTAAGGACGCTTATCCCCTCCCACATATTGATGGCATATTAGCCAGAATACCAAAGGCAAAGTATATAACTTCATTAGATTTGCGCCGAGCCTTTTGGCAAATCCCCCTGGCTGAAAACTCTCGCGATTACACGTGTTTTACTGTTCCTAATCGTCCGCTATATCGTTACTGTGTAATGCCTTTCGGCTTATGCAACGCTCCGCAAGCACTTTGCCGCTTGATGGATCGCGTCATCCCGCCTCAGCTGAAAAATCAAGCATTCGTCTACCTAGACGACCTCCTTATTGTGTCAGAAGATTTTGAAAGTCACATGTCTGTCCTCTCGGAAGTTGCCCTTAATTTAAGAAAAGCTGGCTTGACGATAAACGTCCAAAAGAGAAAATGTTGTATCAAAGAGGTTAAGTACTTAGGATATATTGTGGGGAATGGAACTATTCAAACTGACCCAGATAAGATTTCCGCCGTGATGAATTATCCTGTACCAACTACTGTGAAACAAGTCCGACGATTTCTCGGAATGGCCGGTTGGTACCGACGGTTTGTTGATAATTTTGCAACTATTACCACCCCGTTGACAAATCTATTGAAAAAGAATAAAAGTTTTGCATGGAACGAAGAAGCAGAGAAATCCTTTAACACGCTAAAACAGAGGCTGTGCTCAGCCCCGGTGTTAGCCAGCCCTAACTATGAAAAACCCTTCATCATCCAGTGCGATGCTTCTAAACTGGGTGTTGGTGCGGTCTTGGCACAGAAAAATGATGACGGAATCGAAGCTCCAATAGGATATTTTTCCCAAAAACTGAATAAGGCGCAAAGTAACTATAGCGTTACTGAGCTCGAATGTCTTGCTGCCATCCTCAGCTTAAAAAAGTTTAGAGCCTATGTTGAAGGGCAAGATTTTACTATTGTTACCGACCATGCCAGTCTTCAGTGGCTTATGCGGCAGACCGACTTATCTAGCCGTCTAGCTCGATGGTCATTAAAACTGCAGGGTTATCGATTCAAAATAGAGCACCGAAAAGGATCCTTAAATGTTGTGCCGGACACCCTATCCCGACAAAATTTCGAAGAAATCAGTGAGTTAGAGTTTCGTCCGTCGGTTGATATAGAATCGTCCGAATTCAATTCCGAAGAGTACAAAACACTAATAAATCACGTTACGAAGAACCAAAGTCGCTTGCCTGACATGCAAATTGTTGCAGATCGACTTTATAAAAGAACCGAACACCCCGACGGTAATCCTGAGCGAGGGGTGTTTAACTGGAAGTTATGGATTCCTAAAACACTGGTATCCGAGGTTATTAAAAACGCCCACTGTCAGCCTAACAAATGTCACGGCGGGATAGCGAAGACGTTAGAGCGGTTAAGAATGAATTTTTACTGGCCCAATATGACACTGGATGTGAAAAATTATATTGCTAAGTGCCAAATCTGCAAAAAAACCAAACCATCTAATGCCGTTCTGCGATCGCCTATTTCTGCACAATACACAGTCCAGCGTCCTTTCCAGAAACTCTACATCGATTTATTAGGCCCTTACCCACGATCAAAGAACGGGAATATACACTCAGGGAAAAATTTTTTAAAATCAAGCATGAACAATGTTGATTTTATAATGGAATTATAACATTTAAAAATTTTAATTTAACGTGGTTCATGCTTCATTTTACATTGATTCGTATTTATTTTAAAAGTATGCAATCTTAAAATAAAATCGTTCAATTTTAAAATAAAATCGTGCAATCTTAAAATAAAAACGTCCAATCTTAATTTAAGGTAGAATGTTCTTAATTTTACATTGAACCATTTTATTTTTTATATTCCCCACAACCAATTTATTTTTCACCACGAAACCTACCCAAAAAAATCCTTATTATTACTTGCATATGAACTTGCGAATTTATTTGATAAACTTTTAAATATTTACATATGTACACACATTTATAACACTTTTCTTTTATGAAAAAGATTAATTATGCGTAAGCCACTCGGTTACCTTACTGGCCAAAGACATAGTTTCATCGTCAATTCCATAGTTACAGAGAAAAAAGGAAAATATCTTTAGGGTAATACTTAATAATCCATATCATCAATACCCACCTCCGTTTTCCGCCAAGTAAACAATTTTTCACGGAATTCAGCCACCAAAATTTCGGGGTCCATTTCCACTAATTCACTTGTGTATACAATACCATCAATATATTGTATTTCTACCATTTTGATATGAAAATAATAAAAAAATAATCAAAATATTTCACTCCGTAGGGTTTGCTTGCTTTTTAGTGAATGAAAATTGCACAGAATATCCAAAACACAGCGCGTTTAGGCATGGCAATTTTAAATCAAGCACGTTGTACTTGATCTAAGATTGCGCAATTTTGAATCAAAATAGCTCAACCTTAATTTAAGATGGCTACAATCTTGAATTAAAAATGAGTTTTTAAATCAAAATTGCCAATTTTAATTCAAAGTTGTTCCTTGTTAAAACAAGATTGTTTTAATAAAAATTTAGCATTGTAAGATTAAGTATGATCGTACTTGATTTTACAATGCATTTTTTCTCTGAGTGTAGGAATTTTTATTGTTTTAGACCACTTTACAAAGTTTCCTTTACTCAAAGCTGTGAAAAATTTTAATGCCCTAGGAATTTGTGATTTTCTTCGAGAAAATGTTTTTAGTGTTTTTGGAACACCAGAAATCGTTTTAAGTGACAATGGAAAGCAGTTTAAGTCATCTCAATTTAACAATTTACTTAACGAACGGGGCATAAAACATGTTTACACTGCTTTGTATAGCCCGCAAGCGAATGCCAGCGAACGAGTTAACCGTTCTATAATTGCGGGTATAAGAGCCTATTTAAAGAATGACCAATCCCTGTGGGACAGACACTTGTCGAGTATTGCGGAGGCTTTAAGAAGTTCTTTCCACCAGTCCATAGGTTGCACGCCTTATTACGCCCTATTTGGACAACAAATGCCGTCACACGGTGAAGAATATGCATTACTGCGTAAACTGGGACTTCTTGATGATAATAGCCTAGGTAGATCGGACAAGCTTGAGTTGATACGAAAATCTATTACGGACCATATCAAGAAAGCGTTCGACTGCTCAGCTAAGAGATACAATCTACGCAGTACCGCAGAGACATTTAAAGAAGGAGATTATGTCTATAGGAGAAATTTTGTGTTAAGCGACGCTTCAAAGAAATTTTGTGCCAAGTTTGCGCCGAAATTCGTCAAGGCAAAAGTAGTTGCACGTAAGGGCAATTGTTTATATGAATTGCAAGATGAGAGTACGGGAAAACGTGGTATTTATAACCAAAAAGATATCCAAAAAGACAAGGGCAATATACCGACCACACCAACACTCTAGGTGGGGGGGTATATGTACCGTGGGTACATACTTAAGTCACTACCAAATAATCAGGTCTTTAGACACACTACTTTTAGCACCACCCTCATGCACTTAAGACGACACCCTGTTGTGTCAATCTCCACTCAAGCAATCAATCAACCTAGCCATGTGGCGTTCGATAACTACAATATCGATAACTTATACATATTGTCATAGTTAGCATGTGGCGATCAGATTCATATCCGGCTTCAAGATTTTTCTTTTCTATTTCTACTTGGAATCAGTGAACATCGTCAAGTGTAAATTATTTTGTTGTTAAGTTTTGACTATAGTTTATTAGTTCATTTTATACTACACATGCAAGGAGGAATATTTGTAAAATCCTCACCTCATCTTGAAAAGGAGTAAGTATGGGAGTGTCTTCCAAACCATCCATTTATATGTGAAGGTAGCGTTTACTTATTAGCTCTTCTAATTAGAAAGAACTTCAACAAAATACCATCCATCAAAAAGCATCCATCATCCAGCGGTTCCAGAAGGCAAGGTTTACGCCTCGAACACCAGAAGATCAGAAGATTGCATTATACCGAAAGTAATTTCAGTTGGCGCTCACAAAAAGGTTTTAACGCGCCGGGTCCTAGATGGCCCAGTAATCCCTAAAATTCGTTAAAGAGTTCTCGGCCTAATTCTCTAACCAGAAAATAGAGAGAGGAGGAGACTGTCCATATGAATTAGTTTTTACCTCGTGTGGAAAAGGCGGTTTTCCATCATGTCGTCTAATCCTACGATTTAGCAATTAATTTTATTTAACTTTCAAGTCTAAGACAGGGTAGAGAAAAACATGAAGTAATGAGTAAAGTGGATTGATTACACATATGTATCTAGCATCATACATATGTAGCATTATAGAAGGGAAGAAGTTAAATTTTAAACAAAGTGTTATGACATTTGTATATTATGAATTTCGGTTGCCCTAATACTTACCTAATAATCAATCTTTTTTTTTTATATGAACTTAAATCGAAAATCCAGTTCATCTTCATGTGCATGCAGAAAATTAATGCCGTTTTCTTTTCTCGAAAAAATGTTGCCCTGTTTGATTTTCTTAGCCATTTTGTAAGCTTGTGTGGTGATTTCAACGAATATTGTCCTCTGACTAAGTAAGAGGGCACCATTAACTACAAATTCAGCCATTTTATAGAAAGTCATGTTACGTAATTTGATAATTGAGATATTAAAGGGCAACATTTTTTGTCAGAAAAGAAAACGCCATAAGTTAAGCACGTTTATACGTACATATATACGTATAAACACACATTAAACATACATAAGTAGGTATGTAAAACCATGTGGCTCCAAAGCTAACCTAAGTCCAAAACAATGTCATAACTCCAAAATTTCATTATATCATTAAAATGATTTGATCATTCTCGCTCTCAAACAAACCAAAATCAAAAACAGTAGGAAAGAAAGAAAGAAAATCAAAACCTCCCTGCAATGATGTTTGGAGATTTAGTCGCTCCAATTGCTACTTTGTTTTGAGCGACCTTCTTTTTGTCATAGATACAGTAGCCGTCATAAATACATATATCTGGGTGTCACTAGAGAAAGTTTTTTTGAAAATTAGGCATTTTTGCGTTCTAAGATAAAGATACTTGCATACATATGTATATCTTACGAACTCCCAACAGCTTCATTAACAGCAAGGAAGGCCTTCTTCGCTTCGTGGGACTGCGGGGGAAATTATAAATTTACAACGTAAGTGAAATTGACATCTTTTTGTTATAAATTTTCAGTGTATGTATGTATGTATGTACATATGTATATGATTCTTATATATGAGTAACACTTTTATCGTCATATATGTAAATATAGAGATGTAAATATATTTATTTATATATGTATATACATACATATATGGATGCATGTACCTGTATCAATTCAATTACCTATTGGGAGACCGACATGGGTACATACATACATATGGTTTCAGTTGTGTACATATGTTAATGCAGGCATATGCGAATTACTCTAAAAAGTATTTTCCTTTTGCGAGATGTTCATATGTAAGCGCATAGCATGTATTTTCTCTTAAATGCACTTCTAGGTATACATATTTAGCATAACGTAAATATGTAAATGTAAATATTTAAGAGCATTGAGATCTTTTGCATTTGTTGGAGTTGGAGGTTTCCAAAGTCTCATTGTCTTTGCAAAGCCAAAGAACCAGAGTCAAATTCTTATTTAGTATATAAAAGAAGTGAGAGTAAATACGTTCAATGACCACATAATGTATGAAATGTTGAGGTAGGTTAGTTTTGGACAGCTGATAGCTATAGTTACCCAATAAACATTATTGAAAGGCAAACTTGAAGGAAGCCTAATTGTATATCTTAAGTCAATCTCTTCTTAGTCTTTTAAACCCTATACATTTACAATTGTATGAAAATGAGTAAAATAGATGAATTATAATAAAAGTCTGTAGAAATATGAATTTCTAATGTAATAATCTGGTGGTCTGAATCCTTAGTTAGTGTGGTTATATTATTGGGGCTTTATTAACACCTTTAAAGCCATGGAAGGGTGGGTTAAGAGCAGCCGTGCATTTTAATAACGTGCTGCATGGTGATGGGTTATCGCGGTATGTATTGTTCGTCTCAAGCTTTCTGGTTTTCGATCCCTAGTGTGCAATAATAATGTTCTTGTTATAACCCCTAAGCTGATAGGTGTTGGATTGGTTTGGTAGTAGTGTTTTGAACCCCTCCCCAAGACTGAAGCTCCGGTAAGATAGCTAGTGCACACGCCATTACTACCAACAGGCAAAGGCTATCCCATCTTGATGAAGAGGCTGAAGGGGCACGTAACATACCTTTACCTTTACCTTTACCTTTACCTTTACCTTTACCTTTACCTTTACCTTTACCTTTACCTTTACCTTTACCTTTACCTTTACCTTTACCTTTACCTTTACCTTTACCTTTACCTTTACCTTTACCTTTACCTTTACCTTTACCTTTACCTTTACCTTTACCTTTACCTTTACCTTTACCTTTACCTTTACCTTTACCTTTACCTTTACCTTTACCTTTACCTTTACCTTTACCTTTACCTTTACCTTTACCTTTACCTTTACCTTTACCTTTACCTTTACCTTTACCTTTACTTTTCCCTTTACCTTCACCTTTACCTTTACCTTTACCTTTACCTTTACCTTTACCTTTACATTTACCTTTACCTTTACCTTTACCATTACCTTTACCTTTACCTTTACCTTTACCTTTACCTTTACCTTTACCTTTACCTTTACCTTTACCTTTACCTTTACCTTTACCTTTACCTTTACCTTTACCTTTACCTTTACCTTTACCTTTACCTTTACCTTTACCTTTACCTTTACCTTTACCTTTACCTTTACCTTTACCTTTACCTTTACCTTTACCTTTACCTTTACCTTTACCTTTACCTTTACCTTTACCTTTACATTTACCTTTACCTTTACCTTTACCTTTACCTTTACCTTTACCTTTACCTTTACCTTTACCTTTACCTTTACCTTTACCTTTACCTTTACCTTTACCTTTACCTTTACCTTTACCTTTACCTTTACCTTTACCTTTACCTTTACCTTTACCTTTACCTTTACCTTTACCTTTACCTTTACCTTTACCTTTACCTTTACCTTTACCTTTACCTTTACCTTTACCTTTACCTTTACCTTTACCTTTACCTTTACCTTTACCTTTACCTTTACCTTTACCTTTACCTTTACCTTTACCTTTACCTTTACCTTTACCTTTACCTTTACCTTTACCTTTACCTTTACCTTTACCTTTACCTTTACCTTTACCTTTACCTTTACCTTTACCGGGACCACCCATCACCATCCGAGCTCACTACTTGAACCATTTCTGGGAAACCGACTCAAAAAATAACAATGAAAATGTCTGTATATTGAAGCCCTGCTCAACACCTTTCATTTGATACCAATATCGCCTAGAAGCATTCGAGGGTCATCCGGGTCCACGTTTTGACCCATATTTGGAGACCCGGCCTAGGCATCGCAATGAAAATAACTCTATGTTGAAGGCCTGTTCAGCACCTTTCGTTTGATACCCATATTGCTCAAACACTTGCTGGGTCACTCTGGGTCCACATTTGGGCCTATATTCCGGGAAGTTCCCACTTTTTCGAAATTCTATATACCCTATTATGTGCGCTAGTACCACGTGAATCTACTGTGAAAATTTCAAAAAGATCGGTTGATTACTTTGGGAGTCCATAAACACACACACACACACACACACATTCATTTTTATATAATAGACTAGCAAATACCCGTCCCGCTTCGCAGCGACAAACAAAAGCTTTTATGTTATAATATGTCTCTCCCTTTACCTTTACCTTTACCTTTACCTTTACCTTTACCTTTACCTTTACCTTTACCTTTACCTTTACCTTTACCTTTACCTTTACCTTTACCTTTACCTTTACCTTTACCTTTACCTTTACCTTTACCTTTACCTTTACCTTTACCTTTACCTTTACCTTTACCTTTACCTTTACCTTTACCTTTACCTTTACCTTTACCTTTACCTTTACCTTTACCTTTACCTTTACCTTTACCTTTACCTTTACCTTTACCTTTACCTTTACCTTTGCCTTTACCTTTACCTTTACCTTTACCCTTACCTTTACCTTTACCTTTACCTTTACCTTTACCTTTACCTTTACCTTTACCTTTACCTTTACCTTTACCTTTACCTTTACCTTTACCTTTACCTTTACCTTTACCTTTACCTTTACCTTTGCCTTTACCTTTACCTTTACCTTTACCTTTACCTTTACCTTTACCTTTACCGGGACCACCCATCACCATCCGAGCTCACTACTTGAACCATTTCTGGGAAACCGACTCAAAAAATAACAATGAAAATGTCTGTATATTGAAGCCCTGCTCGACACCTTTCATTTGATACCAATATCGCTTAGAAACATTCGAGGGTCATCCGGGTCCGTGTTTTGACCCATATTTGGGGACTCTGCCTAGGCATTGCAATGAAAATAACTCTATGTTGAAGGCCTGCTCAGCACCTTTCATTTGATACCCATATTGCTCATACACTCGCTGGGTCACTCTGGGTCCACGTTTTGACCCATATCTGGAGACCCGGCCTAGGCATCGCAATGAAAATAACTCTATGTTGATATTGCTCAAACACTTGCTGGGTCACTCTGGGTCCACATTTGGGCCTATATTCCGGGAAGTTCCCACTTTTTCGAAATTCTATATACCCTATTATGTGCGCTAATACCATACGAATCTACTGTGAAAATTTCATAAAGATCGGTTGATTACTTTGGGAGTCCATAAAGGACACACACACACACACACACATCCATTTTTATATAATAGATTGTAGTAACCTATTTATACTTCCATTTCCTAAAAAGGAATCCATGAATTATTTGAATCATTGTAAAAACAAAATTTAAAAAAAATTGTTCTCATTAGTTTTGTTTACAGCGGAAACTGTTGGGTCAAATACTTTTACCTTTAAATCAACAACGGGGAGAAAATTGATGCTAAAAATAAACTTTTGTTTGGATTTTTCTCTTCATCTTCTCTCCAGCAAGCAAGTTTTTGAAACAACAACGCCCGTCTTTGAATAAATTGTTGGATCAAAAACTTTGCTGTAAAAACAAATACTTTTGCTGTTGAATCAAAGACGGAGATTCAACAGCCGAAAGTTGTTGGTTTAACTACGGGTATTTTTTTCAGAGTTCGAATGTTATTTTTTACTTTTCTCTGTTCACTTCTCACGAAATTGCGCGAAATCGCTGAAATAAGTGTAGATATACAAACATACACACACACACACACACACAAGGGGAGATGTTTGTCAAAGTGTAAAAAAGTTGAGAGATGGCTAACTTTATACTTGGCTTTACTCGTTTCACCTCAATTGTGAAATTGTCCCTTTGAAAAGCACATGCTGAACGAAACTGTCAAAGCAAAACTCTGAAGCAAAGCGAGGTAGAAGTCAATTGTGCAGGGGCTCTTATTCCTTGAGTGATATATTTATCGCTCAGAAATAATCATTATTTTTTTAGTTTTATTTTTTTCTTAAGCCTAGTACTGAGTTCACCGCCGTGAAATTTCGCCAGCAAAATGCATTTATTTTGCCGTGAAATATTTCAAGAAATATTTTTTGTCAAATGAGAATAAATGCCAACACGAAAACTGAGCAAATGTAAAAAAAAAAACAAGTAAGGAAGCCTAAGTTCGAGTGGAATCGAACATTAGATACTCAGCTGTATACTTTCATTGTTTGTTTGCGTTTGATGGAAACACGCTGTATTTTATATAAAGGGAGTGCTAGATAAAGTGGACGTAGCCACGCCCATTTTCAAAATTTTTATCAGCCATCCAACTAAGCATATGAATATTATTCTTTGTGCAAAATTTCATTCCTTTATGACTTCTAGTTACAAAGATGTCACGTTACAAATTCCCATAGGGTGTTCCAGAAATATCTTTGTTAAAAAGTAGGCGTGGTCATAAACCGATTTCAATAAATTTTTGCGTGTCTATTAACACAAGTTATAAAAGTGTATAAACCAAGTTTCGTCATAATATCTCAATTATTTGTCGAGTTATAGGCTTTGTTTAAAAAGAGGCGGTGCCACGCCCATTTTCCAAAATTTGTCTATTTTTTGTTTTCGGTCTATTGTGGAACTCTTGCCACAAAATTTCAATGAATTATCTTTATATTTGACAAAGATATCGCTTAAAATGTTTTTATTAGGCCACTTTATAATACCCATATATAAAAGTGGGCGTGGTCGTCAACCGATTTCGCTAAAATTTTCAACATGTATTACCACGAGTAATAAAAGTGTACACACCAAGTTTCGTCATTATATATCAATTATTTGTCGAGTTATGGCCTCAGAAATCTCGTATATTCCAGCTTCTAAAAAGAGGCGGTGCCACGCCCATTTTCCAAAATTTTTGTGTTTTTCGTTGTATGTCCGCAGGTGGACACCTGGCATAAAATTTCAATGATATATCTTTATATTTGACAGAGATATCGCTTAAAATGTTTTTATTAGGTCACTTTATAATACCCATATATAAAAGTGGGCGTGGCCGTCAACCGATTTTGACAATTTTTCGTCCAAACATTTGCCTAAGTAAGTATATGACGCGTACCAAATTTCATCGATATATCTCCAACAGTTTCTGAGTTATGACTCATAAATCTTTCAATGTTTGCTCCTTAATAAGTGGGCGTGGCACCGCCCATTTTCCAAAATTCCACCAAATTTCTGCTTAGGGGCCTGAGCTCAATACGTGGGTAAAATTTCATCACTCTAGCTATATTAGTGGCTGAGATACCAAATTTCTGATTTTTTCTATATATGAAAAGTGGGCGTGGTCATGGTCCGATTTCGCCCATTTTCAATACCAACCGTCCCAGTGTCGATACCAACTTGCATTTCAAATTTCATCAAAATATTTAAATTTTTGCGCGAGTTAGAGTGTTTACAGACGGACGGACGGACAGACGGACGGACGGACGGACGGACATGGCTCAATCGATTTCTCTTTTCACCCTGATCATTTTGATATATATAAGTCTATATCTATCTCGACTATTTCATTCTGTTACAATCCACCGTTATGTGATTAAAACTATAATACTCTGTGTACTAGTACAGCTGAGTATAATAATTTGGAGCATCAACTCAGAACCAACTTTCAAATTTTGGCCAATAAAAAATTTTTATACAAAATATAAATTCCAATTTCAACAAATGTCACTTTTCACTCGAAAATAAATGGCGTGAAAAAATGTTGCTGGCATGATGTTGCTAACATTTTGCGCAACGTTTTCACGGCAGGAACTCAGTACAACTTTGTCGTGAAATATCTGTGAAATTTCACAAATGTTTCACAACCAGTTTTTTTTTTGTATGGAATTTGACAGCAGTTTCACGTGAAACTCGAACTCAGTACTATGCTTTAGGTCGAAAAACTCAAATTTTCTCTGAAGTGCTCTGGAACATAATTACTAAAAAATTCCCATCGATATATGTAAGTAACTTCGTGAATGAGTGATATTTTTGATCGAAAAAATAAAACTCACACAATAATGATTATTTCCAAACGATAAATATATCACTCAAGGAATAAGTGTTATTTCTGATCAAAAAAGTAAAACTCACACAATATTGATTATTTCTGAACGATAAATATATCACTCAAAGAATAAGTGTTATTTCTGATCAAAAAAAATAAAACTCAAAAAATAATGATGATTTTTGATGAAATATAAAAAAACTCAACATATAATGATTAAATGGCGATTTTTATTATAAAACTCATAATGATTACGGTCGCTGACTGCAATACAATCTGATTGCAGCTTTTTATAGCTCTGATGCTACATGAAATTTGAAAGTGATAGTTTTCGTATGGTATAACGATATGTAAAAGCTTTAAACTTTGTTTAAAAACAGAACAATATCGAATTCAATGAAAATGAACGTAGAATCCTAAACACAATTGTGCAAACTGGAAAGGAATAACATGTATGCACATATATTTTATTTCATTAAGCATTCTTTTAAAAACAATCATAATTGTCTTGAACAAGAATTATTTTATTGACATTATTACGACTAAGCTGCGACCGTTTATTTGTAATTGTGAGTGCAGCAATCGAGAAAACACGGTCACTGGGTGTACTAGTTGCCGGAATGCACAACCTTTTTATACTCAGCTGTACTAGTACACAGAGTATTATAGTTTTAATCACATATCGGTGGATTGTAACAGAATGAAATAATCGAGATAGATATAGACTTATATATATCAAAATGATCAGGGTGAAAAGAGAAATCGGTTGAGCCATGTCCGTCGGTCCGCCCGTCTGTAAACACTCTAACTCGCGAAAAAGATGAGATATTTTGATGAAATTTGAAATGCAAGTTGGTATCGAGACTGGGACGGTTGGTATTGAAAATGGGCGAAATCGGACCATGACCACGCCCACTTTTCCTATATAGAAAAAATCGGAAATTTGGTATCTCAGTCACTAATATAGCTGGATCAATGAAATTTTACCCACGTGTTCAGCTCAGGCCTCTAGGAAGAAATTTGATGAAATTTTGGAAAATGGGCGGAGCTACTCCCACTTATTAAGGGTCAAACATTGAAAGTTTTATATGTCATAACTCAGAAACCATTGAAGATATATCGATGAAATTTGGTACGCGTGAATTCCTTACATAGGCAAACATTTGGACGGAAAATAGTTAAAATCGGTTGACGGCCACGCCCACTTTTATATATGGGTCTTATAAAGTGACCTAATAAAAACATTTTAAGCCATATCTCTGTCAAATATAAAGATCTATCATTGAAGTTTTGTGGCATGAGCCCAACAATGGACGTAAAACAAAAAACACAAAAATTTTGGAAAATGGGCGGTGTCACGCCCACTTATTAAGGGGCAAATATTGAAAGTTTTATGAGTCATAACTCAGAAACCATTGAAGATATATCAATGAAATTTAGTACGCGTGATATACTTACTTAGGCAAATGTTTGGACGAAAAATTTCCAAAATCGGTTGACAACCACGCCCACTTTTATATATGGGTCTTATGAAGTGACCTAATAAAACATTTTAAGCGATATCTCTGTCAAATATAAAGATATATCATTAAAATTTTATGGCAGGAGTCTAACCACGAACATAAGACAAAAACCGTAAAAATTTTGGAAAATGGGCGTGGCACCGCCTCTTTTTAGAAGCAGGAATATACGAGATTTCTTAGCCTATAACTCGACAAATAATTTATATATAATGACGAAACTTGGTGTGTACACTTTTATTACTTGTGGTAATACAAAATTTTAGAGAAACCGGTTGACGGCCACACCCACTTTTATATATGGGTATTATAGTGACCTAATAAAAATATTTTAAGCGGTATCTTTGTCAAATGTAAAGATAATTCTTTGACATTTTGTGGTATGATTTCTACAATAGACCGGAAACAAAAAATAGATAAATTTTGGAAAATGGGCGTGGAACCGCCTCCTTTCAGACAAAGGAATCTACGAGATTTCGGAGCCCATAACTCGACAAATAATTGAGATATTATGATGAAACTTGGTTTATACACTTTTATAACTTGTATTAATAGACGCGCAAAAATTTATTGAAATCGGTTTATGACCACGCCTACTTTTTAGCAAAGATATTTCTGGAACACGCTTTGGAAATTTGTAATGTGACATCTTTGTAACTAGAAGTCATAAAGGAATGAAATTTTGCAAAAAGAATAATATTCAAATGCTTAGTTGGATGACTGATAAAAATGTTGACAATGGGCGTGGCTACGCCCACTTTATGCAGCACTCAATTTATATAAAGTACACAGTGTTTCCATCAAACGCAAACAAACAATGAAAACATACAGCTGAGTATCTAATGTTCGAACTTAGGCTTCCTTACTTGTTAATGCTTGTTTGGTTTCTTTAGATTTTTTATTTTTGCTCAACTGCTTAATAACAATTTTGTTCTCAGTCGACTAAGCGACTTCAGCATAAGATGCAGAGGCAGTACTATTTTCTTTCGTTGTATTTATATTTTTTAGTAAGTCGTTACTTTTTTTGAACTCCTTTGACATATCGTTCACACTGAGAGAAAAAAAATATATGGAGGGGTCAAAGAAATTGTTTACCTATTTTGAACACTACTTTCTTTGTTTTGAGTAAATTTTCCTTAAAACATGTTAAAAGGTTTATAAAATATTGTTGTTACATGCGTTACCATGGTTTCATATACTTGTTTTGAAAAAATTCATACATTAAAATAATGAAAAATTCTTTAAGCGCCATTCCATTCCCAACGTTCCTTGTTTTGAAGACTTGATTTCTTTAATTTTGAGAAATTAAATTCCCATACAAATCCCCATGGCAACGAATTTGTTTGAATGTTTTTTTATGTTTTTTCCACATTTTTGAGAAAATTTACACAAAACAAAGAGAATTTTGTATTGGGACGCGTGTTCAAAATAAGGAAAATCATGTCTTTGATCGAGAGAAATTTTTTTTTTGAGTGCAGAATCTCTTTTTTCATCTGATTAATTTTGACTTCAATGTTGTGCTCCAGAAAGGAGTTAAAGTCAGTTATGAGCAGGGACGTAACAGTTATAAGAGAAATGGGGTAAAAGTCATATTTAACAATTATCATGAGAAAAAAATTTTTTTGGTCCTTAATAACCATTATACGAGTAAAAACCAAAAAAACCGTTTTGGGCCTGAATAACCGTTTTTCAGATTTTAATTTTTTTTGGTCAGCTTATCAAGCCTATTTATTTGCGAATATTTCTGGACGATATTGGTATCAAATGAAAGGTGTTGAGCAGGGATTGTAGCTCTGATTACCTCTTTTCATTTGATAACAATATTGCTTAAAACATACCAGGGCATCCGGTTCCACTTTTTCACCCATAACTGGAACCCGACCTACGAATCTTAACAAATACACCTCTATGTAAAAGCCCTACTCAACACCTTTCATTTGATACCAATATCGTCCAGAAATATTGACAAGTAAATAGTCTTGATTTTTATAGCTGACCAAAAAATAAAAATCTGAATAACGGTTATTCAGGCCCAAAACAGTTTTTTGGTTGCCATAACGGTTATTCAAGCCCAAAACACTTTTTTGGTTGCCATAACGGTTATTCAGACCCAAAACGGTTTTTTTGTTTTTATAATAGTTATTAAGGACCAAAAGAAGATAAAGGTTATTTTTGCGTAACCTTTTCACCACACTAGAAAAAAATAACCATTATTTTCGGTCCATGGTTATGAGATTACTCTTTATTTGCAAGCATTTATTGCTCAGAAATTGCTCCACAATCTGCTTAACGTCCGAAGCCTTAAATTTCGACTGTTCGCATTTGTTAATTAAATGTTTAACTTCAATAAACTTAGTATTGATGTCTGACAACGTGCATTGGTTTCAGAACCACTTTATATTAATATTCTCGGCTACCTATTATTATACTCAGCTGTACTAGTACACAGAGTATTATAGTTTTGATTTCATAACGGTGGATTGTAACAGAATGAAATAATCGATATAGATATGGACTTATATATATCAAAATGATCAGGGTGAAAAGAGAAATCGATTGAGCCATGTCCGTCCGTCCGTCCGATAACTCGCGAAAAAATTGAGATATTTTGATGAAATTTGGAATGCAAGTTGGTATCGAGACTGGGACGGTTGGTATTGAAAATGGGCGAAATCGGACCATGACCACGCCCACTTTTCCTATATAGAAAAAATCGGAAATTTGGTATCTCAGCCACTAATATAGCTAGAGTGATCAAATTTTACCCACTTATTGAGCTCAGGCCCTTATGAAGAAATTTGATGAAATTTTGGAAAATGGGCGGTGCCACGCCCACTTATTAAGGGTCAAACATTGAAAGTTTTATATATCATAACTCAGAAACCGTTGAAGATATATCGATGAAATTTGGTGTGCGTGAGTTACTTCCTTAGACACATGTTTTGACCGAAAATTGTCAAAATCGGTTGACGGCCACGCCCACTTTTATATATGGGTCTTATAAAGTGACCTAATAAAAACATTTTAAGCGATATCTTTGTCAAATAAAAATATATATCATTGAAATTTTATAGCAGGAGTCCAACTGCGGACATAAAACGAAAAGCATAAAAATTTTGGAAAATGGGCGTGGCACCGCCTCTTTTTAGAAGCAGGAATATACGAGATTTCTGAGCCCATAACTCGACAAATAATTGATATATTATGACGAAACTTCGTGTATACACTTTTATTAATTGTAGTAATACATGTTCAAAATTTTAGCGAAATCGGTTGACGACCACGCCCACTTTTATATATGGGTATTATAAAGTGACCTAATAAAAACATTTTAAGCGATATCTCTGTCAAAAATAAATAAATTCATTGAAATTTTGTGGCATGAGTTCTACAAGAGACCGGAAACAAAAAATATAAAAATTTTGGAAAACGCGCGTGGCACTACCTCTTTTTAGACAACGGAATCTACGAGATTTTGGAGCCCATAACTCGACAAATAACTGAGATATTATGATTAAACTTGGTTTATACACTTTTATAACTTGTCTTAATAGACACGCAAAAATTTACTGAAATCGGTTTATGGCCACGCCTACTTTTCAACAAAGATATTTCTGGAACACCCTTTTGGAATTTGTAACGTGACATCTTTGTAATTAGAAGTCATAAAGGAATGAAATTTTGCACATAATAATAATATTCATATGCTTAGTTGGATGACTGATAAAAATTTTGAAAATGGGCGTGGCTACGCCCACTTTATGCGACACCCGATTTTTATAAATACACCGTGTTTCCATCAAACGCAAACAAACAATGAACGCATACAGCTGAGTATCTAATGTTCGATTCCACTCGAACTTAGGCTTCCTTACTTGTTTTTATTTCGTTTCTTTTTATATTACTACATTTTAGACAAAAATTTTAAACGGACGGGCCTCAGCATGCTATCAAGTCGTCAATTGAAGCAATTTCGCTGTACACTCTTGATACCAATATCGTCCAAAAATAATCAGGTGTAAGCCGGATCCTCGTTTTGACCTTTGGACCTATCTAGTGGTCAATATCCCTTGATTTGGGAGAAAACAGGCGATAAAGAAATGGCCTTGATTTTTATATATACATATAGATATGTAAAAATATATAATTACTAAATTTTTAGCTCAATTTTTCTTACTGTTGCTTCTGTCTCTCCATTTTAAAATAGTTTTACACTAGTAAACCCTGCCACGCGATGCTGTGGCTTTAGATTACACTGTGAGACAATTTGAGGATGTAAGACCACATATTGCCACATTTGACAACTTTTTTGATTGTGTTTTTAAATTTGACCTCCCCTTAAAATTGGCAGAATATGAATGGGATGTTAGGCCATATAATCTTATTAATAAAATATAAAATGAAGCATATACATAGATAGTTACTGGTTATTTTTATTTTCTGTGGACCTAGATTTTTTATACAAAGATTTTGTGCGAGGAGTCCCATAGCGTAAAACTGAATTTTTGGACAGGTGGCAACCCTTTTTGTAAAAATTTTATAAATTACTCATTTTCACCTCAAGCCCTTTCATACCTGAAATTTAAAAATCAAACAAACTATATCGTAAAAATGAAATTTTGAACAGGTGGCAACCTTTTTTGTAAAAATTATAATAAATTACTTATTTTTACACAAATTCCTTTCATATGACACCTCAAATTTAAAAATCAAACAAACTATAGCGTAACACTGAATTTTTGAACAGGTGACAACCCTTTTTTTAAAAAATTTTGATAAATTACCCATTTTAACGTAAAGACCTTTCATATGACACCTCAAATTTAAAAATCAAACAAACTATAGCGTAAAACTGAATTTTTGAACAGGTGGCAACCCTCTTTGTAAAAATTGTAATAAATTACTTATTTTCAGCTCAAGCCCTTTCATATGGTACCTGAAATTTAAAAATCAATCAAACTATACAGGAGAATTAAATTTTTAAACAGGTGGCAAGCCTTTTCAGAAATATTAAACCTTCGTACACATCTACAGGTCAAGCCCTTTCATGTGACACCCCATTTTCGAAAATCGGTATAATGGTGTAAAAGTTATGGTGCGTACAAAAAATCGCTTAGCGTAATATATATAAAGATTTCCAGCATTTAGATGTATTTTATTTTTATTCGCAGTGATACACTGTTCATTTGACATTTATGTAATAACGTCAAAGTTGCTAAATCGCCCCCATAACAAAACTTATAAGGCAGTTGCTTCCTATCTTCCAAAAGAAAAAAGTAATAATGTAAGGAATAAGTAAAAAACTACTTAAATTAAAATAAACACATCCCACACTAAAAACCTTCAGTGTATGAATACACACGCTTTCGCCTAAAGGTATGAAATGTTTACATACATACTAGACCTCTGCACAATACCATTTGTCTCTGCTATATTTGCGAATACTCTATGCATTGTACAATTAGTCACAGCACAATTTCAATGCAGATACGAATATAACCCATACTTTTCATTTGGAATACAAATACTATTTCTATTTGCTCTGTTGGAGCGATTAGTGTACACTATTCGCCACGATAAAATAGAACATAATAATAACCATGTTATGAAGTATTCGCAAAACCTTGTTGCTTCTTTGGTTTGTTTGTTTATTTAATGTGCATATGGCATTAAGGTGGGCCAAAAAATAAAAGCCCAACAAACATAATATGTTCCATTTTTTAATGATAAGAAATGTTTTTCTTGTTCATTAAGGACTTTGAAAAAAATTATGTATCATTACTGATATAAAAGGAGAAAGAAATTTGGAGGCATTTGCACGACCTCTAAATTTTAATATATTATATTTCGCATGAAAATCGGGTTGTTCCGCGAATTTCGGGAGAACTTTATTTCCTTCATAAAACCACTTTAATATGCCAAATAAGTTTCCTAACTAATGCCGAAAAAATCAAAAGAATCGAAGTATTGCTTACCGAGTTATTTTAAAATATATAGAACAGTTGGAAATATGTAGATCTTAAAAAGCTCTGGTTCGAAATTTATTTTAGACATATGGTTTCTTGGGCAAAAAAGCTTGAAATTACCCAAATTTTTATAATTGCGATGTGTCCCTGTTAATTTTTTTTTTGGCCCCTACCAATCGACCTGCCCTAGTGTGTATGCATATGCACATACACACACTCACACTAGCAGCGTAATTTTGCTGAACACAACGTCTGGATGTGTGTTTATGAAAATATGTATGTACATACATATATTTCGATTATATTCGAAGTATTCGCAAGTAGTGTACACTATTTGCAGAACCTTTTTAAGGTCATGTAATTGTCGCTACGAATAAGTAATTGTATTGGTTCTGTTTATGGTTGTGCTCTACTTGCGTTTATTCTAAAACGACAGAAACAAGTAGGTACTGTAATTGGACGGCCGCGAATATTTTGTTGGCCGTTTCGAATCCATTCGTGCAGCCTTCTAGCTCATACAGCGATGGTAGATGTGATAGTCTGATGATGAAGAAAGGGGTTTTTCTTCGAAATAGCTATCACATCTACCATCGCTGTATGAGCTAATTGGATTTTTCCGCTTATTCCAAAGTATAAAAAAAATTTTTTTCATTTTCCAAACCGGAATGGCCATGAAGATCACATTTTTTTATAATAAAAGCGTGTGAATAATACCTACCACTAATATCTAGGTAGTTCTGTTTGCAAAATGAGTACAGGAGTGCACAAAACCATTCGTTGATTCCTCTTTATTTGTTTATCTTTCCAAACTTAGTAAACAATTAGAAAGATTCAACACTTGACCCATATTTGTTTATTTTTTTTTTTTGACAGGCTAGTTAATTGCCCATATAATTTATCTGAATTTTATTGGTCGTAAATATGTATGTGCTACACAGTGTCCGCCGCGGATCTGCACATCGCTGCAGTTAATTTTTATGGCGTGTAAATTTGAAATGTTGTCTAAAAACTCGTTCAACACTTTTTGGGCAGTCAGAGGTCTCTCTCCGCGGTGGTGGTGGTGTAATCAGCTGCAAACAGAACTTGCATACATACATATTTACAATGTATATTACATTGCAAATGCACTACTGTGCCATAACATGCCATGGAACAATTGAATGGCTGCTGATGAAGGCTCCGCAGCCAATGCTTGATGTCATAAAAATCACCTTTTACAACTTAATTGAGTAGTAAAAATAATCATAAAATAATAATATGAGCGCTTCGCTTCGCTTCCTTCACCATTATCTTCTCATTCTTAAATTCCCCATACTGATTAAGTATCTTATTCAATGTACATAAGCATATTAAATTCGCCAGTTTATTTTTTGTAGGTACATAAATTATAAATAAAGATTTTGTTTGATCACTGAAACGACAGACTCACGACGCAGAAGAGAATGGTGCAGGTGCGGTTAGGTGAGGTGAAAGCAATGAATGGATTTGTTTGGAATATTTAGTAATAATTTTCATAAGCAAGTGGAAACAGATATTTCCAGTTTAATCGAATCATATTTATTATTTAATACTAAATGGTGTATAATTTTGACTATATCTTCTGTCTCCTCGCGTTTCGATCCCGTAATCTGCCTATAAAAAGCAACTATTATTAATTTTGAAATGATAATACGTATTAAGAAATTATTACCGTAATCCGTAATTTTATACCTTTCGTAAACATTAAAATTTTGTGCAAAAATACGAGTCTTACAAGAACCCAACGTCCAGTGGCGTAGTAATGGGGGGGTTTGGGGACAAAAGCCCCCCCCCCCCCCCCCCCCCCCGAAAGATTCGTTTTTTATAAAATTGATCTGACCCTAAATATATTCGCTTTTTCACGAACCATTATTTATAATTGTAGCGATTGTTGAGCCGTAGGAAAGTGCAAGAACCGCAGGAATTTTACCACAATTTACATTCTTTGTACTCATAGTCGCTCTTTTGTGGTAAAATTCCTACGGTTCCTGCACTTTCCTACGCCTCAACAAACGCTACAATTATTATACGGTATTGCTGTTATTAACATGCTAATAACAGAAAAGTAACGCCAAAAATGTCAATAAAAAATTGGATAAGAAATTCAACTGGTGAAGATAGGCTGAACGGACTTACCCTAATGAGTGTTAACAGAAATATCGATATCACAAATTCGCACAAAAACATAGGAAAATCAATCTACGATTTCAATAAATTGAATTATATTAATTAATAGAATTTAATGTAATTATCAGAGATGTAGAATAATTATTGGGTAAGAATTTCTGAAACGGGCCACCCAAAACATAAAATATTTCCGTTTTGGTCGGCAGTGGCGTTTTGGAAAGCTCTTTGCGACACCAATAAACACCTGCTTTTGTTTTTGGCGACAAAAAATTTTTTTGTTATACATATATAAGCAATTAAATTTTTTTGACCTTTTTTTTAAAACGCGATTGCAGACGATCTCCCAACCGATTTTGACAATTAAACCATCATTTTCTTTGTTTTTTTTGTTATTAACAAATATTTAAAAAAAAAAAATTTTTAATTTAAATTCTTATGAAATTTCTTGAAAGATGGTCGCAAAAATTGTGTTCTCGATCTCCTTTCCATAAAAAAAAATTAGCCGCATGTGCAAAATTTTACCCCCTATAATATACAGAAGTCAAAAAAAAATGAATCGCAATTGGGAAAAAATTAGTAATTTTTTATATGAAACTGAAATATTTATTTATTTATTTATTTATTTATTTATTCCAAACAAAAGTAATCAGGCGTACAATGGTACTTACAGACTACTTAGAGTTAAAGCATCAAATAATTATACATTTATTAAATCATTTAATAATATCTTAAAATTAGTTCTAGATAATGAAAAATCAACCAAAAGGGAATTTTCGAGGTTATTGAACTCATTTAGTGCTCGGGATATAGGAGCATTAGAGGCATAAAGTGTTCGAGCACTCGACGAATAGAAAATATTACTGCTCCGAAGGGTTCTAAGGGGAACATAAAAACGGATTCTTTCCAAAAGATATGGCGAATTTACTACACAATTTATGATATCGAAAATAAAGATAAGCGACAAAGACGTTCTTCTGAACTGAAGGGATTTTAAGTTAATAAGCATGCATCTAGCACGGTAAGAGGGGATAGGAACAGAAAAATTAAGAGACCGCAATGCAAATTTAAGAAAGGTTTTTTGGACCCTTTCAATTCGGTTAATGTGATTGGCATGATAAGGCCTCCAGATAAAAGAAGCGTATTCTAGTTTGGAGCGAACAAGGGAAGTAAACAATAATTTTAAAGTGTAAGGATCCGTGAAATCCTGGCTAAAGCGACGAATAAAAGCCAACATTGAGTACGACTTCGCGATGATATAATTTAGATGGCTATTAAATGTGAATTTCGAGTCAAAGACAACTCCTAAGTCAGTAGTTTCTGTGCAAGTGTCAAGTTTTGAACCATTTATGTAATAACACGTGGCAGTACTTGAACGTGATTTCGAGTAAGAGATATGAAGACATTTGCTAGTATTTAGCTGTAAGCCATTAGTAAGGCACCAATTTGAGAGGTTATTTAGATCAGACTGGATTTTAGAAGAATCTTCAGAGTTTGAAATAGAACTGAAGAGCTTCAAATCATCGGCATACAAAAGAAAATTAGAGTGCTTAAAGCAGGTAGAAATATCATTGATAAAAAGTACGAATAGTAATGGGCCTAAAATGCTTCCCTGGGGAACACCGGATGTAGCAATGAAAGCATCGGAATGAAAGTTGTCAACAACAACAACACATTCACGATGACGCAAGTATGATTTAATCCAGGACAAAAAGTTAGAATGAAATCCCAGACATGCCAGTTTATAAGTCAAAACAGAATGACTGACTTTATCAAATGCCTTAGAGAAGTCGGTATATATTGTGTCAACCTGAAGGCGGTCATTAAAAGCCGAAAAGCAAGCGTCGGAGAAAATAGCTAAATTAGTGATGGTGGATCTACCAGACACAAAACCATGCTGGTTGTCACAGATGATGTGCTTGACCGCAAAGTATAGCTTCTGCTTTACTACATATTCAAATAATTTTGAGATGGTTGATAACTTAGCAATTGGCCTGTAGTTACTGATATTACACCTGTTACCACTTTTGAAAACCGGGTTAATAAAGGTAACCTTCCAGGCATCTATGAACTCGCCGCATTCAAGAGATTTGTTGAAAATTAATAATATCGGCTTCGCAAAAGCCAAACAATTCTTTAGAAGATGAGATGATAAGCCATCAACATCCGTTAATAAAGAAGGTTTGATGTGCATAATGCCATCAACCACATCATCAAGCGTTAATGAGAGCGACCCGAAATTTATTGAGCAGTCCAACGGAGTAGGAGTTGTGTTCACAGTGCCAGTATCAGGTGCGAAATTCGCGCAGAAGAAATTTGCAAAAAGGTTAGCTGCATCTAAAGGGTTTGAAGCAGAAGCCCCATTATAAAAAAGTTCAGAAGGAAAACTAGAACACGACTTTTTCGAATTTACATAACTCCAAAAAGACTTAGGATTCGCTTTTATATTTAACTCAAAATTTCGAACGTATCTGGATTGAAGTCTCTTGCTCAATAGCTTGAATTTTTTAGAGAAAGTTAGGTACTTTCTTTTATGAGCGTCAGACTTAGTCGACCTGTATTTCTTAAAGTATTTGTTCCTAAGATTTTTTAATTTCTTAAGTTTCGCATTGTACCAAGGTATTTTGTAAGAGTTGTTCACTTTTATAGGTATATTGTTCATGCAAATTTCGCTTATTTTATGTTTAAAAATCGCAAAACAATCAGCAACATTAGCGCGATGAAAAAGAGAGTGCCAGTCAATGGAAGACACTTCGAGATCGACATTCGCCATATTAGCACGCCTAAAACAAAAACTGTGGGCACGTTCAACCGAGCAAACCTTATCAAAAGAGTAGAAGTCAAAAGAAATAATAAGTGGAACATGATGCATACTTGGAGGTGAAAAAGGGTCAAGGCATTCATCCAAAGAAAAACTTAAATTATCATTGACAAAAATTAGATCTAAAGTTCTAGATAGCTTATTAGCAATATTATTAACTTGAAAGAGATCAACACTAGAAAATTTATCAATAAGATAAGTTTCGGAGAAGCTATTTACAAATTTAGGAAGTAAACTAGTAGTATTGCTCATATATGTCCATTCAATATTACACAAGTTAAAATCTCCTAGAATACAAAAGCTCTTACTACTATTATTATTGACTAAGTCGACAATATTGTCCACATGTTGCTTATAAAGCACATCCGCGCTGGATGGGGGTAGGTATGAAGCACAAATAAATATTTCCGAAATCCCATGAACTGATACACATATCTGGTCAAGAAGCGGGTTCATATTGACCAAGTTCACAAGCGATGAACGAAGGCGTCGATGAGCAGCAATAAGTACTCCACCCCCACGCAATAGACCAGTTTGAAGATAGTCACGATCTTTACGATAGACACTGTAGAGGTTGGAATCGAAAAATTCATAATCGTGAAAATTCGAGTTGAGCCACGTTTCAATAATGACAAAGACGTCATAGTCCGAATGAGAGCTCATGTTGAAAAGTGAGGTTGATTTGGTGCGTATTCCTGAAGCATTTTGAAAATAAATTTTGAGATGCTTTAATTTACCATAAACCTGCATGCTTACGGATTTACTTGCGATTTTAAGTCCCTTGGAAAAAAATTAAAAGGACGAATTTTAACATTGGCAGGCCAAATGTTCGCTGCTAGTACTTTATCATAAACGCACTCAGCAAGGCCTAATTTGAAGTTAACACTTCGCAATTCCTTCACATCAGTATTCGCTTTTATGAGCATATAGCATTTCAAAAATTTTTTTTCAATGCCAGCATGCGAACAAACCGCAGTGGCCGCTGTGGTGCAGTGGGTAGAGTGCTCGCCTGCTATGCCAGAGGTCTCGGGTTCAAACCACGGCCCGAGCAAAACACCAAAACAATTTTTCTAATTAGTAAAA
This sequence comes from Urophora cardui, assembly GCA_960531455.1. Lineage (NCBI taxonomy): Eukaryota > Metazoa > Arthropoda > Insecta > Diptera > Tephritidae > Urophora > Urophora cardui. The sequence goes on along the minus strand of OY482672.1, from coordinate 83,975,399 downwards.
ATGGAATTATTGGGTTTTTTTAAGAGCAGCGGTCACCTCTCGGCAGTGGGCGGCATACCCTCCGAGAGTATTTCTGCCATGAAAAAGCTTCTCACAAAAAATGCATTCGCCGTTCGGAGCCGGCATAAAACTGTAGGTCCACCCAATTAGTAGGTAAAACAAAAAGGAGCACACCTCGAATTGGGAGAGAAGCTCGGCCATAAAACTCGTCAGAGTTATAATAGCGCCATTGTATTATATTATTATGCGAACAAACATATTTTTCAATATCATCAGAAGATACTGTAGGCGAAAATGAAGAAATGTGCAGCCATTTCAACGAAGAGACAACGCTTAATTCACTATTGTCATTCGATCCAATTATAAGAGGTTTTTGTAGTTTTATACGTTTAGGTTTCTCAACTATCTTCCAATTTTGTGCAGTGGAAGCCGGAACTGAAATTGATGTACCATTATTCACCAAGTTAGCCTGTGTGGGAACAGTACTGGTTCCACTAGAAGTGGATGAAGTATTAGTTCTAGTACGTTTATTCTTACTCGTGGAAAATGAAGAGCGAGGTGACGGTGCAGAAGCTGATAAAATATCACAGTCAGCACTTCTGAGAGCAGCACTGTATGTAGTTTTGGCAGAAACAGCAGCAGCAGACAATAAATTATCATTCAATGTATTAGTGAGATCTATTGACTGCGAATTATGATGATTGGCAATGGGCAGAGAGTCAGCAGCAGATGTAACAGCAGAGCGCTGATTGCACAACTCAGCTTTGAGTAATGCAATTGTATCGTCTTTCTTAAACAGCATGCTTTTAAAAGATTGAATATCAACACACAAATTTTCAATTTTTTTTGTAAGATTATTATTCTCTTCTCGCTGAGAGTTGAACAGATGGAACATTCGGGCATTATCAGCTCGAAGAGCGGCAATAGCATCAACAAATAAGCTCGGTGAGAATTGTTGTTGATTGTTGGTATTTAGATCAGAAGCAGTTTGTTTTTGGGTCGAGCCCGAGTTTGACTTGGCACTTTGTTTTTGCACGGCACCCGAAATTATCTTCTCATTTTTGGCTGAATCACAAATTGTAGCATTAGTTGTTGTCTCCCTCCCGCCCATTGCAGGGGACAATGGGGGAGGCGTACGAGTAGATCTGCGACGTTCAGATGCACACGATTTGCATATGAAGCCATTATCGGAGCTAGCATAGAATTCAGCATCGGCAGGTAATAAGCCGACACAGGATAGATGAAAGAGTTCACTGCACTTTGCGCACGGAATTCCCTGTTGATTTCTTCCCACCTTAATATTACACAGGCAGGGCATTGTGTTTACATATAAATATACAATAAAATTGTTTATACATATAAATATACAATAAATATACAATAAAATTGTTATAAATATGAAAATCTGTTCATTTAAACGTTTATAAATTTTGAACCGTGGTACGGAATCGCACGACATTAAGTTCGCTTATTTACTAAATATAATACCGTGAAGCCGTAAGACATAATATAGCCATCATCGGAAAAGTGGGAGTGGTACCTCCCATACTAACTAATGCTTTCAATTCATGTAATTCTTTCAATATTTTTCGTACAACAGTAGGCGAGGGCATAGATCACAGGACATAGTTTCCTGAAGGGGAAAAAGGGCCGAAACGGGAAAAATAGTTATAATGGTTGCACTATGGAGAAATACTTTATATTAAATTTTTTTTTGTGCACTTAAGCAAACTATATTTCGTGCAATTGAATATAAAGTAGCCCGGTGTTTTATAATATAAAATAAGGTTCGTATACATATATATGTACATTAGATGAGTTTTTTTTTTTGTATGGGATTCTTTAAACCTTCTCAGATCCTCCCTCCGGCACCGGAATATGAAAATAGGTTGTTTTAGAGCAAGTAAACTGAAAAAAAATTTCAATTTTCCAAAAACTGGATGGAGCTACACCAAAAACCGCGCAAATTCCCAGAATTTCAAGGTATGTTTAGATTTATGTCTGCAAAAAGTTATGATTTTGCACAAGAAAAAAATTGATATCCACCCATACGTAGAATTAACCGCTAAATCGAATGGCGTATTCCGTTTTTTGGTACACTACCCAGGGAAGGTAATATCGCGGCCTAAAGTCATCATTTTCTTTTTTTTTCTCATGAATCTTCAATTTCTTGCCCTATACTCTTCCCGAAAACAGAAATTATTTTTCAACTAAATCACACGGTAGGCTGCGTTATTTAATGCGCTTTCTATAAATGTATAGCTATTAAAAATCGAATAATATTTGGATGAGTTCATCAAGGTTAAGTGAAGTAAAGTCGGGTATAAAAGGGTAACACTACCCGACGAAATTTCAAAAATTTTCATATCCTCGACATTTGATACGTGATTCCTATGTAGAATTTTCTGCTGATTCCAAATGTGTAATCAGATGGTTCAAAAGTAGAACAGTTTTCGAGATATTTTGAAATTTCAGTTTTTGAGATAAGAAAAAAAGTAGGATTACTTTTTAGTCAATATCTCCGCCATTACCGTCTCGATTTTTACGTTATTTAATTTTGTTTTGAGAGGTTGAAATACCCTTTCCAACAAAACCAAAACAATTAAAATCGACGTTAAATTGTGATCAATAGATTTTTTTTTATGAAAATTTTCAGTTTTTTTCCGACATTCATATACTTTTTTGTAATTTTTTTAAAGAAATATTAAATATCCTCCTGGTTTCACATTTTGAGTCAATAGCCTATTTCTTAGTGAACATTTTGGCACTTTCCGGATTATAATCCGTAGAAAAATTACAATGCTATAAGAGATTTAATGAACAAACCTATGTTTATTTTTTATCACAATCTTGTACTTAACCTCCATTTTTTTATTTTTATGTATATTAAAAGTGTTTAAATGTTGATAGTTTTCGCCGTTTTGGTACATTTTGTTCTTCTCGAAGAAGGAACCAGCAAAAATGGCTCATCATTCAATGTCCCTGACATTCCAATGGCCTTGGTATCGCAATCCAACGTTTTTTTTTATTTCTCCGTGAGAACGCTCACCTTTGTAAAAGTCATCACATATATGAAGATTATGTTGAGAGGGTTTCGGGACAATTTTTTTTACACCACGAAATACCGCGAAAAAATTTTTTTTTTTTGCAACTTTTTTATTTGACATCCGATTTGTAAAATTGATATGTCATTATTTTAGTCTGGTGGAGTTCTATATATCGCTCTAATGTCCTTTTGAGCTATGAAGTCGTTTTCACATGGTTGGGTCACCTAACCAAGTTTTTCGTATATAAAATATCCTTTTCGTTTCACCTGAAAAAAAATCGCTAAAAATAAAGTACTAATGGGATCTTGGTAACATTACGCTTAAAGTGTTTGCAATTTAATAGGCTAATTTTTAAAAATAAATCTTTTGCTGATTTTCCCAACTTCTTATAAAAAACCTATTTTCAAAATCAAAAGAACGAAGTACTGTTAGCTATTATCGCACATGTAACTTTAGCGAAAAATATTTTTGAATGAAGTGATAACCAAAAAACACAAAATTATCGTTATCTCAAAAGCCTAACCGCACAAAATATAAAACTAAATAGTTTTGAGCTCACGGGGCCCATGCCAATTTTCCCCTATACCCCGATTTCTTGGCATTTTTTGCTGTAAACTAGTGTTAATGTTATAGTGGTTTACATTTGCCAGATTTGGAAGTTCAATGAAAATATAAATATAAGTTTCTTCACTTAATCTCTTTTAACTTTGCCATTTTTCCACAGATTATAATCCGGAAAGTGCCAAAATGTTCACTAAGAAATAGGTTATTGACTCAAAATGTGAAATCAGGAGGATATTTAATATTTCTTTAAAAAAATTACAAAAAAGTATATGAATGTCGGAAAAAAAACTGAAAATTTTCATAAAAAAAAATCTATTGATCACAATTTAACGTCGATTTTAATTGTTTTGGCTTTGTTTGGAAGGGTATTTCAACCTCTCAAAACAAAATTAAATAACGTAAAAATCGAGACGGTAATGGCGGAGATATTGACTAAAAAGTAATCCTACTTTTTTTTCTTATCTCAAAAACTGAAATTTCAAAATATCTCGAAAACTGTTCTACTTTTGAACCATCTGATTACACATTTGGAATCAGCAGAAAATTCTACATAGGAATCACGTACCACGTATCACGTATTATTATTATTATTATTATTATTATTATTATTATTATTATTATTATTATCATTATTATTATTATTATTATTATTATTATTATTATTATTATTATTATTATTATTATTATTATTATTATTATTATTGTTATTATTATTATTATTATTATTATTATTATTATTATTATTATTATTATTATTATTATTATTATTATTATTATTATTATTATTATTATTATTATTATTATTATTATTATTATTATTATTATTATTATTATTATTATTATTATTATTATTATTATTATTATTATTATTATTATTATTATTATTATTATTATTATTATTATTATTATTATTATTATTATTATTATTATTATTATTATTATTATTATTATTATTATTATTATTATTATTATTATTATTATTATTATTATTATTATTATTATTATTATTATTATTATTATTATTATTATTATTATTATTATTATTATTATTATTATTATTATTATTATTATTATTATTATTATTATTATTATTATTATTATTATTATTATTATTATTATTATTATTATTATTATTATTATTATTATTATTATTATTATTATTATTATTATTATTATTATTATTATTATTATTATTATTATTATTATTATTATTATTATTATTATTATTATTATTATTATTATTATTATTATTATTATTATTATTATTATTATTATTATTATTATTATTATTATTATTATTATTATTATTATTATTATTATTATTATTATTATTATTATTATTATTATTATTATTATTATTATTATTATTATTATTATTATTATTATTATTATTATTATTATTATTATTATTATTATTATTATTATTATTATTATTATTATTATTATTATTATTATTATTATTATTATTATTATTATTATTATTATTATTATTATTATTATTATTATTATCATTATTATTATTATTATTATTATTATTATTATTATTATTATCATTATTATTATTATTATTATTATTATTATTATTATCATTATTATTATTATTATTATTATTATTATTATTATTATTATTATTATTATTATTATTATTATTATTATTATTATTATTATTATTATTATTATTATTATTATTATTATTATTATTATTATTATTATTATTATTATTATTATTATTATTATTATTATTATTATTATTATTATTATTATTATTATTATTATTATTATTATTATTATTATTATTATTATTATTATTATTATTATTATTATTATTATTATTATTATTATTATTATTATTATTATTATTATTATTATTATTATTATTATTATTATTATTATTATTATTATTATTATTATTATTATTATTATTATTATTATTATTATTATTATTATTATTATTATTATTATTATTATTATTATTATTATTATTATTATTATTATTATTATTATTATTATTATTATTATTATTATTATTATTATTATTATTATTATTATTATTATTATTATTATTATTATTATTATTATTATTATTATTATTATTATTATTATTATTATTATTATTATTATTATTATTATTATTATTATTATTATTATTATTATTATTATTATTATTATTATTATTATTATTATTATTATTATTATTATTATTATTATTATTATTATTATTATTATTATTATTATTATTATTATTATTATTATTATTATTATTATTATTATTATTATTATTATTATTATTATTATTATTATTATTATTATTATTATTATTATTATTATTATTATTATTATTATTATTATTATTATTATTATTATTATTATTATTATTATTATTATTATTATTATTATTATTATTATTATTATTATTATTATTATTATTATTATTATTATTATTATTATTATTATTATTATTATTATTATTATTATTATTATTATTATTATTATTATTATTATTATTATTATTATTATTATTATTATTATTATTATTATTATTATTATTATTATTATTATTATTATTATTATTATTATTATTATTATTATTATTATTATTATTATTATTATTATTATTATTATTATTATTATTATTATTATTATTATTATTATTATTATTATTATTATTATTATTATTATTATTATTATTATTATTATTATTATTATTATTATTATTATTATTATTATTATTATTATTATTATTATTATTATTATTATTATTATTATTATTATTATTATTATTATTATTATTATTATTATTATTATTATTATTATTATTATTATTATTATTATTATTATTATTATTATTATTATTATTATTATTATTATTATTATTATTATTATTATTATTATTATTATTATTATTATTATTATTATTATTATTATTATTATTATTATTATTATTATTATTATTATTATTATTATTATTATTATTATTATTATTATTATTATTATTATTATTATTATTATTATTATTATTATTATTATTATTATTATTATTATTATTATTATTATTATTATTATTATTATTATTATTATTATTATTATTATTATTATTATTATTATTATTATTATTATTATTATTATTATTATTATTATTATTATTATTATTATTATTATTATTATTATTATTATTATTATTATTATTATTATTATTATTATTATTATTATTATTATTATTATTATTATTATTATTATTATTATTATTATTATTATTATTATTATTATTATTATTATTATTATTATTATTATTATTATTATTATTATTATTATTATTATTATTATTATTATTATTATTATTATTATTATTATTATTATTATTATTATTATTATTATTATTATTATTATTATTATTATTATTATTATTATTATTATTATTATTATTATTATTATTATTATTATTATTATTATTATTATTATTATTATTATTATTATTATTATTATTATTATTATTATTATTATTATTATTATTATTATTATTATTATTATTATTATTATTATTATTATTATTATTATTATTATTATTATTATTATTATTATTATTATTATTATTATTATTATTATTATTATTATTATTATTATTATTATTATTATTATTATTATTATTATTATTATTATTATTATTATTATTATTATTATTATTATTATTATTATTATTATTATTATTATTATTATTATTATTATTATTATTATTATTATTATTATTATTATTATTATTATTATTATTATTATTATTATTATTATTATTATTATTATTATTATTATTATTATTATTATTATTATTATTATTATTATTATTATTGTTGATAGTTGAAAGAACACTGACGCTCCGTTGCACGGAGCTCTTTATTTATACTAAAATTAACCTATCCTTATCTCTATCTGAACGAACGCAGTTCGTCCAGTGTGTAAATATACAAATGTAAATACTTATATGTACACTTACAACTAATGGTAACGCTCCACAGATAAGAAGCACGTCCCTATTATCCTAAGTAAATATTAGGAAACGATAGCAATTGACAATGCAATGTATTTCAACAACAATGCTCCTAAATAACAAGCATCAGAGTCCAGACAAAGCATTGTCCCTTACATATCATTTTAAATGGCGACGTATTTCTTATGTGTTTCAATTCTCTGATAAGAAATACGTTTCCCAAATATCTATTGTTATATATATATGTATGTGTCATACATGTATGCGTGTATGTACATCATATCAGCATATTAATTCTTATATTCCTAATATTAACAAAGACTGTAACAAGAGATAATCACTCACCCAGTCTTTATCTCTTATTTGTCTACATATTCCTATTTATATTTACTAAATAAATGGTGGAAGATTCCACATTCTCCCCCCTATTGAAAAACTGTGGGTTACAAGCTAAAGTTGGGCCGTCTTGGTGTCAGCAACTGGATAATTACCTTTAGCATTAAAATCACTAGCAAGATAGTCGCGATGATTATTGTAATTGACTTCCAACTCTGTTCTCGCAGCATGTCATCTAGACTTAAGTCATCAAAACTGAACCCACGGTCAAATTTGAAGTCTGTTGTCATCTTTGGAATATCTCCCAATTGAATTGAAGTGATTGCTTCTTTAATTTTTAACCATTTCAGCTCAGGTAATTTGGATGACAAATTAAAGCTAGGATTGATGTACCATATATCCTCAGATGGTTCGTCCACTGTCCATAGCGTTACTTCGGCAGAATCAACTCGGCAGCCCTGTTGTACTTCAATAATTCCCTGTTGACGGAGTTCTATTTCTGAAATGTTGTTGTTGCAGTTTACTTCCAAAGTTTGCGGTTTCGGAAGGGAAAATATCCACATATTTCTGGCATTAAGTTGCTCCCAAAATGCTTTAGGTTTGCTAATGCTAATTTCGCACGCTGCAGACAAATTGGTCTTTCGTAAAAGGATATCTACCTCACAATTAGGTTTTCCTGAAGAGCGATAGATGGGATGTAATTGAGGGCAAAGCCACAGCTTTTTCAATTTTGTGCACCGAAGAAACTGGTGTTCATTACTAGAGTAATAATGATGTTTTCCTTCACTGACAAATAGTATGTTGTTAGATGCCTTGATATGAATGAAATTACCATAGTGCATAGTGGGATATGGGAATAATTGGTAAGATTGAAATATTTCTGAACTAATAAGCGGTATTTTTAACTGGAACAATATGCTTTCTTCAATTACTCTGGTCATCATTGATGTGATCTTGATAAGTTCTATTGGACTTCGATCTGGTAATGACATATGATGTGGTAAATGATTGAGCATAATATTTATATGCTTGGCAAGTGTTGAGACTGAGAGCACATTGTCGGGAATGATGTTGAGCTTGTTAAAAATGCAATTTTTTATTTCTTCTTGCATTTTTTGGAATGCTTCCATCATCATGAATACAGTGACAGCTTCATCTTGTATTTGAGAGTGATGTAGCCCATTATTTATTTGTCTTTCTATTGTGTAGAGCGATTGATTTATTGCTCTTAAGTTTTTGTTGATACCATCAGTCTGGTTTCTAATAACGTTGGAGGTGGCATCTTCAATTGTTGTCATGTTTTTGATTAGCTCAAGCACATACTCATCTCTCACTTTACTGGCCTTAACTTTCCTCGCCAGAATATCTGCGTGTTCCGCATCCATGATTCCAAACAAGGCATGGTATATGCTTCCTACAAACTCAAGCGGTGCCCGCTTGGTTCTTCCCCGCCGTGGGTTGTTTCCCACTATTAATTTATCGTTTAGTTCGATTTGCGCAAACTTGGATTTCAATTGTAAAAGTAATAATGATTCATCAATGCCTTCCCTTTTCAGACCGTCGATTGCTGCTGACAAAAATTGTATGTGGGTCAGTATTCCGATCTTGCTTTGTTGATAAGGTTCTAGGTCCATATGAACGATGATGTTCCACGAAGATCTTGTTAACCCAACAGCTCCCCTATTTTCAAAAAAAAATACCTGACGTTTCCTTAAAATATGTAACTTTTACATTGGAAGTACAAGATATGAGAGGAATAAATAACATCATTACTAAAATTAACGGTAAATTAAATTGAAGGTTTGTTTGACGTTTTCTTTTTGGTTTTGTACAATCATTTTCATAAGTTTTATTTAATTTATTTTTCTTAGCTAGTGCTGAATTTGCACATATTACATTTGATTTCTTAATGCTAGTGTCAAATTCATTTTCCTCTTTTTTAAATAAATCTGCCGGAAATGGACATATGGTTTGCACGGCCCTCTGAGTTATGCCCAGAGCCGTTTTAATCGTTAGCAGCCTGACTAAATTATCTGCACCTAACTTGACCTCAATGACTCTACCTCTTTTCCAATTAAGAGGTGGAACATTATCTTCTTTTAATAAAACTAAGGTTCCTGGCTTTATATTTGTTTTTGGGTACTGCCACTTGTATCGTTTTTGCAGTTCTCCTAAATACTCTTGGGACCATCTTTCCCACATCTCATTACTAAATTTCTGAACATCTCTCCACCCATCTCTGTAGTTTTTATACGTGGTATTATTTTTACTATCTATCAAAATACTTTGATATGTCCCTATTAAGAAATGCGAAGGTGTTAAAACCTGTAAATCATTTGGGTCATCGGAGAGAGATGTTAAGGGTCGTGAATTCATGATCGCTTCTATTTCTGCCATAATTGTTGACAGTTGCTCAAAGGTAAAATTATAATCTTCAATTGATTTAAAATGTTTCTTCACTACTTTAACACCTGCTTCCCATAACCCTCCTACATGAGGCGATCTTGGTGGTATCGTTTGCCATTTTATCTCATTCTGCGAGCAAAATTCATCTATTTGCTTAATGTGATATTTTTCTTTAAAAAGTTTATAAACATCATTCAAGCTATTCTTTGCACCTATAAAATTAGTAGCATTATCAGAATAAATTTTTTTAGGGCTTCCTCTACGCGCAATAAACCTCTTTAGAGCACCTAAAAATGCGGCGGTTGATAAATTACTGACTACTTCTAAATGAACCGCTTTACTAGCGAAACAAATAAAAATGCACGCATATCCTTTATCTGTTCTAGAACCTCTTAATTTGTGATGAATTGTTATTGGACCAAGGAAATCAATGCCAATATTTTCAAAAGTTCGCGCTTTTGTTACTCTATCCTGTGGCAAACTCCCCATAAACTGATGTATCGAACGAGGATTTATCCTAAAGCATCTGTAGCAAGAATGTACAATTTTAGTGGCTAATTGTTTCCCACGTAAAGGCCAATATTTTTGTCGGGTTAAAGCTAACAAGCCTTTTGGACCTACATGCAAATGTTTTTTGTGTATTTCCGTCATAATAAGTGTTGTTACAGGATCATTATACGGTAATAATATAGGGTGCTTAGCTTCAAATGGAAGCGAAGACTTTTGAATTCTACCTCCTACTCTAAGAATATCCTTTTCGTCTAAAAATGGAGCAAGAGTAGCTAATTTTGATGATTTCTTTATTTCTTTTTGGGATTTTAGCAACTGAATCTCATCTTGAAAATATTTTAACTGTGTCTGTGTCGCGATTTTTTCTATTGCTAATTTTTGATACGAATGGCGATCTTTGATTGGGTTTTTTACTCTGATATCTATAAATCTCAAAATTAAAGCTAGAACATTCCTTAGAAAAATAAAGCTGTTTTTGTGTTTTATGTCTGCAATTATTCCTCTGTTTTTAGTTAGAGCAGTAACCAACACATTCTTTTTTAGCCCAGGAATTTCTATCACACTATCTATTTCTATAATTCTACCCGTATCTTCTTTTAAAAAATTCGGTCCATTAAACCAAAAACTATTTTCAATAATCTCATTTGGGTATAGGCCTCGAGATATAATGTCAGCTGGATTTTCTTTTGATTTAACGTGACACCAATGCGTCTGCTCTGTTTTCCTTTGAATAGTCGCAACTCTGTTTGCTTCAAAGGTTTTCAATTTTCCTGGATCTAATCTAAGCCACGATAATACTATTTCTGAGTCGCTATAGTACCTTATAAGATTAACTTTTTCTTGTAGGCTTTCATTGACTTTTTCCATTAACTCCACTAGCAAAACTGCTGCACAGAGTTCTAAACGCGGGATAGAAAGAGTTTTGAGCGGTGCAACCCTAGATTTTGCACTAGCTAAACTTATTTGTGCTTGATTTTCTGCGTTTATAGATTTCAAATAAACCACTGCTCCATAAGCTTTCTGAGATGCGTCGCAAAATCCATGTATCTCTAGCACATTGGCGTTATCAATAAACATGTGTCTTTTTACCTTTATAGTTCTCAAATTTGGTAGTTGATCCTTAAACTTTATCCAATCAGTTCTTATTTGACCCGGTATTTCGTCGTGCCAATTGAGCTTCATCCTCCAAAGATCTTGAAGCAAGATTTTGGCTGTGACAATCACTGGATTTAAAAGACCTAGAGGATCAAATAACTTCGCTATATCTGAAAGTATAGATTTCTTATTAATAATTTCATTTTTATAAGGTTCCCAAGTTGATTTTATGGAAAATTCGTCCGATTTTGGAACCCATGCTAGCCCCAAAGTTGAAACAGAGTCTTCTTTGTCGAAATTAATCTCTATTTCACGCTCATTTTCTCCAATATTCATAAGGAGTTCAGGATGATTTGCAGACCATTTTCTTAATGAAAACCCATGCGTATTTAAAATGTGTATCAAAGTTTTCTGATTTTCTACTAACTCGGATATTTCATTTCCACCTGTCATTAAATCATCCATATAGAAATCATTTTTAATTATTTCGGTTGCTTTTGAATACTTATCGCTATACAGTTCGCCAATTTTCTGCAAGCATTTCACTGCTAAATATGGGGCAGAAGCAGTGCCATAAGTCATAAGCAGTCTTTAACTTGTACACTTTTAATGGTTTATCATTGTCCCATCGCCAAATTATTAATTGGAGATATTGGTCTTCATCTTTCACCCAAACCTGGCGATACATTTTTTCTACATCAGCCGTGAAAACATACTTATGTTTTCTAAATCGTGTTAATATATTAAATAGATCATCTTGTAATTTTGGTCCTGTCAATGAAATATCGTTTAAAGATAAACCCGATGTAGTTTTACATGAACCATCGAATACGACTCTAAGTTTAGTGCTGGTACTATCAGGCCTAAGAACACAATGATGAGGAAGGAAATTTACCTCCTTTGGAAGATTTTTAAAACATATTTCTTCCATGTGACCACGTTCCAAATAGTCTTTTAAAAATGTTGAATACTGCATTTTTAGGCTAGGATCTTTCGACAATTTTTTTTCTAACGCATAGAATCTTTTGATGGCTACTCCTGTTGAATCACCTAATTCTGATTTAGGCCTTTTCAAAGGCAGTGATATTTGAAATCGATTATCCTTTTTTATTTTCATTGTTTCGGAAAAATGTGTTTCACATTCTTTTTCTTCTTTTGTTAAAAACTTTTCGTTTTTCGAAATTTCCTCCGCTTCCCAAAACTTTTGAACCCTTTTATCAAGATCTGATAACTTACAACTTATAATTCCACAATAAAACTTGCATACTTCTATAGGCGCTGGGCCAATAATCGCCCACCCAAAAACTGTATTTTCCATATAAAGATTCGAATCTATATAAATTCTTTTTGAATCGGTTAATATGGAGCCCATTATTTCGGCTCCTAATAAAACATCAATCCTATTAGGAATATGGAAGTTGGGATCAGCAAATGGTTGCACCTGAGGAAAATTAGTTATATCAATTCTTTCTCCTGGCATATTTGGTGTTATCTCCTTTAATTCTATTGCATCTATTTGCGTATTAAACTCAGGATTGATATTTGATTTTAAATCAAGCCTTACTTGACCAATTACCTCAGAAATATTTCTAGACACACCTTCTACTACACTATCTACATGTTTTACCTTCAACCCTAACTTCTTTCTGAGGGAACTTGTTATAAAATTGCTTTGAGAGCAATTATCTAAAACAGCTCTGGCTGTGATAAATTTTCCTTCCTTGTTCTTGAGTTTCACTAATGCTGTAGCTAGTAGAATATGTTTTTTATTTTTATTTTGAGCAGTTAACGTCACTTTTTGTTTTCGCTCACCTAAACTTTCGTTGTGCAACAAAATGTGGTGTGCTTTCTTACATTTCGTACAACTTGGTGCTGTACAGAATCTAAATATATGCCCCGATTTGAGACACTTACTGCATATTTTATTATCATATGCAACTTTATTTCTTTTTTCTACTGAAAGTCTTTTAAATTTTTCACAATTTTGAAGTGAATGGATCTCTTCACAATTCAAAACACATTTAGAAACTTTAACATTATGATTTTCATAACTTTTTTGATTTTGGGTTAACACTCTTTCCGGGTCCTCCAGAGCTTTAAATTGCTTTTGGAGGAAACTTAAAAGAATATTAATGGACGGAATTTCAGAGGTATCTTCTAATGACTGTTCATATCTACTTTTAGTTTCTGCATCTAATTTTCTAACCACCAAAAAATGCAGAAATGCATTTTTGAATTCTTCAAGCGATAAATCTATTCCTTCTAGAGCACCTAGATTTGCAGTCACCAAATCATGTAATTGCTTTAATGATTTCGCCGATTGGAATGTAATTGGTTGAACATCAACCAAATTTTTGAAAATTTTACTAGTAATTAATCTTTTGTCACTGTATCTTTTTTCCAAAATGTCCCACGCTACTTCAAAATTATTTCCGCATACGGTTAAGTGCTCTATTAAATTGAGAGCTTCTCCTCTAAGATTTGTCTTGAGGGCAACGATTTTGTGAGTATTTGAAATTTCTGGCTTAAAATAAACCTCACAAAAAATGTCTTTAAACGAATTCCATTTAGAATAATCGCCAAAAAATACTGGAATTTCAATTTTTGGCAATTTATATGAAATGTTATTCAAAGGTTGTATGTGTTGCACGTTGGAGGGAAAATCATTGGATAGATTGCAATCTTTGACAAGTTGCAATCCTTCATTCATTAGAAAATTAAATTCAATACACAACTGATCGTCTTCAGGGAAATATCTATTGAACTCAAATTTTATATCTTCTGCACGATCTTCTAATTCGGTAAGGCGTGGTAATACCGTATTGAGACCCAATTGGATTTTATCATGACACCTTCTAATTTTCTGCAAAATATGCTCAAATTCTTTATAAATTGACTGTGCCTCATTTTCTGACTTAGTTTCAATACTTTTAGCCTCATTTCGATCCGGATCAATTTCCATTGTTTCCATCTGATTCGAAATTTCTGCGACTTTTTTGTCTCCTCCAACTGCATTTGTAGGTAATTTTTCTTTGATAATACCTACAATATTATCATGAGTACCTTTAATTTTTTCAAAATAATTATTTGAAAAATAACTCTTATAGTCTCTAAGCGATTGCTTAGGCAATAACGCAAAATGATTTGCTCGAAATTCATTGAACTTGTCCTTAATTTCAACCAACAAGTTCTCAAGAGCTTCGGAATGCCTTTCTGAATCAACAGTTTTTTCTATTTCTAAAAAATAGAGGCCCAACTCTTCTTGGCGCTTCAATACTTCAGACATTTTTTGTATATATATATTTTTTTTTATAACAACAAAAATTAAAAATCCTGACTTCACTTTTCACTTTAAACAAGATTTTAGTTTTTCAATTTCACTGAAAAAAATTTAATACTTACAGAAATGCTGTTCCTCGGGGTCACCAATGTTGTTTTTTTTTTTTTTTTTTTTTTTTTTTTTAGTTGAAAGAACACTGACGCTCCGTTGCACGGAGCTCTTTATTTATACTAAAATTAACCTATCCTTATCTCTATCTGAACGAACGCAGTTCGTCCAGTGTGTAAATATACAAATGTAAATACTTATATGTACACTTACAACTAATGGTAACGCTCCACAGATAAGAAGCACGTCCCTATTATCCTAAGTAAATATTAGGAAACGATAGCAATTGACAATGCAATGTATTTCAACAACAATGCTCCTAAATAACAAGCATCAGAGTCCAGACAAAGCATTGTCCCTTACATATCATTTTAAATGGCGACGTATTTCTTATGTGTTTCAATTCTCTGATAAGAAATACGTTTCCCAAATATCTATTGTTATATATATATGTATGTGTCATACATGTATGCGTGTATGTACATCATATCAGCATATTAATTCTTATATTCCTAATATTAACAAAGACTGTAACAAGAGATAATCACTCACCCAGTCTTTATCTCTTATTTGTCTACATATTCCTATTTATATTTACTAAATAAATGGTGGAAGATTCCACAATTATTATTATTATTATTATTATTATTATTATTATTATTATTATTATTATTATTATTATTATTATTATTATTATTATTATTATTATTATTATTATTATTATTATTATTATTATTATTATTATTATTATTATTATTATTATTATTATTATTATTATTATTATTATTATTATTATTATTATTATTATTATTATTATTATTATTATTATTATTATTATTATTATTATTATTATTATTATTATTATTATTATTATTATTATTGTTATTATTATTATTATTATTATTATTATTATTATTATTATTGTTATTATTATTATTATTATTATTATTATTATTATTATTATTATTATTATTATTATTATTATTATTATTATTATTATTATTATTATTATTATTATTATTATTATTATTATTATTATTATTATTATTATTATTATTATTATTATTATTATTATTATTATTATTATTATTATTATTATTATTATTATTATTATTATTATTATTATTATTATTATTATTATTATTATTATTATTATTATTATTATTATTATTATTATTATTATTATTATTATTATTATTATTATTATTATTATTATTATTATTATTATTATTATTATTATTATTATTATTATTATTATTATTATTATTATTATTATTATTATTATTATTATTATTATTATTATTATTATTATTATTATTATTATTATTATTATTATTATTATTATTATTATTATTATTATTATTATTATTATTATTATTATTATTATTATTATTATTATTATTATTATTATTATTATTATTATTATTATTATTATTATTATTATTATTATTATTATTATTATTATTATTATTATTATTATTATTATTATTATTATTATTATTATTATTATTATTATTATTATTATTATTATTATTATTATTATTATTATTATTATTATTATTATTATTATTATTATTATTATTATTATTATTATTATTATTATTATTATTATTATTATTATTATTATTATTATTATTATTATTATTATTATTATTATTATTATTATTATTATTATTATTATTATTATTATTATTATTATTATTATTATTATTATTATTATTATTATTATTATTATTATTATTATTATTATTATTATTATTATTATTATTATTATTATTATTATTATTATTATTATTATTATTATTATTATTATTATTATTATTATTATTATTATTATTATTATTATTATTATTATTATTATTATTATTATTATTATTATTATTATTATTATTATTATTATTATTATTATTATTATTATTATTATTATTATTATTATTATTATTATTATTATTATTATTATTATTATTATTATTATTATTATTATTATTATTATTATTATTATTATTATTATTATTATTATTATTATTATTATTATTATTATTATTATTATTATTATTATTATTATTATTATTATTATTATTATTATTATTATTATTATTATTATTATTATTATTATTATTATTATTATTATTATTATTATTATTATTATTATTATTATTATTATTATTATTATTATTATTATTATTATTATTATTATTATTATTATTATTATTATTATTATTATTATTATTATTATTATTATTATTATTATTATTATTATTATTATTATTATTATTATTATTATTATTATTATTATTATTATTATTATTATTATTATTATTATTATTATTATTATTATTATTATTATTATTATTATTATTATTATTATTATTATTATTATTATTATTATTATTATTATTATTATTATTATTATTATTATTATTATTATTATTATTATTATTATTATTATTATTATTATTATTATTATTATTATTATTATTATTATTATTATTATTATTATTATTATTATTATTATTATTATTATTATTATTATTATTATTATTATTATTATTATTATTATTATTATTATTATTATTATTATTATTATTATTATTATTATTATTATTATTATTATTATTATTATTATTATTATTATTATTATTATTATTATTATTATTATTATTATTATTATTATTATTATTATTATTATTATTATTATTATTATTATTATTATTATTATTATTATTATTATTATTATTATTATTATTATTATTATTATTATTATTATTATTATTATTATTATTATTATTATTATTATTATTATTATTATTATTATTATTATTATTATTATTATTATTATTATTATTATTATTATTATTATTATTATTATTATTATTATTATTATTATTATTATTATTATTATTATTATTATTATTATTATTATTATTATTATTATTATTATTATTATTATTATTATTATTATTATTATTATTATTATTATTATTATTATTATTATTATTATTATTATTATTATTATTATTATTATTATTATTATTATTGTTGATAGTTGAAAGAACACTGACGCTCCGTTGCACGGAGCTCTTTATTTATACTAAAATTAACCTATCCTTATCTCTATCTGAACGAACGCAGTTCGTCCAGTGTGTAAATATACAAATGTAAATACTTATATGTACACTTACAACTAATGGTAACGCTCCACAGATAAGAAGCACGTCCCTATTATCCTAAGTAAATATTAGGAAACGATAGCAATTGACAATGCAATGTATTTCAACAACAATGCTCCTAAATAACAAGCATCAGAGTCCAGACAAAGCATTGTCCCTTACATATCATTTTAAATGGCGACGTATTTCTTATGTGTTTCAATTCTCTGATAAGAAATACGTTTCCCAAATATCTATTGTTATATATATATGTATGTGTCATACATGTATGCGTGTATGTACATCATATCAGCATATTAATTCTTATATTCCTAATATTAACAAAGACTGTAACAAGAGATAATCACTCACCCAGTCTTTATCTCTTATTTGTCTACATATTCCTATTTATATTTACTAAATAAATGGTGGAAGATTCCACATTCTCCCCCCTATTGAAAAACTGTGGGTTACAAGCTAAAGTTGGGCCGTCTTGGTGTCAGCAACTGGATAATTACCTTTAGCATTAAAATCACTAGCAAGATAGTCGCGATGATTATTGTAATTGACTTCCAACTCTGTTCTCGCAGCATGTCATCTAGACTTAAGTCATCAAAACTGAACCCACGGTCAAATTTGAAGTCTGTTGTCATCTTTGGAATATCTCCCAATTGAATTGAAGTGATTGCTTCTTTAATTTTTAACCATTTCAGCTCAGGTAATTTGGATGACAAATTAAAGCTAGGATTGATGTACCATATATCCTCAGATGGTTCGTCCACTGTCCATAGCGTTACTTCGGCAGAATCAACTCGGCAGCCCTGTTGTACTTCAATAATTCCCTGTTGACGGAGTTCTATTTCTGAAATGTTGTTGTTGCAGTTTACTTCCAAAGTTTGCGGTTTCGGAAGGGAAAATATCCACATATTTCTGGCATTAAGTTGCTCCCAAAATGCTTTAGGTTTGCTAATGCTAATTTCGCACGCTGCAGACAAATTGGTCTTTCGTAAAAGGATATCTACCTCACAATTAGGTTTTCCTGAAGAGCGATAGATGGGATGTAATTGAGGGCAAAGCCACAGCTTTTTCAATTTTGTGCACCGAAGAAACTGGTGTTCATTACTAGAGTAATAATGATGTTTTCCTTCACTGACAAATAGTATGTTGTTAGATGCCTTGATATGAATGAAATTACCATAGTGCATAGTGGGATATGGGAATAATTGGTAAGATTGAAATATTTCTGAACTAATAAGCGGTATTTTTAACTGGAACAATATGCTTTCTTCAATTACTCTGGTCATCATTGATGTGATCTTGATAAGTTCTATTGGACTTCGATCTGGTAATGACATATGATGTGGTAAATGATTGAGCATAATATTTATATGCTTGGCAAGTGTTGAGACTGAGAGCACATTGTCGGGAATGATGTTGAGCTTGTTAAAAATGCAATTTTTTATTTCTTCTTGCATTTTTTGGAATGCTTCCATCATCATGAATACAGTGACAGCTTCATCTTGTATTTGAGAGTGATGTAGCCCATTATTTATTTGTCTTTCTATTGTGTAGAGCGATTGATTTATTGCTCTTAAGTTTTTGTTGATACCATCAGTCTGGTTTCTAATAACGTTGGAGGTGGCATCTTCAATTGTTGTCATGTTTTTGATTAGCTCAAGCACATACTCATCTCTCACTTTACTGGCCTTAACTTTCCTCGCCAGAATATCTGCGTGTTCCGCATCCATGATTCCAAACAAGGCATGGTATATGCTTCCTACAAACTCAAGCGGTGCCCGCTTGGTTCTTCCCCGCCGTGGGTTGTTTCCCACTATTAATTTATCGTTTAGTTCGATTTGCGCAAACTTGGATTTCAATTGTAAAAGTAATAATGATTCATCAATGCCTTCCCTTTTCAGACCGTCGATTGCTGCTGACAAAAATTGTATGTGGGTCAGTATTCCGATCTTGCTTTGTTGATAAGGTTCTAGGTCCATATGAACGATGATGTTCCACGAAGATCTTGTTAACCCAACAGCTCCCCTATTTTCAAAAAAAATACCTGACGTTTCCTTAAAATATGTAACTTTTACATTGGAAGTACAAGATATGAGAGGAATAAATAACATCATTACTAAAATTAACGGTAAATTAAATTGAAGGTTTGTTTGACGTTTTCTTTTTGGTTTTGTACAATCATTTTCATAAGTTTTATTTAATTTATTTTTCTTAGCTAGTGCTGAATTTGCACATATTACATTTGATTTCTTAATGCTAGTGTCAAATTCATTTTCCTCTTTTTTAAATAAATCTGCCGGAAATGGACATATGGTTTGCACGGCCCTCTGAGTTATGCCCAGAGCCGTTTTAATCGTTAGCAGCCTGACTAAATTATCTGCACCTAACTTGACCTCAATGACTCTACCTCTTTTCCAATTAAGAGGTGGAACATTATCTTCTTTTAATAAAACTAAGGTTCCTGGCTTTATATTTGTTTTTGGGTACTGCCACTTGTATCGTTTTTGCAGTTCTCCTAAATACTCTTGGGACCATCTTTCCCACATCTCATTACTAAATTTCTGAACATCTCTCCACCCATCTCTGTAGTTTTTATACGTGGTATTATTTTTACTATCTATCAAAATACTTTGATATGTCCCTATTAAGAAATGCGAAGGTGTTAAAACCTGTAAATCATTTGGGTCATCGGAGAGAGATGTTAAGGGTCGTGAATTCATGATCGCTTCTATTTCTGCCATAATTGTTGACAGTTGCTCAAAGGTAAAATTATAATCTTCAATTGATTTAAAATGTTTCTTCACTACTTTAACACCTGCTTCCCATAACCCTCCTACATGAGGCGATCTTGGTGGTATCGTTTGCCATTTTATCTCATTCTGCGAGCAAAATTCATCTATTTGCTTAATGTGATATTTTTCTTTAAAAAGTTTATAAACATCATTCAAGCTATTCTTTGCACCTATAAAATTAGTAGCATTATCAGAATAAATTTTTTTAGGGCTTCCTCTACGCGCAATAAACCTCTTTAGAGCACCTAAAAATGCGGCGGTTGATAAATTACTGACTACTTCTAAATGAACCGCTTTACTAGCGAAACAAATAAAAATGCACGCATATCCTTTATCTGTTCTAGAACCTCTTAATTTGTGATGAATTGTTATTGGACCAAGGAAATCAATGCCAATATTTTCAAAAGTTCGCGCTTTTGTTACTCTATCCTGTGGCAAACTCCCCATAAACTGATGTATCGAACGAGGATTTATCCTAAAGCATCTGTAGCAAGAATGTACAATTTTAGTGGCTAATTGTTTCCCACGTAAAGGCCAATATTTTTGTCGGGTTAAAGCTAACAAGCCTTTTGGACCTACATGCAAATGTTTTTTGTGTATTTCCGTCATAATAAGTGTTGTTACAGGATCATTATACGGTAATAATATAGGGTGCTTAGCTTCAAATGGAAGCGAAGACTTTTGAATTCTACCTCCTACTCTAAGAATATCCTTTTCGTCTAAAAATGGAGCAAGAGTAGCTAATTTTGATGATTTCTTTATTTCTTTTTGGGATTTTAGCAACTGAATCTCATCTTGAAAATATTTTAACTGTGTCTGTGTCGCGATTTTTTCTATTGCTAATTTTTGATACGAATGGCGATCTTTGATTGGGTTTTTTACTCTGATATCTATAAATCTCAAAATTAAAGCTAGAACATTCCTTAGAAAAATAAAGCTGTTTTTGTGTTTTATGTCTGCAATTATTCCTCTGTTTTTAGTTAGAGCAGTAACCAACACATTCTTTTTTAGCCCAGGAATTTCTATCACACTATCTATTTCTATAATTCTACCCGTATCTTCTTTTAAAAAATTCGGTCCATTAAACCAAAAACTATTTTCAATAATCTCATTTGGGTATAGGCCTCGAGATATAATGTCAGCTGGATTTTCTTTTGATTTAACGTGACACCAATGCGTCTGCTCTGTTTTCCTTTGAATAGTCGCAACTCTGTTTGCTTCAAAGGTTTTCAATTTTCCTGGATCTAATCTAAGCCACGATAATACTATTTCTGAGTCGCTATAGTACCTTATAAGATTAACTTTTTCTTGTAGGCTTTCATTGACTTTTTCCATTAACTCCACTAGCAAAACTGCTGCACAGAGTTCTAAACGCGGGATAGAAAGAGTTTTGAGCGGTGCAACCCTAGATTTTGCACTAGCTAAACTTATTTGTGATTGATTTTCTGCGTTTATAGATTTCAAATAAACCACTGCTCCATAAGCTTTCTGAGATGCGTCGCAAAATCCATGTATCTCTAGCACATTGGCGTTATCAATAAACATGTGTCTTTTTACCTTTATAGTTCTCAAATTTGGTAGTTGATCCTTAAACTTTATCCAATCAGTTCTTATTTGACCCGGTATTTCGTCGTGCCAATTGAGCTTCATCCTCCAAAGATCTTGAAGCAAGATTTTGGCTGTGACAATCACTGGATTTAAAAGACCTAGAGGATCAAATAACTTCGCTATATCTGAAAGTATAGATTTCTTATTAATAATTTCATTTTTATAAGGTTCCCAAGTTGATTTTATGGAAAATTCGTCCGATTTTGGAACCCATGCTAGCCCCAAAGTTGAAACAGAGTCTTCTTTGTCGAAATTAATCTCTATTTCACGCTCATTTTCTCCAATATTCATAAGGAGTTCAGGATGATTTGCAGACCATTTTCTTAATGAAAACCCATGCGTATTTAAAATGTGTAACAAAGTTTTCTGATTTTCTACTAACTCGGATATTTCATTTCCACCTGTCATTAAATCATCCATATAGAAATCATTTTTAATTATTTCGGTTGCTTTTGAATACTTATCGCTATACAGTTCGCCAATTTTCTGCAAGCATTTCACTGCTAAATATGGGGCAGAGGCAGTGCCATAAGTAACAGTCTTTAACTTGTACACTTTTAATGGTTTATCATTGTCCCATCGCCAAATTATTAATTGGAGATATTGGTCTTCATCTTTCACCCAAACCTGGCGATACATTTTTTCTACATCAGCCGTGAAAACATACTTATGTTTTCTAAATCGTGTTAATATATTAAATAGATCATCTTGTAATTTTGGTCCTGTCAATGAAATATCGTTTAAAGATAAACCCGATGTAGTTTTACATGAACCATCGAATACGACTCTAAGTTTAGTGCTGGTACTATCAGGCCTAAGAACACAATGATGAGGAAGGAAATTTACCTCCTTTGGAAGATTTTTAAAACATATTTCTTCCATGTGACCACGTTCCAAATAGTCTTTTAAAAATGTTGAATACTGCATTTTTAGGCTAGGATCTTTCGACAATTTTTTTTCTAACGCATAGAATCTTTTGATGGCTACTCCTTTTGAATCACCTAATTCTGATTTAGGCCTTTTCAAAGGCAGTGATATTTGAAATCGATTATCCTTTTTTATTTTCATTGTTTCGGAAAAATGTGTTTCACATTCTTTTTCTTCTTTTGTTAAAAACTTTTCGTTTTTCGAAATTTCCTCCGCTTCCCAAAACTTTTGAACCCTTTTATCAAGATCTGATAACTTACAACTTATAATTCCACAATAAAACTTGCATACTTCTATAGGCGCTGGGCCAATAATCGCCCACCCAAAAACTGTATTTTCCATATAAAGATTCGAATCTATATAAATTCTTTTTGAATCGGTTAATATGGAGCCCATTATTTCGGCTCCTAATAAAACATCAATCCTATTAGGAATATGGAAGTTGGGATCAGCAAATGGTTGCACCTGAGGAAAATTAGTTATATCAATTCTTTCTCCTGGCATATTTGGTGTTATCTCCTTTAATTCTATTGCATCTATTTGCGTATTAAACTCAGGATTGATATTTGATTTTAAATCAAGCCTTACTTGACCAATTACCTCAGAAATATTTCTAGACACACCTTCTACTACACTATCTACATGTTTTACCTTCAACCCTAACTTCTTTCTGAGGGAACTTGTTATAAAATTGCTTTGAGAGCAATTATCTAAAACAGCTCTGGCTGTGATAAATTTTCCTTCCTTGTTCTTGAGTTTCACTAATGCTGTAGCTAGTAGAATATGTTTTTTATTTTTATTTTGAGCAGTTAACGTCACTTTTTGTTTTCGCTCACCTAAACTTTCGTTGTGCAACAAAATGTGGTGTGCTTTCTTACATTTCGTACAACTTGGTGCTGTACAGAATCTAAATATATGCCCCGATTTGAGACACTTACTGCATATTTTATTATCATATGCAACTTTATTTCTTTTTTCTACTGAAAGTCTTTTAAATTTTTCACAATTTTGAAGTGAATGGATCTCTTCACAATTCAAAACACATTTAGAAACTTTAACATTATGATTTTCATAACTTTTTTGATTTTGGGTTAACACTCTTTCCGGGTCCTCCAGAGCTTTAAATTGCTTTTGGAGGAAACTTAAAAGAATATTAATGGACGGAATTTCAGAGGTATCTTCTAATGACTGTTCATATCTACTTTTAGTTTCTGCATCTAATTTTCTAACCACCAAAAAATGCAGAAATGCATTTTTGAATTCTTCAAGCGATAAATCTATTCCTTCTAGAGCACCTAGATTTGCAGTCACCAAATCATGTAATTGCTTTAATGATTTCGCCGATTGGAATGTAATTGGTTGAACATCAACCAAATTTTTGAAAATTTTACTAGTAATTAATCTTTTGTCACTGTATCTTTTTTCCAAAATGTCCCACGCTACTTCAAAATTATTTCCGCATACGGTTAAGTGCTCTATTAAATTGAGAGCTTCTCCTCTAAGATTTGTCTTGAGGGCAACGATTTTGTGAGTATTTGAAATTTCTGGCTTAAAATAAACCTCACAAAAAATGTCTTTAAACGAATTCCATTTAGAATAATCGCCAAAAAATATTGGAATTTCAATTTTTGGCAATTTATATGAAATGTTATTCAAAGGTTGTATGTGTTGCACGTTGGAGGGAAAATTATTGGATAGATTGCAATCTTTGACAAGTTGCAATCCTTCATTCATTAGAAAATTAAATTCAATACACAACTGATCGTCTTCAGGGAAATATCTATTGAACTCAAATTTTATATCTTCTGCACGATCTTCTAATTCGGTAAGGCGTGGTAATACCGTATTGAGACCCAATTGGATTTTATCATGACACCTTCTAATTTTCTGCAAAATATGCTCAAATTCTTTATAAATTGACTGTGCCTCATTTTCTGACTTAGTTTCAATACTTTTAGCCTCATTTCGATCCGGATCAATTTCCATTGTTTCCATCTGATTCGAAATTTCTGCGACTTTTTTGTCTCCTCCAACTGCATTTGTAGGTAATTTTTCTTTGATAATACCTACAATATTATCATGAGTACCTTTAATTTTTTCAAAATAATTATTTGAAAAATAACTCTTATAGTCTCTAAGCGATTGCTTAGGCAATAACGCAAAATGATTTGCTCGAAATTCATTGAACTTGTCCTTAATTTCAACCAACAAGTTCTCAAGAGCTTCGGAATGCCTTTCTGAATCAACAGTTTTTTCTATTTCTAAAAAATAGAGGCCCAACTCTTCTTGGCGCTTCAATACTTCAGACATTTTTTGTATATATATATTTTTTTTTATAACAACAAAAATTAAAAATCCTGACTTCACTTTTCACTTTAAACAAGATTTTAGTTTTTCAATTTCACTGAAAAAAATTTAATACTTACAGAAATGCTGTTCCTCGGGGTCACCAATGTTGTTTTTTTTTTTTTTTTTTTTTTTTTTTTTTAGTTGAAAGAACACTGACGCTCCGTTGCACGGAGCTCTTTATTTATACTAAAATTAACCTATCCTTATCTCTATCTGAACGAACGCAGTTCGTCCAGTGTGTAAATATACAAATGTAAATACTTATATGTACACTTACAACTAATGGTAACGCTCCACAGATAAGAAGCACGTCCCTATTATCCTAAGTAAATATTAGGAAACGATAGCAATTGACAATGCAATGTATTTCAACAACAATGCTCCTAAATAACAAGCATCAGAGTCCAGACAAAGCATTGTCCCTTACATATCATTTTAAATGGCGACGTATTTCTTATGTGTTTCAATTCTCTGATAAGAAATACGTTTCCCAAATATCTATTGTTATATATATGTATATGTATGTGTCATACATGTATGCGTGTATGTACATCATATCAGCATATTAATTCTTATATTCCTAATATTAACAAAGACTGTAACAAGAGATAATCACTCACCCAGTCTTTATCTCTTATTTGTCTACATATTCCTATTTATATTTACTAAATAAATGGTGGAAGATTCCACAATTATTATTATTATTATTATTATTATTATTATTATTATTATTATTATTATTATTATTATTATTATTATTATTATTATTATTATTATTATTATTATTATTATTATTATTATTATTATTATTATTATTGTTATTATTATTATTATTATTATTATTATTATTATTATTATTATTATTATTATTATTATTATTATTATTATTATTATTATTATTATTATTATTATTATTATTATTATTATTATTATTATTATTATTATTATTATTATTATTATTATTATTATTATTATTATTATTATTATTATTATTATTATTATTATTATTATTATTATTATTATTATTATTATTATTATTATTATTATTATTATTATTATTATTATTATTATTATTATTATTATTATTATTATTATTATTATTATTATTATTATTATTATTATTATTATTATTATTATTATTATTATTATTATTATTATTATTATTATTATTATTATTATTATTATTATTATTATTATTATTATTATTATTATTATTATTATTATTATTATTATTATTATTATTATTATTATTATTATTATTATTATTATTATTATTATTATTATTATTATTATTATTATTATTATTATTATTATTATTATTATTATTATTATTATTATTATTATTATTATTATTATTATTATTATTATTATTATTATTATTATTATTATTATTATTATTATTATTATTATTATTATTATTATTATTATTATTATTATTATTATTATTATTATTATTATTATTATTATTATTATTATTATTATTATTATTATTATTATTATTATTATTATTATTATTATTATTATTATTATTATTATTATTATTATTATTATTATTATTATTATTATTATTATTATTATTATTATTATTATTATTATTATTATTATTATTATTATTATTATTATTATTATTATTATTATTATTATTATTATTATTATTATTATTATTATTATTATTATTATTATTATTATTATTATTATTATTATTATTATTATTATTATTATTATTATTATTATTATTATTATTATTATTATTATTATTATTATTATTATTATTATTATTATTATTATTATTATTATTATTATTATTATTATTATTATTATTATTATTATTATTATTATTATTATTATTATTATTATTATTATTATTATTATTATTATTATTATTATTATTATTATTATTATTATTATTATTATTATTATTATTATTATTATTATTATTATTATTATTATTATTATTATTATTATTATTATTATTATTATTATTATTATTATTATTATTATTATTATTATTATTATTATTATTATTATTATTATTATTATTATTATTATTATTATTATTATTATTATTATTATTATTATTATTATTATTATTATTATTATTATTATTATTATTATTATTATTATTATTATTATTATTATTATTATTATTATTATTATTATTATTATTATTATTATTATTATTATTATTATTATTATTATTATTATTATTATTATTATTATTATTATTATTATTATTATTATTATTATTATTATTATTATTATTATTATTATTATTATTATTATTATTATTATTATTATTATTATTATTATTATTATTATTATTATTATTATTATTATTATTATTATTATTATTATTATTATTATTATTATTATTATTATTATTATTATTATTATTATTATTATTATTATTATTATTATTATTATTATTATTATTATTATTATTATTATTATTATTATTATTATTATTATTATTATTATTATTATTATTATTATTATTATTATTATTATTATTATTATTATTATTATTATTATTATTATTATTATTATTATTATTATTATTATTATTATTATTATTATTATTATTATTATTATTATTATTATTATTATTATTATTATTATTATTATTATTATTATTATTATTATTATTATTATTATTATTATTATTATTATTATTATTATTATTATTATTATTATTATTATTATTATTATTATTATTATTATTATTATTATTATTATTATTATTATTATTATTATTATTATTATTATTATTATTATTATTATTATTATTATTATTATTATTATTATTATTATTATTATTATTATTATTATTATTATTATTATTATTATTATTATTATTATTATTATTATTATTATTATTATTATTATTATTATTATTATTATTATTATTATTATTATTATTATTATTATTATTATTATTATTATTATTATTATTATTATTATTATTATTATTATTATTATTATTATTATTATTATTATTATTATTATTATTATTATTATTATTATTATTATTATTATTATTATTATTATTATTATTATTATTATTATTATTATTATTATTATTATTATTATTATTATTATTATTATTATTATTATTATTATTATTATTATTATTATTATTATTATTATTATTATTATTATTATTATTATTATTATTATTATTATTATTATTATTATTATTATTATTATTATTATTATTATTATTATTATTATTATTATTATTATTATTATTATTATTATTATTATTATTATTATTATTATTATTATTATTATTATTATTATTATTATTATTATTATTATTATTATTATTATTATTATTATTATTATTATTATTATTATTATTATTATTATTATTATTATTATTATTATTATTATTATTATTA